>JAESUZ010001155.1:0-600000 GCA_017311185.1 Proteles cristata cristata
CTACACCCATGTTAACTGATATTATAAACATGTGGTGTGTACATTCAGTAAACCAGTCTTAGATGCACACAATTCATCTTCTGATAAAATACCAAACAAAATATCATTCTTGCATCCACTGGATAAGCACTGAGCACTTCCTGGCTGGGCAGTGATTAGTTCAGCCTGTGTTATTCCTTGTCCTACTTTATTTAGATATGTTAATACATTTGATTTTATTATAATCAAATAGTGTTGGCCTAAGAGCCACCACTCCCTCTTAGCACATCACAATATGGCTTTACATGACTTTGTTTAAATATATCATGTGCATATTTTAGTTTCATTATTTGAGAACAATCTATTACTACAATCATTATTATTTATTTCACTTAGAGGCAGCTATTTCAATTAATCTATAAGTTCTAAGGTCTGGGAAGGTTTCTAACAATATGGTCAAAGTACACTTACAAGCTAAGTAAAAAGCAAGTTAAAAATTATTTATATATGTAATTAAAGATTATTACAGAAGTTGAATATGTAAATAATCAAGGGTGACATTTTAAAAATTACCTAAATGCTAATAGAGCTTATGATTTGTTGATTTATCTGTTTAGTTATTGTAGTAGTCAATTTTCCTGGAGTAATGGAGGTCTTTAAAAAATCTTACTGATGTATAACAATAGATATTTATTTCATACTTTTGTGTGTGTGTGTGTGTGTGTGTGTGTGTGTGTGTGTGTCTGTCTGTCTGTCTGTCTGTCTGTCTGTCTGAAATGTACTAGGGCCAAAGAAGTGGTCCCTGCCCTAGGTATGCCACTACAGCAGAGGGATAAGTATGGACAAATTGGAATAAACATAGAATGACTCTCAAGGTCCTGTTCACATTTCATTGGCCAAAAAACGTTCCAGTGGGTGGGGCCACACTGCCTTCCTGTTAGGAGATATGAAAGGGCATTGCAGGGAGAGGGAATAAATAATGCTCTTATCAAAATCAGGAGTGAATACTTAGAAACGTTGGAAGCAATACTGTAATCTAC
This sequence comes from Proteles cristata cristata, assembly GCA_017311185.1. Lineage (NCBI taxonomy): Eukaryota > Metazoa > Chordata > Mammalia > Carnivora > Hyaenidae > Proteles > Proteles cristata. The sequence goes on from JAESUZ010001155.1 coordinate 1,020, forward strand.
TAGGTTTACTATTGTATTCACTTTTACGTTATTTTTTAAATTTTTTAATGTTTTTTATTTATTTCTGAGAGAGAGAGAGAGAGAGAGACAGCGTGAGCAGGGGAGGGCCAGAGAGAGAGGGAGACACAGAATCCAAAGCAGGCTCCAGGCTCTGGGCTGTCAGCACAGAGACCGATGCGGGGCTCAAACCCATGAACCCTGAGATCATGACCTGAGCCGAAGTCGGATACTTAACCGACTGAGCCATCCAGGCGCTCCTATTATTTTCACTTTTAATTAAATCTGGCACACATTTTTATTGTTCTTACAATATGTTCGCCACTGTTCTAACTTTCCAATATGTAAACTTACTTAGCTTTCATAACAGTCCTACAAGGGAGGCTCTGTTAATTATCCCCGGTTTCCAGGTAAGAAACTTCTGACACAGTATGGTTTAGTAAGGTTTCCCAAGGTTAATAAGTTGGTAAGTGACTGAGTATCCACTCCAACCTAGGTATTCTGGCTCAAAAGTCTGTCTTTCAGACTCATAGTAGTAACATGGGACTGTTCTTTTCTTCTTTATAATTTTCTCAGGTTTCAGAATCCTTCTTTTTACTTCTTTATTGTTCTAAAATAAATGAAAAAATAAAGACTGTGAGAACATATAACCTGTTAAGATCTCATTTCTTGTGAAAGGGTTGGGAGAAAACATTTCTGGAATCACTTGATTCACTCTTCTGTTTGCCTCACACCATCTCTCCTTCCCTCTAGGACCCTGCAACTTACAAGGTGGCTTTGCCTTTTCCCTTCTCTTGACAGCGTGGAAGGCAACAAAGCTCTGATTCTCAATGTCCTGACCTGAATCATTTAACATAACTACCTAACATCAAAACTGATAGATGGATAATTATATTGTTACACACCAGGCACTTACAAAGAGTTAAGGTGAATGCACTAACTATGAATATGTCTCCTCTTTCGCAGACACGGTGTATGCCTAAGTCAATAAAGTGGGACTTCTGTGGTGTGTAACAGGTCACATTGTGTATTCTAATCCGTATTATTCTTGTGACTGTTGTGGGAACCATTTGTTATTATGTATCTTCCCCCCCAAGCCCCCACTTTTTCCAGGAATATTACCACTTCACTTTTATTGCCCTGATTTTAAATTTCTGGAGATGGAGTACTATGCAATCTAAATTAAAGTTGTTTCCCTCAGTGATACGTTGGTGTTATTTTCTTCACAGTGCTAACTACAAGTCAAGTGTGGTTATTTGCAAGTAATGTCTTGGTCAAGTAAGAGTGACGTGATCCAAGTGCTTCCTACTAGAATGCTACTATTTCAGAGAACAAGTTGGTGGTTGCCAGAGGGAAGGAGAGGATGGGCAGAATGGGTGAAGGGAAGTAGAAGATACAGGTTTCCAGTTATAAAATGAAATACATCGCAGGGTGAAAGGCCAGCATGGAGAACATAGTCAGTGATATTGTAATAGTGTTTGTTGTATGCTGACAGATGGTAGCTAATTCTGTGGTGAGCACAGCATAACATATAGACTTGGATGGCTGTATTACACACCTGAAACTAATGCAATAATGTGAGTCAACTATACACCAAGAAAAAGAAAACTGTATTCACCCACCTCTGGGGACATGCTTTAGCCAGTTTAACAATCCCTTTTGAGAAGGTAAATAAGTCATCACTACTCTATATCTATTTCCTTAACTGTGAATAGAGATAAGCATATTTGTTCTTCTCATGGATTTTTATGATGGTATAATGTATCTACAAGCGCATTGTGAATTAAGGATAAGAAATTACTGTCAGATACTAATAACAAAATAATAATTATTTTATTTTTGTATCCCACTCTATGATAAAAATGAAAAAGGCTGACACAGATACATATATCAACTGTATGCAACTGTCCTCGTAACACTCATAAGCTTCTAAAAGTGGAATCCTTTGGGAACTGCTTTGTCCATAATGTTCTTACGCAGACACTGTGATAGAAATAATTCCAAATTATACATGTTCATTTCAGTGGTTGACTTTGCACTCAAATCATATCGCCAATTTCAGGTTTACTTAGGACAATGAATTAAAATTCAACAGGATGGATAACTCAGTCATTGCTCACTATACCAACCAATTTTCTTAGAATTTGATTATGCTTGAAATAAATGTGTTGAAATAGTAGTCAAGAATCTGGTTGAGGCTGTGTATAAAAGACATTTATATTATAATGAAGGTTCATTTTCTTCTAGAGACCATAGCATACTAAAATGCTGGGTGGCATTAAAATATTGTTATTAACCACAACTCAGACCGGATTCACTATTACATCATATATGAACAATCAGAGAAGGCCTGGAGGACAAATGTCAGTGCTGAGTTTAACAAGCAGGGAGAAGCATACTTGAACTTGCCATGGGAACAACAGTGGGTGGGCAGACATTAATCTTTTCAAGTTATCAAGCTTCTGAGTTCTCTCTCTTTCTTCACTATAGCAAGATTCGAGAGAGTTTTAAAAATTGCTTAGTAGGGTGCCTGGGCGGTCCAGTTGGTTAAGCATTTGACTCTTGATTGTGGCTCAGGTGATCTCATGGTTGGTGAGATGGAGCCCTGCTTCAGGATCTGCACTGACGGTGTGGAGCCTTCTTGGGATTGTCTCTGTTCCTCCCCCTCTCCCCTTCTTTCTCTCTGTCCCTCTGTCTCTCTCTCTTTCTCTCTTCCACTCCCTCTGCCCCTCACCTGCTCTCACACACACACTCACTTTCAAAATGAACTTAAAAAAAAAGAGCTTAGCAAATTGAAGTCTATGTGAACTCTTCTTTTCCTTTTATGAACCATAGAATCATTAACAATTTTATTTTTTATAATGTTTTGTTTATTTCTGAGAGAGAGAGAGAGAGAGAGAGAGACAGAGAGAGAGACAGAGAGCGTGAGCAGGGGAGGGTCAGAGAGAGAGGGAGACACAGAATCTGAAGCAGGCTCCAGGCTCTGAGCTGTTAGCACAGAGTCCAACGCAGGACTCCAACCCATGACTGTGAGATCATGACCTGAGCTTAAGTCGGATGCTTAAATGACTGAGTCACCCAGGCATCCCCCATTAACAATTTTAAAAAAATATTTCTCTGATTTTAATCCTCAACCTTCTACCTGGTGTTTACTTTCCAGTTTGAGGGTTTGATCAGGTAAAAATATCCTTGTTCTTTTTATAGAGGTAAGAATATCTATTGATTCTTAACTAATGAGTGAATACATAACTAATTATAACTCCCAATTATCAAGCCCCTAACATGTGTCAGGCACAGGACACAAGAGGCTCCATAAGTATTATTTCAGCCTTTAAAACATACTCTCTCAAAAAAAAATCTTTATCAAATGAACTTAATGATACTTATGATAGAAGATTATCTGGATTTCCCAAGGTAAGAGAGTCATTAGAAATAAAAGAATTGGGGATGATCTCCCAAGCTCTTTTTTTTTTTTTTGCTTATGTTTATTTTATTTTTTTTTGTATTTTTTACAAATAGTTTATTGTCAAATTAGTTTCCACATAACACCCAGTGCTCATCCCCACAAGTGCCCTCCTCCATGCCCACCCCTCCTCCCCCCCACATCCACCAGTCCTCAGTTTTTGTCAGCATTCAAGAGTCTCTCATGGTTTGCCTCTCCCCCTTTCCCCCACCATTTCTGCCCTTCTTCTCCCCCTTGGTCCTCTGTTAAGCCTCCTAATCCTCCTATACGTGCACACATATGATATTTGTCTTTCTCTGCCTGACTTATTTCGCTCAGCATAACACCCTGAAGGTCCATCCATGTTGCTACACATGGCCAGATTTCATTGTTTCTCATTGCCATGTAGTATTCCATGGTATAGATAAACCACATCTTCTTGATCCATTCATCTGTTGATGGACACTTAGGCTCTTTCCAGGTTTTAGCTATTGTGGAGAGTGCTGCTATGAACATTGGGGTACATGTGCTCCTATGCATCAACATTTCTGTATCCCTTGAGTAAATTCCTAGCAGTGCTATTGCTGGGTCATAGGGGAGTTCTATTGTTAGTTTCCTGAGGAACCTCCACACTGTTTTCCAGAGGGGCTGTACCAGTTTACATCCCCACCAACAGTGTAGGAGGGTGCCCGTTTCTCCACATCCTCGCCAGCATCTAGAGTTCTCTGATTGGCTCATTTTAGCCACTCTGACTGGCGTGAGGTGGTATCTCAGTGTGGTTTTGATTTGTATTTCCCTGATGAGGAGGGATGCTGAGCATCGTTTCATGTGTCTGTTGGCCATCTGGATGTCCTCTTTGGAGAAGTGTCTGTTCATATCTTCTGCCCATTTCTTCACTGGGTTGTTTGTTTTTCGGGCGTGTAGTTTGGTGAGTTCCTTGTAGATTCTGGATATCAACCCTTTATCTGATATGTCATTTGCAACTATCTTTTCCCATTCCGTTGGTTGCCTATTAATTTTCTGGGTTGTTTCCTTGGCTGTGCAGAAGCTTTTAATCTTGATGAGGTCCCAACAGTTTATTTTTGCTCTTGATTCCCTTGCTTTTGGGGATGTGTCAAGTAAGAAGTTGCTGCGGTGGAGGTCAAGGAGGTTGTTTCCTGCTTTCTCCTCTAGGGTGTTGATAGTTTCCTGTCTCACGTTCAGGTCCTTTATCCATTTTGAGTTTATTTTTGTGCATGGTGTGAGAAAATGATCTAGTTTCATTCTTCTGCATGTTGCTGTCCAGTTCTCCCAACACCATCTGTTAAAAAGGCTGTCTTTTTTCCATTGGATATTCTTTCCTGCTTTGTCAAAGATTAGTTGGCTGTATACTTTTGGGTCCACTTCTGAGTTCTCGATTCTGTGCCATTGGTCTATGTGTCTGTTTTTGTGCCAATACCATACTGTCTTGATGATGACAGCTTTGTAGTAGAGGCTAAAGTCTGGGATGGTGATCCCTCCCGTTTTGGTTTTATTTTTCAGGATTACTTTGGCTATTCGGGGTCTTTTGTGGTTCCATACAAATTTTTGGATAGTTTGTTCTAGTTTTGAGAAGGATGCTGGTGCAATTTTGATTGGAATTGCATTGAATGTGTAGAGTGCTTTAGGTAGTAATGACATCTTAACTATATTTATTCTTCCTATCCATGAGCATGGAATGTTTTTCCATTTCTTTGTGTCTTCTTCAATTTCCTTCATAAGTTTTCTATAGTTTTCATCATACAGATCTCTTGTATCCTTGGTTAGGTTTATTCCGAGGTATTTTATGGCTTTTTGTGCAATTGTGAATGGGATCAGTTTCCTGATTTCTCTTTCTGTTGCTTCATTGTTGGTGTATAAAAATGCAACCGATTTCTGTACGTTGATTTTGTACCCTGCAACTTGGCTGAATTCTTGGATCAGTTCTAGTAGGCTTCTGGTGGAGTCTGTCGGGTTTTCTATGTAGAGTATCATGTCATCTGCGAAAGTGAAAGTTTGACTTCCTCTTTGCCAATTCTGATGCCTTTGATTTCCTTTTGGTGTCTGATGGCTGATGCTAGGACTTCCAGCACTATGTTAAACAGCAGTGGTGAGAGTGGGCATCCCTGTCGTGTTCCTGATCTCAGGGGGAAAGCTCTGAGTTTTTCCCGTTGAGGATGATGTTAGCTGAAGGCTTCTCATAGATGGCTTTGATGATGTTTAAGTAGGTTCCTTCTATCCCAACTTTCTCGAGAGTCTTTATTAAGAAGGGATGCTGTATTTTGTCAAATGCTTTTTCTGCATCTATTGACAGGATCATATGGTTTTTATCTTTTCTTTTATTGATATGATGTATCACATTGATTGATTTGCGAATGTTGAACCAGCCCTGTAACCCAGGAATGAATCCCACTTGATCTTGGTGGATGATTCTTTTGATATGCTGCTGGATTCGATTTGCAAGGATCTTGTTGAGAAATTTTGCATCCGTATTCATCAAGGATATTGGCCTGTAGTTCTCTTTTTTTGCTGGATCTCTGTCTGGCTTGGGAATCAGTGTGATGCTGGCTTCATAAAATGAGTCCGGGAGTTTTCCTTCGCTTTCTATTTTTTGGAATAGCTTGAGAAGAATTGGGATTAATTCTGTTTTAAATGTCTGGTAGAATTCCCCAGGGAAGCCATCAGGTCCAGGGCTCTTATTTGTTGGGAGATTTTTGATCACTGATTCAATTTCTTCACTCGTTATGGGTCTGTTCAGGTTTTCTATTTCTTCCCGTGTGAATTTTGGTAGTGAGTGTGTGTTTAGGAATTTGTCCATTTCTTCTAAGTTGTCCAATTTGTTGGCATATAATTTTTCATAGTATTCCCTGATAATTGCTTGTATTTCTGAGGGGTTGGTTGTAATAAGTCCATTTTCATTCATAATTTTGTCTACTTGGGTGCTCTCTCTTTTCTTTTGGATAAGTCTGGCTAGAGGTTTGTCAATTTTGTTTACCTTTTCAAAAACCAACTCTTGGTTTCATTGATCTGTTCAATTGTTTCTTTGGTCTCTATGTTGTTTATTTCTGCTCTAATTTTTACTATTTCTCTTCTTCTACTGGGTTTAGGGCGTTCTTGTTGCTCTGCCTCTAGTTCCTTTAGGTGAGCTGTTAGATTTTGGACTTGCGCTTTTTCTAATCTCTTGAAATAGGCCTGGAGAGCAATGTACTTTCCTCTTAGGACTGCCTTGGCCGCATCCCATAGATTTTGAATTGTTGTGTTTTCATTTTCATTTGTTTCCATATATTTTTTAATTTCATCTCTAATTGCCTGATTGGCCCATTCATTCTTTAGAAGGGTGTTCTTTAACCTCCATGCTTTTGGAAGTTATCCAGACTTCTTCCTGTAATTGATTTCAAGTTTCAAAGCATTGTGATCTGACAGTGTGCATGGTATGATCTCTATTCTTTTATATTTATTGAGGGCTGCTTTATGTCCCAGTATGTGATCTATCTTGGAGAATGTGCCATGCGCACTTGAGAAGAAAGTAAATTCCCTGGCCTCAGGATGTAAAGTTCTAAATATATCCGTCAGGTCCATCTGGTCCAATGTGTCTTTTACGTCCATTATTTCTTCAGTGATTTTCTGTCTGGTTGACCTATCCATTGCTGTAAGCGGAGTATTAAAGTCCCCTGCTATTAGCACATTCTTATCTAGAAGCTTGTTTCTGTTTGTGATTAATTGTTTTAGATATTTAGGTGCTCCCATATTCGGTGCGTAGACATTTATGATTGTTAGTTCTTCCTGATGGATGGACCCTGTAATTATTATGTAGTGCCCTTCTTCATCTCTTGTGATTGTCTTTAATTTAAAGTCCAGTTTGTCTGATATAAGTATCGCTACTCCGGCTTTCTTTTGATTTCCTGTAGCATGATATATATTTCTCCATCCCCTTACTTTTAATCTGAAGGTATCTTCCCGTCTAAAATGAGTTTCTTGTAGACAGCATATAGATGGATTTTGTTTTTTAATCCATTCTGCTACCCTATGTCTTTTGATTGGAGCATTCAGCCCATTTACATTCAGTGTTATTACTGAAATATGTGGGTTTAGAGTCTTTGTATCTTTTGTAGGGTTCATGTTTGTGGTGGTGTCTCTGGTATCTTTGTTCCTTGCAACCTTTCCTTCAGAGCATCCCCCTCAGGATTTCTTGTAGGGCTGGCTTCGTGGTGACAAATTCTTTCAATTTCTGTTTGTTTGGAAAGGTTTTTATCTCTCCTTCTATTTTGAATGACAGGCTTGCTGGATAGAGGATTCTTGGCTGCATATTTTTACTGTTCATCACATTGAAGATCTCCCATTCCTTTCTGGCCTGCCACGTTTCAGTAGATAGGTCTGTCACCACTCTGATGGGTTTCCCTTTGTATGTGAGGGCCCTTTTCTCCCTAGCTGCTTTCAAAATTCTCTCTTTGTCCTTGTATTTTGCCATTTTTATGATGATATGTCGTGCAGAAGATCGATTCAAGTTACATCTGAGAGGAGTCCTCTGAGCCTCTTGTATTTCCACATTGACTTCCTTCCCCAGGTCGGGGAAGTTCTCTGCTATAATTTGTTCCAGGAATCCTTCAGCACCTTTCCCTCTCTCTTCCTCTTCTGGGATTCCTATGATACGGATATTGTTGCATTTGACTGTGTCGCTGAGCTCTCGAATTCTTCTTTCCTGTTCCTGGATCAGTTTGTCTCTTTTTTTGTCAGCTTCTTGTTTTTCTAGAATGGTGTCTTCTAAATCACTTATTCTCCTTTCTGCCTCTTCAATCCGTGCATTGGAGGCCTCTAATTTATTATGGATCTCATTTATCGCATTTTTTAATTCTTCATGCCTATTTTTATTTTCCATTCTGTCTGTAGCCATAGTTTCTTTGATGTCCCCTATGTTTTTTTCAAGCCCTGCTATTAATTTCACCATTATTATTCTAAAATCTTGTTCACTTATGCTGCTTATATCTGTTTTGAGCAGTTCATTAGCTGTCATTTCTTCTTGGAGTTTCTTTGGGGGAGAGCTCTTTCGTTTCGTCATTTTAGTTAGCTTTCCGGGTCTTGTTGGTTTTAAAGACCTGTTATGCTCTCTGTTTCTATGAGCACTGCTATATCCAAGAAACTCTTTGACTTTCCAGGGCCTATCCTTTCAGAGATTGTTTTTTGAATGGTATCCCTCGGTCACTCTTGTTGGGACCTTAGTTATTTTATTTTCCTATTCGTAGTGATATTTGGGACTCTTCACCTTGTGTACTCTAGCTTGTTTCTTGAGGTAGCCCTGGAAAAGAAAACAGACAGACAAACACACAGGGAGCAGGAGCACACAAACGCACAGGCTGATTCAACTTACATGCAAAGTGAGAGGGAAAACGAAAAAGTTAATAGAAAAGACGGAGGAGGGAGGGCGAATAGGGAGCATAAAATACATAAAAGGGTCAAAAAGGGGAAAAGAAAAGGAAAAAAGAAGAAAACCGATGGACAAAGAACGGTTTAAAGCATATACCTGGATTTCCCAGCTACAGTTAAATAGCCGTGTGTATGCAGTGCTGGTTGAAGAGCATAGAGAAAAAGAGAGAAGGCAGGGCAAGACAAGGCAGATTTGGAAATAGAATGAACAGGCAGAAGGGATAAGAAACAGGCAGAAGGGATAAGAAACTTTTTTCAAAGAGGTAAAGGGTAGAATGTGGTTGGATAGGTGAGAGAAGGATGCTGGAATTATCCAGAGAAACTATATAGTCTAATTACTCCTGAGAGAAATAGCTGAAAAAGTCGGTAGGTGTAGAATTTACATTTACAGAATGGACTTGTTGTGATTGTTTAAGCAAGCTGGCGACCAGAGTTAATCAGGTCAGTGTTTTGGGGAAAAAGCGAGAAAAGAGAAAGAAGAAGAAAAAAAGAGAAAAGAAAGGGGGAAAAAAAGAAAGAAGAAAAAAAAAGGAAAAAAAGGGAAAAAGAAAAAAAAAAGGGAGGAGGGCACCTCTCAGGCAGGGATGGGCGTGGCGTGATCGATGCCTCAGGCGGGGGTTCTGCCTTGGCGATTGTGGGGAGGAGAGTGACGGTGCTCCAGTCCCTTCTTGAACCCCGCGCTGCAGCTCGCTTTTTTTTTTTTGGCGTGTCAACTCCCCGTTCCGGGGACGCAGCCGAAGTTGGTTGCACTCTTCAACCCAGGCCAGTTCCAATCTCCAAATCCCAGTCCGCGTCCCGCTGAAGTTGCCTTAGTCACAGCTTCCCAGACAACCCCCTCCGGCTATTCCAGGCTCCCTGCTGAGCTCTGGGGGCGGAGTCAGGATCGCTGCTTCCTTCTCTGGGTCGGGCTGGTGCGCATGCGCGGGGGCTTGCCTGCCGGGTCCGCGTAGCCTGAGCCCGCTGGAGTGAGGAAAACCGGGTCTCTCTATGGCTCGTCACCTGAAACACGAACTCACAGGCAAATTTCCCAGGTTTTAGCTCTTTGCCTTCCCTCTCGAGTTCCAGCCAGCCAGGAGCGGGACGCCTAGTGTCTGCGCGTCTCTTTCAGGGGTCCCAGCCGCCCTGGAGCTACAATGGCGGCAGGCGCGCCCGCGCCGCTTTAAAACCCAACCTCCAGGAGCGGCACAAAGAAGCAGTTTGTGTGCTCAGCCTCCCCCAGGACCAGTTGTCGCGAGGGGACCTGGTGTGCAGGTATTTGGCAAGTACGGTCTTTCTATGCACCGAGCGGAGATTTTTCTGTCTCGGACTCTCTCCTTTTCCCCTCTCACTCCCCGTAGAGGGTAGAGGGGGATCGCCTCCCACCCTGGAGGCTCCGATCCCAGCCCGATTTTACCTTCCCCGGTTCGCACTCACGTTAGAAGGCTTTCTCAGTGGATTCTGCGTCCTTTTTCTCCCAGTCTCTCAGGTTTTGTATGGTTTCCAATGGCTTCAGATCTTTTCTGTGTGATGTATGGGCGCGAGTGCAAGTACGGAGCTCCTTACTTCTCCGCCATCTTGCCCCCCCACCATCTCTCCCAAGCTCTTTATAACATTACAACTTTCCTAAGAAAACTGGCATTTCTTGCTGTCCATACTGTCCATATAATCATACTCATGTGTTGTGGTAGCCCATTCAGTTTACCATAGGAATTTGTATACATTTAAAAACCAATTTGCCCAATGTATTTCCAACAAGCAGAGAGGGTATGTTTCCTTTTAACTGAAAGTAACTGTAAATCACAATGAATCCCTTGAGCGAAGGCTGTAGAGCAAATACTCATTGGAAATAAAAGTGAAAAGGAGAATATATCTACAGTGTATGGGTCTGCATTTAGTAGTCTCTATTAAGATAAGACAAGGATGCATATCAAAGGAAAACATGTTAAATACCGGAATGGGAAGATTTTGAGGAGACAAAAGCAATTGAAATGCCAAGAGAATTATGACAGCAAATTCGAGGCATCAAGAGAACACGTAGTACCAGCAATACTCTTACTGTGGCTGGGAAGCCCTTCAGCTCTCCGCTGAACAGTGAGTCCGCCAGAGCCTGAAGCCAACTGAATTTTTGCAAATAAAGAAGGCAAGCTGTCTTCCTTAAAAGCCAAAATAAATAAGTCACCCTAAGGATCTGAAGGTAAGAGATGACCTGGCAAACCTGAGTGAATTTATATTTAGAATTGATGTATCTCAATGGCCAGAGATGATAATGAAAAAACACAGTTTATGTAAATATTCTTGGTACACTACCACAAGGATTTATAAGATTTCAGGGCAACTACAAGTAATTTTTAATGTTTTCATCAAATATTTCAAGCATCAGCCAAGGGACTTGTTACAAGTCAAACATAAAGTTCCCTAATGCAAATTCCAAAAGATTTAAGGTCACTATACATCTACATGCCATTCAGGACACTGGAGCACAACTCTCACTTTGAAGGATGTTTACCATAGACTTCTTCTGCTTTTAAATTTCTTTTATTCAGTAGTTTATAAACATATAACTCTTTAGATTTAATCTGTGTTAACTTCATTGTGATGTTATGTAATGCTGCTTAATATTAATCAATGATTTCCTCTTGGTTTTTACATAAAGCTCAGGAAACCCAGTAGGCCTACAGCTAGTATAGGACTTGGCCTGCTCTGGATTCCATAACTGCTCCTCCACATCTTACTGTCCATTGTCACCCCTTAATAGCCTTCACAATTTTTTAAAAGTAATGAATTTCTGGGGCACCTGGGTGGCTCAGTTGGTTAGGCATCAACTCTTGGTTTCCGCTCAGGTCATGATGTCATGGTTCATGAATTCAAGCCCCACATCAGGGTCTGTGTTGATGGTGTGGAGTCTGCTCGGGATTCTCTTTCTCCATCTCTGCGTCTCTCCTTCTCGCTCTCAAAAATAAATAAATAAACATTAAAAAATTTTTTTTAATGTTTTATTTCTAGGAGAGAGAGAGAGACAGCGTGAGCAGGGGAGGGTCAGAGAGAGAGGGAGTCACAGACTGAAACAGGCTCCAGGCTCTGAGCTGGCAGTCAGCACAGAGCCTGACACGGGGCTCGAACCCGCGAACCGTGAGATCATGACCCAAGCGAAAGTCGGACACTTAACCGACTAAGCCACCCAGGCACCCCGTAAATAAACATTTTTTAAAAAATAAAATAAAAATAACAAATTTCTTTGCTGTTCTTTCCTTTTCTAGACTACCCCTATCCTCACATCTACCAACAAAGTACTAGGTATTCTTCTACATGCAGGTCAAGTATTACCTTTTTGTGTGACTTTTTTTTTTTTTTTTTTTGCTTTTTGCACCTCCCACACCTGAGTATCCTCCGTCCTATTCTAACAGGAGCTCATGTGTCTCTCTAGTGTGGTGATGATGACTATCTTGTTCTTGCTTCTTTGCTTCCCTCCATCTCCCTTTACACAGTGAGGTATTGAAAGCACAGTATGTGTTTTATGAAGTATTAAGCTCTAGACCCTTTGGAACACATCCTAATAGACGTATAGTGCTTGTTGGCTCATGCTTTGTCCAAATTCCATTATTCCATAAATGAAGAAATTAAGGTCTATGAGGGTAAAAAGACTTGCCCAGGGTTACACAGGTGGGCTATTATACCTAATAGCCGTTAAATAGAAGGTTCTAAAAGTTAACACACCACGTCTGTAATAAGATAAATTATTTGTACAGGTGGAAAGCATGTAAGTAATTTAAAACAGAGGTGGCTTCTATGTGGAATAGAAACACAATCATCATTTGTAAAGCAAGCAACAAAATTATTGGGAAGCAACTAGTTCTTTCTCATCCAAACCTCCCATAAGTATCCAAACAAACATAAAAACATCTGTTCTGTGGTCACCGCTTCTAGACTGTCTTCTTAAAATGAAGTGCATTTTTCCCAGTGAGCTTACCAGGAGATCACAAAATAAATTCAGCTTAAATGTGCTACAAAATATTCAACTTTATGGAAACACAGGGATGAGCTCTGTTTCCTCTGACACACTAAAACTACTATCATGAAATAAAATAAATTCAGTGAAATAGATCAGAAAAATAGGTTCATTGGTCCTACAAAAGCAATATTTTGTTTATAAAAAAGAGGATGAATTGTTGCTTTGAGTTAATTCAGCCTTGTTCATCTTTAATGTTTATGATGCATATATATGTTTGCAGAAGTAGTGGATTTACCTCTGATGAACCCATTTCCTCCTTACAAACCACTTAAGAAACTGGAGCGTCACTGAAAAGTTTAGTTTTCAGGTGCTGATGTCACTGAACATTGGGGTAGGGCTCCAGGAAAGTACACGAGATATGGGGAACAGAAATTAGGCTGACTCCTTCACTCTCTGCAAAGAAATTTAAGTTTATGTGGAAGGGAACACATCTCTCTCTTCAGAACGAGACAACAATCTGCAGAGAACACAGACTAGATACTTCTACAGCTAAAAGTTTCCTGAATAGCCGTGATTGAGAAAAAGATTAAAACACTACATTGCAAACAGGAAGAGTGAAGCCCTCCAACTGTCCATTTGGACTGGGAGAAGTAAGTGTCTGAGACACAGTCCTGTCAATGCGCTTGACACTGATTTCCCCAGGACTGAAGGGTCAGGTTTGTACAGTTGAACCCCAGCCCATCTATATTTTATTTCCATCTGTACATAGAGTGCTTCTGCTTTCCTAGTTTTCATTTGTAATGGTTGTCTTATTCCATCATAAAAAATATTTGATCAGGTAAATGCTATGTTCACCATTTGACAAACAAACAAAAGCAAGTTTTGAGAAGAGATTACTCCTGGCCACACAAGTTTCCTTATTTTTAATCTGATTTATGTAACATATGATGGACTTCTGAGACAGAAAGACAATGGCTTGATTACACGTTTAGCAACTTGGTCATTGTGTGACCAGAGGCAAGTAGCTTTACTTCTTTGAGCCTCAGTTTATTCTCTGAGAAATGAAAACATTAATACAACCAAATTGTTGTAAGGATCAAGTAAAATAAAACCTGAAAAAATACCCTAGTTTAAAGTAGATAAGACTCAATAAATTTACATTTCTTTTCTATTCTAGATCTCCACCAGGCAAAGATATTTGTTTACCTTCAAGGCACTGGAAAATAGAATGTCACACTCACAAAGTTCGTAAAAACATAAGAATTATTTACCAGGGAGGTACTTTGAAATTTTAACCTAGATTTCCCAGTAGTAAATACTTTTATGTTAAAAAAATATTCAAAATAAATGCACCAGTACACTTGGCATATATTTTCTATGAAAGAAAAAAAAAAAACTGTCAAATGTTAATAGTCAACATCTCCCCAAATGTTGGAACATCTACCAAGCATAGGCATGCATACCTGGCTCTATCTGGTAGAATTAGATCTCAGAGGGGAATTTGCTTTGCAAATACTTGACAGAAAATGTGCAGATATAAAATACTTACAGTACACATATCTTTATGCTAGCTAATTCAAAATGTCATAAAAGTAAATTTAAAGAAGCAGGTAAATTAATTCATTTGCAGCCCAAGCCAACTTTCAATCTTGTTTTCCCTGGATATTTCTATCTGAAAGCCCTCTGAGATTTCCAGCAGCAGAAAGTCTATTAATTTTCCATGCACTTGTTGATGCAAAAGCTATCAGGATTATGGGTTGAATATTTCTAGTGTAGGGAAAGTATGGGATGCAATTAATCTCTGTGAACTAAAATATACCTCTTTTCATTAATCTTTTATTGTAAATGAGCAAAGTAATTGAACCAGTACCACACTGTCAGAATGAATGCAATGCCAGTGGGATATGCTTGAGAGAGCACATACTGATTGAGTATTAAATATCTAACGGCAATAATTTATGGTTCATTACCTCTTTTGGAGTTTCTTAGTTGCATAAGGCTTGAATTCTAAGTAGTCAGACTTTTAGTAGAAAGCGGTTTGCAGACGCTGAAGGCAGCGAGTGCACAACTCACAGACAGTCTCCCTCATTTGGGATGTTTTGTACTTCGTGCAACCAAACTCTAAGGATGTTTCCAAGCAGGGCCCATTGTTTCAAAGAAAGTTGTCATCTCATCTCAAAATGCCCTCTTGCATACCCTGCATGGGATACTCATGAAAGTACCAACTGACATAGATGCAGGTTTGTGAACAGGAATATAATGAAAGCAGAGATCCTACAACTTCCTTTGTATTATGTAAATCCACTTCCAGCTATCTGGTGGCTGAGACACCTCAATTCTTGTTTTCAACTGACATTAGCTTCCTTAATTGTATTCTGCCAACCCCTGTTGCACAATTTTGCTGCACATAGAAATGTTTCCTGCTGGTAACAAAATACGATCAACCTGAAGTGATATTTATAGAAATATGTGTTTTGGATTTGAAGATTGGGTCTATTCAGACTACATGCAGTTTAAAAACAAACACAGTTGAAAGAAAACAATATGAGCCCTATATCTATGGCAAAGAGACACTGTAGCTATATGTTTAGTTGTTGGCTTTTAAACAAATTCCTTTATTCCAGCTTTACCTCAGTGTCCTATGGAGCAGCTAATGTTCTAGTTGAATTCTATGTTTCTTTTTCAGAGCAAAAGTCTGCCTTCTTAGATTTATAGTATTTACTGAATATACAATGTTTCTTAAGTGAAACATTTATACTTTACTCACTATAAAATATATAGTGTTTACTCAATTTGATAAAATATTTCTTAAATGAAATTTCAAATAAAAGAATATTGACTTTGGATATGCTTTGGACATAGGTATATAATCATGTAAGAAAATATCTAACATATTTGGTATCTTTTTAATCTTTACTCATATCAAATAAGTGGTTTAAGAAGGGCTTTTGAAATCATTGAATACCCTCTTTTCTCCTGAAATTTAAGTCTTTTTTATTCTTGTTACAGTTTTTATTCAGAGGTGTTATTTTTATTGAATTGTTTTAAAAAGAACCCAGAAAACCTTATAACATTTATTTATTTATTTAAAATTTTAAGTAGGTTTCATGCCTAGCATGGAACCCAACATGGGGCTTGAACAGGGCTGAAATCAAGACCTGAACTGACATCAGGAGTCAGACACTCAACAGACTGAGCTATCAAGGCACACTTATAACAACAGTCTCTTATAGAGAACAAATGAAAAGAAAACAATGGTCAGCTGAAAAGATAATTCTCATAAATAATAATCAAAAGTAAAATCTAGCAAAGATCAAGAAGGTTTGAAAAAATAGTATCTTGGAAAATGTCTAAGAATGCCGTATGATAACAATTTCATCCGGCAATTAAATATGGTGACTACTGTCCAAGCTTCTTTACACAATGATAGCAAGAATTTCTTCTGTGCTCCTCTACAGTTTCATGTTTTAACAAAGAAAAATTACATCAAGTTAATTGACAGGAAATCAATCATATTATTGGTGAGTAATGATCAGCAGCTTTGATCCCAACACACTACACAGTGTTAAATTTATGTAGCTAGGCAACACCCACTGTTTCAGGAAGGAAAGTAATGTCAAACAAACTATGGCTTCCACAGCAGTCTATAAGAAGAAAACGATAAGGTAAAAGTTCTTAAGAGTGTGACGGGAACAATGGAACCAGAAATGAGAAGAGAAAGGAAAAAGGAATAAGGTTATATGCTCAACATACTTCATCAAACCCAGTAAGAATGTTTCTGGGGTAAAAAATGAAAAACACTGAAAGTTGGAGTTAAATTACAGGCCATGATACCTTTAAGAAAAGAATACTGAGAGGTGCCTGAGTGGATCAGTCAGTTAAGCATTTGACTTCAGCTCTAGGCATGATCTTGAGGTTTATGGGTTCAACCCCCCACTGTCAGCACAGAGTCTGCTTAGGATCCTGTTTCCCTCACTGCCCCTCTCACATTCATGTATACTCTCTCTCTTAAAAATAAACATTTTTAAAAAGGAGAAGAATATTTTTTAAAGGAGAGGAATACTGATAACTAATAAAAGCATGTAGACATTTATCAGGGTGATATATCTAATAACTGAAATGATAGTACGCACCATAATTATGCACAGATATGAATGTCTAGCCAGGGAGGCCTATTTAAAGAAACATAAACTTTTAATATACAGAGATTTGATACATGGCTCATGGAATAAATTATGGTATATTTATTTAATTAAGAAAACTATGCAGCTGTGAAAAAGAATAAGAAATCTTTTGAAATACGGAAAAAAATCCAAAGTGTTCTATGATGCATAAAAAAGCAAAGTGCAGAACTGCATTATAGAGTGCTGTTTTGTTAGAAAAATAAAAGTGTGTGTTTGTGCACGTGCATGTGCGTGTACATGAAACACGTGGTAAGCGGAATAATAGTCTCCAAATCTGTTCATATTCTAATCGTTCTTGAAACTGGTGCATATGTTACCTTGCCTGGTACAAGAAATTTTCAGATATGATAAGTAAGATGAATGGCCTTGAGATGGGGAGATTTTTTGGATTATCCAGATGTGCCACATCAAATCACAGCAATTCTTAAAAGGAGGAACTTCTCTGGCTGTAGAACCAAAGAAATGTCAGCAGGAGTAAGACTCAACTCAGAATTACTGCCTTTGAAGATGAAAGGAGATGACAAATCTAGGAATGTGGATGGTCTTTAACAGCTTGAGAAATCAATGAAATGGCTGCTTCCTGGAGATGTTAGAATGGAACACAGCCTGGGGCGCCTGGGTGGCTCACTCCTTTAAGTGTCTGACTCTTACTTTCAGTTCAGGTCATGATTCACAGTTGGTGAGGTCGAGCCCTGCTCTCAGCACAGGGCCTACCTTAGATTCTCTCTCTTCCTCTCTCTCTGCCCCTTCCCTGCTCATTCTCTCTCTCCCTCAAAAAGGCATAAACATTTTTTATGGAAAAGAAAGGAAAGTGGCCCTACTGACACTTTTATTTTGTTTAGCCCAGTATGCCTCATGTTAAACTTAGATCTAAGGAACTATAAGATAATAAATAGATGTTGTTTTATTCTTGTTGTTATTTGATACAGCAGTGATAGAAAATGAATAAACTGCATAAAATGTATGTATATATTTGCATTTATTTGCACAGACTACCTCTATAAATATACAAAACATTTTGGGAACATTGCTTTCTATGGAGCAAGTATTGAGTGGCAGGAGACAGATGTTGATGGGTGACTTTTACAGTACCTCTCTTTGTATATTTTGGATAGTGAACCATCTAAATTTATCTATTCCCAAAATAAGTATACGTAATTTAAAATAAATGTAATAACATTGCCCTTCCTTCCCATATTTTGAAGGGTATGGGCCATGTCAAACTGGCATCAATTCTTAAATAAGTTAGAATTTTGATGAGAGATATACCTGATTATTGGCTAATCAGAGGATATGAGCTTTGTTCAGATACAGGTATGAACAAATGAAGGCTTACTTTTTCATTTAATTTATATTTTGGTGGCTCATTTATTTTTCTAAAGCAACTGCCAGTGATTTTCTATTTATTTCAAGTAAATTTCAAGGTGAGCTAATACATTAAAACCTATCCAATCATTCAACATGTATCAATGTTCATCAGTGGTAGGAATTAAAGATGCAGAGATGAATCTGACATAGTCTTTGATGTTAAGAAACTCCCCAAGAGATACATCCTTAAGCAAAACAATATAGCAAAGTGTGAGAAATTCTATTTGAGGAATGATAGGAGATTACAGAAGAGTAATCCAGAAATACCATCTTGGGAGGAAAATTGCAGTTTAAAATAATTCTGGTGGTAAATGAATCATCCCCTTCATGGAAATTTGTAAAAAATAAATTAACGCTATTCCTCAAGTTTTCATATAAACACTTTCTTAAAAAGTGTTGTAATAAATGTACAATTCTATACATAGGGATACTAGACTACAGAAATATACACATGGTGATCCCGATCATGCAAAACAGTAATATTTGCCTTTTTGGGTCCGTATGGACATCTAGCAGGCCTCTCATCTCATTCTCAGTCTTTTTAGAAACGTTTTTTAAAAGACCACAGTATTAGTAGATAAGTCAGTATACTTCATTTTCAAGAAATTGATTTTCTCCTCTCAAGAGGAACATTAGATGATGTAATTCTATAAATATGATATTCAATGATCCACATTGTAAGTGTGGTCCTAAATATTTTCTTACTCAATGCCTCCTATAGTTGGGATGTGTGCCAACAACCAACTGAAAAGAAGACTTTAGTTACACAGACTGCTTGACTGAAGACAGAACCAGATTGATGGTTAATACTGAATTAACTGTAAAAAAAAAAATAGTCTCATTACAACTGCTCAAACTTAGAGCAGCTTCAGTATAAAAGTAGATTCAGATTTATTGGTTCCAAACGGGCCTCAGGATGCAGGAAAGGTGAGAGAGGATTCCTTAGGTAAAGATACACTCATATATTTAAATGTGGCATTTAATATTGTGATTTTCAGATTGGAAATATGAACTTTATTTTTAACCTCTTCTGGATCCAATTTTCTGAATATGTGGAAATGTATTTTATATATTGCATGTAAAATCAGACCTTCTTTCTTTAATCTCCCTAATTTTGGGATATTTCAGGAAAGAGTATATTTGGATCTGAATTTTACAGACAAGTATCCATCAGTCAATCTCTCTTTCTCTCTTTTGTGTATAGCAATAGCCACCAAGGGACAGCAAATACTATTTTCTTTGCTTCTTTTAGTTTACCAACGGCTCATTCATGTACAGATTAGGCAGGAGGGTTTCTTTTCTAATTAAAAATCTATATTATAAGTTCATCTTCTTTTCAGCTATTAGGATTTCCTTTCCTCTAACGTCATCAGACATTTATTTGTTAAGTCAACCCTCTGAATAAATGATTAACCTATATGAAAGTGTTATACGGACACTCACTGAAAAAGCAAGACAAAACAAAAGAAAGTTATTGAATCTCTACTGTTTGCCAGGCACGGAGTTGACTCTTAGATTGCAGGGTGCTGACAGTCCTGAAAAGACACCAAAGTGCATGTGACTTGAGATCAATTCCATGCTCTCTAGAAGTTCGGTTTTCTCACTTTTAAAATTGAGAAAAAAGACAGGATACACTTCCAGGTTTTTGAGAGTATGGATACCACTTTGTACATGATCTGGTAAGGGGTAAATACGTGATCATGTTATTACATATTTTTTATAGACAACTAGTGTTGTGGGACTAAGTATCCAGGAAGCATTATCTCTTTATGTGCAAAATCAAGGGTCTGTGCCTCTTTTGAAACCATTTAGTCCTTAGACCAAGGGAACCTGAATGAATTTAGTACCCCTTAATATATGTGAGGGTAAAATTTAAAATTCACCCATTTATTCTTTTGGTCAAAATGGCTAAAGAAGTGACTTTTAGATGATTTTGAAAGGTCAGTGCATCATATTTTCCTGCCAGTACATAGCATGTGGGGACAAGCTTCCTATTCCATTTAACACAGAGTGACCTTGTCTATTGATTTAATGAGGAAATTATACATGCTGTATTTTTCTATTTAGCAAAGGTTTTTGTGCTGAAGGTATATCAAAGGAGCACATCGCCATGAAGGGTTGGGTGCAGCATAGCCATATGGCAGAGAAAAGTCCACAGCAATAGAGCAGATGACCTGTGGTGTCTCAGACAAGGCACAGAGAAAGACTTTCTGCGAAGTGGCAAAAGGGGTTAGCCACCAGGCAGCAGACATGTGTCCAGTAAATGGTGGCCTTGATAATTCAAATCCATTTACAGGGCCTATAATTTGACACGCTGTTGAAAACCCAGGAAATGTGTTTTGCACTGGGCTTAGATGAAAATGAGAGGAAGCTAAAAGACTAACTATTAATGTAATTACAAAAAGACCTGTTTGATCCACACTTCATATACCCATATGGCTGGGTGTTCAGTGGACCTCAGTAGTCACCAGTCTCCTAATAAGCCCTGTTAATTAGGTAATAGGAATATGCTCTCATTGTGACAACAGAGTTTTCTAACTCTCTCAAATTAAACCAAGCTAATTTTGTGAAGTGTGGAGATACCAGATGGCCCCCAAGGTACACTCTGGTCTGCATAGGAATCCATGCCTTTGTGATCTATGATCTACTTCAGTGGGCTGAGAAACAGCTCCTGGGGAAGTCCTTTGGAAACCGAGAAACAGAGTCATTGCCTTATTTCCTATCTCCAAAATTAGGTAATAAGATATTTTACTTGCACATGTGGAAGCATACATTTGCATGTCTATGTGACACTTAAGGAATGCCAAAATGAGCCCAGTACCTAAACTCAATGCTTTCTAACTCGGTGCTGTATGTAAGGGATGCATTACTGAATTCCGCTCCTGAAACCAATATTGTAATGTATGTTTGCAGTGCCCAGGTGGCTCAGTTGGTTAAATGTCCGACTTTGACTCAGGTCATGGTCTCGCAGTTCATGGGCTCCAGCCCCGTCTGACAGCCCAGAGACTGGAGCCTGCTTCAGGTTCTGTGTCTCCCTCTCTCTCTGCCCCTCCTTCACTCATGCTCTGTCTCTCTCTCAAAAATAAACATAAAAATAAATGTTTTAAATAATAAAAATATATTGCATGTGTGTTAACTAAAATTTAAGTTAAAAAAAAACAAAAAACCCAGTGCTTTCTAAAGCACGTGCGCTTCAGGCTGCAGAGCAACTTGATGGTGGCAAGTACCACCTCCCTGTCGCTCCATCTCTGCAGACATCTGCATTTTTTAAAAGGCAGGATGTTCAGAATTTTAGCTAATGGACACACTCAATTTGTATAACAAAAACTAAGAACTAGACAGAACTGGTCTACATCAGGTCAAAAAGGGAGTTAGTGGCAGAGCCAGAAGCTAATGTTTCTCCCTCTGAAGAGTGAGCTACAACTTAAAAAAAAAATAATGGCTTCATTAAGATATAATTTACTAACCATAAAATTTACCCTTTTAGACAATTCACAAGTTTTAACGGTCCCTTCCTAGTCATATCTGGCACTTGCTTATCAGCACCTTTCTCATCCACAAGGTGTATTTATTTTTTTAAGCTTATTTATTTTTGGGAGAGAGAGAGGGGGAGAGAGAGCACATGTGCAAGTCTGAGCAGGGGAAAGGCAGAGAGAGAGGGAGACAAAGAACCCCAAGCAGGCTCTGCACCTTCAGTGCAGAGACAGATGCAGGGCTTGAACTCACAAACCATGATATCATGACATGAGTGGAAATCAAGAATCTGACACTTAAGTGACTGAGTCACCCAGATGCCAAAACAAGCTATACTTAAAATCTGAGAACAAAGGCCTCCAGCAGAACCCTGATGATAATAAAAGTTATTTAAGTGTGAGCTATCATAGGTACCAATAACTGTGATTCAACAAATATTTTTGAGCACCTGCCTGTGTGCAAGGCACTGTTTCAGGCATTTGTTTTAAATCAGTGAACCAAGCAAAAAAAAAATCTTGCTTCTGTAAGTCCACAAAGGGGTGAGGGAAGATGCATAATGCATCAATTATACATTTTAGACAATGCTAAGTAGTGTAGAAAAATAAGAGAAATCAGAACAGAGTAAAGGAGATGAATGGATGTGTGGCTATGTGTGGATAGCTGAAGGGAAAGGAAAATAAGAATTCTGAAAAGGCAAGTCTTTATATAGAACACATTGAAGAGGTGACATTATATATTTAAATACAGAGACCAATCCTTTAAGAGATTTATTTACATATGTATAATTAACTTTTAAGAAATTAATTCCACTAAAACCTAGCACACACAAAAAGTACACAGCTCAATGAATTCTCACAAAGTGAACATGCCTTCTAAAATTCTTATTTTTATATGACAACACCAATGGTAAGAGAAAGTAAGGAATGAACCTAAGACCATACCCCTCACAGGAGCCAGAGCCTAAATGTGAACTTGTGTGACTCCGGCACCTTAATACTCTGCTGCTGCTCAAGTTCCCAAAAAGAAGAGGACCCAATGGCTAGACTCCAGGCTGGGAACACTGGAATGGGAGGGAACAGAGTCCAGAGTAGCTGCAATGCTCACTGAGCTGGGGAATTCTACTTTCCTGAACAACAAAGGAAGGGAATTTAGCAGCAACTTGCTGGGGCATCCTGGTCTCTAGAAATATAGAGGATGCTGCTATGTCTCAGAGTTACCACAGAGTGGCAGTGTCTTAGAGCTTAACTAAAGGTAGGAGTTACATTCAAACATCCCCAATGCAGCCCTCCTTTCAAGCTTAATAGGTCTTTTTTTTCTGCACGCAATATTTCACAGATGATAGGCTTTTACACCGCAAGACACATTTGTGTGAAATTTACTTTTGTATGGAAAATAATATAAACACAAACTATAGAGACAGCCTCTTGCATACCTAATAGATATCTCACTTATTATATGAAATTAAATATCAGAATTGTACAAAATTTGTAACTACAGCTATGCCATATGACAAATATTAACAAAACTGATTGTGATCATTTTGGAACATATACAGGTGTTGAATCATTACATTGTACACTTGAAACTAGTATAATGTATTTCAGTTATATTTCAATAAAAAAGAGAAAAGTTTCGACCATGGATCTTGTCTATTCTGAAATACTTGGCAAGATCAACACTTTTACTGGGAAAATTTGAAAGACAAGATTAAAGAAAAAGTGAAGACACTGGGGAAACCCATGATTTGAGAGGTGAAGAACTAAGAGAGAAGGGAGGCTCACAGAGAAGACCATTGCATTGTTACTATTCATTCTGTCTCTGGTTCCATCTGGAGATGTTTGTTTATTCTTTAGCTGCACTGAGTGGTAGTACTGGAAACCACGCCTAGGAGAGCCGAAATACGCAGTAGAGGTTTTGGTGGTCTCAGTGTGCTATGACCATCCCTGGGGCGTTAAGTAATGTCAGCGAAGGAGATCCAGAGGAATGCACAGCCAGTGGGAGCGAACCAGTGGTTAACAGACATGTTTTCTTTGTAAGTCTGAATTACTGCCTTGTTACTGCTAGGTCCCTCATTAGATTATATGAATTTTCCTATTTACTACTTGCCAGAGGAGAGTCAAGGATAATAAAACCCTCTGTAGAAAGATGACATTCAAACCTGTACAACATTTTAAACATAATGTCTGCCATTCAATCAAAACTTATGAAGCTTGGGGCACCTGGGTAGCTCAGTCGGTTGAGCGTCCAACTTAGGCTCAGGTCATGACCTCACAGTTGGTGGGTTTGAGCCCCTTGTTGGGCTCTGTGCTGACAGCTTGGAGCCTAGAGCCTGATTCAGATCCTGTATCTCTCTCTCTGTGCCTCTCCTGTTCACACCTCTCTTAAAAATGAATAAACGTTAAAAAAAAAAAAACCACAAGAAGCTTAAGAAAACATGACCAAGATTTAACAACAACAAAAGATATATGGCTAGGCGATCCAGATAATGAATTGATCACACGAACTTTACAGGAGATTAATTAACATATTAAAGGCAAGGAAAAGGTTAGATGGAGAATTTTGCCAAAGTTCTTTACAAAACCAAAGACTCATTCAAATCGAATTTCTAGAAGTAAACAAATGATTACTGGTAAGAAGAACCACCAGAACAAAATCCGTCACTGCATAGCAGACCCAGTGGAAGAGAGGATGAGTGGACTCAAAGAAAACTTGTAGAAGAGAAACATACTAAAATTCACAGAGAGATAGAGACACAGAAAGAGAGATAGAGAGAGACAAAGAGAGAGAATAAAAGGGGAAACACAAATATCCAGAAATGTGTAAGATAGCTTTGGCACATGGTGAAAAGTTCTTTTTAATGTTAAAAAATGTTATTTATTTTGAGAGAGAGAAAGACAAAAACAGAGACAGAGCACGAGTGGGGGAGGGGCAGAGAGAGAGGGAGACACAGAATCAGAAGCAGTCTCCAGGCTCTGAGCTATGAGCACAGAGCCTGATGCAGGGCTCAACTCCATAAATTGCAAGACCATGACCTGAGCCACAGTCAGAGGCTCAACCAACAGAGCCACTCTGGCATCCTGACATGTGGTAAAAAGTCTGAATATATGCTGTGTCATTGGAGGCCCATATAGGGGATTTAAAAAATGGGACGGGATCTTTATTCAAAGAAATAAAGGTCATGATATTTTCTAAAATTGATTAAAGATATCCCCTTACAGGTTCAAGTAACTCAGATAGTCTAAGCAGGATAAAGAGGAAAAGAAACACTCCCCATCCCACCGCAGCCCTACTGCTGAGCACCAATGACAAAGAGGATTTTTTTTTAATTTTTAAAATTTATTTTGAGAGACAGAGTGCCTGCATGTGAGAGAGAGCAGGGGAAGGGCAGAGAGAGAGAGAGAGAGAGAGAGAGAGAGAGAATCTCAAGCAGACTTCACACTGACGTGGAGCTCTATCCCATGAACCATGGTATGAACCTGAGCTGAAATCATGAGTTGGACACTCAACTGACTGACCCACTTAGGCTCCCTCAAAAATAGGAAATCTTAAAAGTGGTGCAGGAAGAGGAACAAAAGAGATGTACAGAGCGATAAGCAGGTTGACATTTGATTTGTAAATAGGAAAATAAGAGCCACATTTTAATTAGATGCCATATGTTAAATGCTGGCAAACTGGAATTTTGTACACAGAGAAAATGCTTTCAAGAAAAAAATTAAAATTAAAAAAGTTAAGAATTAAAAAATTAAAAGAAAAATTACAAAAAAAATTCCTCAACATATAAAAACATAGAATTTATTTTATTGCCAGAGAATTGAAAGACAAACCAACAGATGTTCTTTGTTCAGAAATGGGGACACATGGACATGAAGGAAGAGTGGAGAAAGACAGAAAGAGTAAGTATACAGTGAAATCTATATGACTATTATTTATAAAAATACAGTAATACAGTTACTACTATTATAGCCAATGGTCTTTTAGATTTCACTATATGTTTCTATATGTGCATAATATCAATTCTAAGATTCATATTTTCTTAAGTAAGACATGAAGAGAAGGAACTAAAATATAAAGACTGTTAACTGTTCAAAATATACATTAATAACATCACCTTATCAAAAGACACTACTAAGGCAGTGAAAAGACAATCAAAGAGTAAGACAACACATAACACACACAAACACACATAGGACTTTTATTCTTCATATGTCAACAATAAAGAACTACATTTCAATAAAACAAAATTGATAATTCAGTAAAAACAAAACAAAAATAAAACTAAAAGCAAACAAACATAAAAACAAAAAAAATTAGCAAATGACTTCAGTAGGCAAGTTCCCCCAAATAATAGTCAATAACCACACATATTTGAAAAAGGACTCCATATTAACATCTATGATATAACACAATCTGTCAACAAGAATGGCTGTAACAGTAAAAACTAGATGATACCAAATGCTGGCAATGCTGTGAAAAAGCATCTTATACAATATAGGTAGGAGTATAAAATGGTACAGTTCCTTTAGAAAACCCTTCAATAATATTAACTGGTGTTGAACATAAATATTCTCTATAACCCAGGGGTTCCATTCCTGGAATATAACTAACAAAAATGTGTATTCACATACACCAAAAATATCATTACCAAACTTATAGCAACAGCATTCATAATAGTCCTAAAATGAAAACGTCTAAAATGCCCGTCAGTAATAGAAAAAGAATTCTGGAATATTCACAGGCTAGTATACTATACAAGAATGATAATGAATAAAGTATGGCTTTCTGTAATAATATCTATAAATCTCGTAAAAAATGAAGAGAAGAAGCAAAAGTCAAAAAAATTACATATTGTACTAGCCTACAGATACCAAATCAAAATAATTTATGATGTTAGTAGTTAGTCAGATAGTTATTCTTTTATTTTTATTATATAATTATTATTGTCAAACATTTTTAAGTCTATTTATTTATTTTGAAAGAGACAGAGATAGCATGAGTGGCAGCGTGGTAGAGAGAGAGAGGAAGCAGGAGAATCTTAAGCAAGCTCTGTGCTGCCAACGCAGAGCCCGATGCAGGCCTTGAACTCATACAATCACAAGCTCATGACCTTAGCCAAAACCGAGTCCTACACTTAACCTACTGAGCCACCCAGACACCCAGAAAGATAGTTATTCTTAAAGAGAGATGATGATGACCCAGGGTGGGAAGGAGAGACATGGACAATTAATGTTGTAATTTTTGCTCAGGTTGATATTTACACAGGTGTTTTCCCTCTGTGAAAATTTCCCCAGGTATACACAAGATTTCTGAACTTTTCTGTAAACTTATGCTTTACTTTAGTAACTGGCTTATTTCTTAAATGGTAGTATAATTAGAGTAGTGTGCCACCACAGCTTTATTTGTTGTTTTAACCAATCATGAGTACTGAAAAGTACACCAGTTTAAAGGTAAAGTTTACCATTAATGCCAAATGGGCTCTGAGAGCATGGTCCTGGGATTGAACACTGGCTCCTTCAACTATTCCATCTGTGATGCAGGCAAAACTTCTTTGGCCTCAGATACTGTAAAATTGGAACACTAATAATTCCTTCCTCAAAGAGTAGTTTTGAACTAAATGAAATGATCTTTGCCAAGGACTTTGTTAAGTACTGCATAAGCAATGGTGGTTATTAATTATGGAAAAGCACAGACTGAGGTCCCAGTTTTGCTAGTGTGTAAGTTGAATGACTTTCATCGGGTCATGCTCTGAGCTCTTATAACCTCATTAATTCAACAATAGTACTAAGTTATTAAGCTTACAGAACTTCTGAGGATTAAACATGATGCCATATAAGAAAATGCTTTCTAATCTGTAAAGCTCTATAAGAATGGAAAGTATTATATGGAAATAATATTTTAGTACAATAATCAATAAAAATAGAAGACAATTTTTAAAAGAAGAAGAAATGATGTCATTAGCTGATATTTTGGTGAATGTTCTGTGTAACTGTCAATGTTTTCTGATGATAAGGTCTGTGATATCTAACAGATAAAAAATTGGCGTAATATATGAGGGAAACATGCACAGCAATGGAAATTGCCAAAAAGGCTGGTATCATAACGAAATGATTACTGTGGAATATCCAGACAGTCCAATTCATTACATACATTTTACAACCCCTTTACATTGAATATAATTAAATATAAGAAAAGGTGAACAACACATGTGCATGCGCACAACACACACACACACACACACCACACACATAGCAGAATTGGTACTTCCCATGATTTTCAATTGTCAGTAGTGCTTAGCTGGTCCTTACATTACTCGCTACAGCACAAGATGACACAATTGAGGGGAAATTGAGTTTTCTTCTGCTACAAACAAAGCCAGTAATTCTATGGACGAATTAATTTAAACTGATGGCTATTGGCAAGTGCTAATCTCCGGGGTAAAACCAATGCATGGCTTATGACATAAAACTTAAAATAGCTCAGCTCACTTGCTTCTTTTTTTTTTTCATAAGAACTGCAGAAGTATGGAGAAAAGCATACCTCCTCTATAAATGATTTCTCCCTACAACATTATACATGACTTTTTTTTATTCAAAACCTAATGTGCCCTTCCAAAATGAGGTTCATTATAAACTCTTATCTGCAATCAAGAAGTTGGATGATAGAGTGTACATGCACTTAGAATTCCCAAATATACACTTTATTTTCAATTGTTATATATAAATTCAATGCAAAAAAAATGAAATGCTACCATATGCAAGCTATAGTGACTCAGGGGCAACTAAGAAAGACAATCGTGAAATGTTCTAAAAGGAAAGGAAACCATAACAACAATTAAGTAACAAAGCAGAGAGTAAACTATTTTCTCATTTATAGTCCCCTATAGATTAACTAAAGTTAATGATAAAAATGTGAGAAATTAACTCCTTGTTTGTGTGTATAAAACACATGTGATTCTCATAAATAGGGTTATACTAATGCACTATTTTATACCTTATATGTATCATCTACAATATAGATTGAATTTACATTATCAGGGTGTAACTAGTTATATCATCTATTTTTATCAACATAACATTCCCTTAGATTTATGTGTAAGAGTTTATTGAGTTCCCTATAATGACCACATACATTTCAATAATATATACTGCAGTTTATTTGGATGTTGTAATTCCTACAGTCATTTTAATGTCAGGTGTAAAAATGAATAATAAATCAGAAGTGAAGATTAATGTGTTTCAATTTATAAGGTAGTAGACATGCAGGAGGTATTTCTTAGACATGCAGGAGGTAATTCTCTTCTTTGGGCTTTAGGTTTATGATTTATTTAGTGGGTATCTATTTTGAAATTAGAAGAAATGACTTAAGCATCCTCCTTTCGGAACAATGTATGAATCTAAGGGACAGGTTATTCTTTTAATAAGAATATGTTTCAACTTATTTGTAATATTCATTTATTTGTGACCCATTTTTTACATAAGTTATTTAAAGATGCCTAATTTATAGTCCATTCCACATTTATATTTACTAAATTTAAAAGTCATAAAAGGAAATACAAATTATTAGAATGGATGGTAAAAGCCCCAAGAACATCAGATTTCAAGAATGCATGTCAGATTTCTTTCATAAGCTTTCCGCAGTTTTCAGTATACAGATCTTTTACCACTTTGGTTAGATTTATTCCTAGGTATCTTGTGGGTTCTGGTGCAGTTGTAAAAAGGAATGATTCCTTGATTTCTCTTTCAGTTGTTTTGATACTGTTGTACAGAAATGCAACTGATTTCCACATGCTGATTTTGTATCCTGAGACTTTGCTGAATTTATATATCAGTTCAGGAAAGAAATTGAAGAAGACACAAAGAAATGGAAAAACATTCCATGATCATGTTTTGGAAGAACAAATATTGTTAAAATGTCTACTACCCAAACCAACCTACACATTCAATCCAATCTCTATCAAAATAACACCAATATTCTTCACAGAGCTAAAATAAACAATTCTTAAGTTTGTATGGAACCAGAAAACACCCTGAATAGTCAGAGTAATCATGGAAAAAAAAAACTGGAGGCACTGCAATTCTGGACTACAAGCTGTATTACAAAGCTATAATCATCAAGACATTATGGTGCTGGCACAAAAACAAACACAGAGATCAATGGAACAGAATAGAGAACCCAGAGATCCACTCACAAATATATCGCCGACTAATAATCTTTAACCGAGCAGGAAAGAATATCCAATGGAAACAAGATAGTTTTTTTTTTTTTTTTTTTTTAGCAACTTGTTCTGGGAAAACTGGAAGCAATATGCAAAAGAATGAAACCGTTCCACTTTCCTACACCATACACAAAAATAAATTAAAGAATGGATGAAGGATCTAAATGTAAGACAGAAAACCACCAGAATCCTATAAGAGAAAACATGCAGCAATCTCTTTGAACTTGGTTGCAGAAACATTTTCCTAGACATGTCTCCAGAGGCGACGGAAACAAAAGCAAAAATGAACTATGGGGACCTTATCAAGATGAAAAGCTTCAGTACACTGAAGAAAACAACTAACAAAACTAAAAGGCAACTGATAGAATGCGAGAAAATATTTGCAAATGACATATCAGATATAGGCGTAGTTTCTAAAATCTATAAGGAACTTATCAAACTTATCAAACACCCAAAAAACAAATAATTCAATTAAGAAATGGGCAGAAGACATGAATAGACACTTTTCCACAGCCATTCAAATGAGCAACAGACACATGAAAAGATGCTCAACATCATTCATCATCAGGGAAATACAAACCAAAACTACAATGAGATAACACCTCACACCTGTCCAGATGGCTAAATGAACAACTGAGGAAATAACAGATGTTGGCCAGGATGCAGACAAAAGAGAACACTTGTGCATTGTTGGTTGGAACGTAAATTGGTGTAGCCACTCCAGTCCGGAGGTTCCTCAAAAATACAAAAGTAGAATTACCCTATGACCCAGCAATTGCATTACTAGGTATTTATCCAAAGGATACAAAAACACTGGTTTGGAGGGGTACATGCCCCTTGATGTTTATAAACGCACTATTAATAATAGCCAAATTATGGAAAGAGCTCAAATGTCCAGTGACTACTAAATGAAGATGTGATGTGTGTGTATGTATGTATGTGTGTATGTGCATTGTGTGTGTGTGTGGGTATATACATATGTATTTATAGAATCTATACATATATACACAATGGAATATTACTTAGTGATCAAAAAGAATGAAATTCTGCCGTTTCCAACAATGTGGGTGGAATTAGAATGTATTATACTAAGCGAAATAAGTCAGTCAGAGAAAGACAAATATCATATGAATTCACTTATGTGGGATTTAAGAAACAAAACAAATGAACATAGTGAAAGGGAAGGAAAAATAAGTTAAAAACAGAGAGTTATAAGTTAAAACCTTAAAAAAATAAGTTAAAACCATAAGAGACTCATAAATACAGAAAACAAACTGAGGATTGCTGGTGGGGAGGTGTTAGGGAGGATAGGCTAAATGGATGAAAGACATTAAGGAGGAGACTTGTTGGAATGAGCACTGGATGTTATATGTACGTGAGGAATCACTAGGTTCTTCTCCTGAAACCAGTACTACATGGAATGTTAACTTGAATTTAAACAAATTAATTAAATTAATTTAAATTAATTTTTAAATTAATTTAAAAAATGCATGTCTGAGTATATCATACTAAGATACAAATTTGACTTTTATTTTTTTGGAAGTGAAACAACAAAGACAATATGACCAGCATAGAATATTCACCCCGAAAATATAGTAGCTTGAGAAATTTCAAACGAGCAAAAAAGGAAAGCCCAAATACTCATGGATATACACATACATATACTACCAGATTAAAAAAAAAAAAAAATCCCTAACACTAAAGGTTTAATTTGCTCTCCTTTCCAGTCACCAATTCTAACTCAAGTGCTTTATTCTTCTATTTATACACAGTTCAGCTTCATTCAGATTGAATCAATCCATTAAAGACCAACTCAGAAATTACCCTCAATTGTGTGATTTAATAGAACTGCTAGCTAACATTGCAATAACAATCATACTGCAACATATAAATGTATTAAATCAACATGTTATTTACCTTATACAATGTTATATGTTAAATACATTTCAGTTATGAGATGGAGAGAGAGAAAGAGGGAGGGAAAGAGAAGAAAGAGTCTTGGACAGCTGACATGTAGATGCAAGAATTTCTGAAAGCTGTGAGCACCCAGCCATGGGTAAGGAAGTCCACCGGTGAGGGTAAGATTTAAAATTAAAGTGTACTGAATTTCCTTTGGTCATTATTTTCCTTTGGAATCTGTGAGATGAC
The DNA here is from genome assembly GCA_017311185.1 of Proteles cristata cristata. NCBI lineage: Eukaryota > Metazoa > Chordata > Mammalia > Carnivora > Hyaenidae > Proteles > Proteles cristata. The sequence goes on from JAESUZ010001155.1 coordinate 33,191, forward strand.
CATAATGAGCTAGGTCATTATACTGACCCCTGGGAATGGCTTGTGAGAGCCTCCATTTACCTGAGCAGTGATGCCTGAGTGAGATGAGCCAGGAAATGCTGAGATTTGTGTGCCACTTAGAAAAGAGGCCATCTTGGGGCGCCTGGGTGGCTTAGTCGCTTAAGCGTCCGACTTTCGCTTAGGTCACAATCTCGCGGTTCGTGGGTTCGAGCCCCGCGTCGGGCTCTGTGCTGACTGCCAGCTCAGAGCCTGGAGCCTGTTTCAGTCTGTGACTCCCTCTCTCTCTGGCCCTCCCCTGCTCACGCTGTCTCTCTCTCTCTCTTATAGAAATAAATAAAAATATTAAAAAAAAAAAAAAGAGGCCATCTTGTGATAAGAGTTCCTGAAAAGTGGTTTCTCAAAGAGATATAGTTGCCACCAAGGCTAGAATTATGGCCATGGCAGCAGTGGCTTTAGAAGAAATAAGTGGAAAAGTCTGCAACTATGTTGAAAACTTAAGTTTGGAAAAATTACCTGAAATAACAATTTTATCCTAATACTGGGAAAGAAGAGTAGCCACATTAGGAGGCACTTGACACAAAGAGTTCACAAAAAGGTCACACTTGATCACAACATCAGCAAAGATGAAAAAAAAAGATTCTTCTTTTATAGGATATTGATATACAATTTCATTTTGGATGCAAACTAGATAGTTGTTAATTGTTGCAGTTCAGTCATCCACAGACAATAATAAAATGTTGATGATGATGATAAACAGACATATTAAAAAACAATAACAACAAAGTTACACACAAAGAAATAACAAGCCATGCTGGCTTTCCAAGGTCTATGGCATCTTTATCCCAAAAGATCTCTATTCTGAGATACTAAGAGAATTTTTTAACATGTTCCAACAACATACAAATGAGACGAAGTGATTAAAAAATAGTCAGAGATGCATGGGTGGTTCAGGTGGTTAAGCATCTGACTCTTATTTTAAGCTCAGTCATGATCTCACGATTGATGGAATCAAGCCCTGTGTCAGGCTCTGTACTGAGCATGGAGCCTTCTTGGGATTCTCTCTCTCCATTTGCCCCTACCAATCTTGCTCGTCCTTTCACCTTCTTTCTCTCTCTCAAAATAAATAATAAACTTAAAAAATAGATCAAACACCAAAAACCATAAAATACCTATGAATAAACATAATCAAAGAGGTGAAAAATCTATACGCTGAATACTATAGAAAGCTGATGAAGGAAACTGAAGAAGACACAAAAAAAGGAAAAAACATTCCATGCTCCTGGATAGGAAGAACAAATGTTGTTAAAATGTCAATACTACCCAAAGCAATCTACATATTCAATGCAATCCCTATCAAAACAGCACCAGCATTCTTCACTGAGCTAGAACAAACAATCCTAAAATTTGTATGGAACCAGAAAAGACTCAGAATAGCCAAAGCAATCTTGAAACAGAAAACCAAAGCAGGAAGCATCATAATCCCAGACTTCAATCCTTACTACAAAGCTGTAATCATCAAGACAGTATGATACTGGCACAAGAACAGACACTCAGATCAATGGAACAGAATAGAGAACCCAGAAATAGACCCACATACATATGGCTAATTCATCTTTGACAAAGCAGGAAAGAATATCGATGGAATAAAGACAGTCTCTTCAGCAAGTGGTGCTGGGAAAACTGGATAGTGACATGCAGAAAAATGAACCTGGATCACTTTCTTCCACCAGACACAAAAATAAACTCAAAATGAATGAAAGACCTAAATGTAAGACAGGAAGTCATTAAAATCCTTGAGGAGAAAGCAGGCAAGAACCTCTCTGACCTTCGTTGCATCAACTTATTACCAACATGTCTCCAGAGGCAATGGAAACAAAAGCAAAAATGAACTAGTCAAATCTCATCAAAATAAAAAGCTTCTGCACAACAAAGGAAACAATCAGCAAAACTAAAAGGCAACTAATGGAATGGGAGAAGTATTTGCAAATGGCATACCAGATAAAGGGTCAGTATCCAAAATCTATAAAGAACTTACCAAAATCAACACCCAAGAAACAGATAATCTAGTGAAGAAATGGCCTAAAAACATGAAAATACTTCCCCAAAGAAGATGTCCAGGTGGCCAAAAGACACATGAAATGATGTTCAACATCAGTTATTATCAGGGAAATACAAATCAAACCACAATGAGATACCATGTCATACCCTTCAGAATGGCTAACATCAACATGTCAGGCAACAACAGATGCTGGTGAGGATGTGCAGAAAGAGGATCTCTTTTGCACTGCAGGTGGAAATGCAAACTGGGGCAGACGCTCTGGACAACAGTATGGAGGCTCCTCAAAAAATTAAAAAGAGAACTACCCTACGATCCAGCAACTGCACTACTAGGTATGTATCCAAGGATACAGGTGTGCTGTTTCAAAGGTCGACATGCACCCCAATGTTTATAGTAGCACTAACGACAATAGTCAAAGTATGGAAACAGCCCATATGTCTATTGATGGATGAATATATACACACATACATACATACAATGGAGTATTACTCAGCAACCAAAAAGAATGAAATCTTAGCCATTTGCATGGATGGAACTGGAGGGCATCATGCTAAGCAAAATTAATTAGTCAGAGAAAGACAAAAATCACATGACTTCACTCATGTGAGGACTTTAACATACAAAACAGATGAACACGAGGGAAGGGAAGCAAAAATAATACAAAAACAGGGAGGAGGACAAAAACATAAGAGACTCATAAATATGGAGAACAAACAGGGTTATGGGAGGGGTTGTGGAGGGAGGATGGGCTGAATGGGTAAGGGGCATTAAGGAATCTACGCCTGAAATCATTGTTGCCCTATATGCTAACTAATTTGGGTGTAAATTTAAAAAATTAGTAAAAAAATAAATAAAGCAAATTAAAAAAAATTGATTAAATTTCTCTATTTCTTAACCATTATAGATCACTAAGATCTAGACTACTAAGATCTAAGATTTACTACCACATAAAAAAGGAAATGTTTACTAGAAAAATGAATGCAAAGTTTAAGAAATGAAAGAAAAATATAATAATAAAAAAAGACTTTAGGGAATAGAAATGTGTTTCAGTCACATCTGTTCTGTTTACTTCATGAAATATAAAGAAAACATGGTTTAACTGAATGAAAAGATAATACACAGCAAGATAGCTTAGAGATAAAAAGTGCTGGATGAGAGGAATACAGAATTAAAAAGACATCGAGGAATTAACTATTATATCTACCACACATTAACCTTTTTACAGGTAGTACAAATTATGCACATAATTGATTTGGGAAAAAAAGGTTGAGAAAATATCTCAGAGTTAAAAAAAATCAGAAATGAAAAGAGAAAAAAAACAATTATTAGTTTATTTCACTTACTCAGTAAACTCTTTGGTTGGACACATGGTAGCTACACTGTGAGCATAAAGTATATGGAAGTGGACTCATTCTGTTGTACACCTGAAACTAATGTAACATTGTATGTTAATTATACACAAACTAAAAAAAAAAAGAAAAGAAAAACAATTTTTTTAAAGGAAAAAACCCCTCACTGTTGGGAAGGGTAGTTAACGGCCAGTTAATATTTACACAGAATATTGTTCTTTTGTTACAGCAAACTTAAAAAGATATATTGAAAGATCCCAAGGGATACTGGATGACACTACTGAAATAACACTGCTAAGTGTATATCTGTTAAGGAAAATTGCCACTTTGTAGAAGAAATCATCTAAAATAAGCTATGTAGAAAATATCAGACATAAAAATGAAAAGAAATCTTGCCTCGCACTTTCATCCTCACTACTACATGCCACAATATCGTGGCATAACTTTTTTCATTATTGTGAAGCAAAAGTTAGGAACCCCAAGTTTTGTCGTAGCTAAATTTTTAGTTGGCATACAGTGGTGATACAAAGATACTTCTAAGCCCTGTGGTAACTCAGAAGACCTAATCAATATGTACTTTCCAGAAAAGAAAGTAACAAACAAAAAGAAACTAACAAACCAAAAAATAATTGAAATATTTAATCTGGTGAACTGATGGATGAGTCAAATTCCAGATTCCCAAAATAGGGGAGGGAACTTCTGTATGAAGAATGACAATCCAGAATGAAGATAAGAGTAATAATGACTCTTTAGTTGCATCATTGACTATTATTTAAAGGAGGGATACAAATATAATGCTTTGTGAAATACATGGCTTTTATATAATCATCATCATCATCGTCATCATTTCTTATTCTTTTTTTCATATTATAAAAATTGCAACAAATCTATGGGAAGAAGATGGTATGCAGGATGCTTTTATAGTTCATCTTTCCTGGACCATATCTTACTTACATCAGTGTGAAACAGCAGCCTCTAAACACCATTTCAGGAAACATATACTCTTTGAAATCAAGATGCTAATCTTGGGTCTAAAAGTTTGTGTATCTCGTTCTAGGTCCCTATCAGAGTATGCTTATAGCTAAAAGTAACAAAGACATAAAAAGTTACTTTAAATCAATGGAAGACATGAACCTAAGCCAAATCCAGGACTTTTAAGTAAATGTCTAAAATATAGATCGTATCTCAGTTTTTTTATGGGAAAAATTGTAAATCTTATCTACTTTTGTGGCCTAGGAATCTCCATTCTTTTCATTAAGGCACATTTTCTAATAGAAGATATATTTTTTAAATGCTTTATTCATTTTTTGAGAGAGAGAGAGAGACAGACAGACAGAGTGTGAGCAGGGAAGGGGCAGAGAGAGAAGAAGACACAGAATTGGAAGCAGGCTTCAGGCTCTGAGCTGTCAGGACAGAGTCTGACATGGATTGGAGTTCTAAGGACTTTAATTTTTTTTAACTTTATTTATTTTGGGAAACAGAGAGCAGAGGAAAGGGAGAGAGAGAATTTCAAGCAGGGTCCACACTGGCAGTGCAGAGCCCGACACGGGGCTCGAACTCACTCACTGTGAGATCATGACCTGAAACCAAGAGTCACACGCTTAACTGACTGAGCCACTCATGAGCCCCTGGAGTTCTAAGGACTTTAGATAAAAGCTACTGAATGTGGATTTGTATCAATCCTATGGCAACATTCCCCAACAATACTTCCCTTCTCCACTCTGGCAACATACCCTCTGTATAATGTCCAAATGTGTGATTCACATCTATGAACATATAATAACAGATTTTTAAATGAAATAAATGTTATAATAGATGCAGTTACTTCCATTGCAGTGTTTACTATCTGTGACTCCACTCTTCCTTCCCAGATTATACTGACAAATGTGATGGCAATACAGTTGACAACAGCTGCTGTAGTGAATGTATAAGTTTATAAATCCCCGCGTGTTTTTTTAATGTTTTATTTATTTCTAGGAGACAGAGAGAGAGACAGCATGAGCAGGGGAAGGTCAGAGAGAGAGAGAGTCACAGACTGAAACAGGCTCCAGGCTCTGAGCTGGCAGTCAGCACAGAGCCCGACGCGGGGCTCGAACCCACGAACCGCGAGATCATGACCTAGCGAAAGTCGGATGCTTAACTGACTAAGCCACCCAGGCACCCAGGCGCTCCTAAATCCCCCATTTTAAAAGGCATCATTTTCATGAAAAAAACAGTCTGTATTTTTGAAATGAAATAAGCAAATGGGTAGCCAAAGTGACCCTCTATGGCTTTTTAGTTGTTGTTTTCTAACAATGAAAAAGGAACACCAGAAAGCAAAGGTCATGATAGGAGTTTTGGTAGGTATTTTTGTTGTAGTTTTGTTTTGTTTTTGTTTTGTTTTGTTTGTTTTGTTTTGGCAAGTAGTGAAATCATCTTTAATGGTCTGCCTATGGGATAGTTCTGATTTATGTCTATTTTCCTGAGGTGAGTGAATGATGGTGCCTCATTTCACTCAGAAGATCTGGACTATAAATTATGCAGTTACCTAACAAAACTATTGTAATGATTTTTCAGGGAATGTTTTGATACAGATACATTTATCTTTAGAATGATCCTATTTCCTCTGGAGTAATTATAAATACCAATTTACAAATCATGGTACTACTCTGCTAATAACAACAGCAACATAAGCAATAACAGCCTGTGACAGACAGTTCTATATCTAGAATTTCAACCAAAGGAAATTGTTGGAACAAAATTTCTAAAAGGAACAAAATACAAGATGGGAAAATGACAAAAAGGAAAAAGTGAATGAATTGGGATACATAATAAAAACTTTAAGTGTCTTTAATACTACATGATTCTACTGCATGAGGTACCTAGAAAGCAAAATCCAGAGACCCTAAACCAGAATGATTGGCCCAAGTTAGAGTTCAGGGTGGGGGTCTGTTCAATGGGTAAAGAGTTTCAGTGTTTAGTAGAGATGGAAAAAGTTCTGAAGATCTGTTCTATAACAAGGTAGATATAGTTGATACAGTTTAACTGTTAGGCAGTAAATTTATGTTATGTGTTTTTTTATCACATTAATAAATGGGGAGAATAAATTCCTTACAGACTTAGCACCCCAACAAATTACTGCCTTCTTTTGCCCATTTTATCCATAAAAAAACCAGACTGACATACTCATAGTCTACATTTACATCTGTGTCTATATGTTTTCTTAACTTCCTATCTTCCACATTTTAGCAGATCATTTTGCAATTTTCAAGACTATTTAATTGTGTAGACTAAGTAAATAAAGAATGTAAGCATATCCTTAAATTTTTTATACTTATTACCTGGTGGAATACTATTTTGGATATATTGGCTAAATAAAATATATTATTAAAGAAGAGAAACTTTAAATATCTCAAGGAGAAATATTACTGAGTAAATTTATGTTGGTAAATCATTCAATTATATTTATGAAAAGTGAAAATTATTGAAAAAATAGTAATGACAACTATTTTTGCTTTTGCAAAGTCAATATAAAAAATAATTTCACATTTTTTATGTACTTACTTCTAAGAATTTTCAAGTTTTTGAAATATAATGAACATTAGTTTCATAGTCAAAAACTCTAAATATTATTTGCAATACAGGTATTTTTAATAACAAAACTCTATAAAGAAGTGACATTTTATTGTCCCAGATATTTATTGTAAACCAGCCTGCCATTTACAACTTAAATGTAGGGAAAATATTCCATCCTGTTGAGTTCGGTGTGACTGAGTTCAGCTGTGTGTTATAAAATGCATTTTCTATTAGTTTGTGTGGCTATAAAGTCAATAAAAGGAACAGCGGTCTTCCGCATAGAATGCTCACCTACTGTAGCTTTCAGCTTATTATATAGCAAAGAGGAACAAAATACTCATAGTAACAATGTATTTTTAATAGGTTCTCAAGCTGTCCCTTTCACAAAGAGTTGTGGCTGAATACAGATGTGGCTGCTGTGAGGTTTTATATTGGTGGACGAGCTGAACAAAAACCAGGTAGGGAGACATTTATCTAACACAAATGCGTGGGCTTCTCAGCCATAAAGCCTACTGATTCTGCCAGTGGGTTACTACCTCTGTTTTCCTTGAATGCAGCTCAAATTTCATGGGCAAAATGCTTTCTGGAAAGCAATGCAAAGATTATTAAACATAAGTATTAGGAATAAAGAAAGATAGGGGAATTGACTAATTCACAAAGAAACATTGCAGACAAATGCTAAACATCACTACAGACTCAGGTGAAGTAAGTACCTATTAATCTAAAATGAACATTTAAAATGTACAGTTAGGTTTAAAATTAGATACAGTAACAAATAAATACACTTGGAAGCATGTTTCCTCCTCCTAGTGGCTGAAAAGACTAAAATATCTCCTTTGTCTCACTCACAGCCTACAATCACAGAGCTTATTCTAACATTTTCTTTAACTTGATGATGGTACAAAGTTCTTAAATCTTATTAAAGAATGGCTAATTCTTTAATTAATTAAATAATTAGATAATAAATTTAAATAAATTAACATATACAAAACTAGGTAAAACAAAAGCTTCCCAAACAAAGTAAATGTCTGAGGCTATCAGGCAATTAACAAAATACAAGGAAGAGAACGTAATATTTGCTGTGGGCAATTTCCAGTTAAATTCTGGAATCAGTTAAATTCTGATTCCCACTTCTGGTTAGTGCAGAAAAAAATCTCCACTATAAGAAAACACAACAGTATTTGTGGGATATGTAATGGTCATAAACTCTTTTAATCTATAAGAGACAATAGAGAGTGGCAGGGATTATGGCAAAGTAGGATTTCCATCTAAGGGTAGGTAAGGAGAGTACTATTTGGCTCCAGCGGATTGTAGCTATGAAAGAATATGAGCACAGTGTTGCTAGAGCCTTAGCTATTTCACATATTGATATATCTTAAGTGTTAGTCCACATTGAGAATAAGGAAATTTTACAGTGAATATAATTTTAAAAAAGGGGTGTCTGGGTGGCTCAGTCAGTTAAGCGTCTGTCTTTGGCTCAGGTCATGAGCTCGTGGTTCACAAGTTCAAGCCTCACATTGGGCTCTGCTGACAGCTCAGAGTCTGGAGCCTGCTTCTGATTCTGTGCCTCCCTCTCTCTCTGCCCCTCCCCAGTTGTCACTTGGTCTCTCTCTCTCAAAAATAAATAAAAACATTAATGAATTTTAGAAATAAATATAAAAATGGATTTTTACATTGCAAACAAAATGTAGCCTGGTGTAGGGAACCTCCATGTGCACTATCTGATGGGCAGCTTAATAAAGAACTTACATATGGATCCTTCAAAGGCAGTATATATTGTGCTTAAAAACATGAACTCTGGAGACCCAAGTGCCTGTGATGGAATTTAAACTTTTCCAGGTATGAGTGGGTTGACCTTGGGGATTTTAACAGTCGCTATTTCATAAAACTATGGTGAGGATTAAATAAATTAACATATACAAAGCTCTTAAAAGAGCACATCGTAAGTACTAAGGATTATTTAATTACTAACTGATTCAATGAAGAGGAATTTGCTGATTTTTGCTCCTGGAAGGGCAAGGGAGAACATTATCCCTTTCCTGAGCTTTACACTACAGTACAACATAGGTGTTCATAAGGTTTTGTTTATTATACATTTGTGAAAAAAGCAGTAGCTCTAGAATTGAAAAGACCTTGGGTCAAACTATTGCTTTGGTGCTTAATAACTGTGTGACCTTGAATCTTTCTGAAAACTGGGAAACTGATACTTAACGGTGTACTGAGGTGTACTGATAAAGACTAGAGGTAAAATACTGTCATAGTCAGTAATCTATATGGCTTTTACCCTCTGGTGTTACCCCTGTGATTATGTTACCTTACATGACAAAAGGATCTTGCAGATGTAGTTAAGGTTATTTAAGAGTTGTTCTTAAAATAGGAAGATGTTTGGGGGTGGGGAGGAGGGTCTAATCTATTCACGTGAGCTCTTTAAAAAGCAGACTTTTCTTCTACTGGTGACAGGGGAAATCAGACAGATGTGAGGGATGGGGTGGGTTTGACATCCTATTGCAGGCTTTTTCAAAAAATCTTTTTTACCATTTATTTTTTTTGAGAGACAGCAAGTAGGGGAGAGGCAGAGAGAGAAAGGGAGATGCATAATGCAAAGCAGACTCCAGGCTCTGAGCTGGCAGCGCAGAGCCTGATGCGGGGCTCAGACTCATGAATTGTGAGATCATGACCTGAGCCAAAGTCAGAGCTTAACTGACTGAACCACCCAGGCGTCCCTCCTACTGTAGGTTTTGAAGACAGCAAGATTGAACAGGGTCGCACTGGAAATAATTCAAGAGCCCTCTAGGAGGAGCAAACAGCCTTCAGCCATAAGCCAGTATAAGAAATACGGACCTCAAATTTACAGTCACATGGAAAAAACGGGGTTCAGCCAACACCCTGAATGAAACTGTAAGTAGATAAAGTAGATCCTTTTGTAGGGTTTGATTTCAGCCAGTGAGAATCCTGAAAGGAGGACCCAGCCTAGTCTGCCCAGACTTCTGACCTACAGAACTGTGAGCTGATATATGGGTACTCTTGAAGCCACTAAGTTTATGGTAATTTTTTACACTGCAGTAGCAAACTAATATAGCATGTAAATTGTGTGACACTTAGTAACTACATATTAAATGTTAGCTATTATTATAATTAAATATTTGTTCAGTGAATCAAGATTGAAAGTTTGGTGTTAAAATTCTTCCAACAGGCAAAATTACCCTGAAATAGTCTCATATTTCTTTTTTCCTCTTCACTTGCTGAAGGCTGAGATTAAAAATAGATACTTTACAGTGACAAGAACATCAAGACAGTGGGACGGATTATGAAAAACGGAAGTAAACTATCCCTAGGATAATTGAGTCGCTCACCCTGTTCCTGAAGATGATCAAGGGCAGAGCTCATCAATACATTTCTGGAATCATTTTTTCATGTATCTAGTCCCTCCGGAATTGATTGGGGGAATGTGTGATTTCAGAATTTTATGTTCCATTTCTCTTGTGAAAATATCCAAGCCCTTTAAAATTGGGGGTGATCCAGAGCATACCTATTTCAAGCAAAAGTCCTAAGATATCAAGTGTGGGTTCCATACATCCTTCCTTCTTAGGTCTAAGACATAGTCAGTGCTCAGTAAATATTTATGAAAAGAATGTGACCTGGGGCTGACATGAGACATGATTTGGCAATTTTAAGACCATCTAATTTAATGTCTGACAAAGAATGCCCTCAATAATCTTGAATGAATTTATGAATAAGTAGATGAAATTGTTTTGTTGCCTCTTAAAACCATGATATTCTCCCTTGCTTTGTCTACACCATAGTATCCTCTCTCCTCTCCTCTTAATTTCCCAAAGTCTGTCTCTTCTAAGATAGCTGAACGCATTGTTGACAATGGCTCCCTATGGTCATATTTTTGGAATTGATCTCTCTGTTCTTTTTAACACTTTCTTATATCATTCTACATTACGGGAAGTAGGCTTAAACATAACTGGGCATCCTGAATGTTAACAAAACTTACAGGAGTGTGATACTTCAAGAGAAGGTGTGAGCACATGTACCCCAATGTTCATAGCAGCACTCTCCACAATAGCTAAAACGTGGAAAGAGCCTAAGTGTCCATCAACAGATGAATGGATCAAGAAGATGTGGTTTATCTATACCATGGAATACTACATGGCAATGAGAAACAATGAAATCTGGCCATGTGTAGCAACATGGATGGACCTTGAGGGTGTTATGCTGAGCGAAATAAGTCAGGCAGAGAAAGACAAATATCATATGTGTGCACGTATAGGAGGATTAGGAGGAACTTAACAGAGGACCAAGGGGGAGAAGAAGGGCGGAAATGGTGGGGGAAAGGGGGAGAGGCAAACCATGAGAGACTCTTGAATGCTGACAAAAACTGAGGTCTGGTGGATGTGAGGGGGAGGAGGGGTGGGCATGGAGGAGGGCACTTGTGGGGATGAGCACTGGGTGTTATGTGGAAACTAATTTGACAATAAACTATTTGTAAAAAAAAAAAATAAAAAATAAAAAATAAAACAAAACCCATCAGCCCAAAAAAAAAAAAAAAAAAAAAAAAGAGAAGGTGTGAATGGCTGGTATAAAACTACCCAAAGCTGTACCTTTTTGCTAATTTTTGATGAAATATTAATAATTTTGGTAAAATATGTTGCTACAAATCTTAAAATCTGCTTCAGCTGAATATTGTGCAGAATTTCAGATTCAGGGGAAATGATTTAATAAAAAAACATAAGGAGAGAAAACAAAGAATGCATGCATATAACCAATGTCAAATTATATGCTGAACAATTCATGAAAATCAGATGTGTGTCCTTTTAGCATAGTGTTAATATTTTTGAATCAGAAGAACCAATAATTAAGACCTTTGCTTCAAAGAATCTTGCATCAAAACTATATAAATAAACAATGTTTTCATGTTGGGGCACCTCAGCTGATTAAGTATTGAACTTCAGCTCAGGTCATGATCTCATGGTTCATGGGTTCAAGCCCCACACTGGTCCCTGTGCTGACAGCTGGGAGCTGGAAGCCTGCTTTGGATTCTGTGGGTCCTTCTCTCTCTGCCTCTCCCCTGCTCATGCTCTGTCTCTGCCTTGCAAAAAAGAAAAAAATTTAAATGTTTAAATAATTAAAAAAAATAATGTTTTCATGTTAAAACAATATATATGTTCAATAAAGTTGAACCAAAAATCATGTATGAAAGAATAAATGAAAATATTTATTATTCTATATGTGTATAGATGTTTGTGTGTGTATGCATGTGGCACTGGGGTAGGGTATACACAAGTGTATTTGTGTGTACATATGCCTATGAAAGGCAGAAAGAGAGAGATAGGATGTGTATGTGCCTGTGTGAATATACTTGTGTGAAAGACAGAAGAGAGTGAGAAAGAAGGGGACCTGGAGATGGTGCGTGTGCACCTTTTCTTTGGTCTTTGAGATAAGTTAGAGAATAGTTATAAAATCATGGTGTTTAGGATACGTAAGTGTCTCAGTTGGTTAAAGGTCCAGCACTTTATTTTGACTCAGGTCATGATCTCATAGTGCATTAGATCAAGCCCTGTGTCGGGCCCCAAATCAGACTGTTAACCAACTAAGCCACCCCACTGCCCCAAAGTATTTATCTCTAGAAGCTAGTGTTTAATTTAATCATTCTATTTTAAATCTTTTAATAACCTTTGGATGGTGTTTAAAGCATTTTTTGAGGGGCATGTCATCATCTTAATGATGTAGATCTTTAGCGTCTCCCGTCTCCCTCATTAGCAGTCAGACTATCCCTTCTCCTCCCACCACAATGTTTCTATGATGCGTTACAAACAGAAAAGAAATCACATTTTCATACTGAAAAGAAAAAATATCACAGCATTGATTTCTTCACTAGAAACTATACGTATAGTTCAAGATTCCACATGCAACCCCTTAAATAACAGACTAAGACCTCACATTCTGACCTAGAGTCTCAACCCCTCTGAGTACACACTGAGTGCACTTTGGAATAACTTGGGGAAGTTAAAAGAAGCAATGCTTGAGTTCCACAATGAACTGAGTACATTACAATCTCTTTGGGTGGGATTTAGGCATCCGTAACTTTTAACGTTGGTGGCTTAATGTGAAGTCAACTTAGAGAATCACTGTTTTATAAATGGTTCATGATGTATGCTTTCCAAGTCCCAAATAGTTGTGATGTTTAACTTGGGTGGAATTTTGCTACTAGACAACACCTAAAAGCATTTCAGACTCAGTACTCATGAAGAAGTAAAAAAAAAAAAATGAGGTAATGAATTTGAATTTTGTATCATACAAAAAAATTTCTGGAGATAGTTTCCAAAGATTAAGCCAATAGTCTTTTTTCTCTCAAAAACTTTATTAAGAAAATCATTACACATATGGAAATAAGGAAAGAAAAGTGAAAAAATACCCATAGCTCACCAACTAAATTCAAAAGTTGTAATATTTTATGTGCTTTATCTACCTACCTACCTATTTATCTACTTATCTATTTGCTTTCCTACCTATATAAATAGCTGTGTATGTATATAGGCTTTTGAACAATAGAATTACAGTAGGGAAGTGTGCAGTCTTAAAAGTATTTATTCTACGAAGGAGGTAATATTTATAGATATTTATACATACAAATGTATCTATTTTCACATATATAAGCTCGCTTATTCTATAGCTATAGTTTCTTGGTATATTTCTTTACATAATACAACATGATATATACATATAGAATATATGTGGAGTAATTTATCAGCACAGTATTTATGGAAATATCAGGTAGAGAGGCCTGAATTAAGGACTTCTGTTTATAATATCTGCTTCCACCCTGACAAAATGCCAAAAAAGGTGGTATTATTTTGCAGATAGGGAACCTGAGGAGACATCCAATGTGTAGTCATATATTCACTGCCTCTTTAACACCCCGGGGCTCTCAAATGTTATCCTGTATTAGCATCACCAGGAAAACATGTCAATGCACAGAATACTGGTACCCACTCTCAGAAGTCTCTGAGTCAACAGGTCTAGGGTGGAACCCAAGACTTTGCCTTTCTAGTGAGTTCCCAGATGACATCAATGCTGCTGCTGGGCCACACTGTGAGATTCATACCACTTTAATTCCAAGACTCAGCTCAGAGTTACTTTCTCTCCCCAGATCTTCTGTGCCCCTCAATATCTCTGTACCTCTATTTTTTCCTCACTGTTTGATTTGCTTGAAATGCCCTTTGCACATTTCTGCATCATCTTTAAATAGACAACTCCAAGAGTAATATTGTGATTTATAATAATTAAAATATATTTGGTCTTTGCCCTCATTTCTAGCACAGAGCTTCTAAAACCCTTGAAATTTACTAGGTGATGAACATGAAAATAGGTGCCTTTTATTATGCTAATTAGGTGATTTTGGAAAGAACCTAAGGATGGGAGTTGGTCACCAGTGCAGTCTACCATGTGATTAGAAGATTGGAAATTTCAGTCCCACCCCCCAACCTTCTGGGAGGGGAAAGAAGTTAAACATTGAACTCAACTAATGGACAGTAATAAAGCCTCCATAATAACTTAAAATGACTGTGCTTGTGGAGCTTCTGGGTTTGTGAACCCATGATCTGCAGAGAATAATGCCTGGAGAAGACATGCAAGCTCTGTGGCTCTTCCCCAGACCTTGCCCTATATGACTCTTCCATCTGGCTGTTGCTGAGTTATATCTTCTCACAATAAATCAGTAGTCTGTAAAATATTTCCCTAAATTCTGTGAGTTGCTCTAGCAAGTTAATCCAACTGAGGACGGGGTCATGGGAACCTGTGATGGCCAGTTGGTCAGAAGTACAGGTAACAACCTGAACTTTCAACTGGGATCTTGAGTTAGAGAGGATTAGTGAAATCACCAATTTGTAACTAGTAGGTCAGAATCATAGGTGACACTTTGGGCTTGCAAATGGCATCTAGAGTAGGGTGGAGGGCATCCTTGTGGAACTGAAACTTTGCCTGTGGGATCTGATGCTGTCTCCAGGTGGAGAGTGTGAAAATTGAGATGAATTCTCAGACATCTTGCTGGAGTCTGAGAACTGCTTGGTGGTGTGTGGGGAAGCCCCTCCCCCCCATTGGAATTAGGTCCAGGAACTCAAGAACGATGCTACAATATAATGTTTCAGCTATGAACAACTCAATCCCTTATCCCAGTGCACATGCGCGCGCACGTGCACACACACACACACACACACACACACACACACACACACCCCAAAATATATCTCTAGCTTCTCAGGGGAAGGAAAGAACTGTCACCTATGAGGAACTCATTTAATGTTTGTGGGTTAAATAAATAAATGAGTTCCTTGAATTACCATGTTTCACACTATAATAGGTACATTAGAAACTATATCTGGTCATTTTTTATCATGGGTCAGCATATTGATGGTATGTAAAGAACATTCAGGGAATATTTTATGGTGGACAAATGAAAGGCTATACAGACTCATCTTCAAATACATTCTGTCCTTTCAAAAGATCTTTGAAGTAGGGTATGATCCCCCCTCCCACACATAGGTTTCAGATACATATCCCCAAAAAGCTGTGTGGGAGAAATAAAAATTATAAACTAGCTTAAAACATAAAATAAAGTATGTTACTGGTAAAATACCAACATGAAGTGTGTTGGCTGTTGCTATCTCTTTGGGGTAAAGTCCATTTATATTAGAGATTCCAGAGTCCTCTTACTACTCTGAAATTCTAGTATGAAAACCTCTGTAAATTACAGATAATAACAACAGCTTTGGAAGTTTTTGTAGAGGTTAAGAGAGATAACTCATCCATAGTACTACGAAAATTCTCTGAGATTTTGGAGATGGGGCTGTAAGACTCACATAAAGGATATAACATTTATATTATACTTAATAGGGGTCAGATTTTGTGGTAATATGGGACTCCCTCTTGAAAATGTCTGCCAAGCTTAAAAAGTAGAAACAATTGCCTTCTGTGTTCCTTTTATATTTTTCTTACTCCCCACTTTAATTTTGTGAACCAGTTGGTGTGGACAGATGGGCCCATTTATCATCCTTGCAAATCGACACCATTAAGCGTGTAAGTGTTTCTTGGGTCTAACGTGAGAGATGAGAGAATTGGGTTTGATATATATTTTTAAAAGACTACTTATGGCAGTTTAAAATAGCTATTACGTTCTAACATTTCCAAAACATAAAAGATTAAAAATGCCAGCATTGGAAAACGTGGAGAAAAGGGAACCCTCATGCACTACTGGTGAGAATGTAAATTGGTGAAGTCACTATGGAAAGCAGTGTGGAGTTTCCTCAAAAAATAAAAAATAGACGTACCATGCAATTCAGTAATTCCGCTTATAGGTATGTACCCAAAGAAAACAAAAACACTAATTTGAAAAGACATTTGCATCCCTATGTGCATCACAGCACTGCTTACAATTGTCAAGACCTAAATGGCTATCGATAGATGAATGGATAAAAAAGATATAGTATATATATACACAATGATCATCTGGCCATAAAAAAGAATGAAATCTTACTTTTTGCACCAACATGTATGAACTCATAGGGCATTCTGCTAAGTCATTTAGAAACAAAAAGACAAATACCATATAATTTCACTTAAATGTTGCATCTAAAACAAAAACAAAACAAAACAAAAAACCCAAATGAGCAAACTATCACAAAACAGAAACAGAGTAATAAATACAGAGGACACAGTGGTGGTTGGCAAAAGGGAGGTGGGTAGAGGGGATGGGTGAAATAGGTGAACAAGATTAAGAGGTACAAACTGCCAGTCACACACACGCGCACACACACACACACACACACACAAAGTCACGAAGACGAAAAGTACAGCATCAGGAAATATAGTCAATAATACTGTAATAACAGTGTGATGACAGATGGTGACTATACTTATCATGCTGCGTATTTCATAATGTATATAATTGTCAAATCACTGTTCCTGAAACATATACTATTGTATGTCAACTATACTTCAATTATAAAAAAAATAAATTATGGGAAGATAATGTACAGCATGTGACTATAATTAACAATACAACATTGCATATGAAAGTTGCAGAGAGAGATTTTATAAGTTCTCATCATGGGGCACCTGGGTGGCTCAGTAGGTGAAGCGTTGGATTCTTGATCTCAGCTCATGTCATGATCTCACAGTGATGAGTTTGAGCCCCACATCGGGCTCTAGGCTGAAGGCTCAGAGTCTACTTGGAGTTCAGTCTCTCCTTCTCTCTGCCCCTCCCCTGCTTGTGCCTTTTCTCTTTCTCAAAATTAATAACTAAACTTAAAAAAAGTTCACATCACAAGGCAAAAAACAAGTTTATAAGTATGTGAGGAAAGGACTGTTAATTTAACTTATTGTGGTAATCAGAGAGAGAGAGGGAGAGAGATGCAAGCATCTGTGTACCAATGAAGGGCAGGTAAAACATGGAAAGAAAAACTGCAACGTAGTAGTACCCATATCTTCATATCTCTTCTTCATGTCTGGGCACCATACTATTATTTGGTTTGGCTAATGTGCCATCCTACTTTTTGAACGAAAAGCAAGAATAGATGAATAATTGGTATACATGTAACTGGGTAACCTTCCTAGCCTTCCTGCTAAATAGCACACACACACACACACACACACACACACACACACATACACACACACACGCACGCACACATCCTGGTTGCCAATACTTAGTATTTTAACAAATAACACACAAACCCTCATTATATGATTAAGAGAACATTGCTGTATCACTTCCAGGCATGCTTCCATGACAAGCCTTCCAGACATGGAGTAAACACTATTGTTTTTATTGTATCTTCCCTCTAATTGAGCTCAGTGACCTCAAACAAGTCACTTAGCTTCTTGAAGCCTCAACTTCCTTTATCTGTAAAATGGGGATTGGTATCTTGTCCTCCACCAGGAGTAATTTCAGGGAGCAAAGCACTTTTGGGATTACATATATGATAGTACTATTCTAGACCTTGGAAGTATCACAGTGCAGAAGTATAATCTCTTCTTAAATTTTGATGCATCTAGGTGACGATATTCAGAATATTTGACACCAGTGATGATATTCTGAATATTTAACACTGATATTTAACAAGGGAAAAAAACTGTAGGGCTACCTACTGCCATTTCAATTTAAAATTAATATTCATGATAGTTATAATACATAGCATATTGCCCAGCTGTCATAAATAACATTTCAAAGTTAAGTGCAAGGGTTAAGTAAGGAAAAGCCTGGGACCTTCCAAGTCAGAGTGAAAAGAAGGTCATACTAGGTTTCTAGAATGCCAGCTGACTGAAAGATCTTAGATAAGACTCAAAATTTCTCTGAACCAGAAGTTCTTGATATAATCCATTAACCAAGGGCCATGCCAGTGACCATGACATATAAAAAGCAGAAATGTTATGTTTGAGAAAAATAAAGCTAGCTAAATTCTATCACCTGTTCTTTCTATTCCATTAACTCAATTTGGCATATGCAGCTCTGTTAGCAGCAGAAGATTGCCAAGTGTACCTGCACATGGCCTTGGGAATTTCTCCAGGTGATTTGCTTTCCAATTTCAGACCCTATGTTCTCTGATACTTCAGTGCATTCTTCTCAGCCATTTCCTGATAGATGTGTTCACTGAATCCCAGAACTCCATCCCAGCAGGGTGGGATTGCTAGCTCCCAAGCCAAATCATTTAAAAATGATGACAATGCATTTAGTTGCCCATCCAACTTATGGGCCATTACTCTCCTGAGTACTAAGAATACTGGTGATGGGAAATAATTCAGCATGAAAGTCCTATGTTCAAATTCTGATCCTATCACTTACTATGTGTACAATCCTCTTCATCTATTAAATGGAAACATAATACCTCATAAGATGGTTTGGAAATTAAATAAGTTAAACACAAACACGTACAGTTCCTGGTACAGGTAATAATAGTAAAAATAGTTTGTTTCATGAAACATTTCTTTCTATCCACATGTTATTGTACATTTGGCACCTTAGAAGATGATCTTTATTAGGGATATTTTCAAATTCCCTTTTTAATGCGAGTTAATGCAGTAGTTTCTAAGAAAAAACTAATACTTATGAGGATTGTGTCTCAAAAAATGTATCATATCACCTTATTTTTATAGCAACTTTGGGCTATAAATCTTACTTATTTCCATTTTCCAGATGAGGATATAGACATGAATAAGGTACTCAAGATCATAAAACGAGAGCTATAACTAGACTAACAATAGCATCAGCAGCAACAATAACCATCATAAAAATAGCAACTACAACACACATTTGGTGTGCTTAGCCCCAGATCTCTTGCTGAAATCTTTACGTGCATTCTCTGATTGTGTAGTTGTTTCCTGTCAAGAACAAAAATAACGTTTCAAGGAGTGGTTTTCAACCGTGGCTTGCGTATTAGAATTACTATGGGAACAGTAAAAGAATATTGATACTCTGTGCCCATCTCCCAGGATCATGATTTAATTGGTCTACAGTGGGGCCCAGATATTGGTATTTATTTCAAAGCTCCCCAGGTGATTTCAACTTACAGCCAGTGTAGGAAACTACTGTCTCAGAGTGTTTAAGTAACCTGTTGAAAATTTTTCAAATGCATTTCGAACTGGAATCCTTCCCCACACTTACCACTTATAAACCCTTAAGCTCTGTGATTCGAACTCCTTCTTCTCCTCACTGCGCCAGCTGCTGTCCCTTCTTCCTCAAGCACATATTGTCTTGGCTTTACTACAGACTTTGGCTTCACACTGAATTCTTTTAACACCTGTTTCCATTCTCTTCCCTCCCCATTAGGCAGAGAGAGAGAAACGTATTTCTAAGTTTCAGGGCCGTTATTAGCACCTCCTTGTCAGACTATAGCTCATACTTCCTTGCCTATAATATGTTTTTTGCTCCTCAATGATAGGGTGGTAGCCTAATACGGAAGCTGGCCCGGAAGAACCAGAGGGATGGCAAAACATAAACATGATGTTTATGATGACAGCTATCATTAAGCTGGCTACTTCTGGAACCCCTACACTTCCTAGCCCATAGTATCGGGTAGAGCAGTTACAGCTGGAGTTTTTTCTGTCTAAAACAGGGTCAGTAAGACCACCTACCTCAGAAATACCTGAAGGTGAGAAGTGTTGAAAATGTAAATTTCTAGGATGAACTCAAGTCTTTAAAATCAGAATTCTTGATGGAATCCTGTGTTAATACAATCTTGAGAGAATTCTGGTAAATATAACAAGTTGATAAGCTTTTCTTTACACAGGGCCGATATCTAACCTAGCATGACAAAGTAAAATTGTCAAATGACATACATCAGAGTTTCTCAACAGTGAGACAAGGATATTTTTGGACTGGACAATCTTTTGCCATGTGTACTGAAGGTTACTATGTGTGCACTGTAGGATGATTTGCAGTGCCACTGGCTTCTGCCCATTAGAGAATAACAGCATCTCCCTAATCATGACAATCAACATCTCTCTGCACATCCACCAGAGGGGAAGGAAGAATTGTTCCCCATTCAGAGCCACTGAAACAGATAAAAAGAGGGATCTGTGGTGCCCCTAAATATTCGGACCAGTTTTATACCGTAATGATTCTTCCTCAAACTAATTTCTCAGGCTCTTATTCATTACACCTACAGTTTATCCCCTTCATTGTTAATTATACTAGACAATGGATGGCATGTCTGCCATATGTCAGCAGGGTTACTAGGTAGTCATGTGAATTAGGTCATTTCATTCCTTTAGTGCATGGTCGGCAGCACAGGTACAGTCTGGAGCCCTAGACTGCTTAGCTTCAAATCCTGTCCCTATCACTTTACAAGGACATAATCTTGAGAATTTCACTAACCCTCAGTTTGAACAACAATGACAACAACAAAGAGGTAATGAGATGAAAAGATAATAAGGTAAAAAAATAACAAAAAAGGTAATAATAATAATATCTACCTTACAGATAGATGTGTAAGTTGCATATAAGTTGTTTCTACTTGCAGCTAATATAGTCAAAGAGCTAACATTTACTGAACTCTTCCTATTGTATGACTCCTACTTTACAGAAAAAGAAACCAGAACATATGCATAGAGTAAGTTGCTTGAAGTCACAGCTGTACAAAATCTCACAGCTTTGATTCAAATTCAGAATTGTCTAATTCAAGTGCCTTATCACTTTTCCCAATACAACACTGCGTACGTTGCTAGATGGCATAAGAGTGCCCTTCATAAGATCCTTTGTAAATTGTGTTCTTTTCAAATCTTCATTCCCTTACCCTTGTTAATAATGGCTCTCTAGTCTGGGCAAGACTAATGTTGCTGGCTTAGAGATTTCAAACAACTCAGAAATACAGTACCTAACAAATTAACCAGTAAAGACATTAAATTCTTGTGGAAACTGTCATTTGCTGAATGAAATAAATTGGTTGTTTTGTAGCATCAAATTTAGAAATGGGAAATTTCTAAAAAAGTGCTGGAAAAATGGATTCCAGGCTTGGCTCAGACATTAACTACCTTTGAGCCCCAGATATTTGGAGACAACCTGTTGTTCTCCATCTCTTTTGGCACATTTTATCCCGTATTGTCTCAGTGACTCTGCACTCTTCATATACTGTGTGCTCAATACACACCATTAGAAAGAATAAATAAATGACTTGTTTACAAACTCATGGTATTTTCCACAGCAGATCTTTAAAAGATGACAACACTTTTTCCCCCTCATTCCAGTGTGTTCATGCTCAAATATTTTGGCATATAAACTAAGTCATTGATAAAATGACCCTTTCAATAATCTTTGAAATATAGTACTCAAATACGAGTTAGGAAAGAATTTTTTCTCTCAAAACAATAAATTTCAAGGCACTTTATTTTTTGCAGGGCTCATTTGGGTTCATTGCAGAAGGGGGAAAAACGTACTTATTCCAGAAGATAAATAAATTTGGTGGATTTAAAGTTTGAGATTTATTGTTTTACCTCCTAGGGAAATACAGCAAACAAGGACACACATTATTCTGTCTGAATAATTTGTTTGCTTGATGAAATCCCCAGTCAACAATTAATACTGCAGGTTCTTTGAGAGTTTAATGTATTTATAGATAAATTGTAAGTACTGAATTTCTAAGTGGTTTCAAATATCCAAGTAAGCAATGTGAGCCTGGCATAATCTGCATGTTCATTTACTAAACAATTTATGATAGAAAACACTGCTACATTCTGATCCCCTGGTTTTTCCTACTATTTAGATTTCTAAATTGCTGTTCAATATAATAGGGGTATTTCAACCTGTTAATGTCAGTAAATCTCTAGAGAATTATAAGAGTTATCAATTATGAGAGGGGACATAATTTCCTGATTAACCTGCACTTGATGAAAAGGACCATTAACTTTGTTCGTATTAACAGGACTCCTCATCACTATTACTTTAAGTGCCTGTGCATGCTTATTGATTAATGGACTAGAAGAAGAGATGGTGCATACATCAACCTGTATTCTTGGAGAGAAAAGCATTACAGAGTTAGAGTCATAATTGCTATCTTAAAGAGCGTCTGATTTGGGGAACAGATGGGAATACTGGAATAGATATGATTAATATTTTTAAATGTTAAAAAAGCTATGATTCTAAAAAAAATAACAAGTACAGGGCATTAATTTATTCAATTCCCTGTTGAAAACAAGTAGTACTCCAGATGCCCCTGAAAGTAGGATTATACAAGGGAATATGGGTAGGGTTTTTTTTTTTTTAATGTTTATTTATTTTTGAGAGCAAGTAGAAGATGGACAGAGAGAGAGGGAGACAGAGAATCCAAAGCAGGCTCTGTGAGGTCATTGTAGAGCCTGATGTGGGGCTCAAACTGACAGACCGTGAGATCATGACCTGAGTGGAAACCAAGAGTCCGTCACTTAACCAACTGAGCCACCCAGGTGGATACAGTGTTTTTATTAAGACATATTCTATCTGATGATATATAAAATATTCCCTTTTGGAAGCTATAATACAGACAAGCGGAGCTTCTAATTATAACTCACTTGATAATAATCCCTGATAGGGCAATTCTGATTTGTCAGAAAGACTGTGTGTGTGACAGAATGCGCATGGGTTACAGAGACCAATCTTCCTGAGTTTACTTGCTGGCTCTGCCATTTCCAAGTGATGTGTCTTTTGGATGGCTTTTTATTTATTCCTTCACTGATCTGTAAATTTATATGCAGTAAAATTCATCCTCTTTGTGTTCAGATCTGTGAGTTTTGACAAATGCCTAGTGTGGCTTAACCACCACCACAATCCAATTAAGATATATCAAAGTTCCATCATCCAAAATACTACACTGCCCTTTTTGTAGTCAGTGTCTCTCTCATGCCCTGGCGACCAATGATCTGTTTTTCATTTATCTCCGTAGTTTTTCTTTTTCCAAAATGTCATTTAAATTAAATCACATGTAGCCTTTTGAGTTTGGCTTCTTTCACATATAAAAGAGCATACCCAAGAAAAATGAAAACTCGTGTTCATACAAACACCTGTATTTGAATTTTTATAGCCATCTCATTCATAATTGCCAAAAAGCTGGGAACAAGTTAAATGTCAACTTTGGGACAGACAAGCCAACTCTAGTATATCCAGTGAAAAAATACTCAGTTAACAATGTGAACTCATATACTTTGGCAAGGTCTTAATCTTTGTGATCCTCAGACTTCTTAACTAGATATGAAGGTAATGCCTATATTGCAGGTTTATGTAAAGAGCTGGAATATATAATGTGGAATATCTTGTATTATGTTTAGCTCATAGAAGTTGCTCAAAGCATTACTTTGCACTATTATAATTTGTCTGGGGGGTTGATTTGATTAATTGAGAGAAATAGACAATAGTGGTGAACAAAAAGGACTACAACTCCAGTCAAAGTCATTCCAGCAGTGTGATGGCCAGAAACCTTGGTATGGAAGGAAGGAATGGTATAAAACTTTAGGCTATGAATGGAATTTCCCTGGCTCACTCCTGTGGAGGGAAGACAGTCTCCACAGCCCAAGGGTCTCCTCTTATGGCTACAGTTGCTGTGCTTCAAAAATTAAAACAGAAATAATAATAATGACAACACAACACCAAAACAATATTAGAAACAATATGCCACACTTTTATATACCACTTACTCTATTCTAAGCATAGGCTAAGACTTTAAAAAAAAAAAAAAAAGGCTCCCACTATATTTGGATAGTTATTGTCTCTGCCGCTGTTTTCATTAACAGTTGAAGTTAATAGTATGTGCAAGGCTCTATGCTAAACTGCTCACCTGCATTACCTCACTTAATACTTCAGAACAATTAAATAGGCAGATTATTATGGAAGCTGAGAGTAGAGAGACTAAACAATTAAAGGAACTGAATTTACAACCCTGCAATTGACATCAAAACACAAGGTATACATATACTGTCTTTTGAATTAAGTGACAATATGTATTAAATACTAATACTGTTAGCACTTTCATATAAAGGGTTTTAGAAATTATATGGAAAGAGTGTCCCACTCATACCACACTATTTTACCTTCTAAGATCTATTTACATCTCATCTTTATACAAAGACACTAGAATTTTGATCAGAGATAGATTAGAAGTTATCTGAGGGCACAGATTTCACCAATCTCCATCTATCTCAAAAATATGTGCAATTGAATAATTGTTAAACAATTTAAAAAATATGTGCAATCTTTATAAGATAAAGTATAGCTTCAAATCAATTTATCAAGATTATTTAATTTATAATTGCTACAGCTACAAAATGGTGTTTGCCTTTAATTCTTAGCATATGAGTAGAAGGAAGTGAGAATTGGAAGGAATGTAAGGTACAACTTACTGTATATTTGCAATTTACAGGTTTAAATTTTACTCTACAATGCTTTTACCTGCCTGCCATGATATAGCCTTTCCTTGAACGTGATGAAAGGTGACTTCCAAACAGCTGCCCCTCACTGCATGTTTTCAAGCACATTTTTTTCAAGTTCAATTGCAGGACAACTCAAGTAGTTGATATTTACAGAGTTTTTCCCAGTCTGTAGACACACAACCCAGCATGCAATTTTGTGGTTTATCTAGCAAGCTATATTCACTCTAAGGCTTAGTCACTGCCTACCAGCAAAGAATTAAGGTGCAAAGGAAATTTTGGAAAATAAGTAGGATGTAAAACCAAACAAGTGTAATTTTTGAAAATAAGTAGGGTATAAAATTCAACAAGCAAGCTTTTTCCAGTCTTATTCCTCTTGCTCAGCCATTCAGTGCCTTCCATATACACTTCATTATTGGGAGAGCAGTCAAATTCTTTATGCATACATAAAACCAAAGCAACATCAGCAAGATACTCGGTGGAGTGGGATATAATGAGACTAAAATCTGTCTAAGAGCCTAGAACTATAAGCTTGGCCAAGCAGGAATAGAGTTGCATGTTACTGAGAGGCAGTATGTTAGAAAAAGGCATTATATTGTAAATAAGAAAGAAGAATTGAAAAATATGTCATCTTTACACAACAAAAGTCAATTCTAAAGAAAGTCACTTATGGTATTTACTAATATGTAACATGCACTCACTTTGTGATATATATAGCAGTTCAAATCCTTGGTATATACCCAGTGGAAATGTGAACTGCTTATTTAAAAATAAGTCTAGAATGTTCATTCTATAATAACATTCCATAATAGCTAAAAGTTGCAAGTAACCAAAATGCCCATCATATATATTTTGACTAAATAAAATTGATATAGATGTCTAATTAAATATAATGTAACAATTCATATAAACCTTGCACAACTACACAGTGATATGGGTGATTCTTGGAAATACAGTGTTATGCAAAAGGAGTCACAGTATGACTCCAATTACATGAAGCACAAATGTTGGTAGAGCTCACCTATGTTGTTAGAATTTAGGAAAAAACTTATTGTTGGGTTGGGGTAAATGATGGAAGAGAGCATGAGGAAGTCTCTGGAGGACTAGTAATGTTTTGTTCTTTGATCTGGGTGTTGGATTCACAAGTGTGTTAAGTTTATGAAGCTATATCAATCTGTAGATGTCTGACAGATATATTTTTCTATATAAATAGTACATATACTTCAACTGTAACATCAGAGTATTAGTCACATCTAAGGTTACTGGTGAAGAAGAGAAAATATCATATGCTATGTCATATTTCAGTAGAAAAGAGTCAGAATCTTGGCCAAGAGAGGCTCAGCAAGAGCAGGGAGTGGTCTGCTCTGGACATAATGTTTGCCATATGGGTGTCTAGTTCCTGGGGCTCATGGTAAATCTTACCATTTAATTCCTTCGTTCGAAGTGCCTCAGAGTAGTGCAGCAGGAGAATCAATCACAGGCAGTCATGCTAAGTCAAAGCTGGAGTTTAATCCCTGGTCTACAACTCTCTAGCCAAGTGAACCTGGGTCAAATTTTGAATGACATTCAATGCTCACAGGAACAGTGTCAGGCTGTTACTGGAATCATGGATTTAAGTATATGAAAACTAACCACTGCATGTAAAGTATCTGGTGAAAAGATAACCATCCTTCCTTTTCTTCCTCATAGATACACATAAATAGGAGACAGAAAAAGAGAAGGAGGGAGAGAGGGAAAAAGGGAGAGATATTCATATTCATGACTATATATATATATATATATATATATATATATTTTTTTTAAGAAATATACTAAGGCTTGGTACTTAAGTTAGAACTAATTTGTTTCATTGTCCTTGAATTTAACAAAGCACAAGAGGTTTAGAAATAGCCTGAGATATTCATACAACAGAAAAGAGCAAGTACAGTGATATAAGTTCACAGGCTAGGATGTTCAGGTCATAACAGGCATAGAAGTAAATAAACACCCTGCAAGAATATGATACAGCCATTATTTTACAAGAGGCTTAAGTCTTGGGAGGACTTGTGAGACATTTTTGAATGTTTCCCTAGAATACTATATTAAAACTGATTACCATCAGATAATAAAGAGTAGCTATTTATGAGACATCATATTCCACTGGCTTCAGGTGTAGAATGAAGAACACATATCAAGGATGCATCATGCGGAATCCTTCCCATCCTCTTACTATGAAAACAAAATACAAGAGAGCCAATATATGGAAACAATCTAAGTGTCAATCGATGAATGAGTGGGTAAAGAAGAGGTGGTATATATAATACAATGGGATAGTGCTCAGTCATATAAAAGAATGACATCTTGCCATTTGTGACAACATGGATGGACCATGAAGGTATTACGCAAAGTGAGATAAGTCAGACAGAGAAAGACAAATACTACATGATTTCCCTTATATGGGGAAATTCAACAAAACTCCACAAAACAAACAAAACAAAACAAAACCTGGAATCTTAGATACAGAGAACAGACGAGATTGCCAAAGGAGAGATGGATTGGGGGCTGTGAAATGGGTGAAGGGGATTAAAGACCTACACATTGCCAGTTTATACATAAACAAATCACAGGAATACAATACAAAGGATGGGGAATATGCTAGTAACATTATATTAACTTCCTAACATGACAGACTGTAACTAGGCTGATTGTAAACCTTGTGTGATATATAAAATGTCAAATCACTATGTTGTACAACTGAAACTAATACCATATGTGAATTATTTATCAATAAAAATATACAAAATCTTTAAAAACTTTTTTAATGTTTATTTTATTTTTGAGAGACAGAGTGTGAGCAGGAGAGGGGCAAAGAGAGAGGAAGACACAGAATCCGAAACAGGCTCGTCTCTGAACTATCAGCACAGAGCCTGACACAGGGCTTGAACTCATGAACCATGAGATCATGACCTGAACCAAAGTCAGGGCTTAACCAAATGAGCTACCCAGATGCCCCACAAAGTATTTGTTTTAATTTACAAACCTAACTTTAACTTACTGGTGCACTGTGTCGTAAGTTCTAGGAGGGCAAGACTCTTATCTGCTGATTTTCTACAATTAGCACAGTGCCTGGAAGGTAAGAGATGCTTAAATATTTCTAAGTAAACAAAAACAAACACATGGCTTTCTACCTAAGTCAAATACTCTAAGCACAGCTTTCAAAGTATAAAATAATGTCAACTCCTTTGTCATGTGCTTAACTATTAACAACTGTTTTTTATGCCTCTTGCTCCCTCTTCTCTGCTAGACATATTTTTGGAAAGCCACGGGCCAACTGGTTAGTTCACAAACGTACTTAATCCATATTGTGTTGATAGTAAGATAATATCTGATAACTGCCCACTAATTACTCTGAAGCATCTGTTTCATATCAGGAAACTAACTCATTTTCTTTTTCTCTTGATGGTTCATAGATTTTAAGGCATTCACTTAATCCCTACATTCTCTCTCTTTTCTGGTTAGAAGTGTGTGTGTGTGTGTGTGTGTGTGTGTGTGTGTGTGTGCGCGCGTGTTTGCCATGTTCTACAGACACCTGTGAAGGAGTTACATTGTTTTCCTTTAGCCAGTTAGTATCATATAAAAAAGCCCAGAGCTTCTGAATATGTTACACTTCCCATGTGAAAATTCATGTATTAACCATGTGAAATAGACATTGTCACATGACCAACAAGGAGTCTGGTAAGGAATGGCCCTGCAGTCTCCGCATAATACATGGCATTAATCCAGTCCACCCATGACATATTAAAATATCACTGCCCTTTTGACATTCACACATGATTCATGATTACACCTTCTAATACAGACTTATATCTGGAAGGTAGTTCTTCTTGGAATAACTTATAGCACCTGGTGAATCAGTGATACTGCTCTAATTTTGAGAATAATCATGTTGCTGAATAAAGTTCCCTGGTTTAGATTTTTTTAAATGTCAGATAAGCAAGGCAAAAGCAATAACTATCTAAAGCTGAAATAAGAGTATTGGTGTTTATCATTAAGTACAGATGTACCTTACAGCTTAGTATATTGGGATAGAACATATGGAGCTTATGTGTTTAAAGATATATTTGCCTGATCATAAAATTGAAAAATATAATAAAATTGTAATTTCTGAAAGGAATATTCATTCGAGCACATTATAACACATAAAGAATGTCTCCTTTTCTTTGGTGATAATATTATATGTAGGTGGAAACTTCTCTTACAAATTTGTATAGGATTATTCATGATCATGACCACACCACCCTCAAATCTTTAAATCTGTAATGCACTGTATGTTTTCCTAGTTCATGGCAAGCATTTTCTTCACTGGGGAAACATGCCTTCTTCAATCAATTTCCTCTAATTCCAAGGATAGCTATCTGACTTATTCAGATCAGTGTGATTCTTCTTAGTACCGTTTGGTCAAGACTCTTTTTTTTTTAATCATCTACCACTTAAAGTACCATGTGATGCTGAAGCTGCCACTATAATTCCTCCCAGGAGAAGAGATGTGTGTTTGAGACTGAAGCACCACAGAGTGAAGGGCATCAAGAAATGGGGACACAGACTGTGACCTTGTTCATCCTCCTAAACCACTAGTGCTTCAAACACAGTTAAGTCCAAGCTCTCCACGACTGTGAGCCAGGAATTCCACATTTGCCTACACCCACTTGAGATGGTCAGAAGTTTTTGTTGTGGATGATTGTAAAACAATACAATGGGTGAATATGTGTTTCTCAGTTATTAAGTGCTCTAAAAGCATAAAGATACTGGGGCTCCTGCATGGCTCAGGTCATGACATATGGTTCCTGAATTCAAGCTCCGTTTTGGGCTCTGTGCTGACAGCTCAGAGCCTGGAGCCTACTTCCAATTCTTTATCTCCCTCTCTTCCTGCCCCTCCCCTGCTCACGTTCTGTCTCTCTCCAAAAATAAACGTTAATTTTTTTTTAAATAATAAAAGCATAATGATATTATATTTATGTCTATCTTCCAGTGTTTGACAAACCCCCTGGTACAAAGTAGAAGGTTTATAAATGTTCTATTAACTGAACTAAAACATGAAATAGAATGTGAGGAACAAATAAACAAACCCTCCCATATCTTGGAACTTCCCTACCCACTGTTAAAGTATAATAATATCCCTTAACAAACAGTCACATCTCAGTGGTAGAATTTATTAGTAGAACAACTATTTCTAGACAGAAGAGGCAAAAAGGTAGCATTCTCTTTCAATGCTTTGCTCAGATCCCCCTTTTTTTTTTCTTTCTACTGGGCAAGAAGAGTGGGTATGGGTTTCAATTTATACTCAGTTTGCACCAGAAATGTACCTGGTTGGCAGTGGTTGTTGTGTATATCTGGGGTCATCTGAAGGGCTAGCTGGTCTCATACAGAACATTCGGTAAATATACAGCTACCCCTGATATAGGCTCAGAATTGAAGAAAGCATATTTTCTGATGGTTGAGGTTCTTCAGATTTTGTGAGCTTAAGTATTAGAAATCATACTGATTCTGTGAGACTAATGACCTAAAATTCAGCCTCTCAAAATGCACCTAAAGACATTAGTCTCTGAAATCTTTACCCTCCCAGGGGTGATAAATGGGAGAAGGCCATGAGTACTCACATTTTGCTGAATCCCAAACCATTATCATGATTATGAACACAAGGAGAAACCCTCAAGAAGAAAAGGAAAACAGAAATAACATACAGAAAACAATAGTAAAAAGCTAAATCCAAACATACTACTGATCAAATGCAAATCATACTGTAGTTCAAGGCATGGGAACACTGCCTAAAGAGTGGTATTCATGGGTGTGTTTTACAGGAACCCCTACCACTCAATTTTTCCTGTACCTCAATCAGGACAGAAACGTATGAAGAAGTGACATTAGTTATTTCTTATCACTTCTGTGTAGAGTTACGGAGCTCCAGAGCCCAGAACATTCTTCAACTGACAGAATAGCAAAATTTCCTTCTTTCTCTGATTCATCACTTAAGGTAATCTTGCACTAGCTCAGAAAGGTAGAAAAAGGACAAGACTTGCAAAAACTTGTTCTGTGCCAGGCAGTACACATGGCATTTTAAAGTTTAATCTGATCTTTTCATCCATCAAGTGAGGGACTTTTGTTTGAAACCACCATGGAATGCAGGAAGTTTGCTGTCATATTCTGTTTTGAGCTCAAGTCAGATGTGGGGGGACAAAGCTTTATTAGGTATTAAGACCAAAACCTTACAGGATTCCTCTCCACGGAGATTTTAGAATATAGCGTGGTGGTACACTAAATGAAACACACACAAGTCAAAAAGGTAACCAAAGTTACTTGTCATTTAGAAACATTTCAGTTCAGGTTCATTTCTTTGGTTGATAGTTTTTTCCATCACCATTATAATACAATTACTTCCCCAGTTGGAGGTTAACATCCCATTCACTATTTTTTTTTTTAACCATAATCTGCATTTTGTCTCTCTTTCTCTGTGTCTGTGGAATCTTGCCTATAGCTACCCTCTCTTTCATGAATTCATCCCACCCTCTCCAAATGAGCCAGGGAATCTGTTAATATTCTGTTCAACTGTAAGAATTTAATCAATGCTGATTTTTTTTTTGCCAAAATATGGTTACATCATCATATTTTCTCCTTTCTATGGTCACTCCTGGTATCATGGGCCATCTGTGAAAAGAAGGCCTGGTGGGTCGTAGCTATCTTTATGAGCAAAGTCTGTTAATAGCTTGAAACAAAGACAGAATATTGGGGAAATGTCATACTGAGTATTAGAGGATTTAACAAGCAGAGATTACTTAAAACAAACCAAAAGTTCAACATTTATGGCCGAGTCAAATCCCTCAGGTACACTAAGAAGGTAGGAGTATTGAATGGTTTATTTTAAACTAATTTATTCCATAGTTACTTAAATTTTCTCTTTATTCTGACAAGAATCCTTCATTAAAAGTTTGCATTTTTGTTTGTTTTTTCTTAGTAACTGGTCTTCCAGAATCTAGTTTTACCTTCCTCTAATCCATTCTTCTTCATATAAGTGTCAGACAGATTTTTTGGAAATGCCATCTCCTGCCACAAACTCCTTTAAAAATCTGTGCCATGATTCCCCCTTCAGAATTAAAACAAGCCATTCAGACTTGGTTCTTCTTCTTATATTTCCATTCTCATTTTTTTCCAAACTAGCTGGCATATGTTTGCCCTCTACCAATTTCAAATATTTTGCCAATTTGCCTGTGCTTTTTTTTTTTTTTAAAGTTTTGTGCATTTGCATGCAGGCTATTTCCTCTACCATGTTCTGCCTGGAGATCTATATCTTATCCTCTCTCCTCAGCTTGACCTTTCCTGCCTCTCCTAAAAGAGCTCACAGCAATTTCCTTTGTATTCATTCTTCTTCCAAAACTGGGCTTTAGAAAAAGTGGCAAAGGGCACCTGGGTGGCTCCGTTGGTAAAGCATCCGACATCAGCTCAGGTCATGATCTCATGGTTCGTGGGGTTTGAACCCCATTGGGTTCTGTGTTAACAGCTGAGAGCCTGGAGCCTGTTTTGGATTCTGTGTCTCCCTCTCTCCCTGTCCCTCCCCTACTTGTGCTATTTCTCTCTCCCTCTCAAAAAAAAAATCATTAAAAAAATTTTTACAGAGTGGCAATTTGCCTCTATCATTTTCTCGTTTGATATGATTGCTGTCATAAATCATAACTACCTGTACATCATAATTCTGTGACATTTCAACATTTCTCCAATGAATATAATTCAGGGAGGGGGAGGAGGTGTGTTCACCTTATAATTACCATTTGTGCCATGATTTGGTATGCAGATTTCGTCTAAAGAGAGCTAGCAGTGTATTATGTGGTGAAGTATATCAGAAGATGGTCAGTCACAAAACAGCCCCAGGATTTAGAGCCTTAGACCCAACAAGTTCTAAGTTATATTCTGAGTAAAATATGAGACCCAGTTTGACTTAAAGTTAGAAAGGCACCTTCTCATGGACACAGAGACTTGAGAAGGATGCCTTGGGTTGGGGTAGTAATGGCTTCTCAAACTGATTAACAGCCAAGCAAACAATAGAAAGGGTCAAAAACTATCCACTAGACCTGATAGGGGTGAGAGGAATTGCCCATTTAAGAGATATTGCCCCAGGTGGTAATATCTTGGATGTCTAGAATACTCACTAGACAGTCTTTTACATATTACAGGATTTGAAATTTTATTGTCTTCAGCCTCCTACCACTTATCCCATTTTTATCCAGAAACTACTGTAACATAGATACTGATATTGAATGCATAAAGAAGATAGTTTCTGCAAATTACTAAGTATATTTTTATAACTAGTTACTATTCTAAAGAATACCACCACTAGCGCTTGATTATAAACATTCTATAATGATCAGAACTTAGATCAGTGCTACCCTTCCAGTTATTTGTCTGTGGACATATAGTAGTTCAATTGAAAAATATGCCTACAGAAGTGATGGAATTAGTTCAGACAGCTGACCTAAAAAAATAAGTATTGTTTCTGTTTCACTGCTAGATTGATTCAAAAACATAAGATGAAAACAAGAAATAGGAAAACATATTTTTATTGCCAAGATTCCAGTATTTAGAAGATGTCTGTTCGTCCAGAGCAGAGTTTCTCCACTTCAGCAATATTGACATTTTGGGCTGGGTAATTTTTTGTTGGGGGGTGGGCTGTCTTATTTATGGTAGGATAAGCATCCCTGGCTTCTACACACAAGATGCCAACAGTATCCTTCAGTGTGACAGCCAAAATTCTCTTCAGATATTGTCAGGTGTCCCAGGGATTGAGGGGGAGCAAAATTTCCCCCAGTGGGGAAGCACAATGCCAGTTTCAATAATTTTGTTTAAAAAAAAATGAGGTAAGGTATATTTGGAAACACTTTGCTCACAAACTTATCATTTTCCAACTGTGAGAATTAGTTATTTAATTTTAATTCAGAAATAAAGTATGCATCTCACTTAGCAAATAAAAGTTTTCTATTTGGTGGTCTTTTTTTTTTTTTTTTTTTTTACTGTTTTCAAATATTCCAATGGAAAAGGCATATTCTACTCTGATTCCGTGGATGAGACATCTGTGGCTTTTAGAGGTCAAATAATTTGCCCAAGGTCATGGAATTCTAAGTACAGATCTGGAATATTAATCCAGGTTACAGGGACTTCAAAGACAGCGATACTACTACACCATATCCCTTGCTTTACACAGTCTGTTTCATGAATGAATTAAGCTGATTCTCTCACCAGTCTTCTTAAATCTTATATTTAAGTAAGATTCTTTTTATCTACATCGTACCTAATAAAATACCAGAGCTTTGTGAGTTGGGGTTTCATTGAGGGCTTCCTGTTCAGTATAAACTAGGATTTGCATGGTGATTTGTTTTTACATCCCCTTCCTTTCCCTTTTCAAATGTGGGCAAAACATATGATTGTAGGACCTCCACTCTTCTTGTTTTCATTCTCATCCTTTTAAGATAGACCAGGATTCCCTTTTAAACAGTCATATTAAAATGATTACTCTTACAGAGCACTTTCTTATAAATATTCATTATAATAACTTTTACTACCTCACAAGTTCAGTATACTTTGTATCCTGGTTTTACTGCTGCATGATCTGAGACGCTGAGTTAGGTACAGGTCACACAGCTCATACACAGAGGAATCGGGATTCAAACCTAGACCTATTTGATGGGCGTATTGTTAAGCATATATACTAATTTTTATACAAAACCTGTCCATGAAAATATAGGCCAAGAGCCCTGGGCAATTTCAAGTTCACAATAGGTATGCAAAACTCGACTTCTAGATGGAAATAAATGAACAAGGGCAATAACTTTAACTTTAAAAGGGAATAAAACAAATTTGACCCTGTCATCTAAGTCTCTATTTTGCTCTAGCAGTTGGTAACTCTTAAAGTTATTTATGTCACAGGCCTCTTCCTTGAGTCAGAGCCCCACTAAGTATTCCTTGATGTGAGCAAGTCTGAAGTATTTCCCTGAAGAGTATAAAAATTGAAAATAATAAAAAATGGAAAGCAAGAGGCTCCACAGGATTGCCAACAAACACAATTACAATTATGACCCCAAACAGCAGTGGTTCAGAGGAAGACTCTTGTGGAGAAGTTAAACATGAGAGACTTGAATAGATTTTCTTATCAGCCTGGTAAGCATTTAAATAGTATGTTTCTAGGGAACGATAATACAATATAAGTGACATATAATGTTTAAAGAAAAAAATCACTTATTTAAAAGAAAGAGTAGTTAGAATAAATTCATTTAAAAAATTATGGATTTACCTTCTACTTTATTCAGTTGTCTTGGTTGAACACATATTATATGCCAGAATCTGTTCCACATCCCAAGGATTTATTTTTTTAATTTTTTTCCCAAAGATTTAAAATGAGGCATTAAAGTAAGAAGTGCAAAGGGTTAAATCACATTCTTTTACCTGTGCTTTACATTTGAGTGGGATATCGATATAACCCATACTATTTTAGGGTCATTTGAGAAGTGAATTTGTCATTTGATTTATGAATGCAGAAACTACTAATGACCTGTTATTATAGTTATAGTCATGATACTTTGGTCATATCAACACATAATATAGGTAAATGGAACATTTTCATCAAGTATTTGAACCAGAAATTTGGGAAGTAGGTGGTAGTTGGGTATGGAAAGAATTAAACTTTTCACGTAAAAGTGGAATTACTGACATATGAAAACAAAATAGTTTCTTTCTACTTTAAGAATCCTCCCTGAAGGGGAAAATCACCATCATTAACCCTGTCTCACTTGGTCAGTATCTTCTATTATTTTTATTTTCATTGCAGATACATCTCTCTTGATATATACACAATCAGGAATTGTGTACTTGATGAAGAAATTCTAATAAAGATGAATTTCAGCTTCTTTCCACAAGGTTTTTTGGATTCAATTCTGTTTTCACAGTCGAAAACATGTGCCAAGTTTGTGTCACAAATTAGACATCTGAGAAGCAGGCAGCAAGTTTGTTATTTATTGGGATTAATTTAATGAACTTATTCTCATTAGGCTTTATGAGCCGTGCTGTACACAGTAACGTGTGCAAGTCCACAACCACAACACAGTGATGTCAGTAGGTAATTAAGGGCACTGATGAGAATTTTTGTAGGGAAAAAAAAAAAGGTGCTGTAAATGCTTTGTGTATAACCGCGTTATTAGATGGAATTAAGGATTGCTAATTACAGAGAATTAAGTAGAGATCATTTTAGTCACAACGAATTAAGAGAGAAGTCAGTTTGGCTCAAAAAACAAATGTTGAACACACACATAAATCATAATGTTTCACAGCCGACACTTCATCTTGGGTGTGATGAGCTATGTAATAGTGTTTTACTGCCACATGATCTGGAAGTAGGCACAGTTTGTCATCAGAAGGATTTTTTAAAGTGTTGATCTTTTAGAAAAAGAATCTCACACTTCAAATGTCCTCAGGATGGAAAACACATGAAACAGATGTTCTTTTTTTATAGTCTATTGGCACTTTGTTGTTATGATTACTGATATAAAAAAAAAACTGAAGCTGGACTATAAATAAAATATAAAAATACATGTTTCCAACACACATTCCATCACACTGCCACTTATTCAGATACAAAAAACTTTGGAGGGTCACAATGGGTCAGAGTATTGTAAGAAACCAAAAATAGAAACTAGTTAAAAAAATCAAATGTGGATTGATGATGCCCTTGAAAAAAATATAAAGGTGTCAACTCTAAGATCAGACCTATTCCCATCTCATATACACCATATCAGAGATATTTAAGCAAAACTTGTTTCCAGTTTAGAATAATGAGATGAGACATTAGAAAACAACAGTTAAAGATGACTTTTAAAAGGTAGAAGTGACCCTGACATTATCCTATGTATTAAATGCAGTTTATAAATTCAATCTATGCACATATCATTTTCCTCCAACTTACATTTAAAAGCACTCTAAAATATATAAATATCCTATTGTTGCCAAGTGAGAGAACAGATATTCAAGTTCTTTTAAACAATAATGCATGATATACATCAAGGCAGTCAGCTACGATAATGGTGATAGTGTTGCTGATATGATTATTATTATTTTCAATGAACTCCCAAATTGGATGTGCATTAAGATGTGAGCCTTGCTTTACCACCCTCCATGACCTTGACAATCACCACTTAATATTATTAATTTAATTTTATTCCAGCCTACTTGAAAGAAGAGTAACCTATCTTTTTCAACTTTAGAATTACTTTTCTGTTTCCAATGCTTGGATATAAGGATTTGGCATAATGCCTGACCTGATTCCTATAGCAGGAAAAATGTCTCAGGTTGTGTGAGGAGGGGAGTTATGTTTTTGTTGCTCTAGGGATTCTAATATGTCCTGCAGAAGAAACGGCATACATATACACAAATCACTTTATGTGGTAGAGTGTGTCTTCTGTGTGGTTCTACTTTACAATTTAAAATAAATTTAAAAATTAAAAGCTTTAGGATTCTAATTAGATGCCTCCTTTAACGTGCCTTTTCCCAGTTCTGAGGGTTTTGCCACATTGCTGGTGGATGGGCTCTATTATCTCTTGAGGATTCACATCTTTGTGCACGTCTGTATTTTCTGTGTTTATGCACTTGTCTTCTATGTCTGACTGGAAATGATAATACTCAAAATTGGCTTGTTAATTAAACTTAAATATACTCATATCCCAGGCTACAGAGATGCATCCAGCTGACAAATTAGATATAAATAAATAATAAAAAAAAAAAGCATGATATTTAAGTATCAGGCTTGTGGATTTCATATGAAGTAGCCGCACTGCATAGCGGAAAGTTTGTGAGTATTAAGGACATTTAATTACTGCTATTTTGAAATGGAATTTCCAGACCCATGTGACTTCCATTAGTGAAATCCTCTTCTCCAATACCTGGTGTATTCACAGGTGGAAGGATGAGAAGAAGACTAGAGTTCTTCAAGACATTCTTAAAGATTATAAATCTCTGGAAATGAATTCCAATCATTACAACTTTGTTACAAAGTGTTTATGAATGTTGAATGATTAATAGAATATCTCTGAAGTTACAGGAATTGAGTTAGTGGTGGATAAACAGTTGGGAAAGTATACACTAGGCCACTGGGTCATTGAAAGTGGGTACCCTAAAAGCTCACTGACATGATCAATGCAGTGACAAATAAATCCCTTAAAAATGGGGAAACTACACCTCTATGAAGCTTACTTTGGAACATTGTGTTTTTTAAATTTATGTCTTTTTCATTTCTTTCAGTGGTGTTTTGTAGTTTTCAGTGTACAAATCTTTCACTTTCTTGTTTAAGTCCATTCTGAAGTATTCTTTTTATTTTCTTTCATAGTTTATCGTCAGGTTGGATCTCATATAACACCCAGTGC
Organism: Proteles cristata cristata; assembly: GCA_017311185.1. NCBI lineage: Eukaryota > Metazoa > Chordata > Mammalia > Carnivora > Hyaenidae > Proteles > Proteles cristata. The sequence continues at coordinate 71,476 of JAESUZ010001155.1, forward strand.
TCATTCCAACAAGTGCCCTCTTCCATGCCCATCACCCTCTTTCTCGTCTCCTCCACCCCCGTCGGCCCTCAGTTTGTTCTCAGTATTCAAGAGTCGCTCATGGTTTGCCTCCCTCGCTCTCCCCAACCATTTTTCCCCTTCTCCTCCCCCTTGGTCCTCTGTTAAGTTTTTTCTAATCCTCCTATAAGTAGAAGCATATGGTACCTGTCCTTCTCTGCCTGACTTATTTCACTCAGGATAACACCCTCAAGTTCCATCCATGTTGCTACAAATGGCCAGATTTCATTCTTTCTCATTGCCATGTAGTATTCCATTGTATAGATAAACCACATCTTCTTGATCCATTCGTCCATTGATGGACACTTAGGCTCTTTCCAGGTTTTAGCTGTTGTGGAGAGTGCTGCTATGAACATTGGGGTCCATGTGCTCCTATGCATCAGCATTTCTGTATCCCTTGGGTAAATTCCTAGCAGTGCTACTGCTGGGTCATAGGGGAGTTCTAATGTTCATCTTTTGAGGAACCTCCACACTGTTTTCCAGAGAGGCTGTACCAGTTTACATTCCTACCAACAGTGTAGGAGGGTGCCCGTTTCTCCACATCCTTGCCAGCATCTAGAGTCTTCTGATTTGTTTCTTTTCAGCCACTCTGACTGGCGTGAGGTGGTATCTCAGTGTGGTTTTGATTTGTATTTCCCTGATGAGGAGGGATCTGAGCATCATTTCATGTGCTGTTGCCATCTGTATGTCCTCTTTGGAGAAGTGTCTGTTCATGTCTTCTGCCCATTTCTTCACTGGATTATTTGTTTTTCAGGTGTGGAGTTTGGTGAGTTCCTTATAGATTTTGGATACCAACCCTTTATCTGATATGTCATTTGCAACTATCTTTTTCTCATCCCGTTGGTTGACTATTGGTTTTATTGTTTCCCTTGCTGTGCAGAAGCTTTTCATCTTGATGAGGTCCCAATCGTTCATTTTTGCTCTTGATTCCCTTGCTTTTGGGGATGTGTCAAGTAAGAAGTTGCTGTGGTGGAGGTCAAGGAGGTTGTTTCCTGCTTTCTCCTCTAGGGTTTTGATAGTTTTCCTGTCTCACGTTCAGTTCATTTATCCATTTTGAGTTTAGTTTTGTGTATGGTGTGAGAAAATGATCTAGTTTCATTCTTCTGCATGTTGCTGCTCAGTTCTCCCAACACCATCTGTTAAAGAGGCTGTCTTTTTTCCACTGGATACTCTTTCCTGCTTTGTCAAAGATCAATTGGTCATACATTTGTGGGTCCAATTCCAAGTTCTCTATTCTGTTCCATTGGTCTATATGTCTGTTTTTGTGCCAGGAACGTTGTATTTTTTAAGTTTTATTCATTTAAGTAATTTCTATACCCAATGTGGGGTTCAAACTTATGACCCCCAAGATCAGGGGTTGCAGACTCTTCTGAATGAGCCACCCAGGCACCCCTTATGAAGCCTACTTTGGATGATGCTGATCTGCTGATAGACAAGCACACAGGCAATGAAACTGTGACCCATAAGACAGGTATGTGCAGGTATATACGGAACATAAGTGAAACAAAAGAAGATTTTTCTTGGGACTTAGGAACAGTTTCACAGAGGAGTTGTCAGTTGAGATCCATTTTAATACAAGAGTTATATATATATATACATATAACTCTTATATATATAAGATATATATATATATATAAGATGTATATATCTTATATATATAAGATATATATATATATATATAAGATGTATATATATACATATAACTCATATATATATATGAGCTGGGCCATTCTGGAGATAAGGATGAACAAAAAATGAGATCTGGGGTTACACTGTCTGATCTTGAACATCAGCCAATATAGTTGCCAGGTTTCCTTTCTTGGACAAGTTATTTACATACATAGTCCTAACTTACCTCACTTACGAAGGAGAGTTGTGAAAATAACATTAGAAAATCCATATATAATACTGATCAAGGGTCTTGAAGTTAGGATTGCTATGCAAATAATTTTTTCTTAAGTGTGAGTTCTACAGTATATTTGATACTATTGGTACATGATGTATAAAAGACAATCTCACCATTAGTGAGAGATGAGTCTTGATGGATTGAGTGGACAGAGAAATATTTTATATGGAATTTGCAAATTTTTTAAAAAATGAATGAAAATCCCACGAAAGCATTTATAAGTAGAACTAACATATGTTATGCAAACATTCAAAATGTTGAGTGAAGAACTATGAGTAAAAGGGATAATCTAGGGTAAATTTTGGAGTGATGATGGCATTCTTCACAAAGGATAGAATATGGAAGTTTGGGTTTATAAGAAGAACATAACGGTCTGTGTTAGAAAATGTGTACTGTATCTAAATACAAATAACATGTTTGATGTATTAGTGGACATGTGTTATCCTTTTTTTTTTTTTTGCATTTATTGTTTCATTCTATAGCCACTGACCACCTGTTTTGTGTCAGGGACAATGGTAGGCACTGAGAATGTGGTTAAGAGCTGCACAGATAAGCTTTCTGCCTTCTCTGACAGGTATGTGGGACAGGCAGCAGGCTGTGGGGTGTACCTCATGGAATTATTATGAGGATTAAACAGTTTTTCAGAAAACACAGAAATGGAGTCAAATGGGGGACAAAATTACTATTCTAATCCTTACTCACTTCACCAATTCTGCTTCTTGTGCCTCCAGTTGTGAGGGTTGAAAGAAAAGAAGGGTTCTGTTCATGTCTCCTCCATCTTCCCAGGACAAGAATATAAAAACCCTGTGCACAACATAAAGTCCACTTTTGTGCTAGTTAATTTTATCTTCAGCCTAGATCATGAATACTTAAATTGATGAAATTGTACCTGTCAACTGACAAAGTTTCAAACCTTACATTTTGGCTTAATAAATATGTTAAGATATGATTGCCACATGTTGGGTGCCCTGGGAAGTTGACAATGCGACACAAATTAACATGAAGATGTATATTAGGGAGTGCTCTTGGGATGCCCACATGTGGAAGATAAGTGGACACATAGAATTAGGCAGAGGCAGGGGCGCCTGGGTGGCTTAGTCGGTTAAGCGTCCGACTTTCGCTTAGGTCATGATCTCGCGGTTCGTGGGTTCGAGCCCCGCGTCGGGCTCTGTGCTGACTGCCAGCTCAGAGCCTGGAGCCTGTTTCAGTCTGTGACTCCCTCTCTCTCTGACCCTCCCCTGCTCACGCTGTCTCTCCCTCTCTCGTAGAAATAAATAAAACATTAAAAAAAAAAAATTAAAAAAAAAAAAAGAATTAGGCAGAGGCAAAAATTTGGCTCTGATGAAATCTCATCGAGGGCAACAGCCAACATATCAAACACTTCTTTAGCAGGATGGACTTTCAGAGTTGACTTTGGCTTGAGGGGAATGGGATTTCCTATATGTGTGCTACCTGTTCACTGGATCCAGGGTGCCTCAAGATGAGACATGACCTCAGGTAAGGAGGTAGAATCAGAGAGGTTTACTTAAAGGAATGCCATGGTTGAGGGTAGGGAAGATTATTACCAGTTGTTCAATGCCAAGATAAATCATATGCTCTATCGCATTTAATATATGACAAGAATGTTGAGGTGGGCTTTACTCTCCTTCCATGTAGAGGAACAAGCAGGCAGGATAAATAACTTGGTAAACGTGACATAGTTAGCATTCTATTCAGGGACTTTTGTGTTTCCAGAAACATCAACGTATCCGAACTTACTCAGGAGATCCTGGCACCCTATAGTAGAGCCTCTTCTCCATAGCAAGGCTGCTGTGTACGGCTATGCAGACTGACCTGCACTATCCCAGCAATGCTTGAGCCCAGCCAGGGCCTGGAGGGCAAGGCCTTGCATATTGAACCTGGAATCTTATTGAAACTTGGGCCATGAGCATAAGTTTATCTCTGCTGTTCTCTGCTGTTATTACTGTTGTGAATACTGTTGCTGCTATGCTTTCACTGCTGTGCTGGTGTTGTCCTCTGCTTAGAATTTCCGTAAATTCAGTGCGCACATGGACAAAATGTACACTCTGCCTATTTCAACATGCTTTTTCACATTCTATTTCTAGAGCTGTCAACTTCTGTGTGTCTTTTTTTTTTTTTTTAAGTTTATTTATTTATTTTAAGAGAGAGTGAGAGAGAGAGACAGAGAGGGCGAGTGAATCCCAAGCAGGCTCCTCACTGCCAGCACAGAGCCCAACATGGGTCCAGAACTCATGAACCATGATAGCATAACCTGCACAGAAATCAAGAGCCCATCACTTTACTGACTGAGCCAGCCACCCAGGTGCCCCTTTCTCTGTGTCATTTAATTCAAGTTTCTCTGATAAAATCTGATCAGGACAGTTTATCCCAGGTTCAAAATTTTCTATCAGCCCATCCATGCCTTATACTTCTTTTCACCCACCCTGGGCAGGTGGCCTCTGTCCAGGCCTGGTTTCTATAAGTCCAGTTAGCTAAGGCCTGGGAATATAGGCTATATGATACAGAAGGACATGTGGGTGGGAACTCACTAGAAATAGCTCCAGAGGTTTGTGCTCAGTAATGCTTAATATATACACACTAATAGTTAAAACTACTTAAACTTATTTCTAATATAGATACATTCCACATATTCTGTTACCTATATAAATAGAATATCAAGTTTTATAAGTGCATGATGTTCAAAATGGCAATTATGAAAGTGTATATAAAATGGTGCATAGAGTTATCTGTGGATTTCAACCCTGGTTATGTTTATATGGATCTATCAAGGCTGCCCATTTTTCTTTCTTTGTTTTTGGGGTATTTAAAAAAAAGTTAAATGAGGGAACCTGGGTGGCTCAGTAGGTTGAGGGTCTAATGCTTGATTTTGTCTCAGGTCATGATCCTAGCACCCTGGGATTGAGCCCTGCATCAGGCTGTGCATTGGAAATGGAGCCTGCTTAAGATTGGTTCTCTCTCTCTTCCTCTGCGCTTTCCCCACTTATATTCTCTCTCTCAAATAAAAATAATAATAATGAAAAATAAACATTTAAATTATTTTAATTATTAGGCAATTATACTGGGGGTGGGGCCCAATAATTCCATATATTTTATATTACCCATGTTATTACATTTTACATTATTTATTGTTACATTTTTATATTTATCTTTACCTTTTTTTTAACGTTTATTTATTTTTGAGAGAAAGAGAGAGAGAGGCAGAGACAGAGCATGATCAGGAGAGGTACAGCGAGAGAGAGAGACACAGAATCTGGAACAGGCTCCAGGCTCTGAGCTGTCAGCACAGAGCCTGACTCTGGGCTTGAATCCACAAACCAGGAGAGCAAGACCTGAGCTTAAGTCAGCTGCTTAACCTACTGAGCCACCCATGTTACATTTTTAAATACCTTTTTTCACAATCTCTCTCTTATACACACACACACACACACACACACACACACAATCTATGATTAAAGAGGATTTGCAACTTTTAAACTAATAAATTAACCAAGTCATCACTTTTCAGTATTTACAGCATGTAACAAAAATATATATACTTATTAGATATGAACTAAACTGCTTTAAGTTTATATACTCAGAACAACCCTCATCAGAAGCTGAACTCTCTGAAAGGACTTGTTGTTTTGTTTAATCTTGAAAGGGGGAAAAATATATTCTTATGGTGACAAGGAACAGCTGAGGGCTCTGTGACTTTTCAGTGTCCGGTATTACCATGTGTCATCTTTGATCTTCCCTCCAGAAAGTAGAGTACTGTTCCAGGCTTCCAGGAGAGGGCAAGATGAAGCCCGAATGACTCTTCTCATCACCACTACCAACATCTCAAAGTTCCAGAACATGCTCAATCATGCGGACTGAGAACCTCTGTTTTGAAACATTGAATTCAATTCACGTAATCTCTATAAAGTCATATAAAATATTTCTCAAATTCTTTAAATAATTTTTTATAGAAAATTCCTTCTTGGCAATTTAAGAAGTGCTAGAATTTATGACAATTCCTGGGAAAAAAACTCTAAAATAAGAAAAATAATATAACTGAGAGTTAATTTTGTTAGATATGGGAATTCAGTTGGAAATATTTTTACACAGCATAGTGGAGGCATGATTCCATTGCAATGATTAAGTCTGATACTAACTGAAACTCCTGTGTTTGCATGTGATTTGTTTTATGGAAATTCTCAGAGCTAATTACATTAATATATTTGCCAATAATTTGGCACTCAGAGATCTCTTTTGTCTTGAAAGTCATGTTCTTTAGTTATGATAAGTATTTTTATATTATTTCACCAATAATTTATTCCCTTATATTTTTAAAATTTTTTTAATTTTAAATTTTTATTTAGTTTTGTGACAGAGCAAGCAGGTGAGGGGCAGGGGGTGGGGGTGGGGGGAAAGACACAGGATCAGAAATGGGCTCCAGGCTCTGAGCTGTCAGGGATTGAACCCACAAACTGTGAAGATCATGGCCTGAGCCGAAGTCAGATGGTTAACCAATTGAGTCACCCAGGTGCCCCTCTTCTCTTCTATTTTATATGTTGTCTCTTACAGTCAGATTCTTAATGGTTGAGAAATTTTAATGAATAAAAATATAGCCAATGTATAAGTTACAACATTCACTGCTTTTTCTTTTTGTTCTACTTTGTGAAACATGGGTCCACTTTTATCTTCCAATACTCTTACCATTTTGAAAATATCAAGTGTAAATTTTGATGATTTTATTAATTTCCATTTTTTCTATTCTTTTCCTATTTTCTATTTTCTCCATGTAATTCCATAAGACATTTCCTATTTTCTCTATATTTCCCTTTTTGTTTTGTTTTTTTATTGTCATATTGGTGACTTTAATTTTAATGGATTTTCTCAAATGTCCAGTGATGTGCTATTTGGTTCTCTTAAAGTGAGACACTAGAAAGTTGATACCCAGACAGAACTTTATAGCTGACAGACTTCATTGTCAGGGTATTTAAAGAGTGCAACTGGCCTTTTAAAAGCAGAAATTCTAACTCAATATTCAATGTCACTTCTCTTGTACTGACTATTTGGCCAAAGGAAAGAACCCGCCACTTGGTGAATCAAGTAGGAGAGGTTTGTAAATATCCTGTATCATTAGGTAGACTTGTACTTAATTTCCCTATTTTTACCAGTTAAATTTACTCCTATCCTTAACTGTACTGACTCCAAAATATGCTTCAGGTCTTCTGGTGGGTCCTCCCTGGCTTCTGGGTAAGCAGAAGCAGCCCAGGAGACCTAATTTTCCATAACACACTTGCAAACTTCCCTCCTATTTTTAGCCCCATCTTTAAAAGGTGTTGTGTGATTTGAATTGCAGAGATTTTCTAGGTGTTTTTTCGTTTGATAAACTTCCTTGCTTACTGTATTAGTCCAGATGTCCTAAGAAGCAGACACCAAGATGAACTTAAACATTCAAAGATTTTAGGGCAAAGACCTGTGTGAGACCAAACGGAGAGGGGGTTGGGAAAGCTTAGGCAGCCAGTAGACCAAATACAATTCTGTCCCTGAGTGAAAAGGAACACTAGGCAAAGTTGGATGGAAGCATCCTGGATTGTTATGCATCCTAAAAAAAGGTTTGGCAAGGAATCACGGAATCCTTGAGCCAAAATGAACTGTCAGAGGAGTTCTGTTTTTCCCAAAAATGGACCTGCCATTTTTAAAATAGAAACAAAAACTTTTATAAAAAAATATGCCCAATGGTCTCCCTAGTGACATGGGAGAATTAGCCCTTCGTTCTAATACCTAGTTCAAGACATAGTCTTACTGATAAAGGCAGTAAGCATTCTCTACTCTGGGCAGCTGTACGCAAATGGGGTATCATGTGATACCACTTCCATACTGCTGCTAAACTGAGCTAGTTCCCCCGCTCCCTTTTATTTAGCATGGGCAGAAAAAAATATCAAACAATCTGTTAATGAGCACTTGGTGAAGTGTAATGAATACAGTCTAATTCACTAATTGAGGCTCATTCCACAACTCTCCACTAATAAGCATCTTAATGTGCTTAACTGCAAGTGTCCAAAATAGTTATTGAGATGTGTGGAAATTTCCCATTCTGTATGTGAAAATTTTGATAATGCTGCAGTTTGATTAATTGAGAGAAAAATATCACCAACAAAGAAGAAAATATAAAAGCAGGAATATCATACAATTACATCTTCTAAAAAGAACTATGTGGCAAATCACACTATCAAAATAAATAAAGCATTATTTGAAATAACTTTCACTGCAGTGCAACACTGATTTCAGTTTGTATGTGATGCCAAGCAAAACTGACACTGAGAAATTTCCTAATTAGCTTGTTTAAGGAATATAACAAGTATATTAGTCAGTAGTTTATCAATTATTGGAGACAAAAATAAAAATTCACTTTCTGATTACTAACAAATTTACTTTCTTTGCTTCAAAAATATATTTATTAAAGTTCAAGTGGGCTTGTATCAGTCATTATACCAAAGACCCATTTCTGTCTCTGTGTCTGTTACTTTCCTTCCAAACCACTGCCTTTCTTTTGTGGTTTTCATTCTCAAGAAACTAAGAATAATGTCTCAAAATAATGCTCCACTACTGCTCCCTTGAGAGCTATGGTTAGATCCTTCCAAGTTTGGCAGGAAAAATTAATATTTTCTCTGTGGTTCCAGAGAGTGTCCTACAGTTAACTTTGAGGATCTTTGTTTAGCTGTGATTGGGTGATTCCTTAACAAACCATTAGGAACAAGGGATGCAGTTCTCTGATTGCACCAACCTTGGTCACATGATCACCTCTCCAGCTGTGTGTAGATTCATCACAAATTATAAGACTGGGAATGGGTAGTTCCTATAAGTGTGGCTGGCTACTGGACAGTCATAAATAAGGGACCTCAATTATAACCAATATTTGAGCTTGCAACATTCCACTTAGACAAAGTGCACTTAGATACTCATCACATTCTCTTTTCAAAGCAAAGGTTCAATTTTGAGGAGGCTAAACATTGAGTCATATGGTATGGCTAAAAAATATCCCTGGAGCGGTCAGAATTCCTTCGGTTCATCCAGCTATGCTACCTTGAGAAATTAAATGGGAAGTTTCCTCTAGATTATGTTGTACGGCTTTCTGCAACTAAACAGTGCAAGGAGTATTTTCTTCCCAATCTATAAAATACATCATGATGCTCTGAGGGAAAAATAGTTATATTAATGTAAATCACAAATGTGTGCATACGTGTGTGCATGCATACACGAGCATGCACACGCGTGCGCGTGCACACACACACACACACACACACACACACACACACACACTGATCCTGATTGAAAACTTCTGTGTGATCTTTCAGTCCCAACAGTAAGCAATTACAAAAGCTTTAGGTGGCAGTTCTCACAAGGGAAAGCTCTCCTCCCCTTATCACACCTGTGTGGAGTGACTGAGTTATAGTCTCTAAGAGGAGCTGTCAAGGACACACGGCCTTTTGGTCAGCCGTGTCCTTACACGTATTTGCATTGTTAGCCCAGGAAGCTGCATCCCTAGATCTCTCTATCTGGGTGTTTGGTCAAGGTCCTCCTCAGGTACCTCTGCTGAGACCTCCTTATCAGTGTAGATCTTGAAGACATTTCTCCCCCACTTGAGCTTAGACTATTCCCCTCCTAGCACTTCCTCTCCCACCTTTCTCCAGCCTCTGAGTCCCTAACACTGTTGAAGCCTTTAGTCTTCAGTAGCTGCCTCAGTAGTGCCTGGGCTGATTCCTATGATCCTCTATCTACGTGCTGTTCCACAGAAGGAAATGGGACAGGAGGGGAGCCAGCCCTGTCTCCAGTTTAGCCTCTTGTTTATAACACTGCAATAAGTGAGGAAAGCCTTGACTGTTAATCTCATTTTTTTCTTGTTTGGTCAACTACTCCAACATAGAGCAGCTCAATTAAACTTCTCTGTCTCTCTGTTTCTCTCTCTCTCTCTCTCTCTCTCTCTCTTTCTCTCTCTCTCACACACACACACACACACACAAATGGTAGCTAGCACTTGGATATCCATCATTTTAAGGAAAGAAACCTCCATGGAACGTGTATAAACATTCCACAATAGTATACTGGTTTTTTTATGTGCTGATTCTGCTTAGTATTCTGTAACTTTTCCAATGGAATGAAACTTTAGGAAATCTTGAGATCTTAATTTGACAAAAGCAATTTCCTCATGGCTTTCCTACAGACTATTACATGTTTAACATGAAATGAAGAGTTCTGACTAAAGGCAAGTGTAAGATAACTGTATTCCACTACAGATTTCGGGTACATAGCTTATATGAAATACATTTAGAGTAAGTTTTAGGCAAAATCTCAAGCCTGACAAATGACAAGTTTGATGAGAGACTGGAAAATGAAATGACAAAATAACACATATACAAATCATGATGCCTTACAGAGTTGCTGTAACTGGGGTGCACATTTGGTCCCAACCTTCCTGGTAGCCCTAGTGAAACTGTAAATAAGATTGATTACCTGGGTGGCTAGGTCAGTTAAACATCTGACTTTGGCTCGGGCTCCTTTCTCACAGTCCATGGGTTCAAGTTCTGAATTGAGCTCAGAGCCTGGAGCCTGCTTCAGATTCTGTCTCTCTGTCCCTCCCCTGCTCACATTCTGTCTCTCTCTCTCTCTTAAAAACAAATAAACATTAAAAAAATTCTTTTTAAAGATTGATTACATAGCTCTTCTTTTCCACAAACAGAAAATGTTTCCAATGCTCAGGGAAAGCCTGGCATTTCCCAGAACTTCTCCCTTATATAAGGTTTTCACATGGTGCCTGGTAAAGGAAGGCAGAGGGATAAATACACTTTATAAGGGGGAGAAGAATTTGGGCAGAAAAATAAAAGAGTGATCAAAAGCAAGCCATCAGGGTTAACAAGTGCCAACTCAGAAAGGGCAAACAAAGTAACTTTGGAAATGTAAGCATTTTGATCCTTTGGCAATTACCCATATTTGGAGGATTTTATCCCTTACTCTTCCCAGTAAGCTGTACATTCCTTAAACAGAAAGGGCCATAGGCTAATCTGTGCCACCAACAAGACAGTGTGAGTTGAGGTGTTCTTTCTTCTACAGCCAGTGGGATGGAAAGAAAAACCTTAGAAATTTAATTATAGAAACTGAAAAGAAATCATTCTTCCCAATTTACAGTCAGTCTGACACATTCACAATTGTTCTACTGAAGAGCCCAAGTAAGCAACTGATTCTCTGGTTGGGGAAATGTCTGAGTACCAGTTGGGTCATGCTGTGACTTTATTTTCCTGAGTTTTAATTTCCTCACTGTTGAAATTGAGACTGGAAAGGAACATCTCTCTTAGCTCTGGAATTTGGTGATTATAATAGTTAACATTTCCTGAAGGTGGTTCTCTGGCCAACTCCACTGGGATAGACCCTGTAGATTTTCAGAGCCATCTCATAGCATTCTTGAGAGTGGGAGGGAAGAAATATCTACAGTTCCTAAAGGAGGTAAGCAGTACCAACTACTGCTTATTAAAGTCTTTATATGGTCTGCCATGGTTCTATGTATTTTCATCACTGATCCTATTTTTACTGCTACATAACAGATGAAGAAACTATGGTTCAAGTGGTTAATAAACTTACGTGAAGCCCTCAGGGAAAGAGAGATGTTTCATTCCGAGTTGCTGTGACTCTGGAGCCTGTACGATAAACTAAACATTATTCTCACTATGTAGTAGCTTTCAGAGTGTAGGTCCAGAATTAGCAGCATCAGCATGATTTGGGAATTTATTAGAAATGCAAATTCTTGTCCCCAACTGCAAGATCTGCTGAATCAGTAATTCTAGCAATATGATTTAAGAAGGCTCCAGATCATTCTGATGTACACTGAAGTCAGAGAACCCCTTTTGTACAGCATTATTTCTTGGCTTTTAGCTATGATGTCTTCACTTTCAGGACCAGACGTTGGACTCTGAAGAAAACTTCTCACCATCTCAGAGCCTGCTTGTGGCTTGTTGGGAAAATCCCACTTTGCCAATAAAAAATAATGATCTCTAACTTACATAATGACTCCTATCAATCATGTTAACAACGTCAGCAAAAGGTTATCTTGGTAATTTATCTGTATCAGCTGCTTCTCACTGCGACTCAGGCAGTTAGAGATGCAGTTGCAAGTATGAGATTATAACAATTTGGAGGAGATGAGGACCCAGGGAACACAGCTTTCCTCCTAGCTGAGGATGAGGAAGGAGGGTCATTTCTTGCAGGCCATGGCCTAGAACTTTTTGCAATGGAACAAAGATATCTGAACTATCCTCCAAAACATATACAATTATAAGATCTAATAATAGTAGAGTATGGGCTCCAAGCATTTCACTTATTCAACAAATAAAAATATTCAAATATATGTGTATCAAGGGCCTTAAGTACCTTATAGTGTGTATGTGACCACACAAGTGCTAGTCCATGGTAAGAGCATACACTCAGAACAAGAGTAGGGGGCACCTAGGTAGCTCAGTCAGTTAAGCTTCTGATTTTGACTTAGGTCATGATCTTCAGGTTTATGAGTTCAAGCCCCACATTGGGCTCTGTGCTGTCAGCACAGAGCTGGCTTTAGATCCTCTGTCCTCATCTCTCTTTTCACCTCCCATACTCTCACTCTCTCTTAAAAATAAATGAACTTTAAAAGAAAAAAAAAAAAAAGAAAAGAACAGGAATAGAGTTCCAACTTCATAATGGCTACCTTACCAACATGTCAGTGGTATGGTAGAAAGATGAGAGACAATACCAGAATTCGAACTTAAAATTTTTAGTTATCCTTATGTGATCAAGAAGGAATTACTAAGTCTTTCAAAATTGTTGTTTCTTCATCTAGAAAATGAGAGTTGTGGTATCTCCTTCACTGAGGTGTTATGATTATGCAAAGCACGTGTACAGCATAGATGTCAAATTTGCTCTCATTTTCTTATAAAGTTTCCTTACCTAGCCACTAAAATGAGCTTAATACCTCTATAATTTGATCATTAAGATTTATAGCCTTGGGGTGCCTGGGTGGCTTCATCTGTGAAGTTTCCAATTCATGATTTCAGCCTAAGGCTGTGAGACTGGGCCCTACCTTGGGCTCCATGCTTGGTGTGGAGCCTGCTTTGGGTTCTCTCCCTGCCTCTACTCCCACCTCTTTATTTTATCTTTCTCTCAAAAGACAAACAAATTTTTAAAGTTAAAAAAAGAAGATATATAGCCTTAAATGAGTTAAATGTAAGACCCAGAGATTTCAAGTGTACATACTGTTTATGAATGGTAAGGCTAGATACTATAGAGAAATCCATGTTTTTCCCCTTCAGTTACAATTTCTTTTAAGCAGGCTTCACACCCACCATGGAGCCCAATGTGGGGCTTGAACCTATGACCCTGTGATCAAGACCAGAGCTGAGATCAAGAGTCGGATGCTTAACTGACTGAGCCACCCAGAATTCCCTCCTCAGCTACATTTATTTATTTTTACATTTTTTTAAATATAAAAAATGAAACATACATATTGTAGTCTGTAGTTAATATAGAAAAAAAGAGAAATTCTTTACCACGCAGAACTGTCATGACTCAAAGAAGATTCATAAATTAGTTATGTATTGACCGAGAACCCTGAAAATTTGATGTTGAAGTAGCTTAAAGATAAAGCGCAGGGAAAATATTTCTCCAGAAGTAGTTTGGAGAAAATAAAGTTGGAGGAGAAGAAATATGTGATTTGTGCTTAGTATCTCCTAATTCTGGTGTGTGTGTGTGTGTGTGTGTGTGTGTGTGTGTGTGTGTGTGATCTATTAATTAGAATTTAATTCATATCAACAGTTACTGAGTAAATGCTTGGATCCAGGGAATGTAGTCAGTGATCAGGTAAAAGAGAAGAAAACCAGCACCCTTGTTTTCTTGAGGCTCAGGATCTGAGGAGAGGCAGGGGAAATCCACTAGGGGTAAATATTAGTCAAGTAATATTTTTTAGGAGCACCTGCGTGGTTCAAACGGCTAAATGTCCAATTTTATTTATTTTTTAAATTGTTATTTAAAAACCTTTTTTTATTCCTGAGAGAGAGAGAGACAGTGTGAGCAGGGGAGGGTCAGAGAGAGGGAGACACAGAATCTGAAGCAGTCTCCAGGTTCTGAGTTAGCTGTTAGCACAGAGCCCAATACAGGGCTCGAACACACAAACTGTGAGATCACGACCTAAGCCGAAGTCAGACGCTTACCTGACTGAGCAACCCAGGCGCCCCTAAATGTGCAACTTTAGTGCAGGTCATGATTTCATCATCTGTGGGTTTGAGCCCCAAATCAGGCTCTGTGCTGACAGCTCAGAGCCTGGAGCCTGAATTAGATTCTGTGTCTCCCACTCTCTCTGCCCCTCCCCCACTTCTCTGTTTCTCTCTCTCTCTCTCTCTCTCCCTCAAAAACAAACATTAAAATTTTTTAAGTAATATTTTCTTATAATCTCTTGCCTGGACAGAGGTTTATGCTACTTAAGCTAAGTAGGAATGATGGTCACAGAGATTTTCAAGTATCTGGATTACAGCCCCTGTGAGATCATTTAAGGATCAGTAGTATACAACTATATAGTGGAGACTTTCTCAAAGTCTTTACATTGGCCTGGCCAATGTATAATAGCTTCATAACCAGAAAGGCTTACGTTTGTCTCTCAGATCTCAACTAAGACTTGTTTTCTTTATTTTTGAAATTTCTATGCTGGTTTCACCATTCTCAAAATGTAGAGCCACAAATATTGGCCAAAACTGTATAAGATGACATCAACTGTTATCACTATTAGTTTTACAAATCACATGGTTCAGGTGGTGTTTGACTGATCTTTCCATTCAAAGATATGGAAAGATATCTTTCACAATTAAAAGTTATACTGTGGTGTGATACTTTGCCAAATTTACAATTAAGGGGGTTTGCTATGACATTATACAGTGGAAGAAGTGTAAATAATCTCTTTCCCAAAAATATTTCATTTAAGCATGTAACATTGATTGATAATCGCTGCCTACATAATTATTACACTGGTAATTGCACAATGGTGATTTTAAAAATTACATCGTCCCTTATACAGTTGCTAGCTGGCATTCTTATCCTTGAAAAAAGATTCCTCATTTTCACCTCCCCTTCCTCCTTCTCTTCCCTCTTTCTTTCTCCCTTCCTTCCTTCCTTTTAGTTAAACAAAAATTAACACAATTCAAATCAGTGTGCCTGGTTCATTTCTGTTCCTTCACTGACAAAACTGGGGGCAGGGAGTGCCTCAGATTCTCTGCCTTCTTTTTGTCTGCAATAAACATGATACACATTTTCTACTGCATCAATATTTAAATTTCACATTATCCAATTTTTCTTGACCTTGACAGATTTGGCATCCTTTCACCTGGCTGTGAGCAGAAAGTTCTTGATTTCCTCAAGTTTATGAGGCATGACTAGAAAACCTGAAGGAGGGCATGTGACCTGCAGGAAACAAAGAGATGGAAATGAAAGAGACTTCCAATATTTGTTTCCTCCCCTGAAGGAAACTGGGCAGTTCGGGTAAATTTTGAATATTGTTAGGTAGTATAATCTATTACTCTCACTATAATTGTTGAAGATAAGTTGTCCCAGATTTGGACAGTAGTAGTCTCTCATACCAACCTGTGTCCTTGTTTGTTTTATATATCCTGGGTAACTGAAGTTCTCTGTCTTCTAACAATGCTAAAGGGATGAGTTCTGCAAGGTTGTGTTTGTTTTTTTCTGCCTTTTCTTCCACCTTTTTTTTTTTTTGGAGAATATAACTTTAGGAATTTCAAGTGGTCCCTCAGCTACTTAGAATTCCTTGAATCTTATAGTTTTGCTAGGTTATCTCTCAGAATTCATCTCCAGATCAATTTTCCATATACGCAGTATACTTTTATATATACATATTCAGATCTGCTTTTGAAACTCCCAAGTTTTCTTGGGTTTCAGCTTTAAGTATTAGTTTTCATCTACAGTTTTATTTTTTCTTCTTCAAGGATGGATCGCCCTCAGCAATCGTTTTTTAATGTTTTTCTTAATTTTTGAGAGAGAGAGAGAGAGAAAGAGACAGAATGTGAGTGGGGGAGGGGCAGAGATAGAGGGAGACACAGAATCCAAAGCAGGTTCCAGGCTCTGAGCTGTCAGCATAGAGCCTGATGCAGGGCTTGGACCCAAGAGTGGTGAGATCATGACCTGAGCTGAAGTTGGTCGTTCAACTGACTGAGCTATCCAAGCGTCCCTATCCTCACCAATCATTTATCTCCATGACTGTTTGGTTGCTTTAACTAATTTCACCTAATTTTGTAATAAAATTTTCAGTTGTTTCTACTGGAAAACAGGTGTGCTTGTGATTTTTTAGTTATAAATTTGTTTTTATTTTTCCACTGTCTTTAATTTTTGTTTTCTAAATTTGGTTAATTTTCATTTTGCATCTTTCTTTTTTTGTCTATTTCTGAGTCTATACATCTGTGACTCGAGGTGGTTTTCTCTGTACTTTAAAGACATACTGAAAGATTTAGTTCAATTTGAGGTATTATGATACAGTTTACTTCTGTTTTGAGGTGGAGTATTTTTAGGGAAGCAATTTTTCATCAACTGAAATACTTTCTAGTGTTCATTGTTCTTATATTAAATTTACACAATAGATCTGATTAGACATCTTTTATACATTTTCAAGTATTTTATATTATACTGGACAAGTAATAACAGGTGATTTTATATTCACAGAGTGGAGTGTGAGTTTTCTTGGTTGAAAAGCATCTCTTTAGGCCTAGTGAAGTACAGACCATTAGGAAATAATAATCTTTGGAGGAGGAGCTAGTATTTCCTCTGATTTTGTGGTTTCCTCTCTCCTTCTGTCCTTCTCTCTCTCTCTCTCCCT
Organism: Proteles cristata cristata; assembly: GCA_017311185.1. NCBI lineage: Eukaryota > Metazoa > Chordata > Mammalia > Carnivora > Hyaenidae > Proteles > Proteles cristata. The sequence continues at coordinate 88,323 of JAESUZ010001155.1, forward strand.
CTCTCTCTCTCTCTCCTCACCTCTGGCTCCCAAGTCTGGTTCTTCCTGATACTGTTTCTTCCTTTCTCACACATTTTATAACTACTTTTCATTTAACTTCACAATGTCAAATATGATGATCCACTGATCAGATGTGTTCTTATTTACCCTATTAGTGTGGAACCCTTTTCTCCTCCTTTTTTCCCTCTTAAGGTGGCATATGTCTGGATTCTATAATGGTAGACATCAGCTACCTTCTCCTATTTTTATAGTCTCTATCCAGCTCTGTTTCAGTATGAGGTCTGGAGCTAAATATACTGGTGTTTGATATGTATTTTCTTAAGTACTATAACTTGAGGACTGTAGAATTCTCTGTATGATAGTTATGTGTCAAGTATGGCTGATGGGTGATTTTATTTTATCTTTCCTGTGGATTGGTATCGTTTTTTGGAGGTAATACGGAGATTCTATTTGAAGAAGCCTCTGTTATTCCACAGTTTCCAGTAAGTCCCTTTTTCACTTAATTTTTACTATTTACAGCCCAAGTTATAAGCTAGAATATGAGGATGACACTATTTTTTATAAACATAATGATGGAATATGTGAATTTAGTAGTTCAATCTATGCCTTGGGAAATGAGCCCATATTACTCATGGTGTAGAGACTGACCACTGTGTAAGTTCTCACTAACACAAGGTTTCAATTGAGCTGAGAAGCCACAGGTGAATCAGGAGAGGTTTTCCACATCAGGACTCCGGTTTAGGGGTGTCTATTGTACATGTTAAAGTGTCTGAATGAAAGACAGAGAATCTAAAACTGAGAGACTATACAGTAAGGTTTTCATATCACTGTTGACAAAGGAACTTTCTATGTCCAACAGACCAAAGTCCAACTCTATAATTATCAGATGCACTTTTCTTGAAATTGAGTAGTAACTCATTAAATATAAATGTCTTTTAATAATTATGGAAAAAGAGCAATAGCTGAGAGTTTATCTAAATATTATTATCCATTATTTTTCCTTGCTGATATCTTTCTTTGACTTCTTTTAATGTCTTTTCTTTTAACCATTTCCAACTATATCCCAACACCAGTATAAACCCCCGGAGAATTTTAGTAAATGCTCTCAAAAGACAAATGAGTAACTTCCTAGGTACTAACTTACCAAGATATTTGCATGGTAGAGATGATGCTGGAAATGCTAGGTTGCTCATCATTGTGTGCAATTAATTAACTATACTCTAAAACACTCTCTTAAGTTGTAATATCTGTGAACTTCCTTTCCTCAAGCAAAACCAGATGGAGCAATGCATCTATGTAAAGCCTTACTACCAAACCATTAGCTTTAGTGTTTTGTTCCGTTTCTGTTTTTTCGCACTGTCACTTTCATTCCACCTTTTGAAATTGTGATTCATTCTCTCTGGCTTTGCAATGCCTTTCAGATTATACTCTGACTACTGTCTTACTCATTAAAACATTTGTCTCCTCACTATAAATCATGACTTGAGTTTCCCTCTGGCTAACTTGTCTTAATATAACTTGGATAAATTCTACATATGTTAAGATCTGGACAAATATACAACTATGTCACTGAGATGAACTGCCACGGAGATAATTCTGTTTTCCAGTGGGAACTAAAAAACAATTGATGGCTTCAATATTCATTAAATATTTATTGAGTACCTGACATGTAACAGACAATGTATTGTAGTGAAGATAGGATGGTAAACAAGAATGATATGATCTCTCCCTTCACAGAGATTTCAGTTTTATGAGATAGAAAAGCAAGACAAAGTTCTTGTTGTTTTTTCTTTTTCTCCCAGTAAAATAAATAATGTTATTAAAAGGGTGTCCGAGATATCAGGGGAAACCTACGTATATTTAGTGAGATGGAAGAGGATCTCTACTTAGTTAGAGAGAATATAGAGACCATAGGATGTGCTGAAGTTGTAAGTGTAAAGGATTGGGGCTTTTATCAAGTTGTCTCAGCCACCTCCAACTAATTGAGCCATCCCGGCTGAAGGTCCAAGTAATTGCAGAGCAGAGAAAAGCCATCCACACCATGAACTACCCAAATCCCTAATCAAAACAAAGCACCAGTGTAACAAAACAGTCACTGCTTTATGCACTAAATGTGGAGTATCTTATAACAGGACAATTGTTAACTGTAACAAAATTCAGTTATCTGGGAGTGATATGACACTACAACAAAAATTTAAAGCTTGTGGTGCTGACTTTGAAAGGGTGGATGGAGACTAGAATTTTCTTAAGAAGCCTGTTGAGGAGGTCCTGAAAGACAAAGACGGAAATACTTCTAGAGACTGGGGAATAAAAGAAAAAAAGAAAAAAGAAAAATGAGAGACGTTTCCTATGTAGTAGCAGAATGTGTGGCAACACTGTAGCCTGAGGAAATGTGGAAAAAGGAAAGGATACCCAGTAGACTCATGCATCTGGCTAGGAAATTTATAGGCAAAACATTAAAACATGGCAGTTCACTTCTTCAAGCTCATGACATTAACATATGACAAGAGAAAAATGAACTGAAGAAGAGACTGTTGATTACGTTAGGACAATTTAGAGGAATCATAAAGGAAGAAGAACTTGTGTGGTTCTAAAATAAAACTTTTACCCCCATCAAAATATTCACTAAGTTAAAGAAAAATGTAGTTGAGAAACTGTTCCAGGCATCCTTTTGTATCTACTAGATACATGAGCGGAGAAGCCGACTTGTATATTCCAAACACGGCAAAAATAATAAAAATAACCAAGTAATCCAGCTGACAGTCAGAACTGAAAGTCCAAACATAGACTCAGTTAATCAAAGCAAGCCATCTCCAGAAATTTGAGTCACCCTAGCTGAGAACTCCACTCACTATGGAGCACAGATGAGACACCTCTCCTGTGCTCTGCCTGGGTTCTAAACCACAAAACCAAGAGCACACTAAGATGGTTGCTTTATGGGACACCTGGGTGGCTCAGATGGTTAAGCATCCAACTCTTGGTTTTGGCTTAGGTCATGATCTCATGGTTTCAAGGGTACAAACCCCAATGCTGGGCTCTACGTTGGCAGCATGGAACCAACTTAGAATTCTCTCTCTCTCTGCCCCTTCCCCACTTACACTGTCTCTCTCTCAAAAAAAATAAATTAACTTTAAAAAATTTTTAAAATAGGGGCGCCTGGATGGCTTAGTCGGTTAAGCGTCCGACTTTCGCTTAGGTCATGATCTCGCGGTTCGTGGGTTCGAGCCTGGCGTCGGGCTCTGTGCTGACTGCAAACTCAGAGCCTGGAGCCAATTTCAGAGTCTGTATCTCCCTCTCTCTCTGACCCTCCCCTGCTCACACTGTCTCTCTCTCTCTCCTAGAAATAAATAAAAAATATTTAAAAAAAAATTTTTTTTAATAAAGTGGTATCTTTATGCCACTGGAATTTGGGATGGTTTGAAATGCAGCAACTGACTGAACTATATTGCCTAATAACTTGTCTAGGCCAAGGAACACTAAGGTTAAATATCATTCTTGCATGTGTCTGTGAGGCTGTTTCTGAAAGAAATTAGCATTTGAATTAATGGACTGGGGAAAGCAGATGTTCCTCGCCAATGTCCATAGTCACTGCTCAATCTTTGGGCCTGGATACAGGGAAAAGGTAGTAGAGGGTTGAATTTGTTCTCTGCTTGACTACAGGAGTTATGACCTCAATCTTCTCCTGACCTAGGTACTCCTGGGACTCAGGCCTTCAGACTCTGACTGGAAAATACAACATTGGCTCTTTGGCTCTCAGGCCTTCAAACTATGCCAAAGGCTTTCCTGGGTCTCCCCACTGCAGACAGCAGATCGTGGAACATATCAGTGTTCTATACTCTACAAGCCAATATTAGAATAAATCTCTTCATATATTGTTCTCTTTCTGTTATTCTGTTTCTTCGCAAATCCTGACTAATTTACATTACCAACCCAATGATCTAGAGAATGCATTATGTCAGAGAAACAGGTGTCGAATCCATCAACATATAAATGACAACTGAAGCAATGGAGGCAGATGAAATAACTCAAGGAGAATGAGTGAAAGTGAGTAGAAATGATACTAGAAATGATCATAAGAGATAGACAATTAATAGTTATGCACAAACATTTTACCTACTCTACTAGAAAGATTTACAGATGTTAGAGCTGCAAGGAAGAGGGGATTTCTTATCTTGTCTGGGCAGATCACAGATGACTGTAAAGAGAAATTATGCTTGAATGTAGTTTGAAGGTTGAGTGAGGATTCACCAAATGAAATGGCAAAGAGTAATGAAGCAGTCTGCTCCATATTCCTGTAGGAACAAGGCAGAAAAGCTGGTTGGCTCTGCAAGAGAATTTGTGATTCCTCTTTCAAAATCTGTAATCGTCACTGGGAGAAGGTTGCCCAGCAACAAACTATAGTTCCCAGACACATGTCTTGTGACTATATTCTTACCAATGGGACGTCAGCTTAAGGGATGTCTGTCACTTCTGGGCCAGAATTTAAAAAAAAAAAAAAACTTTTTTGGTCCATTGTTTCTATCTTGGTTAGAAGAGAAATCTGAGAATGCAGTAAATGGAATCAGCCTGGGGCCTGAACTGCCACGTGGCAATACATCACCCGGTGACCAGGAACATCCTCATTTTACAGCTTCATGAATACAAATAAAAATTTTTTTAAGCCACTGAAGTTCTGTGGCTTGTAACAGCACCTGACACCACCCTCTTCCGCATCTGTCCCCTAAACTGTTTCAGATTAGGGTGTTAAAGGCTGTGGACTCTTGTCCACAAAACAGGAGAGGCATGAGAGGTTTTGCAGGGATGAGGTGTAGAGGTCTTGTTTGTTCCTGACGGAATTTTACACCCTCTCTTAAAGACAAGTGAAAGTATATTGGCATGACAAAGGTTATCTTTTGAGATCTTAGTAAGCACAGAAAATCATGGGACTGCTTTTCATCCCAAAGTTACCTCCTCCAAGAACACAGGATATTGATAATTGGAGCCTATTTGCCCACATTCGCAACCCCCATCTACGTTTTTACATCTTAGTCTATTTTATTATCCTTTTGCAGGAAGTGCACATGTGAGGGAGTGGGAGGGAGAACTATCATTTTTAAAATGCAAGAAATATACAGTGAGCTTCTAATAACCCCCTGGATTCACAGGCTTGTCTGCTGCAGAGGCTGGATTCCTTGAATGGTGAAATAAGAGTACTTTCTACCCCCTTCCCCACTGAGCTTATTACTGTGTGTCTGACACTGTGAAGAAAAAGTAATGAGTGAAATGTAACCATTTGATAGCTCTGTTTTGTGCGTATGTTGGTAAATGTAAAGGAAGAGGAGAGAAGACCTTGGAGTATCTGAGCTATAGTTTTTACAATAGGACATATTACATAACTACTTCTTGTTGAACCGTAATTATAACAGAGCCACCTTTATAAACACGAATACAGGGGAAACTAATTAGGCACAGACAATAAGCAAATATTATTCTCTTAATTAGATCTTCTTCTATTGGAAATCCTGCTTTGTTCCTGCTACTCCAGTGTGAATGACATTTGAATCATAACAATGTCTCACAGAACGGTCTTTCAGGGATGAAAAAGACAGGCACAGTGTCACAGTCGATGAATGCCTTTTCAAATCTCTGCTAATCTGAAGTCAATGAAATGCAGTCCCCCAAACAGCTGCTTTTGCTGATTTGTATACCCGCATAATTAGAGCTGAAAGTGTTCAGTGTGCATATTTTCGGTATTCATATATTTTGATAGTTCTTTTTGTCACATATTATTTTTACATAGCTGGTTACTATCTCATAGTTGGAACGCTCAAGGTTGGGTTAGAATGAAGAATCTAGAGGGCAAATGCAATTTGATGGATTATCAGCTCTGACCATCCTTAAGTCAGTATACTCTCTCTCTCACTCACTCTTTCAATTGTTTCTGATCAGCACATATACTTTTTTAATGTTTTATTTATTTTTGAGAGAGAGAGAGAGAGAGAGCAGGGAAGGATCAGAGAGAGGGAGATACAGAATCTGAAGACAGGCTCCAGGCTCTGAGGTAGCTGTCAGCATGGAACCTGATGTGGGGCTCGAACCCACGAACCATGAGATCATGACCTGAGCCAAAATCGGGAGCTTAACCAACTGAGCCACCCAGGCACCCCAGCACATATATTTTAAAAGACATGAAAGAAGAGAAAGACTGGCCAAAAGGCCACATTTTATGTGAGAGGCAGTGATGGGGAGGAAAACCAGGTTATATCTTTAAGGGGATAAACCCTTACCGAACACCTTTCTCTAACCCTTGCAATAGACTTTGGAGACACACACTCAGACAGTTGCAATAGATGTGTGAGGGCAATGGCCATGTCCTTGCAAAACAAACTCACATTTCATTGTGGAAACTGAAGGCAGAATTATGCTACCTATTCTGATTAAAATTTGATCAAACAGGCATGTATTAAAAAGCATCAGAGGTCCTTGGTGAGTAAAATTAAGATAAACAATATTAAAACAAAATCTTCTAACTTGAAGGATAAAAAACAACAGCCATTTTTTACCTGAAACTCATATAATGGAAACTAAATTTCATAGGAATTTACACTAATGTCTCAGATTTCATCAAAAACATTTAAAATTGATTCCGAAACTCGCAAAATGATTCCTACTTTTGTTTCACCTTAGAAATGCTTGGCTTCATTCAATAAGAATATGTCTAGTAAACTTCAGTGATGGAAACTGAATACTGTGAGAATGAGACACAAGCTAACAGACTCAATATCTAAAGAAAATTTTTAATTTTTACTAAAATATTTTGAGCTGCACAGTTATTATCTATAAAATTGTTATAATAAAAATGCCAGGTAGTTGCAGTGGTGATAAAGTACAATGTTTAAAATGTCAAGTTGGATTTCTTGGCACAGAGTATGTATTAAATAAACAGATTTTTATAAAAAAAAATAGCCATCATTCTAGGTCCTATGATAGATATAAAATTAAGCAGGATATAGTAAATATGAACTACTGAGATTTTTATTTCATAATTCTGACCTAAAAGTGTCAGTTTCATATAGTCTGATCGAAAATCTGACCTACCAGAGCTGAAAATCTAGTGGAATTGAGAGCAGCTTTCGCGGAGAAATAAATCATTATTAACTAGGTAGTAAAACATTGTAATACAGTAAAGCATACTATGGAAATATAGGGATGGAATAGATGAAATCTATCTGGGATGAGGGTAGATTTGGGAAGTTTCATATAAAAGGACTTTCAATTTTGCAATGAGTTTGCTGGAGAGAAAAAGAGAAAGGGAGGGAGGTAGTGAAATCTTCAAGAAATGTCAAGTGAAATTCTTCCATCTGAAAATGTATTAAGCTATTTCTGTGACCAGTAAAATATTTTCTGTAAAAAACAAGCTAACAATTTCCATATAATGTAGGTGGATACACTTTGAGCTTACTACAGCTGAACTTTTGAATATTTGGTTAGGCTTCACACTTTAAAGTAAAAAAATCTATTCAAATACTGATCATGCTTTATCTACCATATTGTATTTAAGCATATATTTATCCTAGTATGTCTCCTAATCATTAATGTGTAGACAATCATATATATCTTACAAGGTTTTTGTAATAATTTGACAAGTTACTGTATCAAAAATAAGGAAATGAATGGAAGAAGCACCATCAATAAATTATAATTTTTCTCTGTCTCACATAGTTAATAGGACACAAGTCGGCTTCCCTTAGAGATGAAGATTTTCAATTTCACAGGAAATGTTCAACAAGTAATACTTGTTTTCACATCAAAATAATCCTTGCCATATTTTCAGAATTCTGCAGTTTTCTTGTATGTTTTTTAAATGTTTATTTGCTTTTAACCACCACCACCACCAAATCAGCATTTTCCTACAGCTGCCCCACCTTGAGACTAGGAATTATTTTAGGTTCTTTATGAAATCTGTGATTAAGAAGCTTTGTTACAACCATTCTCAGTAACTTCTTACCTTCATAAATGTCCATGTTTCTTTCTCTTTTTAAAATTTTTTAAGTTTATTTATTTATTTTGAGAGAGAGAGTCTGGGAGGTACACAGAGAGAGGGAGAGAGAAAGAATCCCAAGTATGTTTCACACTGTCAGCATAGAGCACAATGTCAGGCTCAAGCTCACTGACCATGAATCACGACCTGTGTCAAAACCAAGAGTCAGACACTTAGCCAACTGAACCACCAAGGTGTCTCTCTTTCTAAACTTAAAAAAAAGTCATCTAGCCTCTTTAAATACGTAAAGGAAAATGATTTTCAAAGGTTGAAGGATAGGATGATATTGTTTGTGTCCACATGATGGTGCCAAGGCTCAGAGCAGATGTAATCAAAGATTAGATGAAAGAAATTATATTTACTGAGTAACTAGTATATGACAGGACCTGGGGTTTGTATTGTACTTATTTCTCATTATAAGTATACAAGGGTATTAATCTCACCCTAATTTAAGGGATGAGGAAAGTGAGGCTTAGAACTAGGCTTTACTGATAACAAGCCTAAGTGTAGAAGCAGAAGTCAGAGACTATAGGGAGAACTTTCCACTTGTGCTGGGACCATGGCCAGTTTCCATACAGTTATTTCTGAAGCTTGGTGGCAATGAGAAAGTCACAGTGGAACAATCCGGGATGGTTTGGGAACATTTAAGCAGTGCGCACAGAACCTGTGGACTACTGGGTGAAGAGCCTCATGCAAATCTCATTCAAGAGGTGAGGGGATTCCTTAGGTCTTCTAACTGGGAGGCAGTTTTGGAAACAACTATTCAAATTCTCAAAACGGACTACCAATTTAACTGGTGATATGTATGGATTGCTTTTCTTTCACTGGTAAGTTTGCAACCAGTTAACATATGTTTTATTTGAGGAAAATAAATAAGCAAATGCACTTCATGTCACCTGAATCTTAAACAACAGGTGGATGCAGTATTTCATGTCTATGTGCTCATGGGAGAAAGGATGGGAACAGGAGAGGGGAGTCCTAAATGTGCCCTCTGTATAGGTGGGCTCTTTATATATGGATTGCCTGTTCCATTTCCTCCAGAGGTAAAAAAAATGAAGGCTTTGATATTTACGAAATGTTATAAAACCTAAGGTAATAATAAGAGAAAAACTGGGACTTTGGTCTGACTCCAAAATACAGGCACCTTCTACTACTCAATGTGGTTTTAGCAGGGTTTTTGTTTTTGGGGTTTTTTTTTTTTTTTTTTTTTGGATAGATCATAAATAGCTTTCTTTTCTCTCTTCTCTTCTTTCTCCTCCATCCCTTTCTTTCTTTGTTTGTTTCAATAAATAGTTATTCAACATCTACCTTAAGCCAGACACTTGCCTAGAATACATATGTGGATAAACCCCAAACCCTTATTTCTTACTCACAATCTTACTAGGAATGAGACACATAAACACACACATTTAAAAGAGATGTAAAAACAAAGTGGCACATAGGAGCATGGCTGATTAATGTGAGGGTTTTAGGTGATGTTTGAGCAGGGTCTTGGAGGACACTATGAATATTCCAAGTGACAAGGACATTCCAAACAGAGGGAACACCAGCATGGTGAAGAAGAACACAGAGCCAAAACTGGCCTGGGAGACATAAGGTTGGGATATAAATGCTGCCTGTCTCCACTCTCAGCGGGTCTTCCCACTGCCTCCTGCTGCTTTCATCTATTTTCTTGCTTTGCAATCCCCTGCACTCCCCAAACCGCTATTACATCCCCATTCCCCCTCCTCCACCTCCTCACCTCATGTCCAAAACACATGGGTATGTGAGCTAAGCGGGTGAGCGAGTTGCAAGTTGGTAAGGATAGAGGTGTAGTGCAGGAGCAGCAGAGAGGGTGAAGGGCACAGTAATGACAAGTGTGGGGGTCTGAAACCCCATGACCGACTTCCTTCACCTTGAAACCTCTCTTGCTGTTCCATGGCCAACATCATGTTTTGCCAAATGATTTTGACTGATAGCATCTTCAGTGCTGATTCAAAGAAAATACATAAAGTCGTCAAGTTCCATAAATGAGAGGGAAAAAAATCACAGATTATTTACAAAGGAAAAAGAAAATATTTGGAAAAAAAAGATCTTGAACAGTCATCCAATCAAGATCTTAATTCATAGGCTGTCCTTAAGCAATCACCACCAGGTGACGCTAATTAGCATCAACAGTTCACAGATGTTACCCTATAAGAATAAGAAAAATAAAATACAGCTTCACCATGGATACATGGATCTCACCTACATGTCCCCAAATATGCCACTTTTAACTATGCTTTCTAGTGTCTGATGTGTTAGTTATGATAACCATTGTGGTTATCCAGAAAATGCTCTTTCCCCTCTAAATATAAATACCCAAAGAACTGTCCATCTATCCATTATTTTTACCTTCATGTGGGCGTTCATTCCCATGTAGTAACTATCTAATGAGTATCCACTCACTGTGCCTGGCACTTATGGATATGGTAGTAGAATTAAAAAGTCCCAGTTTGGCTTTTATGGGCTTACAGTCTATTAGGAGAGAGTCATTAATTAAACATTACATAATTAGATGATTTCTCTTTTAATGTCCCCAATGGAGGGAATAGATAGGGTGGCACAAAAATATGCACTCAGAAACATGATCTAATATATTTCATAAGAGACTGCTTTACTAAGGCAGAAGAGCAGAGATTGGATCAATAGATAACATAGAAAAAAAGGATGTCACATCAATTCCAGCCCAAAGAAATAAAAAAAAATGTGAAGCAATAAAAAAAAAAATCCCTGCAAGGTGTATGTGACTGCAACTCAGAGCAAGCAGGTCACAATGTTCATATGAGACTGGAGAGTAAAAGGACCTCAGAAAGCCTGCTACAGGGTTGATATTTGGATTCTTTCCAATATTCACAAAGTATCTTAAAGCAAGAGTGCATGATTTGATTCCGGGAAGGCTGCTAATGGGGCAAGAGAGGATCTGTGTCTTATGAGATAGAAAATGGACCCAGAGTGGGTTATTTGAAGACCACCAACACTTGAGGATTTAAAATTGGTAGGTTTGGGGAATTTTCTCTCTACAATGTTATTTTAAACTAATTGCATAAGAGAACATTTCCAAGTTTATCAGATGGGGTAACAAGTAAAATTGTAGACTATAATACAGGCTGTTGCAACACTCAAGGGAGTCAAACTTCTGGGGGGGGGTGGAGAAAGGGGGCTTTATCTAGGAAAATATATTTGCCATTCAAAAAAAATATGAGTAGAAGAGAGTTTATGATTGTTGCAACTTCTTCATGAGCTGGTTGAACTTCCTCAGTGTGCATGCCATGCCTTTCCTACTTATGTGCTGTTTAAGTGGATGTTATATCCAGAAGTTAGTGAGTAGTACAAAAACATCAGCTAATGGCAGAATTAGCAATTGTTTTCCTAAGTGGAAACAGAGGTGTCATGGTACCTTCTTCATTTGAACCAGCTGATCACTGGATCCCCTAAATGACGTTCATCTGAAAGTTAGATATAAAACTCCCATGTTTTCCAAAGTATGGTGCCAGTCATGATTTATAAGGAAAATATCTTTGGCTCACAGACACAGCATTTAAGTAATATGAAATCATAGTAAAGTAATCCCATTTAAATTATATTCTAGTCTTTATTAAAATATCATGTCAAGGGCACATGGGTGGCTCAGTAGGTTAAGTATCTGACTTTGGCTCAAGTCATGATCTCTTCGCTCATGGGTTGGACTCTGTGTTGACAGTTCAAAGCCTGGAGCCTGCTTCAGATTCTGTATCTACCCCTCTTTCTTCCCCTCTGCCCCCCTCAGAAATAAATTAACATTAAAAAAATTTAAAAAGACCATATCAATGATGTAAACATGTCTCTATCACCTAATATTTTCTAAGATACCTTTACACAAATTTCTACGTTGATAACAGGTGTCAAGTTGAGAGTATTCTCATGGGCACAAATGTCCCATAAGAATATAATTACATTGTTTTCTTTTTATTGCATTAAGCTTTATGGTGTCTTTCTATTTGTGTTGAAAAAATATTGGTTTTTCATTTATGGTAGATACAGAGATATAAAGTAAAATAAAAATTAAAAGTAAATTAATTTTAAGTTGAAACAATTCTATTAAATAATTTAGATAAATGATATATATTATCAGCAGCTATGGCTGTAGAGGTAAAGAGGTGATGAAGGTTGAGAAGAACTTGTTTTCATACATTAAGAGTATAACCCTTGGAATTTTTAACATGATTTCATGATTTCACTAATTGTGTGACCCAGGGCAAGTTGTTTAACCTGAGTTTCAATTTCCAATTCTTTATTATGGGAATTTTAATGATTCTGACCTCATGGGCCTAGTAAGAGGTTTATTTAGGTCTAGCACATAATCAAAACGTAGTAAAAGTCAATACAGTTGACAACACATAGATAATGGAGTTATACAAGGAACATAGCTTATTTAAAAGAAAGATGAACAACAGCAATGGATCCTTTGGCCTTATCTAAGGCAAACAATACAAAAGAGGAAAATATTTTGGAGAAAAAAAAAAACAGAATCAGCACCAGATGCAATACAATTAAGCTGAACAGTCCCTAGTGTTTGCAAGAAAATCCTCACTCACAATTACCCAAACAAATCTATTCACTCAGAAACCCAGAGAGCTTCAAACCAAAGCACATATCTCTTTAGGGTCTCTTAAACTATTTTTATTGCTCTCTAAATTTTATACACCCAGCTACACCAGTAATATACATCAGCAAGACTACTACCAGAAGTTCAGACTGTTCCAACAATCCACCATCTCTTCCATCCACTTATGCTGGGTTTTATGTATTGCAGCAGCCATTTGGGTGGCCACCGTATATCACATACGGGATGAGTCAAGGAAAGTAGAGCAAAAATGGTTGGTACAGTCCATGTCCTCACAGTTATATTTTCCAGCAGCATTTATCTGGTTAACTACTAAGCATTCTATGATCAAGAAAATCCTACTTAACATTCAAGATCATTTAATCCCTCCATTTATTGAGTAGATTAGTGAACAAATTGTGGATTTAACAAACAGTAGGTGCACATAAGTGGCAAACAGATGGAGGGTCATTGGGAAGAAATGATGACAGAGTTGGATTCTAGAAAGGGAACTGACGAGTTCCAAATTGCAAATAAAATACCATGGCAGCAAAGATCAGGGAGAGAGTAATCTCCATTTCACTTTCAGTTTTGGATGGCCAATGCATGTACTGGATTCTGTCTTAGATGAAAAGTTCTTTTTCACAGGGTTTGAGCTAAGCCTTGGTCCCTCAGGGTTGGATAAAATGCACAAAAGATGCCTTCAAAGAGATCTCTTATATTTGGGGAATAGATTTTGCTCCCAAACTCCTATAATCACCTTCTTCTTTAAATTATTTGTATGTGCAAACAACTAAGGTGAATTAAATCAAAGAAATATAATACATTTTCTTAGTAACAGGAGACCAAAGTACACAATAGATTCAGGAAAACTGTAATAAGGTCATTCTTTATTTCTTGTTCCCTCTTCCCCTCCCCAAATTGTGGAAACTCTCTACCTCCTGAAATTACAGCCAGTTGATTTCAGAAAGTGTATCATGTGTAAATAAGCATTAAGTTCTTCTAGCTATTATTCTTGTCTCTAGAAATGAGTGTGAGATCCTGCATTTTTCTAGCTTTGGCAGGAGCTTTACGTTCCACAACAAGCATGATTCATGCCTTTTGCTACTGCTATCGCTACTACTGTTGACATTTCTTCACTCTCAACAGTTGCAATTCCAGGCTTCTTCCCAGACTATTGTGGTCTACTCCTATGGAAGTCCTTGACTACCTGAGAGATCCTTTTCTTGATGAAGAAGAAAAAACATATCCTCTATCTTACTCAGGTTGTGTTTGGGATATTCTCCACTGTATAATTTTATTTTGGTTTTGACCAGATTTTTTAAAAAAACACACAATATATTAAATCACTCGCTAAATGCTTTAAACTTCTTATAGTCCAAACTCTTTAAGGATACAATATGACAGTTGGTCTGAAAAAGGATTCCATTTCCCCTTTCATTGACCCAGGAGGTTACCCTGTGTTGGACCTTCATTATTGGACATTTTGTTGTGCTAGGAAAATTCTGCAACTAATGCTACATATGTAAAGTTGGAAACTTGGATCCTTCCTACATTTGCAATAACTATTTTCCTATCTTTACTGTGCCTGCAGTCATAGCAATTCCATCAAGGGAATTTTAAATTAAGGAATTAAAAACCAACATGACACATAGAAAGTCATTCTAAAATGAGCAATTTTAGTTATCTAAAGGTATGTCAGAGACATAGAGAAATATTAATTTTTTTCCTTTCTTTTAAGAATTTGTGAGAGTAAGATTTGAATTTTCCATTAGACTTCCAAGTTCATTTCATAAAATATATGCTTTATGAATTAGACATTCATCTTGGCTCATGGTGAGAGCAAAATGCTAGCTATCATTATATGAACCACATGTCTGCCTTTATGTAGCCTTGGAAAGAAGAATGGCACTTTTAGGGCATTAAAACAAAGAGAAGAGTTTGGAACTAGGGTAGTGTTATGTATAATTTTTTACCTTGTATATGGAGCAAGATGTTGTCTTCATTGCCAAATACCATAGATATTTTACTTTCTTTTTTAATGTTTATTTATTTATTTTGAGAGAGAGCACACATGCATGAGCAGGGGGAGGTGGGTGTAGAGAGAGGGAGAGAGACAATCCCAAGTAGGTTCCGCACTATTAGTGCAGAGCCCAATGTGGAGCTTGATCCTATGAACCATGAGACTATGCCCTGAGCCAAAATCCAGAGTCAGAAGCTCAACTGGCCGAGCCACCCAGGTGCCCCAAAAGTTTCTTAATATGGTTACCTCCTTCTTCCTTTCTGTGGGCTACTTTTGAAAGAGAATTTCCAAGCAGATTAATTTAACATGAACACAAAGTGTTAAATATGTAGATTAGAGAGAGAGTTGACAGTCTAAGTTTAAATGAAATATCTCAATATAAATATTATAGTTGTATGAAACCCTGAATATTCATAAAATAGGTGTATAATGTATAGTTTTAATCCATGTCAGATGCTCATATGTAAAAAGAATAGAATTCAGAACTGTCAGAGGAAAAAGAAAGGAATATTGCATTTTGGAACCGGACCTTGTATCTTCCTGAAAACTCCTTTTCTGAAGTTGCTTTTCCTCTCTGCCTAGATAGTCAAATAATTCCCTATATTTATAGGATGCTTGTAAAGCATTTAAAATGAAACAGTATGTAAATTCACACTAAATAATGCATAATGCTTACAGGAATCTGTTTCCCCACTTGCTACAGCCATCATCACATACAAGGGAAAGGAGAAGGACAACTTGAAGTAAAAAGCAGCTGCATGTTTTTTAAAAGCTAAGATTTTAAGAAAATGTACATTTTTAATGTAGACTTACATATAGCTAGAGGCTGTATTTATTTCATTTAACTCAGTTAATTCATGTCTATATGGAGGGCAAGTTAAAGTTTTAGAAGAATAATCAATTTAACTCTTGGTTAATATGATTTTTTTCTGAAAATGTAGAGGGAACATATACTTATCTCAATGAAATTAGTTGATCAGAGTCAGTTATTTTTTTTTTCAGTTTATTTATTTTTGAGAGAGAGTGAGTGAGCTTGCCTGTATGAGCTGGGGAAGGGCAGAAAAAGAGAGGGAGAGATAATCTCAAACAGGCTCTGTGATGTCAGTACAAACTCCCTCACCCCCATCCCACTGCTGGGGTTGAACTCATGAACTGTGAGATCATGATCTGAGCAGGAATCAAGAGTCAAACACTTAACCCACTGAACCACCCAGGTGTCCCTGAGTAAGTTCTTGATAAACAATCTGATCCTGGGTTGAGGGAGTAGGAAGAAGAGTTTCCTAAAAGGAGTGCAGTTGTTCATGGTTCATTCACTGAAGGAATATTTATTGAGTACCTATCATGTTCTAGGTAGTACACATGAAATTTGGGATTTACGATGAGTAAAAATGAAGACATTCTTTGATCTCATGAAACTTATACTCCAGCATGGGAAAGACATTTGGTTAAGTGTTCATACATACCTATCTATAAAAATACTAGGAGCAGTGCTATACATGAGAGAAAGGCAGTTTTGTAAGAACGTATGACAATACCTTACTGATATAAGGGGTTGAGGAAAGCATCTTTATATATGTGACCTGTGCTGGGATCTGCAAAATGAGCAGGAGTTAACCTGAAGAAGGGACATAGTTAAGGATGTAAATAAAAGCCCCGGGTGTGGCCACAAAGTAATTCCTAGAACCTGTAAATAAATGTTACTACAGTTGGCAAGGAAGATTTTTTGTCAATGTGATTAAGTTACAGATCTTAAGACAGATTTTCCTGGATTTTCAGCATGGGTCTAATATAATCACAAGAGTTCTTATAAGAGGTTGGAGTTAGAATTATAGGAACCAGAGGCAGACCAAGCCATGTGATGACTGATGAAGCATAATGATGAGACTACTAGCTTTGAGGTGAGAAGACAGCCATAGGCCAAGGAATTCAAGCAGCCTCTAGAAACTGGGAACGACAAGTAACAAGATTCTTCTCTAGAGGTACCAGAAGAAATGCCTTCCCAATACTTTGATTCCTAGGACCAGTGACCTCCAGAACTGTGATACTACATTTCTGCTGTTTGAAGCCAACAGGTTTATAGTAATTTGTAATAGCAACAATAAGAAGCTAATACAAATGACTTCTAAAAGACAGGAAAATATTCACAGAAAGGGACCTCTATGTGATGAGCTTTGTATATTTGAAGAATTAAAAGAGACCTGATAGCGCTGAAGCACAGAAATCTGGGACAAAAGGGAAACAACAGTGTTAAAACTATACAAGATTTCAGAAGTCATCTATTTCAAAACCTCATTTAATGAATGAAAATAGGAGTTACTTAAGACCAGTGAATCCATTAGCAATTCACCAAGATGTAAAAACTCCATATTTGTTCTGAATGCACTGCATTTGTCAATCAATCAGTGACGAAATATTTGTTGACTGCTAGGTTAGGACACGGTGGCTGAGGATATAGAGAATCAGGAAAATAATCAAGCACAAGTATTGACTCACCTGTGTGAATCCTTCCACTATCAGTGTATTTCTCTGTCATCTTCACTACCCAGTAAACACTGTAAAGGCAAGCCCTGTATCTCAGATGGCCCATATCTGGAACTCACCAAATGTTTTAAATAAAATTTGTTAAACAGAATTTATGTTATCTGTTTTAGTTTGGACATGGCATATTTTTGTAAAGCTACCAATAGGATATAGGCAATACGAACTTACTATATAAGTTTAAATTATATGCTGAGTTTATATTGGTCTATATGAGGCATGAGCCCTGGGAACCACATTAAGAATATAATGTCATGGCAACAACAAACTCAAATATGCATACTGTCATTTGAATCCACACAACTTCTCTACAAAATGGGGTATATCTCAGAAAGTCTACATTTCTAGGGCATCATCTTAAATTCTCACCCAATACTCCTAGCTCTGCAATGGAAGCTCAGGGCTCTCTGACTCTGGTTTTCCCCTAAGTTAAATAATGAAATTAACAGTAACTTCCATAGTGGTGAATGGAATAAGTTCATATATGCCAAACATATGTAATTCACTTAGCAGTCTGACAAAGAACAGCACTCCACAATCACCTGCTGAGTTAATAAAGGAATGAATAAATGAATGGGGATGGTGTGTGTGGTCTAGCAGATGTAAGTGCAAGTTTATATGAGCCTGATGGAACACAGCAATTGTGAACTGGGAATCAATTTATGCACAAGGTAGTTGAAAGTCCTGGATTCCATGCCTAGTCCAACCACTATCTAGAAGAGATTATACTAACCTCTACAAACCTTAGTTCTTTCACTAGAGACATGGAAATATCAATCTATGCTCTGTTCCCCAACTGGATCATTTTAGGGATTAAGTCACATAGTTACAACATTTCTATTCTATTCCAATGAAATCATAATAAAAAATGGGATAATTATAAAAACTACTAATATAAATGTTATTTTTAAAGAATATTTTATTTGACTGCATTGTTATTCCTAAGCTGTAGCATTCTAGTTCAGACACTGTCCAATCTCTGTTCATGAGCTGTTATGAAAACTCCACCATGAATTATAGACCCATCCACAGGAAAGTAAAAATACATTTGTTTTCTCAGAAAAGCATGAACCACACATTTTAAGGTTGTGTGCTATGAATACACTATTATTTTCAATTTTTACACTGCCCATCTCTTTTACTGTTTTTTTTTTTCCAACCACACCCATAGATATCATTTTAAGACTTTAGGAATGACACAGAGCAGGCACCTTCTAAGAAAAGACATCTCTTGACTACAATTTTTCCTTTGTTGTCTATTGGGAGCTTCAAGTGTTGACATCTGAGAGCTGAAGTGTGCACTTAGGGAGGTTGTGACAATGCCTTTCTATCCTGCTTATGGGACTCTGCAGAGGCAGATGGCATAAACAGTGTCTAGATTGTATTTCATAGTAATGCATACTTTGTCAGTTGTAAATATGACACAGGAGGGAGAATCATAGCCCTTAATGTAAAAAGAAAACTGTTCCGGGTTCTAAAATAATTCATTTTGGACATAGGGCAGATAATTTCTCCTTATTGGATATCAATGTCCTCATTTGTATAAAATAATACCTGGAATCTCCACAGACTACTAGCTTTACAACCTAATAATCTATGCCTATCATTCCTGGTCCACTACAGTGAAAGAAACATTAATATACAAGCCTAAACACTGTAATATGGTGGATCAGAGTCCCAATCCCAAACTTGTCACTTTTTTTTGCCACTGTCTAGTTGCAAAATTTAGAACAAATTACATTTACTTGTAGATTAAAAAAATTTAATTCAAGTGGGGACAATTTACATATGTCATAGGTTTATTGAGAGGACTGAATGAAAAATAATTATGTCAAATGAGTATCACCGGAATCGAGCAGAAAGGCAGACTACGTTAACCTAAATTCCTCGAGATATAAATATGGCGGATACATAACGACAATCAAAAATGTGAATGCTGGGGCGCCTGGGTGGCTTAGTCGGTTAAGCGTCCGACTTTCGCTTAGGTCATGATCTCGCAGTTCGTGGGTTTGAGCCCCGCGTCGGGCTCTGTGCTGACTGCCAGCTCAGAGCCTGGAGCCTATTTCAGTCTGTGACTTCCTGTCTCTCTGACCCTCCCCTGCTCACACTGTCTCTCTCTCTCTCCCTGCTATAAATAAATAAACAGTAAAAAAAAAATTAAAAACAATGTGAATGCATATCTCAGTTCAATCGTGAAATAAATCCTGAGGAAGTAAGAAATTAAGATGAAGTAATTGCATTAACCCCATGAATTAGCACTGTGGCTGTCCTGAGGCAGGGGCTATCACAAGAAGATGGGAGAAGGAGGAAGGGGGAGGAGGCAGTGGTAATGGCAGTAACAATGACAACATCTTGAGCCAGGAAAGCTTGAAGAAATTATAACTGTCTTTATATACAATGCTGAGATTTTTCAATTGCTTCACATAGTAAACACACAGGAAGATGGCAAAGGAACTTGTCTGTTTCTACTTGGACTCTAGGAAAACACATAATACATGCACACACACACACACACACACACACACACACACACACACACACACACACACACACACACCATACCCGCATTTGAGAAAGAGAGTGGGCTTATGTTTTAATGTACACTCCCCATATGGTACAGGATGCAGGAGTTAAGAAATTAACATAAAACGTGGTCTGAGATCAGTGATAATTTTAGGTTGCTTGATAAAATAAATGTAAACCTTCCTTAAAGTTCACTCTTACAAAGAAAGTTACGTTGTTCTCACAGAAAGAAGCCCTGTGTAGATGAGCACACAATCTCTTATGAAACAGATGAGATAACCATCTGCCATAAATGAGGATAAACAGACACAACATATTGGAGGATTAGAACCTCAGGAAGAGCAGATAATAGAACTATGTGTAACAACAAAGGCCATAAAATAATATGTTTAACTTAAACTTTTAAAAGTAAAGGAATAAAAATTATTTAAAAAGTCTATGAAAAAAAGAAGAGGCAAATAAACCACTGAAAAAAAATGAGAAGCATAAATTGAGTCACTGACTAGATCCAGCAGAAGAGAATAATAAAATAGGATATATATTTCAGTAGATTATACTCAAAATAACACAATGAAATAAAGGATAGGAAGATTAAAAATATGATTAGAAGATATGGAGGCAAGAAACAAATGATCCAACATACATCTGAAATAAAGTTACAGAAGGCATGAGTAGAGGGATGGCATAAACAGTGTTATTCTAAGTACAATGACTCCTAAATTTATAATTTTCCAGCACTAATGAAATATATGAATCTTCAGGGATAGAAATACCACTGATCCTAATCAGAATTTAAAAAGAATATCACAAGTACATCATGGTAAAACTGCAAGATGTCAGAAATACAAGTAAACATATATCCTTTCTCTTAGGGTGCTTTTAAAATTACATAAGAAAAATAAGAAATTAGAAAGTATATCTTCTCCATGAGGAAACATACAATGAGCTTTTATTTTCAATGTTAATGACTATATGGATTTTCCACCTGGAGTTCTGTACACCAGATAAACTCTTATACAAAAGTGAGGATAAAAAGAATGGTGCTTAAGGCAATGAATGATAAGTTTAACATTCATATATCTTTGTTGCAAAATACATTGAAGGGATTACTTCAGGAAAATGGAAAGAAAACTTAGAAGATGTGGGGTGGGAGAAGCAATAAGAGCTAACAAAATTAAAGCAAAGTGTGAACATTAATCATACCGTTCAACAGTTACCTAAGTGTACATTACTTTTATTCCATATTTATTTTTTTATTTATTTTTACAAATAGTTTATTGTCAAATTAGTTTCCACATAACACCCAGTGCTCATCCCCACAAGTGTCCTCCTCCATGCCCATCCCTCCTCCTCCCCACATCCACCAGTCCTCAGTTTTTGTCAGCATTCAAGAGTCTCTCATGGTTTGCCTCTCTCCCTTTCCCCCACCATTTCCGCCCTTCTTCTCCCCCTTGGTCCTCTGTTAAGTTCCTCCTAATCCTCCTATACGTGCACACATATGATATTTGTCCTTCTCTGCCTGACTTATTTCGCTCAGCATAACACCCTCAAGGTCCATCCATGTTGCTACACATGGCCAGATTTCATTGTTTCTCATTGCCATGTAGTATTCCATGGTATAGATAAACCACATCTTCTTGATCCATTCATCTGTTGATGGACACTTAGGCTCTTCCCATGTTTTAGCTATTGTGGAGAGTGCTGCTATGAACATTGGGGTACATGTGCTCCTATGCCTCAGCATTTCTGTATCCCTTGGGTAAATTCCTAGCAGTGCTATTGCTGGGTCATAGGGGAGTTCTATTGTTAGTTTCCTGAGGAACCTCCACACTGTTTTCCAGAGGGGCTGTACCAGTTTACATTCCCACCAACAGTGTAGGAGGGTGCCCGTTTCTCCACATCCTCGCCAGCGTCTAGAGTTCTCTGATTGTCTCATTTTAGCCACTCTGACTGGCGTGAGGTGGTATCTCAGTGTGGTTTTGATTTGTAGTTCCCTGATGAAGAGGGATGCTGAGCATCGTTTCATGTGTCTGTTGGCCATCTGGATGTCCTCTTTGGAGAAGTTTCTGTTCATATCTTCTGCCCATTTCTTCACTGGGGTGTTTGTTTTTTGGGCGTGGAGTTTGGTGAGTTCCTTATAGATTCTGGATATTAACCCTTTATCTAATATGTCATTGGCAACTATCTTTTCCCATTCCGTTGGTTGCCTATTAATTTTCTGGGTTGATTCCTTGGTTGTGCAGAAGCTTTTAATCTTGATGAGGTCCCAATCATTTATTTTTGCTCTTGATTCCCTTGCTTTTGGGGATGTGTCAAGTAAGAAGTTGCTGCGGTGGAGGTCAAGGAGGTTGTTTCCTGCTTTCTCCTCTAGGGTGTTGATAGTTTCCTGTCTCACGTTCAGGTCCTTTATCCATTTTGAGTTTATTTTTGTGCATGGTGTGAGAAAATGATCTAGTTTCATTCTTCTGCATGTTGCTGTCCAATTCTCCCAACACCATCTGTTAAAAAGGCTGTCTTTTTTCCATTGGATATTCTTTCCTGCTTTGTCAAAGATCAGTTGGCTGTATACTTTTGGGTCCACGTCTGAGTTCTCAATTCTGTTCAATTGGTCTTATGTGTCTGTTTTTGTGCCAATACCATAGTGCCTTGATGATGACAGCTTTGTAGTAGAGGCTAAAGTCTGGGATGGTGATCCCTCCCGTTTTGGTTTTATTTTTCAGGATTACTTTGGCTATTCAGGGTCTTTTGTGGTTCCATACAAATTTTTGGATAGTTTGTTCTAGTTTTGAGAAGCATGCTGGTGCAATTTTGATTAGAATTGCATTGAGTGTGTAGAGTGCTTTGGGTGTAATGACATCTTAACTATATTTATTCTTCCTATCCATGAGCATGGAATGTTTTTCCATTTCTTTGTGTCTTCTTCAATTTCCTTCATAAGTTTTCTATAGTTTTCCTCATACAGATCTCTTATATCCTTGGTTAGGTTTATTCCGAGGTATTTTATGTTTTTTTGTGCAATTGTGAATGGGAGCAGTTTCTTGATTTCTCTTTCTGTTGCTTCATTGTTGGTGTATACAAATGCAGCCGATTTCTGTACGTTGATTTTGTACCCTGCAACTTGGCTGAATTCTTGGATCAGTTCTAGTAGGCTTCTGGTGGAGTCTGTCGGGTTTTCAATGTAGAGTATCATGTCAACTGCGAAGAGGGAAAGTGTGACTTCCCCTTTGCCAATTCTGATGCCTTTGATTTCCTTTTGTTGTCTGATGGCTGATGCTAGGACTTCCAGCACTGTGTTAAACAACAGTGCTGAGTGGACATCCCTGTCGTGTTCCTGATCTCAGAGGGAAAGCTCCCAACTTTCTCGAGAGTCTTTATTAACAAGGGATGCTGTATTTTGTCAAATGCTTTTTCTGCATCTTTTGACAGGATCATATGGTTTTAATCTTTTCTTTTATTGAAATGATGTATCACATTGATTGATTTGCGAATGTTGAACCAGCCCTGTAAGCCAGGAATGAATCCCACTTGATCTTGGTGGATGATTCTTTTTATATGCTGCTGGATTCGATTTGCAAGGATCTTGTTGAGAATTTTTTCACCCGTATTCATCAAGGATATTGGCCTGTAGTTCTCTTTTTTTGCTGGATCTCTGTCTGGCTTGGGAATCAGTGTGGTGCTGGCTTCATAAAATGAGTCCGGGAGTTTTCCTTCAATTTCTATTTTTTGGAATAGCTTGAGAAGAATTGGGATTAATTCTGTTTTAAATGTCTGGTAGAATTCCGCAGGGAAGCCGTCAGGTCCAGGGCTCTTATTTGTTGGGAGATTTTTGATCACTGATTCAATTTCTTCACTCGTTATGGGTCTGTTCAGGTTTTCTATTTCTTCCCGTGTGAATTTTGGTAGTGAGTGTGTGTTTAGGAATTTGTCCATTTCTTCTAAGTCGTCCAATTTGTTGGCATATAATTTTTCATAGTATTCCCTGATAATTGCTTGTATTTCTGAAGAGTTGGTTGTAATAAGTCCATTTTCATTCATAATTTTGTCTACTTGGGTGCACTCTCTTTTCTTTTGGATAAGTCTGGTTAGAGGTTTGTCAATTTTGTTTACTTTTTCAAAAAACCAACTCTTGGTTTCATTGATCTGTTCAATTGTTTCTTTGGTCTCTATGTTGTTTATTTCTGCTCTAATTTTTACTATTTCTCTTCTTCTACTGGGTTTAGGGCATTCTTGTTGCTCTGCCTCTAGTTCCTTAGGTGAGATGTTAGATTTTGGACTTGTGCTTTTTCTAATCTCTTGAAATAGGCCTCGAGAGCAATGTGCTTTCCTCTTAGGACTGCCTTTGCCGCATCCCATAGATTTTGAATTGTTGTGTTTTCATTTTCTTTTGTTTCCATATATTTTTTAATTTCATCTCTAATTGCCTGATTGGCCCATTCATTCTTTAGAAGGGTGTTCTTTAACCTCCATGTTTTTGGAAGTTTTCCAGACTTCTTCCTGTAATTGATTTCAAGTTTCAAAGCATTGTGATCTGACAGTGTGCATGGTATGATCTCTATTCTTTTATATTTATTGAGGGCTGCTTTATGTCCCAGTATGTGATCTATCTTGGAGAATGTGCCATGCGCACTTGAGAAGAAAGTAAATTCCTTGGCCTCAGGATGTAAAGTTCTAAATAGATCCGTCAGGTCCATCTGGTCCAATGTGTCTTTCATGTCCATTATTTCTTTAGTGATTTTCTGTTTGGTTGTCCTATCCATTGCTGTAAGCGGAGTATTAAAGTCCCCTGCTATTAGCACATTCTTATCTATAAGCTTGTTTCTGTTTGTAATTGTTTTAGATATTTAGATGCTCCCATATTCGGTGCGTAGACATTTATGATTGGTAGTTCATCCTGATGGATGGACCCTGTAATTATTATGTAGTCCTCTTCTTCATCTCTTGTGATTGTCTTTAATTTAAAGTCCAGTTTGTCTGATATAAGTATCGCTACTCCAGCTTTCTTTTGAATTCCTGTAGCGTGATATATATTTCTCCATCACCTTACTTTTAATCTGAAGGTATCTTCCAGTCTAAAATGAGTTTCTTGTAGACAGCATATAGATGGATTTTGTTTTTTAATCCATTCTGCTACCCTATGTCTTTTGATGGAGCATTCAGCCCGTTTACATTCAGTGTTATTATTGAAATATGTGGGTTTAGAGTCTTTGTATCTTTTGTAGGGTTCATGTTGTGGTGGTGTCTCTGGTATCTTTGTTTCTTGCAACCTTTCCTTCAGAGCATCTCCCTCAGGATTTCTTGTAGGGCTGGCTTCGTGGTGACAAATTCTTTCAATTTCTGTTTATTTGGAAAGGTTTTTATCTCTCGTTCTATTTTGAATGACAGGCTAGCTGGATAGAGGATTCTTGGTTGCACATTTTTACTGTTCATCACATTGAAGATCTCCTGCCATTCCTTTCTGGCCTGCCACGTTTCAGTAGATAGGTCTGTCACCACTCTGATAGGTTTCCCTTTGTATGTGAGGGCCCTTTTCTCCCTAGCTGCTTTCAAAATTCTCTCTTTGTCCTTGTATTTTGCCATTTTTACGATGATATGTCGTGCAGAAGATCGATTCAAGTTACGTCTGAGGGGAGTCCTCTGAGCCTCTTGTATTTCCACATTGACTTCCTTCCCCAGGTCGGGGAAGTTCTCTGCTATAATTTGTTCCAGGACTCCTTCAGCACCTTTCCCTCTCTCTTCGTCTTCTGGGATTCCTATGATACGGATATTGTTGCGTTTGACCGTATCGCTGAGCTCTCGAATTCTTCTTTCCTGTTCCTGGATCAGTTTGACTCTTTTTTTGTCAGCTTCTTGTTTTTCTATCATGGTGTCTTCTAAATCACTTATTCTCCTTTCTGCCTCTTCAATCCGTGCATTGGAGGCCTCTAATTTACTATATCTCATTTATTGCATTTTTTAATATCTTCATGCCTATTTTTATTTTCCATTCTGTCTGTAGCCATAGTTTTTGATGTCCCCTATGTTTTTTTCAAGCCCAGCTATTAATTTTACCATTATTATTCTAAAATCTTGTTCAGTTATGCTGCTGATATCTGTTTTGAGCAGTTCATTAGCTGTCATTTCTTCTTGGAGTTTCTTTGGAGGAGAGCTCTTTCGTTTCGTCATTTTAGTTAGCTTTCCGGCTCTTGTGGGTTTTAGAGACCTGTTATGCTCTCTGTTTCTATGAGCACTGCTACATCCAAGAAGACTCTTTGAGTTTACAGGGCCTATCCTTTCAGACAGTGTTTTTTGAATGGTATCCCTTGGTTTCTCTTGTTGGGACCTTGGTTATTTTATTTTCCTATTCGTAGTGATATTTGGGACTCTCCACCTTGTGTACTCTAGCTTGTTTCTTGAGGTAGCCCTAGAAGAGAATACAGACAGACAAACACACAGGGAGCAGAGGCTCACAAACGCACAGGCTAATTCAACAAACATGCAAAGCGAGAGGGAAAACGAAAAAGTTAATAGAAAAGATGGAGGAGGGAGGGCGAATAATATGGAGTATAAAATACATAAAAGTGTCAAAAAGGGGAAAAGAAAAGGAAAAAAGAAGAAAACCGATGGACAAAGAACGGTTTAAAGCATATACCTGGATTTCCCAGCTACAGTTAAATAGCCGTGTGTATGCAGTGCTGGTTGAAGAGCAGAGAGAGAGAGAGAAGGCAGGGCGGGATGAGGTACAATTGGAAATAGAATGAAAAGGCAGAAGGGATAAGAAGCTTTTTTCAAAGAGGTAAAGGGTAGAATATGGTTGGATAGGGGAGAGAAGGGTGCTGGAATTATCCAGAGAAACTATATAGTCTAATTACTCCTGAGAGAAATAGCTGAAAATGTCGGTAGGTGTAGAATTTACATTTACAGAATGGACTCGTGATTGTTTAAGCAAGCTGTCGACCAGAGTTAATCAGGTCAGTGTTCTGGGCAAAAAAGAGAGAAAAGAGAAAGAAGAAGAAGAAAAGAAAGATAAAAAGATAAGGGGAAAAAAGAAAAAAAAAGAAAGAAAAAAAGGAAAAAAAACAAAAAAAGGAAAAAAATAGGGAGGAGGGCACCTCTCAGGCAGGGATGGGCGTGGCGTGATCCAATGCCTCAGGCGGGAGCTCTGCCTTGGCGATTGTGGGGAGGAGAGTGACGGTGCTCCAGTCCCTTCTTGAACCAAGCACTGCACCTTGCTTTTTGGGGCGTGTATACTCCCCGTACCGGGGGCACAGCCGAAGTTGGTTGCACTCTTCAACCCAGGCCAGTTCCAATCTCCAAATCCCCATCTGCGCGCCCCGCTGAAATTGCCTTAGACACAGCTTCCCAGGCAACCCCCTCGGGCAATTCCAGCCCCCCCGGGGAGCTCTGGGGGCGGAGTCAGAATCGCTGCTTCCTTCTCCGGGTCGGTCTGGCGAGCATGGGCGGAGGCTTGCCTGCAGGATGCTCTGAGCCCGAGTCAGCTGGAGTGAGGAAAACCGGGTCCCTCTATGGCTCGTCACCCGAAACATGAACTCACAGGCAAATCTCCCAGTTTTTAGCTCTTTGCCTTCCCTCTCGAGTTCCAGCCAGCCAGGAGTGCGGACACCTGGTGTCCGCGCAGCTCTTTCAGGGGCCCCAGCTGCTCGGGAGCTACAGTGGCGGCCCGTGCGCCACCACTCTGAAGTCCAGCCGCCAGGAGCGGCACAAAGAAGCAGTTTGTGTGCTCAGCTCCCCCGGGACCAGTTGGCGTGAGGGGACCTGGTGTGCAGGTATTTGGCAAGTACAGTCTTTCTATGCACCGAGCGGAGGTTCCCCCCCACCCCCACCCCCGAGCGGAGGTTTTTCTGTTTTGGACTCTCTCCTTTTCTCCTCTCACTCCCCGTAGAGGGTAGAGGGGGATCTCCTCCCACCCTGGAGTCTCCGATCCCGGCCCGATTTTACCTTCCCCGGTTCGCACTCATGTTAGAAGGCTCTCTCAGTGGATTCTGCATCTTTTTTCTCCCAATCTCTCAGGTTTTGTAAGGTTTCCAATGGCTTCAGATCTTTTCTGTGTGATGTATGGGTGCGAGTGCAAGTATGGAGCTCCTTACTTCTCCACCATCTTCCCCTCTCTCTCCCATATTTATTTTTAAAAATAAAGTATGAAACACATAAAAAGGTGAATTTCTGTCTCATCCAGGTATCTTCTCAGATATTAATAATAAATTATATTCAATCTTATTTTATCTGATAAAAATATGAAATATATCCATAAATTCTAGGAACCCTAAGTCTGTTTAGATGAAACCATGTGGAGACATGAGAAATAGGGTATGTTTTCAGATACTGACCAAACTGAATGTTAAAAACCAAAAGATGGGAAGAGGTAGCAGCGGGATGACTGAATAAGGCTTCTCTAGCTTGTATCTTCTCTACAACATTTGATATCCATCAATGGAGCGAGTGCCTTTGTGAAAACCTCATCATCATTATGGTCAGAAAGAGAGATGCTATAGGACTCAGGAAACCAGGGACAGTAGGAAACAAGAGGGAGCCTGTAAATGCAGATTTTCGGGAGTAGCTAGAGGGTCAGAAGAAGGTACACAGGGAAAAAGAATGCACATTAGATTGTGAGTCTGGAGAACAAACATGCCGCTCTATCTCTGCTGATAACTAATTTTAGGCATTCTCTTAGGTAGTTGGATGATATAGAACAGAAAATAAAGTAAATGTTGTAATTCCATTGAGAGGCAAAGCAATTATTCATGGCTACTGTGTTACCCATGCAGGGGATATATGGCTGCTGCAGACTAGGGTCAAAATGCATGTGGATCACTCTGGCACCCAAAAGTCACAGCCTTGATATCTCACCAGTGTTTCACATTGCTGTAGGCTAATTCACAGCCATGCCATTACAGATGCTGTCCAGTACACAGGCGGGGGTGGGTGGGCAGGTAGGCGGGTTGCAATAAGCAAAACAAACACCTGATTCTACATCTATCCTAACTTTCTAGATTCCAAGGAAACAGTACTGTGAGAAGACACATCAAAGGTCATCTTTCTATGGACACCAATGTCAACACAGATCTAATGTTTATCTTTTACTGTAAAAACTTGTACACACATTAGATGAAACAACAGCAACTTGGTACTTAGAAGAATATTAATAACCACCATAGCCTCCAACACTAGATCAGAAGACAGAGTATCACTTTGGTGCAACATTAGTAGTTTATTCTGTTTGTTAGTGAGGAGGATACAGAATTTTGTATCAGAGTTCCACTGTATTTTGGTCATTTTTTTTACATTTAATTATGAATATTCACATAGAGTACTATTGCTTTCTCTATAATTCTGATACTGTAGTGTGGTTTTCATCATTCTTGCCAATCTCTTTCTTGTCTTATGCATTTCTAAGTTGCAAGGTCGAAAACTCTGCAAACAGCCTGCAATATGTAACAGGAATGGGTAAACATTGCTGTATAATCAATCTTCATCAGGACAGTAACTCGTATCTCTCATTCACATCTCTATTCCTAACACACAGCTGAGTGCCAAGACCACTGTCGGTGTCCAATGTTTGTTAAACAAATAGCATACGTAGATCTAAAAGTTTATGCTACGCAGATTTGAGTGGGGGTAAAAGATCAAATGAGATAAACCTAGTATATACAGCTAGTCTAAGACCTGTGACATAGTATATATATTAGTTCCTATTGCTACCATTACAAAGAATCATAAACTTGGGTGGCATAACACATCAAAGAAGTATTCTCTCATACTTCAGGAGGACAAAAGTCCAAAATCAAGGTGTTAGCAAGGGCGGAGCCTTCTTTAGGGCTTAGAAGGAGATTCTATATCTATCTCCTAGCTGCTGGTTATTGCTGAAAATCCTTAACACTCCTTGGCATCTTCCTTGCATATCCCCAATCTCTGCCTTCACGAGTATGACTGTGTCTTTGTGTGTGTGTTCTTCTCTCCTTATAAGGGCACTAGTCAGGTTGGATTAAAGGCCCATCTTAACACCAGTGTGGCATCATCTTAACTAATTCCATCTGCAACAACAATATTTCCAAATAAATTTGGGGAAAGGACATGATTTTTGGACAGACCTATTTACCCAGTGCAGTAGATAGTCACCAGATGACTTCACTTACAAGTAATTAAATTCATGTTCATTAAAAGAAAACATGATCACGTTTGACAGACATCATGTTTTATATGTAATTCTACAGAACTAATGGGAATAATGAAATTGAACAAGAGTCTCCAGTCTTGCTGCATCCTATATCTGTGACTTCTGGAAGAGTTTGGTATTTTCATTTGCCTGAGATGTTTTAGAAATGGATACATATGCAGTCCAAGACAAAATCTTTCTTCTCTGTAACAGACCAAGAAAGATCATCTCATCTGGTCAATCCTACCAGGCCTAAATTAGCCAAGAGCAATGTTTGTCTTTCTGTTTCAAGGGAGGGGGAGAGGATGGGAGAGGTAGAACAAGTCATTATATGTACTTTTAAAGAGCAAGAGAATTCTCCCCCCCAGTACTAAATGACAGTTTTGTTATCTTAGTTTTTTTAACATTTATTTTTAAGAGACACAGAGAAACAGAGACGAGACAGATAAAGAGGGAGACACAAAATCTGAAGCAGGTTTTAGGTTCAGAGCTGTCAGCACAGAACCTGACGTGGGGCTTGAACCCATGAACCCCAAGATCATGACCTGAGCCACAAAGTCAGATGCTTAACTGACCGAACCACCCAGGCACCCCTACAATTTTGTTATCTTAAATATTAGAGAAAATGAAAAAATATCACTTTAGACTTACTCTCCTACCTCCCCAAATATCCATCACCATATTTATTTATTTTACCATTTGTCATAGGGAATATCTCTCTAAACATTGCCACAGTTCCCTCAATTCACTCAGATGTCTGCCCAAATATCACATTATCAGGTCAGACTCCCTTCTATATCATCATATGTTTATATCGGCTCCACATTATTTTTTATTCATTTTCAAAAATTGAAACATTATGTGCATGCTTATTTATGGCATGTATTATTTATTTATTAGTTGTCAGTTCCACAACTGATATGATATGCAAATATCAAACATGCATATATATACAAATATTACATGCAAACAAATATTAGGCATTTTATAGCCCTTACCTTGGGGATACTCAAATGCATACATAGACTGCAATGCAGTAAGAATAATTTTCTAAATATTTCTATAATTTAAGTATGGGTTTTATAGTATGACTGCAAAATAAAATTAGTGAGACTTGTTTACACATTAATTTGGATACTACAGAATTTTAGAATCATGACAGATATTGTCTCATTAAGCCAAAATAATTTCATAAGATACAGGTTTGGTTATGTATTTGTTATGAACACATAATATTAATATGGGATATTTTCTTGAAAATTTCATTTAATCTATCTCATAGTAATTGTTTGCCATTGTTAATTAACTGATCATTCTGACTCAATTATTGGGAAGAACAATGTAGAAACT
This sequence comes from Proteles cristata cristata, assembly GCA_017311185.1. NCBI lineage: Eukaryota > Metazoa > Chordata > Mammalia > Carnivora > Hyaenidae > Proteles > Proteles cristata. The sequence continues at coordinate 119,530 of JAESUZ010001155.1, forward strand.
CATACTTGCAACAAATGTAGGAAATCCAACATATAAAATAGATTGAGCTGTGTAATAAGAGTTGCATGCTGAATTATAAATTCTTAAATATATTTCTCCCCCTCTCTGAGACTGAAGGTTTAAGATAACTTAATACAGCTGTATGAGTTTAAAAAACAATTTCAGTCTCTCTCCACCTGTGATTACCTGCCAGGCACTTCAAAAGACAGTAGAAGTCTCAGCTAGCATCCGGAGCAAGTGGAGGCAGCTGGGTTGCACTATTTGAAATAAATATCTGGGGAGGTGATATTGTGAGAATAATTAGGCCTGGCTTTTCATGCTTACGCATATTAATGGCTGGGGATTTGCAAGGAGAGCAATGGCTACCATTGATAACATGAAAGACGTCCAGAAGAGATTTTCCCAGGTGTGTGTGTTGGCGGCTGGGGCGGGGCGGGGGAAGGGAGGGGAGTGAGGTGGACTAATGATTGGATGGGTTCAATGTATTCATCTTTTCTTGAACCACCTTGTCTATCTTGTTCACTTGACCCTAAACATGCCCTTGAACTTAGAGCATAGATAGGGAAAACAGCAGCTATTTACCATATTGAGAGGTGGGTAAATTAAGTCTCAAAAGTGTGCAGTGAGGATCTATCTAAATATTTTTTTAAGATTAAAAATATATGTGTATGTATGTGTATGTATAGAGAGATATACATTATATATAAATACAATGCATCTAAGGTAATGTGTCAGTTTCAGAAGGAGTAGAAAGATAGGGTCAATTGCACAGACTCTGAATTCAGACAGTCACATATTTGCATACTAGCCTCACCAGCTACCTCTCTTTGGCTCCTGTTCTTAAACCTGTCTGCAACTTACTTAATCTTCCCAACAACCTCATGTGGTTGGTACTGAGACTGCCCCTATTTTAATACATTTATGTAAATAAATACATTAAGGCAATTGCATTTAGATTACCTAGCATATAATTTCTAAAAAATTCAGCAAATACTCAAAGCACACATACTATAGGATATATAATATATATATGTATAATATACATAATATATATGTATAATGTACATATAATATACATATTATACATATATATAATTAGGTACAGGGGTTACAGAGATTAATACAATACAGTTTCTGTCCCAGAGAAGCTAACACTCTAGTGAGGAGAACAAATATAGGCAGACAGTTTGCCAGATGGCAATTGTACCGAGACTTTGGAACACAGAGTGCTATCCTAAGCAAGACTGCAACCTAAACACAGCTCCCTGGTGGAGGTGACATTTCAGATATACCTTAAAGAATATATAGTATTTGGGCATATTGTATGCAATCCTGGGCATTAGCTGATTTCTGCAAATCTCTGCTTAAAAAGAAAATCAAAGTCTGAGGTTTGAGGGGAAAAAATAAGGAGAAAAATAGTCATAAAATAGAACCAAGGGGTGGCTTTTTATGTGATTAATACACGGGATGGTGCAAAACGCCAGAGAGAAGAGGTATAAGGCACCCTACACCTTTAACAAGAAGCCACCGGCAAGCTTTCTGTGCAAATCCTCTAATCCTATTGATCCTGCCTGAAAAGCTGTGAGGCCGGTCGGCAACGCAGAAGGGTGGCGATCAGCAGCAAGCGCACACGGCAGGCATTGCACGCTTCGGGAAACTTAATCATATAACCTTCTTCATTACTCACGAAATCACTCGCTGTCAATACTCCAGCCACAGCCTCCCTGACTACTGCTGTTTAAGATCCTGTCAATCTTTTCCTGTGATTTTGCCAACCAAATTCACTCAGAGCTATTTACAGGCAGTATTATCTCCTCTGATAACATTACACCATTCCTACGGCACAGAAATAGGAAAATAAAACTCATTCCAGCCCTTTCGTTATGGCATTCCCTTTGCAAAAGGCAAAGGGCCCCCCCGCCGGATGAATATGGGCAGGGAGCACACAAATGCAGTTCAACACTGTTGTTAAAAGCCAGAAGAGCCGACTTGTATTATTCCAAGGAAAATTTCCGCCTTACCCACATAATGACATCATTACAGTCACGGCATTAACGAAGCACCATTATTGACTGTCTCACTCTGCATCATGCCCAGTGTATGCTATCAAGGATCCTCATAACAACACTGTGAATTCATTATTACCCCTCTGCAGAGATGAAGAAAGTGTCTTCAGAAGAGTTCAAAAACTTACCCAAGTAGCTACTTCTAGTGACAGAGAGAGAAGCACAATATAAATCCAGGTGTGCCTGTTGCCAGAGTTCTTTTAACTTCCACTTCTGAGTGCAAATTCACTCAGTTCTCCAGATGATAATTACTGACATGGAGATAAAATTCCTACTTAGTTACTGACTTTCAAAATTACATGTAAATTGACCTAATCAGTAGATCTCTCCTGAAATAGAGATGAATTAACTTCAGAGAATCCTTAGGAAGTGAGAAGGTTCTACTGCCAGACTTTCAGGATAGTTTGAGACTTGAAGAGCCCACAGAATCTATTTTACTCCTAGATAGGTCAGCTGAAGTATCTCATTCATGCTAATTTCTCCAAATATTCAGTTTCAAGTACTAACTCTCTAGCGTGTCTGGCTTTAGTTGTGTGCTACTTGGCTTCTTTCTAAGACCATTTCAAGGATGTCTGATTGCTACAAAATTGTTTACTTTATTTACTCAGTCCAGCACTCACTACTTTTTTTCTAATCTCTTGGATAATGACCTCACCTGCCTCATTGACCACATAGATGCTCAAGGTGGAATCCTCATGACTGTATTCTCCCATGCCCACAACCCATCAGTTACCATGTGATGTTATTTCTTTTTTTAAAAGTGTATTTATTTTGAGAGAGAGCAAGCATGTTTGTGTGCAAGTGGGGCAGGGACAGAAGGAGAGAATTCTAAGTAGGCTCTGCACAACGCAGAGCCTGATGCAGGGCTTAAACTCACACGCCTTGAGATCATGACCTGAGCCAAAATCAAGAGTCAGTTACTTCACCAACTGAGCCGCCCAGGGGCCCCAAGTGACGTTATTTCTACCTTCTTGATGAGTTTTAGTCCACATTCTCATATCCTCTATTATGGAGGTTGAATTCGTTCCCTCAGCATTGCCAGCTCAGACTGTTGAAAGAGACCTAAGGTCAGCTTATCAGAGTCCATGTTTATTCTTTCCCAATCTACCTCTACCTTCTAGCAAATTAATTGTAAAATGCAAGTCTTGTGTTTGTGCTATCTTGTTTCAAACTTCAAAGTCTCCCTGTACTCAGGATCCATTCCAAGCTCCTTAGCCAATCAGTGTGGTCAGGATCTTCCCATTGCCTCCTGTTCAGCCACCTCCTCTGTAACTTCCAAAACATGCACTGACAAGTTAGACACACCTGCACTTCTCCAAAGGTGTAACACTCTCTTTCCTATATGTATGCCATGAACACTGTGCTTATTGAAATTAGAAATACTTTGCCTTTACCCAACTTCTGGTGGGACATCTTTTTTACACCATATCAGTCAATCTCTTTTGCATGAGTCTTCCTTTCTTTCGTAACTAGTATAAGATTCTCGTTTCCTATGCTCTCAAAGAATCATCCATTGATTTAATCACTTGGTCAATTCGTATTTATAGGGCACTCACTATATACGAGTCACTGTTCTGTATGTTGGTGTTTTAGTAGTAAGACATATTCCCAACCCAAATGGACAAAGAGATACATAAATATGACAATTTTTACATTAAGTGTTTTGAAAATTATAAAACAAAGCAATAAGAAACAATAATCAAGGGAGGGTCAATGTTTGCTTTATATTGGATGGCCAGGAATCTTATCTTTGAGGGAAATATATCTGTATTGAGATCAAAATTGGGGAAAAGAGCCTGCCAAGTGATGAAATGAGGAATAGTGCTCCAGATAGGGACCCAACAAGTGCAAAAGCCCTGAAATCACAATGAATTTGACAAGCTAAAGGAACTGATCAGAGAGCCAGCATAGGCTCCTTCTATTGACTTTCCTGTGAGAGTTTCCAAATTATGTAGGAATGCATAAACTCCATGTGGCTCTGTTCTATTTAGAGCTTCAAATCCTTAGAAGCTTGACTGCCTATGATTTATTAGGAACATAAAAATATTTGTTGAAAAAAATGGGATACATCTGTACTGTTTATATTTCCCATTCCATGGTAGGAAACCCTGGGGGTCAAAAAACATATCTGTGTATGCATTCTTGATGACTATAACTGAATTTGACTCAAAGAAGTTACCCAGTAGATAGTTTTTAAAAATGGACTGATGAATTGATTCGTTAATGAGACAGATATAATCTAAACATTAAATCTTATTGGGTGTGTTATAATTTATACAGAATTCATTTATATATAACATATTGTATAATTTTAACTGTAAGCTAATCTCTAAAACACGTCCTATGTCCTTGACTTGGTTTCAAATTAAAACAGGAAGGAAATAAAATGTGAAAGAGGCTAGGTGTTGTGCCCATTACCCTTTGTGCTAGCTTCACCTCATTGACCAAGACAATGATCTCCTACTCTAGGAGTGGGTTGTTTGTGACAATTTGTATGTCCAGGTGGCATTGACAAGAGCCTTGGCGGGATGTAATATTTACTGGTTAATGGCTAATCCCAAGTTTCTTTTGCTGTCACGGAGACAAATGGTGTAGGCTGAGGACAAGATCAGGAATGAAGCAAATTTCAGCAGGGGGCAAAAAAAAGAAAACAAAAAAACACATATGTCATATGGTCTTCACTAAATCCAAGCTTTAGTGTGTGGATTTACTTTAAGGAAAAGAAATGGAAACAGGAGTTTGGTACTCATAATTTCAATGATAAAATTGTTATATAATGGATAATTCGCATTTATAGCCAATTAAAAGATGGATAAAATTATTACTTTGAATCACTCATTTTTCTCCCTTTCCTGTGTGTGTTCTTAGTCATGTATGTGATTTAGTGATAGATCAAGATGAGTACTTTTGAGAGTGACTTTTTATTGTCTTCCATGTACAGATGGGAATAATGAAACTCAGAAAGAAGAACTGACATAACCAAGGTTAAATACTGACCCACTGGAATGATGGAATTCTTCTACTATGTTGCCTCTTATGTTTTCAAAGTTATTGCATGTGATTTCTTTAGCTGAAAGTAAGGAACTCACAGAATTATTGTCAAGACTTAATTAGATGTAATATTTATCCTCTTGAAGTGAAATCTTGAGGAAATAATAGATCTCACCCTTTGTGTAATGAGGACTTAGCTGTATGTTGCTGATGATTCTCTCATTCAGAACGTCTTCCACTTGGCCACATATATGGTGACCAGCCTTACTCCTAATTATTTTGAAGAACCTAATCATAGGACACTGTACTTTATCACGTTGGTACCAAATGAAGCCTGCTGATCCTGTTCTTCTAACCCAATATTCCAGTGTCAATAACTAAAAATATGAGGTATACTTACATTATCCCCATTCTCATCCTAGAGCCCAAATGAGACATATTAATTCCCTCAAATGATAAGACAGGACTCTATTTCCGTGTAATTCTTTGGCCTATCCTCCTCAGAATCAAAGGTCAGCTTTTGAACTCCAGAGCTGATCTGGTGCTGATATTAAAATGTCCTGTCCACTTTTCAGGACATCCACCTGTAACTTCCTAATGCCACACATTTTCTTGAATATCTAAACAGATGAATAGGGACAGAGAAGATGACTGGGGGAAAAATGTGACTGGGCTTTACTGTGTTCCAGCCAATGGATAAGAATTTATTTAAAGGGTTATTGTGTATAATAATTATATATTACAAAATTATATACCCCTAGTTATAACTGTAAGTTCTACGGCTCAAAAAAGCTATCATAGTCAAGGTAAGACATCTTTTAGTGTCAAAGTCACTGTACCATGGCACCATTTTAAAGCATGATTAAGTATATTTAATGGTCTTTGGACTTTTGAAAATAGCTGATAACAAATGATAGAAAGGGATGGCTTTTTAATGTGCTATATTTTCTAAATGTTTTGGCATTTTTGCAACAGTTGACACTCAGTGTCAGGTAATATGTTACAAGTCTGAGATACCCTATGTTTTCATGTATAAGTGGATTAGGAGAAATTTAATGGAGGACCATGGGGGAAGAGAAGGGGAAAAATAGTTGGGGAAAGGGAGGGAGGCAAACCATGAGAGATTCTTGTGTGCTAAGAACAAACTGACGGCTGATGGGGGTGGTAGTGAGAGGAGGGGGGGTGATGGGCCTGGGCACTTGTTGGGATGAGCACTGGGTGTTATATGGAAACCAACTTGACAATAAACTATGAAGGGGGAAAGAAGTTTGAGATAGTTTGATAACATAATGCTGTACTTTTTAAGCAAACATTTGCAACCATTTATCTTTCATAATTTCCCATTTGCTTTGTTGATTTTCATCTTAAAATCTTCCTTTGATCATCTTTAGGTTGCCCTGATACATGACCTATGTTAATTTTCTTTATCATTTCCTTGAATAAAAATGACTCTGTTTTGAAAAAATTTTAATGAGCAAAATAATCTTTATAAAAAGGAAATGCTGAAACCATTGAAAAGATATATAATCGCAAAGCACATAAGGGATCAAAATGTTTAGTTGTGGGGGCCTACCATTCATTTATTTCCTATGTGAATTCATGCTATAATGAATCACTTATGACTGGGTCCTAAGTGATAAGTGGATTAGATCTATCTCTTGCCCTCAAGGAGACTGCCCTGTTGTAGGAAAACAATGAAAGCATACAAGCCCAGTAAATACTATAACAGCTTTTACTTCTGCTTACCATGTTGGCTTCTAGTGCTATATTCTCTGTTGCCACCCACTTTCTATTTTGTATGTCTGGCTGGATTTCTTCCCATCACCTACTGCTTGAACTACTCTCAAGCATCTGTCCCACTTTGAGAAAAGTTTGTCTCTCATCCCCGACTCTTCCAAATGACCTCCGTCTTGACAGCTTTTGCTAAGCCAGAACCAGACTTTGGCAACCGCACATTTTTGCTAAGAGCTGGCCATGGACTGCATTTCAATTTGGGGACTTAAACCTAAGATTCTGGGTACCCAAAGAACTTCTGAGTTTAAGCCAAAGAGGTGAACTAACTTAGTCTTTTTCATTCCATTGTTATAACTATTGTGAGCTGGGATTCTAGGTATTCTATTATATATCGATCAAGTTCAGTGGTAGGATTGAGGGCAGAGTGAATGGAGAAGGTGGCAGAGGGACAGATGGACACTTTCAGAATCTTGCAGGGATCTGCTGTATCAGATAAGATTCAGGGCAGGAAATGGAAATATGCAGACATAGTACTTGAGATGAAACCGTATTAGCATGGGAAAAGTGTGGCAAGTACGTAAGGGTCCACCTCAGTCACGGCTGAAATCAGAGGTGAGGACAGGAGCATCTGCTGTCTCTGTCTGCTATGCCTGTCTTCATGAAAACCTTCCAATGAGTAAATACACACTTTAAAATTCAGGTAATCAATGACTTTGCTCCTCACAGAAACTTAACTAAAGAGTAAATTTACACAGGCTCCTATCTTAGAGAAAATAAGTGGTTTAAACCAACGAAAGCCATAAGTGGATTTGCACTCCAGGCTAGAGACTATTTCATGAAATTCGCATTTTAAATACCCAACACAGTGATTGTCATCAGAAAGATATTTGATATAATTAGCTATCTACATAGTAACAGATTTACATTGGTAAAAGAAAACAAAATCCAGGGGGTAGACATGCTTTGGAAACTGAAATGTGAGATCTGGAAGAGATGTTTTTTTGTTTTGTTTTGTTTTGTTTTTAAATATTTTTATTTATTTCTAGGAGAGAGAGAGAGACAGCGTGAGCAGGGGAGGGTCAGAGAGAGAGGGAGTCTGAAACAGGCTCCAGGCTCTGAGCTGGCAGTCAGCACAGAGCCCGACGCGGGGCTCGAACCCACGAACCGCGAGATCGTGACCTAAGCGAAAGTCGGACTCTTAACCGACTAAGCCACCCAGGTGCCCCTGGAAGAGATGTTTAAGATAGCCAAGTACTGGGATGCCTGGGTGGCTCAGTGGGTTAAGCATCCGACTTCAGTTCATGATCTCACGACTTGTGAGTTCAAGCCCCATGTCGGGCTCTGTGCTGACAGACCGGAGCCTGGAGACTGTTTCCCATTCTATGTCTCCATTGCTCTCTGACCTACCCCGCTCACACTCTGTCTCTCTAAAACATAATTTTTTTTTTCTAAAAAAGATAACCAAGTACTAGGAATGTATGTATATTTTACCTAGCTTTATAGCATCCATAATGTAAGCATGCCTGCCTGAAGAGCTGTGGGTCTTTAAGTAAGGCTGAGAGAGGAAGAGCCTGGTCTGTGATGAACAGTGTCTGCAGTGTGTAAAAGAAAGATGAGTCATAATAATAGAACCATTAGTTGGTTCTTTCCAACTCTTGTCTTATACCCCCATTGTACAAATTTTAAGGTAAAATAATTATTTGTCTGAGTTCACATAATCATTATGAGCAGGAATTAGAATCTAAGCTTTTTTTTTGTTTGTTTTGTCTTGTTCTCCCTCAAGCTAATCAATGAGGGCAAGAGAGAAAGAAAATGGAGATATTAAGTGCCTACTTAGAGGATCTGTAGTAACAAGGGACATAGTGAATGTACAAAACCTAGTGTAAACTTAGAACTCAGTGGTCACTATTGTCAAAAATGAAGAACAAACTACTGCCATAAAGATTTTCCAAGTCAGAGAAACATCACTGACATGAAATCAAGCAAGATGAACTATACTGATTTTTTTTTCTCTTTTCTTTTCAGGGCTATTGAGCAAGAACCGCCCATGTTTCAAGAGTGGAATTTTGGCTAAGTTATGCTGGAAAAGTGCCATCTGTTCTTCCATTGTCTGCATATCGAAAAGGGACTTCAGTTAAAACCCATCTGAAATGGAATAGCTGAGGCGGTGCCTTGCCACAGAGCATGACAAAATCGAGAACAGAAATCCTGAGCTGCTTCTCTGAATTCTGCCCGAGGTAGCGTCCAAAACCTAAGTGACTAAGCCTGACTACAAAGAGTATGGTAGCAGTCAGATGACATGTGCAATTTAGAGAGATCTGTTACTGGCTATGAATATTTCTTTTTTCTTTTAGTTTCACTGACAAAGTATCCTACATATGCTTCTGAGACTTAAAATCTATAAGCAAACCCATTGGAGCTTATTGCTAGGGGGCAAAAAAAAAAAAAAAAAAAAAAAAAAAACCCCACTAAACCAAGCATAAAGAAAGGAAGTGCTTTGGTATAGATGAACTTAAACCAGGCATGGGAACAAGTACTCTGAAGATACTGAAGGCTGAACTGTGTCAGCCGAGGTGTCTAAGAGCGTGGCCTTCCTCCTTGGTGTTCTACGCTGATCACATGTAGGGCTCATTTTCTGTGTGTGGTAGCATATTTAATATTCTCATAGTGATAAATTGACCATACAAAATTGGAAAAACTCTATTATCAACAGAGCAATATATTTCTGAGTCTCTTGATAGCATAGGGTTAAAGCATTTTCTTTGCCCAGGTGCTAACTATCACAAGGTATGAAACATATGACTAGGCTCTTTCTAAACTTTTTTCCCTTTGGCATGAGACAAAATGCAATGCATATATTAGAAGTTATAAGGGCTTTCTTTAATCAAAACAGCCACCATCTGTGTCCACACTTTCTTGATCTTCTGAGTTATTCACACTTTAGTTTAAACCTAGCTCTACTATACTGTATACTAGCTGTAGTAGAATGCCGAGACACACTTGGACTTGCAAAGCTAGTTTTCTCATTTGTAAAATGTGCTTAACATTGTTTATCATGACTCATTCATAGAATTTTCACAGAGGAATATGAGATAATGCATGAAAAAAATAATTTATGTACCCTAAAACCCAATAAAATGAAGAAACTAAATAATTCTTCGCAGTTTGAGACTTGCAATTTCAAAACAGATCCCCATCTATATCATCTATATCTAATGTACACTTAATTCACACCAAGCTCTATAAAGTCAACACAAAAACATTGCATAGTCCTCTAATAATCATCTAATAATCAACTTTCATTAAAATCAGGATGCCTGCTTTTAGTTGTTTGTCCAAGGTTAATTTGGAATTTGAACCCCTAGCTTCCAACACAAAGCCAGCCACACTTCGTATAATAATCCAGCTTGTAGTTAGTGTATTTGTTGTGGTAACTGATACCACAGACTGAGAGTTACTTCTCCAATGCAACAGGAATTATGCACTTATAATCATTCAATTTAAATTTTCATCCTAAGGGTCTTGTCAAGAACTTTTTTACCCATCTGATTAATACTGGGAGCCATGTTTTATTTCTAAAACAAAACTGCAGGATGAGTGTTTACTAAAGAGCAGACCAGAGACAAAGATGTTTTGGAATAATTTTCTTAGTTGTTATGTAGAATGCAATGAATTCAACAGTGTTGTTGCTGTTTTATTTTTGTTGTTGTTTGTTTTTTGTTTTCCTTTTCAGAGCCACTGTTTATACACAAAAATCTTAGAATACTCTTGTTTTCATTTCATATGTTGCAGCTTTTCTAGGAGCACCACTGCCCTCCAAAAACAAATGAAATGCCTAAGATTATATTAATTTGCACTACATTATATCACCTGTGGACAGGACAGATAGTTTTCGGTGACTAGGCAGCTGTTTTCATTTAACAACAGAAATTATGTTTCATCCTAAGTGTCAGAGTCTACACATAAAATCAGCGATTTTTCCAGGAATTGAATTTTAAGCCACCAAACTCCCCCAGTTTTGGTAGTAAGATAGATGTGCACCTCCCCTACCTGCCACCCATGTCAACTCCCAATCCTGCACTCTGGGATAGGACTCACCCTATTTCTAGGAATATAGCAGGTAATTCACTCCTAGCCAATCAGCACTACAACCACCAACCACAAGGATTGGTTCCCATACGGGCATGTGCCCTAAAGACAGCCAATGAAATTCACTCAAACCTTTTCCTTGAATTTTGTAGGAATCATCCCTTGTGTTTCTGTCAAAATTATCTGAAAGCATTGAGGCCAGTACTGATCTATGTCTATCTATATCTATATCTATCTATATCTATATCCATATCATATCTATATCTATTTCTATAAGTATATCTGTATCTATATCTGTATATATATCTATATCTCAATAGTGTTGTTGCTGTTTGCTGTTGTTGTTGTTGCTATATCTATCTATATCTATATCTATATCTATCTATATCTATATCTATAGAGAGAGAGAGAAAAGAGAGAGAGAGACACTTAGGGGAGTCAAGGGATAAAAACCAGGACATGATAACATTTTCCATATTTTGTCATGAAATATTTCATATATATAGAAAAGATGGAGCTATTTTACAATAATCACCCCATTGCCCACAACCTAAATTTAGATTCTAAAATTAACATTATCCCAGAGGTGCTTTTTCATATACCTATCTGGCCATCACTCTCTGCACTCACCAATCTGTTTAAAATTTTGCATATCAAACTGAGTCACAAATACAACTTTGATAAAACTTCCAGAGCCCTGTGTCCATGATGAAAGCAGAACTTCTGCTGGAATTTTGGTTACATTACTCAATAAATCTCCTTTTTCTTTAAGTCAGTTTTATGTAAACGACATCATTATGAGTTTTTTACACAATGAAGTTATTTTTTATTTGTTTTTATAATATTTTTTAAGTTTACATATTTTAAGAGATAGAGAGAGAGAGAAAGAACACAAGTAGGGAAAGGGCAGAGAGAGAGGGAGAGAGAATCCCAAGCAGGCTCTGCGCTGTCAGCATAGAGCTCGACGTGGGACGATTCTACAAACTGTGAGATCATGACTTGAGTCAAAACCAACAATCAAACACTCAACCAGCTGAGCCACCCAGGCACCCCTACACAATGAGTTTTTAAATGGCATGATAAAATTTTAAATTAATAGTTGTATACAATTCTTTGTTATTCAATTGTTTTCTGCCTTTCCTCACATATTACTAGAAAGTGTGAATAATTAAGAATATTGAGGGGCATCTAGTAGGCTCAGTTAGTTAAGTGTCCAACTTTGGACCAGGTCGTGATCTCACAGCTGTGGATTCGAGCCCTGCATCAGGCTTTGTGCTGATGGCTCAGTCCCTGGAGCTTGTTTCAGATTCTCTCTCTCCCTTGCTCTGTGCCTCTTCCACTCACACTCTGTCTCTTTCTGTCTCAAAAATAAATAAACATTAAAAAAAAATTTTAAAGAATATTGATCAAAAATTATCTCCACATTCTATGGTTCATTGTAGTGACCCTCCTGACACATTCTCACATACCACTCCTGGTATCTATAAACTTATTTTCAAAAACCTCTCCGTTTGGTTGAATTTATTCTCATGAGCCAATACTTTGTCTTAACATAATAAGGAATATATGCTGTAAATACTTTCAGTGTGTGTTATTGCAGAAACTTTTTCCAAATTGATAAAATTATATTTTGGAATTACAGCAGTTATGAGTCTGCTAATGAGGATGAAGTTTATACTGTAAAATTTTCAAAGCCTACAAATCATGGTAGGATCATGAAAAGATGATAAAATATCAAATAGTGGTTTAAGTGACTTCCAACAATAAAATTACTGCCTGGGGATTTTCCCACATGAAAGTTTGAAATCTTTTTGCTAAAATCCTGGCCATCAAGGTCCTATAAATACATTTTAATGTTTGAAGCCAATATTTTAATGTGTTGGTTACTTCCATATTTCTTAATAAATATTTTATGAGTTATCACCATTGATGCTATTTAAGCATGTGGTACACTTGCATAATAATTAGCATAGCACTCTTAATGAAAAGATGGAAGAATTTTTTTTAAACTATAAATGTTGCACAGGTTATCAAAGTAGAATCAGCATATATACATGGAGTCTGCAATCACCTTCATTAGGGTTACTGAATATAAATGTCTGGAAGTCAGAGGTCATTCATGCAATCTTTTCCCACTTATTTCTTTATCTCTACCTTAATTTTAGCAAATGAAAATTCAATAGGCCTTTTTATATGCTAGTAATTTCATACATGAAAGTGACTGTCGCTGGGGATTTTTTTTTATCCATAAGTTGCTTCTTCCTACGTAGTATAAAGGATGCATGTACTATAATAGGAATAATGCATATTCTTATGGTTATTATTTAATGACAATATGGGCAGCATTAGGTGTATTCTGTGTCTTATTATACTTAATTAAAAAAAATTATTTTGTTGTGGTAAAAACACTTAACATGGGATGTGCTTTCGAAAAAATTAAGTGACTTTACGGAATTATTGACTAAAAATACAAGGTTGTATAATAGCTCTCTAGAGTTTATTCATCTCCCTTAACAGTAACTTTATGCTTGCTGTTTAATCATTTCCCATTTACCTGTCCCTCTGGCTACTGGCAACCACTATTCCACCCTCTGAGTCTATAAATACGACTATTTTAGATACCTCATATTAAGTGGCATCATGCAATATTTGTCATTTTGTAACTGGCTCCTTTTACTTTGCATAATGTCTTCAAGGTTCATCCCTGTTCCTGATGAATACTGCTGGCTTTCTTTTTTAAGGCTAGAAAATATTCACTGTACATACATGCAACATTCTTTTTATTCACCTGTTGATGGAGAGTTAGGTTATTTCCATATCTTGGCCACTGTGAATACTGCTACAAAGAACAGGGGACTGTTAGTATCTCCTTGAGATCCTGACTTTAAATCCTTTGGCTGAATACTCAGAAGTGTGATAGGTGGATCATATACTAGCTCCAGTCTTAATTTTTTGAGGAATCTCCATACTGTTTTCCATAGCCTTTACACCCTTTCTTCTGCACAGCAAAGGAAATAATCAAAACAGTGAAAAGGCAACCTATGGAATTGGAGAAAATATTTGTGAACCGATGACCTGATAAGGGGTTAATATCCAAATATATAAGGACCTCCTACAACTCAATATCAAAAATAAAGAAACAAAACCTAATAACTGATTACAAATGAGCTAAGGACTTAAATAACTATTTTTTTCCAAAGAAGACATAAAAATGGACAATTATATGAAAAAATATTTATCACTAATCACCAGGGAAATTCAAATCAAAATCACAATGAGATATTACCACACACCTATGAAGACAGCTATTGTCAAAACACAAAACACAAATGTTGGTGAGGATGTGGAGAAAGTGGAACTCTTGCACAGTGTTGGCAGAAATTATTTTATTTAATATTTCACTATAATATTTTAAGATAGTTGCTAATGTCCCCATTTGCCAGATGACAAAATAGAGGTAAACAGTTTAATAACTTATTTAAGACCACATGGATAAAAACTGATTTATTTGTCTCCAAAGACAATGATCATTACAACTAAAGTTTGCAAGTCAGAAAACATGGGGACCTGAAGCTATCGATAAATATGTCAGATGCCAAAGTCACTTGGTGTGAAAGATACTTTATTTGATATTAAAGCCACACACTCTCCACCAGTGCTCACATCTGTCTCCTGCAGGTACTGGCATGAGCAGCAGAAGCTGTTGCGATGTGGCCAGGCATAGTATCCTAACAGTCTTTAATGTAAAAAAAAAAAAATGATGCCCTGTAGTAGACATCCAAACATCATATAAGGACCTGGGTGGTTCCTTTAAATATAGACACAGACACTTTAAGAACCTACAGGCTAAGCTTGAAAGAAACTGAGTCAGAAAGAACTGTCGTTAAGAGTGAAAATGCAAGGTCCTCTGCACATCATGAGCCTTCAATAAATTGGAAATACTCATTTTTTAATGTTTTAATACAAGTAGCCAAAAAAACAGGATTTTTAATTTTTTTTTTCCTCAGGGCGATTTCAGAGAAGGAAAAAGCAAACTATTTCTGGGTCAATTAAAGCTGGCCAGTCTGTCTCTGTTCTTGTGAGCCAGACATTTGACAGGCTGACATGATTACACTATGTCTTTTTCTCTACCTCTATAAGCTTATCTGCCAGAGGCACCAACTTTGTGACCCTGAGCTATGGGGAACAGACTAAAATGAGCTGATGATGGAAGAATTCTGTTATGAAGTTAGGGTGTGCAATGAATGGGCTTGTCAGAGAGTTCTTTAGAAAACTCCATAGGAGACTTTAAAAACAGTCACAACATTAAAATATAAATACATCCCTGGACTCTGTTCCCTTCGTCCCTTATTGATTTATATGTGATTTACTCCAGATGCATCAACTCTATAAAGCATGTTTTATGTCCTGTTTTGTTGATTTCTATGTCTTAAATACGTTCCAGTCTTATAAACTTGTCTAACAGCTGCCTCAGTTACAGGAAGCCAGTGTGAGATAGAATGGAGTCCATGGTTCCTTCAAAAGCAGTGAATAGTTCAGCGATTCCACAATAAATTTATTAAATATCAAGTATGTGCCAATAATTGGCTAATATCTGTAGATATAATGTGGACCCAAAGAGACCTATTCCTAGCTGCCATGGAATATATAGTCTAATGTATAAAAAGGCAATATACAGACAATGCTCCTTCTTTTGTCAAACTCTCTTAATATTAAGTTAAGAATATTAATAAGTTGTCTTATTCAAGAGTAAGGAAAAGCGAGCCACAGTCATCTAGAACATTAAGTCTAAAAGACAGTGAAATCCTGGGAGGGCAAACATCTACCAGGCAAATTGCCGCTACTCCCACAATGCCCATGGCCAACATCACTGATTGAGCCCTATTATCTTCCTCACTGAATCGCGGCGTGAGCTCTAACTCAGTCACAACATGGCTTTCTGGACAGGCACTGTCAACTGCTAGAAAAGACATACAACATCTGTCCCTTTTTGCTCCTCTTAATGTACTTCACTTGATCCTATTTGCCTAATGTTATAATTCACATCAAGAAAGGTCAAATAAGCCATTCTCGGTGACTCAGTCAGGCAGGCACAAAAGCTGGATTCTGGTTCTGGAATTTCTCAATCTCTCTTGAGTCCCATAATTCACCCTCAGCTCATTGCCACAGAGAGGCCCCAAAATGAAGCATGTCCTGCAGAAAATATATGTTTTGGTGAAAGAGAGGCAGTTTTATAATGATAACACACTGAAGCCAGAGTAGGGCTGAATGATCCTATTTCTTTTCTTTTTAAAATTCTGTTTCATCTAACTGTTTCTGCCCGGGGTTGCAAAAAAAGAGTGGCCTTGCCTCCCTGGCCCGAGTAGAACTCTTGTATCTTCTCTTCTGGCCAAGTCTCAGTATTGTGATTATTCATATCTAATTTTCAGGCTTAGACTCTGATGTGACAATTAAGTACAGCACATGGATATGCCTCTTGTCTGACAAAGGATATTTCTGATGTCCAAAACTGTTCCCATTTTCACTGACGTCTCCCACTTCAATTTTATATTCTAAGACAAGCGAAATAAGCCCCATATCACCATTGTTGTTGTACAACTGAAGAAAATAAAATGAGTCTTTTTATATAGTGACGGTACTCTTCAAAAATCCTTCCAAAACATAGTCCCAAATGATCAAAAATATCTTAGCAGCTGCAGTAAGGAGATTCCGTAGAGAACTTTAATCTAAAGCCATACTGTTACTTCCAGTCCTTATTCCTAGTGGTATCAAATAATTAATACTTATTGTTTAGTACTGGAGGGTTCTCACAACCAAATTTCCCAATAATAATGTTTGACACATAGCTTTATCCTTTTTAAACCTTATTAGAGTCTTTACTTTCACATCTATATAATGTGTATAAATATAATAAGGCTACCAAAAGAATTAATAGACATGAGGTTAAACCACAGACATGACTCACTCCAATGTCTGGATTATACCATCCAGGTTTTGAATCCAGGAAGAAGAAGAAAGAGTATCTTCCTTATATTTTTCTTCCTTTCATTCAGGCATGCATTAAATGGACATATGCTAGAGGATTTGATGAATCTTGAATTTGCTATCCAGCCTAGTAAATATGGTGCTCATCAGTTCAATAAGACAGTCATGAAACAATATATAGCATATCAGCTATCTTCCTCCGCCATTATCAATGTCTAATATTATAATGTATATATATGTATTTTTTTAATGCTTTTCTTCTTGCCTTCTATGGCAAATAGATGCTAGGGCAGCTTCTATGACTTCTATAACAAAGGTAATGGGATAATACTCCAGTGGTAATATTATGTAAGATTTTATCCTCTGTTGCTAAGAGATTCTCCTGTTAGCCTAGAGAAAGCAAGAACCCATGTTGGGAAGGTCCACTGGCAAGTGATAAGGACACATTCCAGTCAGCGAGCATACATGCAAGAAATGGAGACTTGTAATCCCACAATTCACCAGATATTGAATACTACTAACAGTCACAAGAACTTGGATATGGATACTTCTCTAGTTCAATCACATATAAGGCTGCAGTCATGGCTCAAACCTTGATTGTATCCCTGTGAATTACTAAGTAGAGAACCTAGTACAGATGTGTGCCTTGTCCTCTGGCCCACATAACGGTGTGTATGCTTTAAGCTCAGTTTGTAGTAATAATTATTTCATATTTTTCAAGTGCTGTTTTGAGGCTTATTAACAGATACATATATAACTCAATTAATATGATCAAATTTGAATCTCCAATGCTCAGTGTAACATTTGGGCCACTCTTGGTCTCACCAAAAAATACTTGTTTGTTTATCCTGTCTGTGAGAGATATGGGAACTGTGAGGTTACAATCAGGCTCATGCCCACATTCCATGTACCATAATGTGCTCTACTATACACTGAGGAACACAAAACCCCTCAGGGTTCGCCATCCTTCAAGGTTTAAAAAAAAGAGAGAGAGAAAGCAGAGCAGAGAATATCATGTTAGATTCACTAGATATGTGGCACTAAATCTATAACATCTTTTGAAACTATTCCAGCTTTAAGGAGTCTGGCAAGGCATGAAATCTAGGTACAGTGTGTCATCTTACATTGTGTCCTTCTGTCATAAAGAACATCGTGAGGTCACTGGAGAAAATGGAATGAGATGTGGAATGGATAGTAATAATATAGGAGTATTAATTTACTGACTTGCTATTTGTGATGTGGTTACACATCAGGGAAACCTTGTTTGTGACAGACAGACATTGTACTATGGAGGGTAGTGGACTTCTGCCTGCAATGAGGTCATTCAAAAAAATGTATTATTTTGGCCATCATTCTTCAAGTTTTAAATCATGTCAAAGAAAAAGGGAAAGTGTATTCATTTGCCAGTGTTTATGTGTTCTCTAATTTAACTGTGTGTTTCTCAAGTGCCAGGCATCCTACTAAGCACAGTGCACATGTTTACTGATTTAATCTCCACAACAACACTATTAGGCAATTACTATTATTAACCCTACTTCATGTATGAGGGAACTTAGGCACAGAGGCATTATGGATAGTGTCTACAGTCATACAACTCGTGTCAGAAAGAGAATGTTGGGGCACCCGGGTGGCTAAGTTGGTTAAGCAATGGACTTCGGCTCAGGTCATGATCTCATGGTTTGTCAGTTCGAGCCCCACGTCGGGCTCTGTGCTGATGGCTAGCTCGGAGCCTGGAGACTATCTTGGGATTCTGCGTCTCCCTCGCTTTCTGGTCCCCCCCAGCTCATGTTGTCTCTCTCTCTCTCTTTCTCTCAAAAATAAATAAAACATTTTAAAAAAAGAAAGAGAATGTCACTTAGCCTGAAGATCCCTAAGCCCAAGGCTCTTACCAACAATGTTTGATCATAGACTGAATGGGACACAACAAAACCTATAAGTGCAGTAATGTAGCCACAGCTTGAGGCCTTGAAGAGCTGACATTTATAAATTAGATTACTTTTGTCCTGGTTGGCTAATGCTACCAGATACTTCCTTTCTAAAAGACACTACTCTTGATGCTACATGAAATTAAACATATATTTAAATACATACACATATAAATACATAAAGGAATAGTATGCAGGGAATCATCAGAATGTAGAAATAACAAGAAAGGACAGAAGTTCTAGGTTGTGGTAATAAGATCACAGGATATGTTCAAATCAGTATGATAAACCTGAGCAGTCATTCATGCTTTGGGTTTTGGTATTCTTTTGTTCCTTATCAAGCTCTACAGTTCACTATGCAGTCACTAAGCAAGTAGATAAACTCTTCTACACCTATATTCCCATGAGGAAAACAGGTAATAATGCTAACTCTTACTCTTGTGTAAAGAGATTAAGTATCAATTTACCAAGCATCAATAGTGACACATAGTAAGTTCTCACTGAATACTAATTTTGCTTGGTTAACTTTTGTAGTTGAGAGGGAGGAAGGGGCAGAGAGAGAGGGGAGAAGAAGAGAGAGAGAATCCCAGGCAGGCTCCACACTGTCAGTGCACAGCTTGATGCAGGGCATCAGGTTCGAGTTGAAATCATGACCTGAGCTGAAATCAAGAGTGGGGCGCTTAACTAATTGAGTCACCCAGGCACCCTTAGCTTTCTTAAGTTTTTGAGGAGATAGTTCTCCCCTTGTAGGGAAGAAAAAGGAAATGGAATCTCATGTGATTTTCAAAATTGGGAATTTGTTATTTCTAGAAGATATTTTATATCCTTCCCCATAAAACTTCCCTTTCTGGGATGTTCAGCTGGGGTCTGGCATAACACTACTTAGAACCTTATTTGCAAATGTTCAAGAGGATAGGAGAGAAAGAGAACATGTGCAACTGTGTTAATGATAAGTTAAGGAAAATGTGATGACCATTGTGCATAAGAACACCACTGAGTCTCTGCCTGCCTCTCTTTCTGCTGTTAGCATCCATGCTCTGCCACAAGAGTCTTTCCCTTGGATTGCTGGAATTAGAAAATGGTATTAAGCCATTTTGCAAATCTCAGCTCGCCCTTGAGAGAAGTCCAAAAATCCCAAGCCATTTTTGTAGTTGGGTTTTAAAAGCCTAAGGCTTTTTAGTTTATTATAATTTAAGAATAATGAATAGAATTACCTTTTTTCTTTGGTTCCTTCCTTCTATGCGTTTCAATGTCATTCCCAGCTCTGAGTATTTAACTCTAATTTCTCACTCAGTGACAAAACTCCAGATTTGTTGGAGCAATTCTGGCATTCAAAATGAATTGGGCTCCTTATATTACTGTGAAGCAAGGTACCCAGAAGCCCCTATGAATTTCCTATTTCCATATGCACCAGATTTTCACATTCTGAAATGTTTCTTATGGGAACATGAGAAAACAGTTATAATTAAACTTAAGTAGAGGAACTATATTTAACATACTCTCTGGGATACATTCTGGAGAAGTGGCCTTGAAGGCAAATCCTGCATTAGCAGACACCTGGGAGGCCTACCGTCAGAGCCGTATCTCTCCCATCCCCCATTAGCTTGATCTCCTATCTTATTAACTAAAACCAAAAAATGCTTCTCTTGGTCAAAGACAAAGAAATGAGGCCCTTCATTTTGCCCATGTCCACATTTGACTTTCAAGCAATGCATACATTTTCCCCACTGAGACAGAAGTAGATTTGCATTCATTTACAAAAATGCCATCTTACTCAGGAATTAAAGCAAAGAATTTGCTAAAAAATCATCTGCTAGTTGCTTTGTGGAAGAAGGTAAAATAGTCATCAGATTCTGAGAAAGAAAAGATTTATCCATTGCCCATCCCCTCCACTCATTTTCTCCTAAATCCACACCTATTAATTTCCTATTCTTATTGAAAAAAATTGCCAAAGAAAATTAGTAGCACAGGTTTACTATCTCATAGTTACGGAACTCAAAGATCTAAAATGGGTCACACCAGGCTAAAATCAAGGTGTCAGAAGGAATGTGTCCCTTCTCATAACCCTGGGGGAAGTATCTATCTTATTCCTTTTCTCTATCTTCAAAGTCAGAAGAATAACATCTCCAAATCTATCTCTGATTCTGACATCATCTTCCACCTCCCTCTTCCACTTACAAGGGTCATTGTAATTATGTTGGTCCTATTTGAACAATTTAGGATCATCTTCCCAGCTCAAGGTCAGCTGATAAGCAACCATAATTCCTTCTGCAACCTTAATTTCCCCATGTCATGTAATATAACATCTTCACAGCCTCTGGAGATTAGGACACATTATTCAGTCTATCATACTCATCAGCCAAAGTTCCTGGATTTCAGTTTAGTTAGTTAGTTAGTGCTGTGCTCAAAAGCAGGTGTTACACAAGGGAAAAAATGTGTTTACTGTCCGTTATTTAATTTAAACTCATTGAATTGAATTTATTTTATCACACAACTCCAATGTGAAGTATGGGAATATGTAAGATTGAATGTCACTGGAAAAAGAGACTTGGGTTTTGCCTTATTTTCACCAAATGATGCCCTTGCACAAACAATTTATGTTCCCCATCCACTTTACCCACTTATCTAAAAAACGATGAAATGTGTTTTGATTGTAAAGTTATTTCATGATCCATCAAAAGTTTTTATATACCTAAGAAATCTGCAAAGTGAATAGGAAAGTAACATCCAAAAATGAAACTGGATTTTACCTGAACACGACTCACCTAACATACAGGGGGCCTGCCTATAAGTGAATGCTAGTTCTAAATTTTAGGTAGTTCTAGATTTAGATAGGTTAACTTTAAGAGTACAATGATCCCAAGAAGTGTTTTCATCTCTACCATATGGATTATAACTTATAGGAAATAAGCATATGTGTCAAATAGTTTATTTTGCATAAGATTTTTTAAAAATTTCTATGGCTGTACCAAATGACATGATAAGTATTACAATGAGAATCAACAATAGACAACAAGGCAGAGAAATATAGATGAATGTCACAAACGTAATGCTTAGTGAAGCCAGACATAAACAATTATGTACTAAACATAAGATTATATATTGTATGATTCTATCTTTATAAAGTATGATAGGCAGAATGGTGGTAGCCTTTTGGAGGGTTTAAAGGCTGGATGTGAACACAAGAGGGGAAGATTCTGGGAGCACAGGTAATGTTTGGTCATTGATCTTAATACTAATTACATGAATATGCTGAGTCAGTGAAAATTTATTATATTGTATATTGATAATATGTGTGCTTTTGTGCCTGTGTGGTATACTTTTATAAAATAAAAAAATGGGACTATCTGAAGATGAGAAAAAATTATATAGTTATTATTATATAAACCTTAAATATTGAGCATCACACATATACTTTAGGCCTTATAGTTACACCAAGAATTTATCATTGAGCAACATGTCTCTAAACTACTTTATAAAGTGCATCATTAGCAATTTTAATTAATTTTTAAATATATATTGAAAAATATTTATAAATCTAAGAGGCTTATGGGAAAAGCCTTGATATTTGTGAAAATAATATCTGATAACTTAAAGGACAAAATTGTGATTCTGTTCATTGAATAAGCATTGTTAATTTCATTTATTCTTCTTTCTGAATTTCTAAAAGTTGAATTGAGAAGTCATTAAAACAAGTCAACTTTTTCTCTTGAAATTAACTAAATGATCATAACAAGTACTGGTTTCTGAAAGGGCATGTCTGTCTTAAGATTATCTGTACACTCCTGTTCTTATGTGTGGGACAGCCAGTGTGACACTATTGATTAGCTTCTCACAGTCTAGAGTACTACACAACCAAGTATATTTTCATGAAAGTTCAAAAATACTTCCTTTCAAAACAGTTTAAGTGCCTGCATGATTAAACAGACATTGATGATGTAAATTATCTTCTACTCTGTCATTGTATAGTATAACATACATATTTCACCAGGGGCTTTTACTTAAACTGATGCCTATTTTGTGGGTCAACCAAAGCAAACAATTTGTTATGGGATCAGTTTCAAAGAGGAGAGACTTATGTATACTTTGTCCTTTATATGTAAGGAACTGAAAAAAGAACTATATGTGATCTGAGACTTAGAGAATCCAAGTTCTGAGTCCCTATGCTTGGCTGTAATGTAATGTGAGGAGGTTAGATGATGTGGTTGTAAGATTCATGCACACCCATGTGCACATCAATGAAACCAAACCATCTCTTCCTGCAATAAGAATTATGAGAGCAAATAACACATTCTATACTACATGTAGTTTTCAAAGAAGACTTTGCTGTTCTTTTCTCATTAGATCTTGCCTTTCTATCAATAAAGAGTGATGAGAATCCAACATATAGTAGGTGCCTGAAATTATGTGTTAAAATAATGAATTAATGGTAATTGGATAAAAAAACATTAAAAGGAACACACCTTAGTGTCTTTTAAGCTATCTATCATGGGAAAGAATGCGCTCTAGGCAGGTGCCTCAAAATCAGTGCGTTTATTCAATTACTTTAAACATTTTGAAAATAAAACCTATTTAATGACAAAGGAGCTCCCAGGAAGATTCTATGGCCTCAAATAATCATCAGGGAGATTGATTTGATGGTCTGAACCATGCCTGGCAAAAAGTAGGTATCTAAATGTTTGGTGCCTTTATAATACATCCATAAACAACTGTATTTCTGTACGTATCTCCAGGTAACATAGATGGATATTTCCCAGATCACAAAACCAGGGTCACTGTGGTTGTTAACAAATGAGAAAGAGAATCTTACATATGTGTCAAATTACAATGCAGTCCAAATGTCCTAGTAGCCTGGGCAACACCCATGGCCAGATATGACCATTCTTTCTTTTCTTTTTCTTTTTTTTTGAAGCCCCCATTTACCTCTATTTATAAACCATTTGTTGGATTCACCCTGTTGAAAAAGTATACAGAAGAAAAGGTTGAAAGTAACCAAAGCCCTACTCCTTGGAACTCATTGTGCAATATCCCCTGAAGAATATTTCGTAGAGTATTCAATCAAAGCATCTTCTACAAGGACTTACTATGAGTCAGGAATTTTTATAGGTATGAGTGTTTAAATAGAAATATGTTATCATGTTTGTATTGGAAACATTCCCCTGCCCACCATCTGTCTGATAATCACATGGTGAGAACCACAAACTTCCATCAAACACTGCTGAGTGGCTCTATGTTTCACAGAAAAATTCTCAATTTGGCCTTGAAAAACAGCCATAGCTATTCTCAGCTTAAACTTGCCCTCTACCTTCTGGTGGTCTGGCAACATATTTAGCAAATGTAGCATAATCCAAAGACTACCTTAACTCTTTGGAAAACCTCCAATGGCTTACCAGAAAGAATACTTTACTAAAATGGATAGTCCTTGGCAGGCATAGGCTCTGACCAGTCTAACATTTTGCTTTTCTGTCTGGTCCTCAACTAAAAGAAAAAGAGGGAAGAGTCCTTCATATAAACTTGAGATAGAACACATGCACGTTAGAGCGACTAGGTAGGCTAAACTTATCCAAGCAGCCAACAAAAGCCAAATGAGGCTAACAAGTGGCCGGGAGTTTTCTCTATAGTTGTTCTTAAGTATCAAAGTGCAGAAGAACATATTTGGGGAGAATTATATTAGCATGAAAGCTCAGTTGATCACTAGGAAAAAAATTAAATGGCCACTAGTTTACCTAAATGTAAACTTCCATGGGGCACCGGGGTAGCTCGGTTGGTTAAGCGTCCCACTCTTGGTTTTGGCTCAGGTCATGATTTCATGGTTCGTGGGTTTGAATCCCATGATGGGCTCTGTGCTGACAATGTGGAGCCAGCTTGGGATTCTTTCTCTTTCCCTCTCTATGTCTCTGTCCCTCCCTCTTTCTCAAATAAATAAACAAAAAAAAAATTAAATACATACTTCCATGAAAAACATGGGGGAGTTCAGTCAGTTCTAAGACTAGACCTGAGTTACCAGTGAAGAAGACACTTCTGACCTCAGCAAGATAATGCCATTACAAAGTTGCATCTTAATTTTGAAAAAAAAAAAATGTGAGAAGCT
Organism: Proteles cristata cristata; assembly: GCA_017311185.1. Lineage (NCBI taxonomy): Eukaryota > Metazoa > Chordata > Mammalia > Carnivora > Hyaenidae > Proteles > Proteles cristata. The sequence continues at coordinate 144,411 of JAESUZ010001155.1, forward strand.
CAATTCACAAGCAGAAGGGTAGTAGGCTTAAGCTTTGTAGGTAGGCATATGTGCGTTTATGTCCTGCTGCCACTTGGACAAGTGAGCTAAATTACTTTCTAGTTTTCTTCATCTATAAAATTGAATTGAATTGAAAATTCTATTTCTCTATGAAGACTACTATGATGCAGTTTTACTTAAGTAAAACAACATCATATGTCTCATACATGGAAGACATTACAATGCAAGTTTATTTATACTTGTATAATTGTTCTATGAATTAGGTATATTCTAGATTGGGGAGAATGTATAGAATTTAGACGTGTCATGCAATGAATGTGAAAACTAGATATATCATCTACTAAGCTAATATCTAAGTGTCCACATCCTTAATACTAGAAAAAAAAACCAGGTGATATTTTCTGGGGTATGACGAGTATACAATAAGACAATACTAATTATTTAACACATTCCATGCATTTGCAATGTTCGAACCATTTTATCTGCATTGTGCCTCAAAGATGTTTCTCTTCAATTTTTGCTTTTTAAAATTAAGATCATATTCAGGTATTTCAATAATTATTTTTACAATTTTATTTGTAATAAAATTACAGTATTTGCTACAAAATATACTGAGACATAATTTTGAGAGAGATGTCTATTGAAAACCTGATTTAATAATTTGGTTTAACCAGTCCATGAGTTACCAGAAAAAGCTACACATTGGCAAGTATACAATGTCCGGTCACAAGGAATTAGAGCAAAACAAATTCCAACCCAAAAGAAAGACAAAGCTTTCCCAGAGGGATTGCATATTAATATATTAGTAGTCATTCTGTTAAAGCCTTTAATCTATTCATTCCTTTACAACGAGAAATATAATCCAAGAAGGTGGTCGCACAATGTATAGGCAGATAAGGTTGATTTGTCAGTACAAGAGGTTTTTTTTTTTGGCATAGTAGTAGACATATAGTATAAGTATAAATATATATTTATATATATAATAGCATATATAATAATTTTCCTTACCATCCTTTGACACAATTTAATATATATAAATATACATATATAAATTATATATAAATTTTATGTAACACATAAATATATATGTATATCTCAGAGGGAACTTTTACCTTGGTTAATATCTTTATATAATATGAGGTACTAAGGATAGGAGGTGGGATTGTTCGTGTATAAATTGAGCTGATTTCTGTAGACAGTATTATGAACTGCCACTGCTATATTTCTGTAATTTAGGGGTATGTCACCTTGGAAGGTACAAGGCTATTTTAATCGGAAGCAGGGCTAACTAGGAGATATAAAATATGGGGTAAAACCTAGAAGAAAGACTTAATCTATTTATCAGCTCTTCAGTGTTTCCTCCTGGGTGCTAAGGTGTGCTATCAGCAAGGCATATGCGAAGTGGGGCATCCTGTTTTCTTCCTATTGATTGTCTTGCTTCTTGTTGATAAAACCTAGCACAAAGTAGAGAGCTAGTGTATCCTTGTGGCTCTGCCTGGCCACAGAATAGTAACTGTCATGTGCAGAGCTATGTGTTTAGACATTTTGAAGAAGTTATGGTATTTTCTAGGTGCAGATTTTATCTCATGACAACATTGTTCCTTTACAATTTGGCCTTTGACCAAAATCTAGCAAAATTATCTACTACATTCCCTCCATATTTATGCTACATTCTTTATTTCCTAGCCATAAAAAAATGCATGCTGGAATTCAGAAATCTTTTTAAAACTTTTTAAAAATGTATATGGAATTTTGAGAGAGAGAGAGGGAGCAAGCCTGCCAGGGCACTAGCCAGGGAGGGGCAGAGAGAGAGAATGTCAGAATCCGAAGCAGGCTCCGGGCTCTGAGCTGTCAGCACAGAGCCCGATGCAGGGCTCGATCTCCTAAATGGTGACATCATGACATGAGCTGAAGTTGGATGCTTAACTGACTGAGTCACCTGGATGCCCCAGGAAATCTTTTCTAAAGTGCACACAGAGCCATGCACGTCTTCATGTAAACACACATATAGTCATCTGTTTCAACTTGGGGAACCCATTCAGTCTCCTTGACCAATGAATAATTCCTCTAACCCCATAATCCCTCCTCTTTCAAGGCATGCCCTCCTTTCCTTTAGGGTCTTTGAACACCATGAAAACACTGCCTCTCCTGCTTTACCCATAACAATGTGCCTTACGGTACTCTGACATTCAATTTAAACTTTTTTTTTCCGGGAGATTGTTTGTTTTTATTTTTATTTTTTTTTAAATATTTTTATTTATTTCTAGGACAGAGAGAGACAGCGTGAGCAGGGAAGGGTCAGAAAGAGAGGGAGACACAGACTCTTAAACAGGCTCCAGGCTCTGAGCTGGCAGTCAGCACAGAGCCCGACGCGGGGCTCGAACCCACGAACCGCGAGATCATGACCTAAGCGAAAGTCGGACGCTTAACCGACTAAGCCACCCAGGCGCCCCAAAGAGATTGTTTGTTTTTAAAGCCTCCAGACTAGGTTAGATTTTTTTTGTTTATTTGTAGAGCGTGATGTCCTTCCTTCCTTACAATAATCCTCACTGCAGCTCTCTTTCTGGAGTTTATATTTCAGGTAAGATGAACATTAAGTGAAAGAGGACACACATTTATTTATGACTCTCTCCACAGTATGCAGCACAATTTTTGTCAGAGTATAAGGATACCTTGTCTATGTCTGCTCAAGTGAATAGGAAACTCCTTGCTCTTACAACTCTTTTCCTATCTGCCCTTGAGAAAAAAAATCATTATGAATAGTAAAATACTTGCAGAATTTTTCCTATGTCCCAGAAAATAAGCTATCTGTTTTTATGCATTATTTTACTTAGTAATCACAATATTTCCATGAGTTAATTTCCCAATCTGTTAAGTGACAACATCTATTATTTTCTGAGACCTTAAGAAAGTAAATACCTCAGTTTCACACAATTAGTAGAATATGGAGCTGTTATTTAAACCCACATAAAGTGACAACAGCCCAGGTAAAGAGACTGTCAATTTAAGCTAGTACTACCGCCCTACCTGACATTTTCTCGACAACCTCACAAGAGATGCTTCGCCAGACCCACCCAGCTAAACAAATCTCAGAAGCTCCAGATCTTCAGAAATGAAATGGGATAATAAATATTTGCCGTTTTAAGCTATTGAGTTTAGGCATGATTTCTTATATAGCAATAGATAACTTACACAATTCCAAAACCAAAATTTGGCACTTTTTAAAAAAATCTATTTTATTTTTTTAAAATTCCAGTAGTTAACATAGTGTTATATTACATTACACGTATACAATACAGTGATTCAATAATTCCATATGTTCCTCAGTGCTCATCAAGGTAAGTGTAATCTTACCAAATTTTGGCTTGCGGTCATCTGGTAAAAAAACAATCCAGCCTTAATTATTTTTCTTTTCTCTAATTTTCCTTTCTTACTGCCTTATTTAATTCCACAGAAGACGATTATTCAGATCTAAGAAACTATAGTAAAATGGGCTATTAAGAAAGGCATCTATTATATATGAAGTGACAACTTATACTTTGCAATGTGTATAAGGTGTCACAGTGTCCAAAGAAGCAATTTGGAAGGAGGCTGTATTTCTTTTTCTATTTTTAAGTTCATTTATTGATTTTGCAGACAATGAATAGAGAGCAAAAATGTACACAGACCTGTATTTCTTCTCTTTTCTGTTTAACCTCTGCCATGTGATTTATTTTAAAAAGGAGAACAATAAGGTCAATGAGGAATAAACTCTTCAATTAAGATCACATATCTCATTTCCATATTAATAAATGATGCCAGGATACATTCTATGATTTTCTTATGTATCACCACAAAAACTGTCATTGTAAAAACACAAACAGATCTTGTGTTATATTGCATTTAAGGTCACATCTTTTTTAAGAGCTTAGGATCCATTATGAGGCAAATCTGTGTTAAATCCTGCTGTGGGAAAATGAAAATGCTGTATTACCTCTCTGAGTCTCAGTTTTTCCCAAATATTGAAGAATGACCTATTATTTTTTTCACTTTACATTTATTGAGAAAAATAAGTGAGACGGTATTCTGTAAAGTGCTAAATACTCTATTTGATCACTAAAAAGCAGAAAATATAAATTAGCTTTCCATTACTAAGAAATGCAGGGGGAATTACTTGATTTTGGGACTTTTACCAGGTTTCTTCACTTATTCACTCACTCACTCATTCATTCATTCATCCTCACGGACTCATTATTGCATGCCTTAACATTAATCATCAGTCTCCAATAGAAAACCTCATAGAAGGCATGGTCTTTTTCTTAGTCATCTTTGAATCTAGAGCATCTTGTACGGTACTTGGTGCCAAACTATGATGATAAATGATCTGATAGATGTTTGGGAAGGTTTCCATGAGCACTCAAAAGTAGAGCCCATTGATTTTAACTGGTGCCTTGGCTTAAATGGAAGAAAGGGAAGAATATCAGAGAAGCATTCTAAAGATAATGACATTCAAGTAGAGTCTAAAGGAGATAGGATTTGAGGCTCAGCTGTGAACTCACGGCTTTTTCTCTTTACTGAGCATTATGTATTTCTTAGGAATTGATAACTTGGCACAGAGTGAAAGGAGTTAAAAGGTTTTCCTTTATGGCCAACAGACACATGAAACGATGCTCAGCATCCCTCCTCATCAGGGAAATACAAATCAAAACCACACTGAGATACCACCTCACGCCAGTCAGAGTGGCTAAAATGAGCCAATCAGAGAACTCTAGATGCTGGCGAGGATGGGGAGAAACGGGCACCCTCCTACACTGTTGGTGGGAATGTAAACTGGTACAGCCCTTCTGGAAAACAGTGTGGAGGTTCCTCAGGAAACTAACAATAGAACTCCCCTAGGACCCAGCAATAGCACTGTTAGGAATTTACCCAAGGGATACAGAAATGCTGATGCATAGGAGCACATGTACCCCAATGTTCATAGCAGCACTCTCCACAATAGCTAAAACCTGGAAAGAGCCTAAGTGTCCATCAACAGATGAATGGATCAAGAAGATGTGGCTTATCTATACCATGGAATACTACATGGCAATGAGAAACAATGAAATGTGGCCATGTGTAGCAACATGGATGGACCTTGAGGGTGTTATGCTGAGCGAAATAAGTCAGGCAGAGAAAGACAAATATCATATGTGTGCACGTATAGGAGGATTAGGAGGAACTTAACAGAGGACCAAAGGGGAGAAGAAGGGAGGAAATGGTGGGGGAAAGGGAGAGAGGCAAACCATGAGAGACTCTTGAATGCTGACAAAAACTGAGGACTGATGGATGTGGGGGGGAGGGGAGGATGGGCATAGAGGAGGACACTTATGGGGATGAGCACTGAGTGTTATGTGGAAACTAATTTGACAATAAACTATTTGTAAAAAATAAATAAATAAATAAATAAATAAAAATAAAAATAAAATAAAAATAAAAATGGCAATGAATACAAAAAAAAAAAAGGTTATCCTTTAGAGTGTTCACTTTAACTAAATTTGTGTGCATGGCCAAAAATGAAGTTATGTGAAGTACAGTGCAATAGAGGAAGAATCCTAATTTATCTCATGTACCCAGAGTATCATTAAATATAGATCTATTCATTAATCTCATTGATATAATCAGAAAAGGCATGCAAACTGAACTAGGCTGTGGCAAGAGAGTTTACCTTAAATGCTTCTTCACACTATTTTGGACCACCCAATTAAGTTGAAAACCAAAGAAAAGTTCTAATTACTAAACTTCCTTTGTTCTATAATTGGAAATATATATTGCTACTAGTGCTCAATGCATTGGATTAGGTTATCATTTGAAAATCAAACTAGTAATGTCAAAGTCATTAGCACTTACAAAAAATAAATTGCTACCCAATGTGGGTCCGATGTTAACATCCATTCTTGATTGTGAAAATATCCTCAAGTCATTCTGGTGAACACAAACATCTATTCCCTCTAAAACCATTAATCAAAAAATATGGCTTGTGTGCATTTTAATAACAGAAATATTTGGTGTCAGGGAGATGTAGGTACTTGTTTAAGTTGTTTAAGGCAACTGAGATAGGAATCTGAGGTCAAATCTGTCTGATTTCTCCATATAGATACAGAGAGATGTTTTTTTCCAGTCATATTCTTTTCATTTCTTCCCTGATTTCCACCCCCTTAGTTTAACCACTTCTGTGTCCTTATCATTAAGAGGAGGACAAAGAAAGGAGGAAAAAAAATCTCACAGCATAGGTGTTATGTCCTCCTCATTACTCCACTGATGCTGATGAGAGAGGACAAGCAATTACTCCAGAGGCCCTTGGATTGCATGAAACAAGAAAACCTGGCTACCCAGCATGTCAATCAGCAGGATTAACCCTTGAGTGCCCTTGCTATTTTTGTGGTGACAGTCACAAGTGAAAAAAAAAAAAAAATCTCACCCCCATCAAAACTCTCAATATACAAGAAAAACTATTTAATTTAATGGTTAAAGTCTTCAAAAGATAAAAATATATACTCAAGAAGATATGGCATGATTGGATGGCTAAAAAATAAATCACTGGAAAGATAAAAGTCTGAAAACCTGTATAGATTGTGAAATCATTGGAATACACACACATAAGACCTGAAATAGTGTAGTTTTTTCCAATTATTGTTACAAATATAAACCGAATAATTAGTGTTTCTCAAAGTATAGTTCAAGGACATTCGACTTCAGTGTCACTCAGAGTGCTCTGTATAAAATTCAGATTCCAGCACCACCATAAAAATACTCTGCTTCACAAAGCATGAAATATATTCTGAAAATATATGTTTTTCAAGTTTCTAGGATGATTACCAACCACACACAAGTATAACAACCACAACTGTAGATAGAAAGTCATATTTGGAAGTCAAAATTAGAGCAAGGTCCTCTAGCAAAGAAGGAACTTAGCCAAATGTTATACTTTGCCATCCATTGATTTGGGTTAAGTCTGAGTTGAGTGAACATACGAATCTTTGGTGGCTGGTAGAATATATTGTCTTTTGAACTTGCACATAAATATCTGAAACCAGGTTGGTATTTGACCACACCACAGGCCGCAGTTGGCTGTCTGCAGTCTGAGTGATGCTCCAGAAGAACTCCACAGAAAATATTTGATAAAACTTTATTAAAGTAGAGCTGATATTAGCAGCTTCTCTACACACAAAGATGCAGAAGTGAAGTTATTCAAGCTTTTGGCTAAATTCTAAAGGTCAAAACCCACTTCTCTAAGTGAATGCAATTCTCTCCTGATATGCTTCATTTTCTGTCACATATAACACTTTTGTTCCACATTATCATTTCACCCAGACATCATCCTTCCCACTTAAGAATTTGGAAACAACACCCCTGTGAACATGTGCCAGATGTAGTTTTTATCCCTCTCCTATGATTAATTTTGTTGTAGTTTTTTATGTGACTTGACACAAAAGTTTGGGTGTCTAGAATATATTTTCTTTGTAACGTGTAGGGAAACAAGAAAACCCCAAGCTCTCTTCTGAGCCCTAGAAAAAGCACAGCCCAGAATAATACATTCATTGTTTTACAAAGGAAAAGTATTTGATGGTGTCTGAGGAATACAGAGAGCTGAAAGGAAAATAAGCCTGCAAAGGAAATGGAATGAAAAATAGGTTTGTTTGGTCACCCAGAAGCAAAACCTATCACATACATTCACATGAACACACCTAAAACCAGGCAGCCACTTCATACTGATTCCTGACACCAAAATGAAATAAAGATGGAACTTCAGGGGAATAAGACAAAGAGAAGGAGTGGAAATGAAGCTGCCAAGGAAAACAGAACTGATTTTGCGAAGGTCAGAGCAATATAGGATTAGCTTGGACTAAGCCCATACTCCAGTGTAATTTGCAATATATTTCAACACTTCAGAACAAGTATTTCTAGCTACTTTTAATACCAGCTCTGAGCCATGACTATCTAAATAGACAGTGGGCATTAAAGTTCACAGGGCTTGATATTGCCTGTAAAAATGGAGCCCGGCAGAATTTGATTTTATTACCCTCCCCCTTTTATTAGGCCCATAGCCAATGGCGATTAAAGTGTTGTGCCGTATCTGTCAGCATGCATGGATGCATGGGGATTATTTGTAACAGAATTTAAGTCTAGGAGCCAAGTTCCTCAGCCGTAAGTCTAGAATACTAATTCTTCCTTTTTCATCCCTTCTGTCAGACCTATGGCACTTAGAGTATCATCAGAAGAACTGGGACAAGAATTTAGATTTTTAATCTAAAACAATAGGGTTTACAAACAATTCAGCATTCAAAGCTACAGGGGCAGGGGCAGGGGAATGCTTGGACATTTTCTATGTTATTTGGTCCTTCAGAATCCAATTTATTCTCCCAAGCACTACCCCAGTCTCCCTTTGGCAGAACCACAACCTGGAATCCAAAGTTGGTGGGAGGAATTTTCAATGCCCTACTTCAAAATCTCTAGGTGTCACGCTCCCCCTGAAACTACATATGTGCATCCAGGGTGGAGTAGGCCATACCCACCCAGCACACTGGATGGTATCTTTTAGCACCCTGAATCTTGAGCAAGAGTCAAAGGGAGAATGTGTATTCTTTTAAATGAATACAGAAACTTGGATGAGAATGTCCTCCTAGCTAACTGAACACGTTACTGCCACCTGTATCCTCAGCCCTGTTTTTCTTCTTCATCTATATCTCAGCTTGAAGCTAATATCTGTGTCCCTGAATTATGGTTCTCATACTCATCCCTGTTCCTTCAAGGTATGTATGACCAAGACCATTGCCGAAACAGCCTCAGAAGCACGTTATTTTGTTTAATACCTCATTTGCCCATTTACTTCTCTTGCCATCGATTCTGATTCTCCTTTCTCTAGACATGGTGAATATCTTCCCAACTTAACCCCACACACTGCTTCCACGGATTTGAGCCTGCTTCGGCTGGGATTCCATTTAGCAACAAGTGAGAAAACAAAGCCCTACTATAATGGCTTAAACAAGTAAGGGATTTATTCGTTGTCAGCAATAATAAATCCTAGATCAAAAATCTACAGATTATATGGTGATCCAATGATGTTAACAAGACCTAAGTTACTTATCTTTTGCTCTATATCCTTACAATGACTTTCCTCCCAGTGTTTATTGGTTAACTAATATCCCTTTAGTTATTCTGCTCAATTTAAAGGTGGGGAGAAGAAGGGAAAATGGTTCCCAATTACACTGGAGTGAAAAGGTATTTTAACCAGGGAATATCAAGGTCTTGAAAAAAAATAAAAGTTTAAGTAATTTAGACGATGGTGGCAGTGGGTGTGTTGCCTATAGTTTCTGACTGGTAATTCTACCCCATCCCATTCTGTTTGTGCAATGATATTCTTTAGAAATTCTTCCTTGCTACACCTCTCATACCCCCAAATTTCACTCCCTACATTCCCTTCCAGGAGCTCTTCTGGTTTTCATTCTTCTATTGGCTATTCAGTGGGGAGAAACATTAGGCCAGGAATTAAGCTGACTAGCGGCACCTGGGTGGCTCAGTTGATTAAATGTCTGACTCTGGGTTTAGGGTCGGGTCATGATCTAATAGTCCGTGAGTGCGAACCCCACAAGGGGTTCTGTGCTGAGTGTGGAGCTTGCTTGGTATTCTCCACATGCTCTCCTTCACTCAAAAATAAATAAACATTTTTTTAAAGAAGATATGCCAACTAGAGACTGGATAGCCTCCCACTGATGCCACATACATACTACTCCAATAGCTTGCTAATATTTCTTCAGTAAGTTCGTGTCTTAACTCAGGCTGCCATAACAAAATATCATACATTACATAGCTTATGCATAGCAGAACTTTATTTATCTGAGTTCTGAAGGCTGGTAAGTCCAAAATCAAGGTACCATCAGGTTTGGTGTCTGTTGAGGACCCACTTTTGGTTCACAGATGGCCTTATTCTCCATATGACTTCACATGACAGGAGGGGCAAGGGAGCTTTATAGAATCTCTTTTTGCATTCAAAAACATTCCACCATTACCTAAGCATAGCCCTAAGAACTCATCTCCAATTACCATCATATTAGAGATTAGGTTTCAACATATGAATTTTGAAGGAAAACCAATATTCAGTCTAGAGCAGTTAGTGACTATTCAATTGCCACATATTCTACGGTCCAGGCAGCTTCCTACAGTGTGAATTTTAGTACAATGTCTTCCAGAGTTGACTAATGTGAGTTTAAATTCAAGGCAGACTTACATGAAGTTAGGTAAATTTACTGAATCTCTTTGATGTGCCATCTCTGTATCTGTAAAATGGGACAAATAGTTCCTACCATCAAGGACTGTTGTGAGTCATAAATACACCATGACCTGTGAAGTATCTAGTGCTATGCTTAACATAGACTGGGTTCTAAACACACTCCTTTAAAAAAAAAAAAAAAAGTGAACAACTTCCTCAGAAGTCATATATGTGAGTCACATAGAGAAAAACTTTTATCCATTCTAGTCAGTTTCATCTGGATACATTCTACTCATGCACAAAGATTTAAATCTTCCACCGTATTCCACAGAAAGCATTCCTTGGCTTCCTGTGGAGCCATTTGCACCTGCACTTAAAAATAACTCTGTGTTTTTTGTCTTCAAAACAAGACTCTGAGTCCTTCCACAGGCCCATTATGTACCCAAAGCATTTAACATAATGTCTGCTGCATTGTGGTTATTCCATGAATGGCTGTTGGATGCAAAATAAATATCCTATTCACAAATATTCTACTAACAGTAATACATGAAGCTTCTACTTATTCATGTATAAACAAATAAAAACAAGAAAAAAAATCTCATAGTATTGTTGTGAGGACCAAATTTTTAAAATATCTACAAAATTTGAAACACTGTTTCTGGAACTCAATTGCTATACTCTCTTAAATTTAATTTGTAAGCCAATATGCCACATTTAATAAATTTATAAATGTACTGTTTATCCTAACTACTTCAAAGTTAAAGTCTACTGCTTATACAGTAAACTCACTGACCAATGTAGATGTTTCTAAAATAGCATTAATGACATGGATGCTTTAAAAGGTCTCAGAAAGGATCAAGTACTTAAAATATGGCTTCTACATAAGCCTGTAAAACTCTGTGCATCAAATGGCTTGGCCACAGAAAGGTCCATCCATCCTTTCTTTAAAAAGTTCACAACGTCTAAAACCAATAAATACTGGAAGCTGAACTCTTTTAAACTCTAGTTCCATTTTAAGGAATTTAGAAATCTGAAACATGACAACTTAGCATACATATGAACAAACATGCAAGATATTTCAAATTACACTTTTGCTTCATGTCTCCATGTTAACACCAGAGTAAAAAGAAAACTGGAACTTACTGCTTCCTCAGATCTCCTTCCAAACACAAGTATTTAATTTAATTAAGGTTATTTATACCATTACTTTTATCTTTCAAATTTTTTGAAAATATTATCTCTCTGGCTTGGTTAATTATAAAATCAAATTAGGTCAGGTGATTTATTTAAGCAATTCTGCTTATTTTCCACTTTAAAAAATGTATATCCTCTAACCAATAATTCCATATCTAAGAACTGATCTTAAGAAAAATATTAGAAATTCATGTAAGATTTGTATTCAAAACTGTTCTTTGTAAATGCCTCATGGTTGTATCCATTTCTTCCATATAACAGTTCCATGTTTCTTCACAATGTTAAATTAATCATTATACAACAATTTAAATTTATCTGTAAATATTTTTTTTAAGGGGCGCCTGGGTGGCTCAGTCGGTTAAGCTTCTGACATTGGCTCAGGTCATGATATGGCCCTTCCTGCGTTCGAGCTCCCCGTTGGGCTCTGTGCTGACAGCTCAGAGCCTGGAGCTTGTTTCAGATTCTGTATTTGCCTCTCTCTATCTGCCCCTACCCTGCTCACACTCTGTCTCTGTCTCTCTCTAAAAAACTATTTAAAAAAATTTTTTTAATTCTTTAATGTTTTTCTTTTCATTTATTTCTGAGAAAGAGAGAGACAGTGTGAGCAGGGGAGGGTCAGAGAGAGAGGGAGATACAGAAGGCGAAAGAGGCTCCAGGCTCTGAGCTAGCTGTCAGCACAGAGCCCGACGCGGGCTAGAACCCACGAACCGTGAGATCATGACCTGAGCCGAAGTCGGCGCTTAACTGACTGAGCCACCCAGGCACCCCTTAAAAATTTTTTTAAATACTATTTTAACAATTTGGGAATGCCTTTACTATCTTAGGAAAGCAAGATATGAATTTTATATAGTCTCAATTATACTGTATATGCCATTATGAGTATGCAGAAAAATATTAAAGGGACAGACACTATAATATTAAATGTGATTTTAATTTTTTAATTGCTATGATTATGGTTAGAATTTTCATTTTTTTGTATTTTCTAGCATGAGTTTATTTACAATAAGAAAAATAAACATTTTAATGACATTGACTGGTTAGGTGTCTAATGAACATATTGAAATAAGTTTATTTTTTTCTATGATGTCATTTTAGAGAATGAAGCGTATGAGAAAGCAAAGCTTCTCCATTATAGATAGATCAAAATCTAAGTGGTAGAAGCTTAGGGTCCCTGTAAATTGAACATGATTTGACAAAACCATCATCATTAGGTTTCCCAGACTAGATTTCCAAAAAGATCTGTTATCTCTTAGCCTTATCCTAATCAGGTGTAAGATAAATGCTATGTATTTCTTGGTTGTTTTGCTATATTAAGATTGTTTAGTAGAATGAGTAGATTGTGCACTTAACAGTGTCAGAAATTGCTCTGTGTTTGGAAATCAATTGCTTTTTTAACATTAATATTGTAGCAGCACCAAACCTGCAGGAATCTTTAATTACTCTTGAGTTTTTCCACAACCTTCCTCTCATACAAGGTTTGGATTTCATTTTTGTGCTGGAGTTTTATGGTGCTGCCTCGGTGGCCTTTTGCCATGGCCATTACTTACCACTTTTACTCATCTCTCTATTTCTGATTTTATTCCTCCTGGACTTGATTTCTTGCTGCTCCTGACACCTGCTCCAGCCTGATAAACTGACAGCTCCAATTGTAAATCTTGCCCCGATGCTTTCCTTTCCCCGAGATGGAAAATAGCACGTTCCAATGGGTTATAACACTTTAGCAAACATCAGGAATCCTGTCCTTTCCACTTTGGATCCCTACTGTTTAAAGACAGACAAGCTATTCCCCTTGTCTGGTAAACCTTGCCCCATATGACCCCCTCCTTCTTTTCAGTTGGCCACCTTTTACCCCTCTGACAAACAAGCTCAATTCAGGGGGCATCTCCTCAAGGCAGTTGCCTTGATACAGTCCAGTAATATTCTCAGACCTGCAAAGACCAGCTTATATGATCTGGTCTATGTTCTTCTAGCTCTCTGGTTTCCTTTCCAACAGAGCACTATGCCTATAATCACTCATAATTACTTGTCTCACAGTGTTTCTCACAATTACGATGATTTGCTCCTTTTCTCCACTTTATATGCAGCAAATAGTATTTATTAAGTAAGTGGTCAATGAATGAAATAAGCAAAACAGGCAAAGCACAAGGGAAACTGATCCTAGTGATCTTTCTGATTTACTCTCAGAAAAAGTGCAGGACTCCAATCTGATAAAGCAAATTCTAATTCTGAATACTAAAACAGCAGCGATGCAAATGAAACTTCTAAAAGTGTGTCTGTGCGTGTGCAGAGCTCCGTACACTTCCTGTACACAGCGACACCCTTGTTGGCAGAGGCACCTGAATTGGACTCTGACATTGCCCATGAATATTCTGATTATAAAACGCGGCTTTTAGGAACCAGATGTCCTTAGCAGATTTTACTCAATTTAAGTTTTTCATTTAGTTCTCCTTTGAAAGTTTCAGTGCTGAATTATCATGGATATTTCTAGCTGGGAGTATTTGAGGTCTATAATTTAGTTGGAGACTAGGGACACCATTTGGTATAGGGAGTACATTCTTGATTCCATGTTTTAGAGCGCATTGCTTCTCCGCCGTTTCCTTGTCCAGCCCTTTTTCCCTCATGATCAAAACAATATAAAAAGGTTCTGACAGTATTTTTTTCTTTTGCCATAATTTTCCCCCCTGAAAAGTGACTAGGTTTTCCTTCAATAATGTACACATGGCAGACCCATATTTTAACATGTTTTCTACAGTGAAAAACACCAGGTGGTCTATAACTTGGACTCTATTTCCTTGGTTGTAATGGAGCTAAAATTTTCATTTGGTATATGAGCCATTTAAAGGGAAATATTTTGTTTATACAACAAAATTAGCACAGGCTTAATAAATACAATTGGCAATATAGATAAAACTAAGTAAAACATATACACTCTTAGCCGTACTCTATAAATTTAACCATTACTAATACCTTATCTATTCTGTTTTCCTTTTTCTGTACAGGTTTGGATTTTTGAGATAATGTTATATATAAAAATGTGAAGTTACTTTATGTAACATTGCCATATCACTTGGGTTCAAATTCTAGCTTGGCTCCTGGATACCTACAGGACTTTATTAACATTTTCTTAAGTTGCATAACCCATCTCTGAGCTGTCTTCCTCTTCTATAACACAGGGATCCTAATAATGGCTACCTCATAGATTTCTAAATAGTCCATGGGACAAAACAAGTAAAACACCTAATAGACTTTTCCTAGTGAAGCATAGGACAATAATAATAATAAAAAAAATAAAATAACAATAATTTAGAATAGTTTAATACTTGTTGAGTGTAAGGCACTGCTCAAGATACATTTTCCTTCTCAGGAGATGGGACATAATAGCATCATGTTATGGGAATGTTGCTGACTTTCAGGATAGTGAAGTCTGGCTTTGGTATTGCTCCTTGGAGCTGTCTAACTTAGATGAAATTCACTTTACTAAATTTGACATCATCTCCCAACTGCTTTTTAATAAGAATGGAGAAAAGATGATTGTTAATGACCTTCCTTGCTCTATGCCCAAACAGAGATGTCAACTCATAATTGTGAGAGTTACTATAAATTATACCCCAAAGGGGACAGAGAGAAGACAGAGAAGAGATAATGATGTTTCAGCGGGGTGTGAATTGGTGCTGGCTTGAGAGAGGCGACCTGAAGAAACCCTGTTTTAATATCTCTTGCTCGGTTAGGGGTGTAACCTCAGATCACCACCCTGCTTTAACTCATTATTTAACATCAAATATTTGTTTTAAATGTTTGTTTACTTCCCCAAACTCTCCGTCTTCAGAATAGTATTCTGTTATTCTCTTGTTAAAAATAGCCAGTATTTTATGGTTTATTAAAATCAATCTGTTACAATGCAGAAGATCCACTTTCTGCAGAGGGAAGAAAAGGTGTGTTTAAGTAGTGGAAGGAAGGAGTTAAATTAGTGAAAAAAGAGAAATTTGTAAGTTAGATATTTAGGGGTAAAGTACAGAATAAGCAGAAAAACAGACAGATGCTTTAGTGTATTTACATTGAGTTTCCCACAAAAGAGAAGGTACCAAGAACACAGAGGAAGGTACCTCAGAACAGTGCTTGGGTTTTAATACAGGTGGTCATGGAACTGCTCAAGCAACTCAAAGACACATAGCATCGAAGACCCAATTCTGATGAGAAAAATAAATGCAAAGAAATAAAGCTCACCAGAGCAGGGCCAGTGCATACTGGCTCTGTCCATTGTTAGAGATTTCAGAAAGACCTTGGGAAGTGCTTAAGCATCCAGGGTCTGAGTTCCTGGGAATGATCCTTTGCATGAAACATAAAGGGGGTTACTTGAGTTTTTGTGCATTACAAGTCTTGCTTCTTTTGAAAACTCTTGTTAAATTATTTTAAACAATTTCAGGAAACTTCCATCAATCTGCTCTACTTATTGGCATCAGGTCTGGCAACAACACCACCTGACTGAGGAAAAGGGTGTCTCCCACACCTGTTAATGTCCACACAACTTACCCTAAAGGCTAAGCAGATTCCCTCTATTCAAGTTGTGCTTCTGGTATTACTGTTACTGCCAAGATTAGCCCATAAGGTTGGGTCTACTTGTTAATAGTATAACTAAAAGAGAAAATGAACTGGTTTGGTAACCATGATCTCTCTTTTGTTTCTAATATATTCTTGAAAAATATAAAACATACAGAAAGAGTAACAAATAAAAAGTTTACCACTCAAAATATTTTCACAAAATATATACTGTTGTGCAAACAACTTGCTAGAACTGTGGAATTCCCCCATTCAAATGTCCATCCTCACAACTATTAGCATCCAAAGGGTAACTAGTATGCAATTAAAGAATATAGAGGGGCGCCTGGGTGGCTTAGTCGGTTAAGCGTCCGACTTTCGCTTAGGTCATGATCTCGCGGTTCGTGGGTTCGAGCCCAGCGTCGGGCTCTGTGCTGACTGCCAGCTCAGAGCCTGGAGCCTGTTTCAGTCTGTGACTCCCTCTCTCTCTGACCCTCCCCTGCTCACGCTGTCTCTCTCTCTCTCTCTAGAAATAAATAAAACATTTTAAAAAAAATTAAAAAAATAAAAAAATGAAAGAGATCTCACTTGACTAGATCAGCATGTTCCAGAATTCCAGCAAAAAAAAAAAAAAAAGAATATAGATTATCTGCTACGTGTTTTTTATTTAAGTAATATATATGAAACTATCCAATGTGTGTGTGTGTGTGTATGTGTGTGTGTTACTTTGCACTTAACAATGTAATTGTGAGATTCACCATTCCTGTCATGTACTGATGAAGTTCATTTATTCTAATTAAATTACATGAATGTATCTCGATTGATTTATCTACCCCACTGCTAATGAATAGTTAGGTTATTGGCAGTTTGGGGATTTAATGAATCTTGTTTTCACAGCAGACCCCCCCCTTATCCATAGTTTGCTTTTTGCAGTTTCAGTTTACACAGTCTGAAAGTAGATGATCCTCCTTCTGATGTAAAGTCAGAAGGTCAATGCTAGCTTAAGAGGATGTCACAATGCCTACTCATTCTCCTTGCTTCATCTCCTCACACAAGCATTTTATCATTTCATATCATCACAAGAAGGGTGAGCACAGTAAGATATTCTGAGAGAGACCGTAGTCACACAACTTTTATTACAGTATACTGCCCAAAGTGTCCCATTTTATTATTAGTTGTTTTTAAAGATTTTTAACGTTTATTTAAACATTAAATAAATCACGAACATGAGTTTGGGAGGGGCAGAGAGAGAGGGCGATACAGAATCTGAAACAGGCTACAGGCTCTGAGCCATCAGCACAGAACCTGATGCGGGGTTTGAACTCATGGACCGTGAGATCATGACCTGAGCCGAAGTTGGACGTCCAACTGACTGAGCCACCTAGGTGCCCCTATTATTAGTTGTTGTTAATCTCTTACTGCGCCTAATTTATAACTAAACTTTATCAAAGATTAGTGTGTATAGAAAAAAATAGTATATCCGGGGTTGGTACTATCTGCGGCTTCACGCGTACACTGGGGGTCTGGGATTGTATTCTCCCACAGATAAGGGTGGAAGACTGTATATGTCCTCTTCTTCTGTACAAAATTCTTACCTATTCTTTTTAGGGATCATATATACATGTTCCTGTAAGTAATATAGCTAGGAGTATGATGACATGGTGATGGGATCCACTTACATGCCACTTTATTAAAAACTGCCAAGCAGTTTTTCCACACGTGTATATCTACTTATATTCTGACTATTACTGCAAGGACATTTCAGTAACTCCATCTTCTTGCCAATACTTGGCATTGTCCTTTTGTTTTTTCATTGTTATGTATTTGAATGGTGGTAGAATTAAAGGAATTTCATTGAATTCACATAATGAAACTCAATCTTTTCATATGAGGGTACGATTATACACAATATATTCCAAAGCACCCACCACAAAATTACTAGAATTAATAAGTGAATTTAATAAGGTTGGTAGGTAAAAGATCAATGGATAACAAACAGCTGTAGCATGAGATATCAAGTTACAGAATCACGGCTGTAGACCTGAAACTAATACAATATTCTGTGTCAACTGTATTTCAATTAAAAAAAACACTGTAAAATACAATTTCAAAATAGAATTTAAATAAAAATCAAAGCATCAACTACTTCATCATATATCAAACAAAAGCAAGTAAGACTCCTATGTAGAAAGAAGCTATTATTGAGAAAAAACAAATTAACTAAGGAGTGGATGGTGACGATGATTGCACAACAATGTGGATACATTTCATGTCACTGAACTGTATACTGAGAAATGGTTAAAACTGTAAATTTTATGTTATGTATATTTTACCACAATTAAAACAAAAACAAAAACAAATAACACGTTTTTTTTTAGTGTCAGGTCAGTAGTCTCAACATTACAATCTCTATCAAACCTCAAACAGATATAAATGGAATTTTTTGATCAGTGATTCGACAATTATATAGAAATGCAAAAGCCAAAATGGAACAAATTTGGAGGACTTACAACACTGACTATTAAGAATGTGTATTAAAGAATGGTGGCATGTATAGTACTCACGGTATTATAATTAGGTCAGTAGAGTAGATAAGTAGAAAATAGATAAAATAGACAAGTAGAAAAGGTCAAGAACTTGAAATGTGGACACTTGGATTATGACAAAGTTGATATGGAAGGTCAGAATTTTCAGTAAGGATGCTAAGTCAATCAGATGTCAATTTGGGGTAAAATATTAACTATAAACTAGGGTTTACACCTTATGAAAAAAGAATTTCATGTAGATTATAGATCTAAATATTAAAATAAGAGAGCTTCTAAAAGCAAACCCATACACGTGAAAAGTGGAGTTGGCAAAGATGTTTTAAATATCTAGTCATAGGGGCACCTGGGTGGCTCAGTCGGTTAAGTGTCCAACTTCGGCTCAGGTCATGATCTCACAGTTTGTGGGTTCGAGTCCACATTGGGCTCTCTGTTAATGGCTAGCTCAGAGCCTGGAGCCTGTTTCAGATTCTGTGTCTCCCTCTCTCTCTGACCCTCCCTTGTTCATGCTGTCTCTCTCAGAAATAAATAAAAAATGTTAAAAAAAGTAAATAAATATGTAGTCATAAAGGAGAAGGTGAACAAGTTACACTGCATTAAAATGAGCAATTTCTGTGTATTTAACATCCTCATTAAGATACTGAAAAGAGGGGTGCCTGGGTGGCTCAGTCGGTTAAGTCAGTTAACTTCAGCTCAGGCTTATCTCAACAGTTCATGAGTTCAAGCCCCATGTTGGGCTCTGTGCTGACGGCCCAGAGCCTGGAGCCTGCTTCAAATTCTGTGTCTCCCTCTCTGTGCCCCTCCCTTGTTCTCTCTCTCTCTCTCTCTCTCTCTCTCTCTCTCTCAAAAATAAACATTAAAATTTTTTAAAGAAAATTACTTAAAAAAATTTTTTTAAAGATATTGAAAAGAGAAGCCGGAGTAAGAAAAAAAATGTTTGCAACATATAAAAACATCAGTAGACAAGTGCCCATAATACGTAAATACCTTCCACAAATCAAGAAATAGGACAATATAATATTAAAAGGAGAAAAAGCCTTGACTACTAGGCATTTAACATTGAAAGGGGCACCTGGTAGCTGTAGGTTGAATAAGTGATGCTTGACTTTGGCTCAGGCCATCATCTCAGGATTGTGGGATTAAGCCCCGTATAGGGCTTTGTGCTGAGCATGGAGCCTGCTTAAGATTCTCTCTCTCTCCCTCTGCCCCTCTGCCCCACTTGCATTCTCTCTAAAATTAAAAAAAAAGTTAAATAAGTAAAAAAAATTTTTAAAAAATGGTGAAGGACAAAGGTATATTTATAGGATTTGGTAATTTCGGTTGCTGTTTCAGTAGAAAGAATGTTCAGCATCTTCAAATATAAGTATGGATTAATGTATGCATCAAACAAAAGTAAATAAAATATTTAAAACAAAGCAAAAACAATTCCAACTACATTTCTTCTCTGAGGGTTCCCTTATTTAGTAAGATACTGATTTTACTGTGACAAGGACATAAACATTATAATTTTATCATCTCTCTCACTAAACAAAAAAATATCTTTAATACTAAATAATTGTAGCAAATTTATAATATCTTCAAAATAATGCCAGGTATATTTACTATCTTAGAATGAACTCCCTGTTTTAATTTCATTTGTTAGATAACAAATTGACAACTATATCAAAATTAACTTAATTGATTTTCTAAGTGAAGCATGTAGCATCATTAATATAGAACCAGTATCATTTATTTATTTTCAAGTTCACTAATAGATTTGTGCAAACACAAATCTGTTGTTGACACCCTCTAGTTAAGTTTCCTTCTTTCTGCCATCACATTTTTCAATACTAGAATTTCAATTTGGTCCTTTTATTATTATTGCTGCTACTGTTATTATGATTACTATTATTAATATATCTCTGTTGATGTTATCTATTTGTTGAGACTTAGTCATTATACATTTAATTCTTTGAACATAGTTTAACTTGTTATTTTCTGTGTATGAACCATACTTAATTTTTCTTCAGGTCTCAAATTTTTTTGTTGTTGAAAATGAACAATTTTAAGTAATATATCCTAGCAATTTTGAAATCAGGTCCCATCTGACCCACATTGAGTTTATTTTTTAAAATATTTTTGACGTTTATTTATTATTGAGACAGAGAGAAACAGAGCATTACTAGGGGAGGGGCAGAGAGAGAGGGAGACACAGAATCTGAAGCAGGCTCCAGGCTCTGAACTGTCAGCAGAAAGCCTGATGCGGGGCTTGAACCCATGAACTGTGAGATCATGATCTGAACTGAAGTCGGATGCTAAAACGACTGAGCCACCCAGGTGCCCCTCCACATTGCGTTTAATTTGCTGAGCTTTTGTTTTCTTGTTGTGATTTTTATTTTAGTTGCTTTCCTGGACTTCTGGAGATTCTACATTCCCAGCATTATAAAGTCACTGAGTCTTCTGTTGACTTTGTTTTTTTAAGTTCTTGCTTGTATTCTTAAACCTTGTTTCCTAAAGGTTACCTGAGTCACCACAACTTAGTGTTTAGTCAATGAATAAGATTTTTTCTCTAAATACCTTGAGCCAGTAAGCCCCCTACCTTTTGCCAAGGGAAACTGTGTCTGAAGGCGCGCTGTCACATTTCAGGAAATTTACAGTTCAGCCCTAGCTTTCATTCTCCTTCGAGATCAACTGAAGGTGAACTACTACTGGGTATTCTCCTTTCCTTGCTCATTCTTGGGCAAGTGAACAGTCCTGCACATGTGCACAGACTTCTGGATCCCCAGAAGTCTGTGCAAGTTTTTCAGAGTCTCCTAGGGTCATCTACTCTCCTGGGTCTTCCCTTCTGATTTTTGACGAAACTCTTGCAGACCCCAGCTAAAATCACAGCCATAGGTAGCTGCAATGTTAATGACTGAATCAATTTCTTATTCCTTGGCAACTCTCTGTAAATGGGGTTTTTCCACTGGAGCAGCAAGACTCATCATAATATAAACTGTATTCTGAGACAGGGCTTTTTCACAGGGCTCCAAAAGAAATCAGGCCCTCTGTTGGCTATGAGTCCACTGGCTTTTTATTACTGCCACTCTATCAAGCTGGATACCATGGGGATGGCATTAGTCCTGAGTTAAAATACCGTAGATGATGGCATTCTTATTGAGAGCCAGTAGTTTTTCTGGAATAAATACAGTCAATGCCTTTGATTCATTTCCAGAGTTCTCAAAGAGTAGATTTTGATAGTTTTACTAGTGTCTCACTGCTTTCCTTTGGTAACAGATTCATCAATGACCTAACTCCACCATTCTGGAAGTCCTGCTTGACCAGTTTCATTTAAATGTTTGCCAAAGTTCTCCAGTGGAGTCAATAAATGAAAATTCACAGCCATTACTTCAGTGTTAAAAACAGACTTTTGTTAGGACTCCCCACCTGTTGTATATGATGTGCTTTAAAGGGAGGTGTTAATTACATACCTCCAGAGCAAAGTTTGAAATAGGAAATAAGAAAAATTGATTTAGATAAAGAGTCATTTGATCTAAATAAAGAGTCATGATTCACAGAGGAATATATAAACACACATGTTGGTATATGCATTAAATTGTTAGTTTTGTGCTCAAACTTTTAAAATAAGAGCTAATTTTTAAAGTAGATGCTGAAGATGTTCAGTAGATACTGATTTTCTAGTTTTCATATTGTAATATCATTGTAGTTTCAATTATCATAAAGTAAATGTTGACAAACTTCTTGTGCATCTTAAAATTTCATCATCTCACTTGTAAAACGGAAATTCGATAACTGATATTTCACTGGAAATGTATTTTATTTTCTAGGTCATTAGTTTCAAGACAATTCTTTAAAAAAATTCTAAAAGTGTGATTTATCATTCATATAAGCACATATTTTAAGTTGATTTTAAATTTACAAAACTGCTGATAATCGACTTTGCTTTGCCCCCAAAAACAATTTCATACAGTTTGTGACACATGATGTCACTAAGCCACTCTACAAGGTATGTTAATTGTTATAATCAAGCTTTATAGCAGTGATTTGTAGCCTTCGATTCCCAAAGAAATTTTATATGTGATGTTTTTTAAAGAAGGTGGTGATTTAATTTGCAAGTGGAAAAGTATAAGAAAAAATGGAAAAGGAATGTCACTGGTTGATTTTCAATTTAACTACCCTGAGATAACTTTGATTTTAAGACACATTATCTCATGCACTACTGAATAAGAACATGGCAGAAAACAGAAGCACAAAATATAGACATTTAAATCCAGCCAAAGGGGGCGCCTGGGTGGCTCAGTCAGTTAAGTGTCCAACTTTGGCTTAGGTCATGTTCTCATGGTTCATGGGTTTGAACCCCGCATCGGGCTCTGTGCTGACAGCTAGCTTAGAACCTGGAGCCTGTTTCAGATTCTGTGTCTCCCTCTCTCTCTGACCCTCCCCTCCTCATGCTATCTCTCTCCCTCTATCAGATATTTAAAGAAAAAAACATTAAAAATTAAAAAAAATAAATCCAAAGATATTTTAATTATAAATAATATTACTTCTTTTAAACATCTGGTGCAATGTTAAACCACACAAGGTTACCGGTGTAAACCAGGACTATCCTAGGATAACCAAGAGGTGTTCACTGTACAGAGAAATATTTGAAAAGTTGTCCAAACTCATTAATCATCCAGGACATGAAAAATTAAGAAAAAAAGTCTCTTTTGAAAAAATGATGTTCTATCTGGATAGATTATTGTTTTAACCCCCTGACTCTCTGCTTCTGACTCTGCTCTACTACCAGCTCTACAACAGTGTGATTTCTTTATACTATATTCATTGTTTTATTCTTAAAGGATAGAACAGTGCCTGACACATAGTAGGTACTCATATTTTTGAAGTGATGAAAGTAAACAGTTCCTTAATATGAATAAATTAAGCTGGAAGAATTATTTAAAATCAGATAATCCATTTATTCCTGTGGTTAAACCTTAGTCAAATATATTGGTTCCAATTGACGTGTTGGAAATTCATGGAGTTGGTACTGAGTTAACCACTAACATACAATGAATACCCAGCTGGACTATTTGGATTCACTAGAACACCTACTTCTCGTTTGAAATTTCCAAATGTAGTTGAGATTAGCAATAATATAATTTGGCTTTATGAATATTATATGGGCATAAAAAATATAAATATAGGTTGTTGCTGGAGAATTACATTGGGCCTAAAAATACTAAAAAAACAAAAAATAAGCAAGCTCAAGTATGAACTCATGGAGAGAAATTCTATGACCTTCTATTGCCACTGACAAAGCAAGATGCATACCACACAAAGACATTTGGTCATAAATGACAAGTAAATTAATTAATTTAATCCAACCACTCAGTATTGGAGTCTCAGCTCTAGTATTTCTGACACAGAGTCTGTCTTCTCAATAATTATAATCAGAGAGAAGTTTGAGAATGAAGGCACAGAAAACATCCACCAATTTGAAAATATATGATATGATATAAAAATATCATACAGTTAGTGAGTATGCAGTTAATTATTATTTGTAAATGCTTATTTATTTTTATTTTGAGAGAGACAGAAAACATAATCTGGGAAAGGAGCAGACAGAGAGGGAGACACAGAGTCCCAAGCAGGCTCAGCAATGTCAGCACAGAGCCTGATCGTGAGGCTTGATTGCACAAACTATGAGATCATGACCTGAGCTGAAATCAAGGGTCAGACATTCAAGTGACTGAGTCGCCAACGTGCCCCAATATGCAGTTAATTAAAGTGATCTTTATCAGTGCTTATGCTAAATATATCTTTTAGACTACGTTTACAAGTTTAATCCCCTTCACAATCATTTGGGCAGTTTCTATCGAAAATGCTCAGTGAAGAAAAGAAAGAATATATTTGCATTGGATATATTAAGCAATCAGTTTGGATCTATATAGAAATCAGTTAATTATTGGTAGGCATTCCTGTTCTGCTAATACAACAGGAATTTCTAAGATTGTTACTGAAGTCATCTTGTAGGGACTGTATTTTAAAAGCTTTACCTATAAGTGTAACATGGGATATGTCAATGGTACACTATGGACGACATTCTGTCTGTCACAATGGAGAAAGGCAAGTGATTCTTCAAATAACTGTCAGAGATACTACAGAGTATTTTCTTGTTGTTTTCTACTTTTCCATCACATGCTGAAAATAAATTTTAGAAATTGAGTCTTTGCTCATTTAAATGTATCTCAAATGATTACTTATCACACAAGAACATAAAGATTATGTTAAAAAAGTTGGAAAAGACAAAAAACAAATTCAGAAAGTCATATGAATAATATAACTACATCTGTGTTTTATCAATAAAACTTGATGAGGCAGAAATTATATTTTCTCCCAGAGGCTCTGGAACTCGTGTACTCACAATGCTATGATTGTATTCCTGGTGTCATGAACGAAGTTAAAAACTATATCTATGGCATTATTCCCAGCATCCAGAATACTAATGTACTAGCAGGGGGTTATCTCTTCTGGGCTGGAAGGATTGAATTTGGGAAAATGAGAAGAATGTGGGCAATTAATCTAATTCAGACACCTGAAAACTTTTAAAAATGAAATATGACCCATGTAAATAAACCTTTTCTTTTCTCTTAAAATGGTTTTGTCTGCTCTGTAAGGTTGACAATGCATGCTCAGTCTGATATAGACACACACCAACTTATATCAAATTGTTGTTCAAGAAAAATCTATGTAACGATGATCTGTAAAGCTAATTAAAATGCAGATTCCCTGGCCACATGCTTAAAAGTAATGACTCATAATCTCTGGGAAATAGCCCCAATACTTATAATTTTAACTAGGTTCCCTGGGATTTTGTTATTCAGTAAAGAATGTGAAATAGTCTACTTATTACCAATGGTTCTCAAACTTTACCATGCACCAGAATTACTCCAGGACTTGTTAGAATATAGATTGCTGGTCCCACTCACTTTCTGATTTGTCATATATAAAGTACAGTTTGGGAAAGGGCATGTCTAACAAATACTCAGGTGAGACTAATGCTACTAACCAGAGAACGATGGTTTGAAAACTTCTGCTCCACAAGAATGCTTTTCAAATTAAAGCAAACATAAGTATTCATCTGAAGATTCTGTCAAAACAAAGATTCAAAAGTCCCACCTCCAGGGTCACCTGGGTGGCTCAGTGGGTTAAGCATCTGACTTCAGCATAGGTCATGATCTCATGATTTGTGAGTTTGAATCCTGCATTGGGCTGTGTGCTGACAGCTAGCTCAGTGTCTGGTGACTGTCTTCAGATTCTGTCTGTCTGCCTTTCTGTCTGTCTCTCTCTCTCAAAAATAAATAAAACATTAAAAAACTTGTAAAGTCCTACCTCCAGAGATTTTGGTTCAGAAGATTGGGAGTGCAGCATGATAACATATTTCTAACAAGTTCCTAGATAATGACTTACAGTGCTCTGTTAAGAACTACAAATCTTCAACTCTATTAAAACACTTGGACTATGGAATTGACTCAATTACTTCCCCCCTGATTTGTCTATAGATTTCCAGTTCACCAAATATAATGAAAAATGCTAAGAAAAAAAATGTTTTCAATTCTATTAGCAGCAGAGCATTTATGCACAAATTGTGTTCTAAAAGATGGTCGTGGGCTACCTACGTTGGCTATTTCAGCGGCTCACTCATCACAGAACCATACAAACAGAATCTCTTCCTAGCGAACTAGCAATCCCAAAGCCTTGTTCTGATTGAGTGTCCACTGTTGGGGATAGTAAAAAGAGATAGATCAAGCACCCAACAGGGTAGCTGTCATCACAGATTAAGTCTCTGGGTGTGGTTTGGGAGACTGACCAGTAGAATGCATGGCATCAAAAAATTTAAAAAAAGAAAGAAAGAAAATGAAACAAAATATACCCAAATGAGTACTGCTGTCAATAAGAAAGAAATGTCTGATTTTAAAAATTGTAAAAGTCAAAGTGAACACAGAGTAATCTCTCATTTTGTTGAAAATAGTATTTTCTGTTGCACTAAAAATAACAACAATCAATAATATATTAATAGAAAATTAGTATACAGTTTTGAGGGGGAAAATTCACAAGTTAGGCAGCTTACAAGACCAGCCAAGGAAAGATAATCTATTTACAAATGTTTCTGGCTCAAAGGTTTCTGATCAATGATCTACAATGACAAGCAAATAATAGAGAACATGATGAATATATTGTTTCTGGAATTTCAGCAAATAAAAAAATTATCACAATAAGAAAAAAATGTTATTACAAATGATGTAATATCTGTGTGTAAGTGTAATGTGCAAGCTGGCCTAAAAATTCTTTTTAACATTCTTCAGATCTGTCATGATCCAAAATAATGGTTCACTTCTTTGATAATGTCACTTCTCAAAAACAGCAAGTAGTATTCTGATCTCTTATAAATAATAATAATTGGATCTATTTTTCTAAATGTCTTCATCTTTAAAAAAATTTGTTAAATGTTTGTTTTGGAGAGAAGGACAGGGAGGGGCAGAGAGAGAAACAGACACAAAATCCTAAGCAGTCTTCAAGCTGTCAACACGGAGCCTGATGTGGGGCTAGAACCCACAAACTGTGAGATCACAACCTGAGCTAAAGTCAAATGCTTAAGTGAGTCACCCAGATGCCCCAAAACTTTTCAACTTAAAGGGAATGTCCTGTGACTGTCATCCCCTTCACACCCCCAACATACCTATATACCCATGGCAAGTATGAATATGCAGCTCTGGTTTTATAATGAACATCAATGGGGGAAACAGATAAATAGCAATGTATTTATGCAAAGTGAAAGAGAATGAAATGTATTTCACAACAGGTTAACCTAGTTTCAGTCATAAACAAACAGAAGGAAGAAAATTGTTTACATGAGATACAATTCAAAATCTCATTTAACTGTCAGAACAATTTGCAAGAAATTCAGTTTATAAATGAAAATACTGTAGGAGAAGGATAGTCTAATATTTGGCTCATCCGGAAGCTTATAGGAATTAAGCCTGGTTCTTTATGTATATTATCTAATTTTGTTTTCAGAATGATAATTTAGAAAGTAGACCTTTGGGAAAGTGAAGATTTCTCACAATTTAGAAAAATACCCACTTCAAGAGTTCTGGAGCACAATCAAGGAGTTTGATTAGCCCTATGCTTGGCACATAAGATATATAGGTAATTAAATACATATTCCTATTTAAATAATCATTTAAGATTGTTATATATTATTATATATTTTATATATTAAATAAAAAACGTATATATGTATATGAGAGAGGTATATATATACATGTAAACATATGCTTTTATATATGCATATATACACACATACTTTATGTATATGTATGTATTTATACAAGGTCTATACATGTACAAATATGTACATATGTATGGTACTATTTCTTATATATGGGATAACACATTTATATTTCTGTTCTTTCAATAAGAACAATTCAAGATAGAGGGGTACCTGGGTGCCTCAGGTGGTTAAACATCTGACTTCCACTTAGGTCACGGTTGGTGACTTCAAGTCCCGCATCGGTCTCCATGCTGACAATGTGGAGACTGCTTAGGATTCTTTCTCTCTCCCTCTCTATCTACCCCTCCCCTGCTTGCTCACTCGCTCTCTCTCGCTCTCTCTCTCTTTCTCAAAAATAAATAAACTTAAAAAAAAAAAAAGAATAATTCAAGGTGCTCAAAGACATTTTAATTTATGGCTTTGGAATGGTATTATTGAAATGACACAGGTCTGGACTTATGCATCTTTGAATAAAATATTGCATTTATATCAGTAATGATCCTTTGTCCATCTCTAAAGCATTTTCTAAAGATATTTCCCTTGTCACAGGTGATATTAATTTATATTTCTAAGATAAATAGGACAACTTTTAAAATCTGCCTTGCAAACTTTTAGACATGTAATGGTATGCTGCCAAATATATCTACAGGGATGTAAGACATATACTGTAACAATTATTACTGATAACACTGATTACTGTCATTCAAGTTAACTTAGAGATAATTACAAGAAATACTAGAGTATTTCAGTTTTATTGGCAAATTTGTATATTAAAATGAAATGGTATTCATTTTTAGAGAACTCTTAAATCTTCTTCAAAGGGCTGAATAAACTGGAAAAGAAAAAGCAATTATGAAAGCTGGTGACCAAGAATGTGTTTTCAAATGCCAAGAGTCAGAGATAAAATTTTAGGAGATTATGATAATATTGATCAGTTGTTTTGAGATAATGTTCTCTTGAATCGATAGCAATAAAAGGTGAGTGAGGAGGAATGATTAGATACTCCATGACAGGAGACTGTCTGGGGAAATATGTACACAGATCCATTTTTAATTTTGGAGATTCTGTAACCCATTTTCATCTCAGCTCATAATACGTTGATAGTGGGTTGCAGGAAAAATGCTATTAAGATGACTTGTTTATACAATTTTCTGCAGTAAATGAATTGATCTTCCCATTTATTTGATTTGTGATGATGGCATTTGTCATGTTTCCTTACGACTGCAATCCAAATTTTAAGAAACCTCTGGCATGAGGAGTGACAGGAAAAGTAATAAAAGCTTGTTTTCAGTTTACTTCTTGATGGATGCTACCACTATCTTACTTATTTTCCTAAAGGTTTTATTTAGGCATTCTTAAAAAAAACAGGGGAAAATAAATTTTTAGACAACTGGTATTAAGCAGTTGTTATTGGGGTCGATATCCAGTAGCACTCACGCCTTATTTTTTCCCCAATACTTAAACTTCCAGAAGGTATAATGTAGCTTATTCAAATCAAGAAGGAGCTTGCTTGGGGCACCTGGGTGGCTCGGTCGGCTAAGCGACCAACTCTTGATTTTGGCTCAAGTCATGATCTCATGGTTTGTGAGATCGAGTTTCACAATGGGCACTGTGCTGACAACATGGAACCCACTTGGGATTTTCTCTCTCCCTCTCTCTCTGCCCCTCTCCCCAACTCTCTCTCTCTCTCAAAATAAATAAACATTAAAGAAGAAGAAGAAGAAGAAGAAGAAGAAGAAGAAGAAGAAGCAGCAGCAGCAGCAGCTTGCTTCATAGTGAGGGCTTGGAAAATCCAAATAACCTAAAGTAAAGTGTGGTAGAGTTCAGTCATGGATGGTCTGGTGGGAAGAAAGAGAATGCAGTAAAATGTCTTTGGGAAATGTATAAGAAATACAAATGAAAAATAAACTCTAATTCTGACTATAGAATTGAAGCCTCAGAGGTTGAGTGTAGAATAATTAGCCAAATGAAGCTTATGTACCTTGTCTATGTGATTATTTTTGAAGGCAAAATAGTCAGATAGCTTGAAACTGTGCCATCTAGTTTCCTGACAGTGGGTCAGTGATTTAATCTGTTGCAGATTAATGATCTCTAAAATGAGGGTCATAGCTATCCTGAAATATATGTTTTCTATGATAATTAGCAATGAGGATGATGATAAAGATATCAGAGGCCATTATGCATATTTTCTCAGGAAGTAGAATGAACTACTAATAAGAAAAAGGAAATAATAACTAACATCATCCGGCAATGTCTGGTACCATCTTCTGGCAAATAAACCTTTTATGTTATATTTCATACTATTTTATTTATATATACATATGTGTGTGTGTGTGTGTGTGTATATATATATATATATATATACACATATATGTGTGTGTGTGTGTGTGTGTGTGTGTATATATATGTATATATACATATATATATATTATTTTAACCTCAGGTATCTTTTTGGATCCCTCCCAGTCCTATTAGTCCCTAGTCATTGTTCAGGTAACCACTTCCTATTTCATGCGACAGAAAGTGGTGTGCTACTGAATGCTGGACAATCGGTCCTAGGCACGTGGAAGAAGGACTTGCTTTATACTTCCTGCCAGTTTCCGTAGTGTAAAGACTCCCAACATGACCAACTGCAAGCTACCATTAATTTAATAAACACTTCATAAGATACTTAAAAATTTAACAATTGTCTTTGTGCACCAGTTGAGCTGATACTTTTAGAATCTGCTGGTCTCTGCTGGTCTTTTAGATTCCCCTTTCAGAAAGCACTCTCCTTTACACAGCAGCATCTGTGTGATGCTTATTTCTGCATATTCACCTTTGCTGCCTGACAAACTTATTTACTTCTCTTCACTAACTTTTTAATAATTCACAAATAACGGGTTGGTTACCTAAAAAATACCTTAAAATTAAATGATTCTTGAAACCACCCATCTATTCTATTTTACTCACTGCTCTCTCCTTAGGTGACTCTGGGGAAGCAAAACAGACAAGGTCCTTGACATCAATGAGCTTATATTTTATAAGAGAAAAGAATGAATAAAAACATGTAGAGGAAATGTAAACATTTAGATCGATATGCGCTCTGAAAGAGATTGATGTGGTCAAGGAAGTCAGCAAGATCCCAGACAGCTGCCAAGGAAGTGAGGCTGGGGCTAAAATCTGAAGAAGGCATGGGAAGGAATCAGGCAAAAAGGAGAACGATGTAGGCAAACAGGAGAAATATGTAAAGATCGGCCTTCAGGTGGCAAAGACCATGGAATTTTAAATGGAGTGACAGGGTATCACTAGGCATATTAAAAGAATAAATCTGCCATAGGAAGCCTTTTTGCAACAGCCACACTGTAGAAGGTAATGCAACTTGACCATTTGAGTCATTGCTCAGCTACACAGTTAGTGACATAACTTGAACTAGATTTCATTATTTTTCTGATTTTCATTTAGTGTAATTTTATAAACAACGTAATACCACTAAAATATCAAACGTGAATCAACTCTCCAAAATATGAAAGCAATTATTTGAAAAGAGCAAAAGGCCATAACATATTTTTTCTATTAAAATTTTTAAATGCAAAGTACTTGAGAAAAACTCGATGAAGTATCTAGAGTTTTGCAACACATATTGATGTGACTGTGCTTACATCTGCCTTACAACTGGCTTCAGCTTTTTCCAAGAAAGTAATAGTTGAAGCAAGGCATTCCTTCCTTCTATCTCTTCTTGAATGCAGTTAACTTATGTCACACTGTATTATTTATTAGGTAACATAAGAAAAATCTGTTTTACCCTCATATGGATATTGTGATTAATTATTAAAATGGGGAAAGAAATCATGCAATGAAATACAGAACTATCCAAGGAAAGCCAGGTTTCTTCCAAGTCTGTAGGCTGTTTATATTTCCTTTGTCAGCCCCTACTCATACATTCACAGAACGTTTCCACAAACACACTGAGACATAATATGCTTCCACACACGATGATAGAAACTAATGTTAATGGAGAGCTGACAAGTGATCATCATAGCCTTAAGCACTTGACAAACAATACCAAGTCTATTCCTTTGAAATTCCATAAGGAATGCAGAATCATTAACTATTTTATAAACCAAAGAAACCCAAGGATGAAAGAAAGCAAAAAGAAGTATGTGAGAAACTAGAAAGGTAGAATATTAACATCCCAAGTACAAAGCATCTGCAGTAAATCCCAAAATGTTAAAACCAGGGCAAAGAGAGCAGTAAATCACTTTCAACCTGTTTGAGGTATAAAAACAAAGCAAAACAAACATAGAAATTATATATATAAAAAGATTGATTTAAAACAAGCAAAAGAATATACAACTAGATGCATAAGTTTACAAAGAGAATTAACATATGGAGAGAATATTATTATTATTATTATTATTTCACTCCTATTGTAGATGAGCAAGATAATGAAGTAGTCAGGTCAAAAACATGAGTCATTCAAATATTCAAGAAAAGATAAAGTTTTAGAATCAAATTTGTAAACTGAAGATCAAGCGAAAAATTGTAAACAGGATTGGTGGTAAATAGATCCTAGTTTGACAGGTCTCAGTAGATATCTTCTCCTAGGACATATTATAATCAAAAATTACATGCGGTTTCCCCTGCTTGGGTTTTCTTGTTTACATTAACTACTGGGACTCTTTAGAGCTTAAATACTATAAGGAGACCATATTCTTGCTGACTCTACTAACAGAGTGTATGCGCAGCAACTTTTTAAAGCAGCATAATAGTTTTAGCAAAGGTGCCTTGGGCATATTTTGAAGATGCTATTAGAAGCATGCTGCCTTCATAATTATTGATTCTCATATGTATCTAATAAGGGCTAAACATTCATACATATTCGTTCACTGGCATTATGTCATAAATATCTTTAATGTACACAGAGCCAAATTCAGCCATGAAAAACAAGCTAGTTCTCCCAAAATGTGACTATCCCTGGGTCTGCAGGAGCGACTACAAGAAAATGAAACAAAATGATTAGCAAATATTTAAGAATGTGTCTTTACATTTAATTGAGTCTTTGAAAATATCTCAACCTACTTCAATAAGGTTGTTGTACAAACTAATTTTTGAAAAAAAAATGAATTATATCATGCAATTATGATGATAAATAAGCAAATTCATGTATTTCAAAATCATTTATTTATTTTTCTTTGCTCTGCCCTTGGTGGTGGTGGTGATTTCTTATCTGAAAATATGGCTAGATTTAAGCATCTTTTGAAATCTAATATCTTATAAAGGATAGAAAGTACATCTGATGTTAGTCAAACCAATATGTCAAAATTAGGCATTGATAACAGCTTGCAATGGGGAAAAAAAATCAAAAGCCAGATTTTAAAGTCTGATGATTATGAAAGCCATACAATCACAATGAATATGTGTCCAGTAGCAACCACCAGTTGCTGATATCCACAATGAGTAACTAGAAATGCGAAGTATTTTTTACTAGACAAAACTGGGCACACTATTCTCTCCATGACTAATAAAATCATTTAGGGAAAAGTAGTTAAGCTGGCCCTCAAGACTGTCAATCCTGTTACTGGAGAGCCAAAAAAAGAAAATAAAATTAGAAATTTTGTTTTCTTAGAATCTAGCAGAACTCTTAGATAACATAGATGTGCAATATATAATGTTTTTATAAATAAAGACAATAAAGCATATCTCCCATGCTTAAAGTTTAAGGATTATTCTGACTAGAGTCACATATATACATCTTAGTAGTGAATTAGATTTTAGAAAACAATGAAAAAAATTATCATTAGAATTATGAAGATCAACTCATTGGACATTCTGTTATTTTCTTTCACCATACATTACTTTCTAGCAAATTAGATTTGTTTACATGGCTTATAAATCAGTTGTGATATTCAATGACAATAGGAGAAGAAATATTATTCAGTATCAAAATAGAGTAAACTAGGCAACACAGAAGGATGATGATGACAGTGATGATGATGATGATGATGATGATGATGATGATGGATAAGACAACACCTAGACTTGGGGCACCTGGGTGGCTTAGTCGGTTAAGCGTCCGACTTTCGCTTGGGTCATGATCTCATGGATCGTGGGTTCGAGCCCCGCACCGGGCTGTGTGCTGACTGCCAGTTCAGAGCCTGGAGCCTGTTTCAGTCTGTGACTCCCTCTCTCTCTGACCCTCCCCTGCTCACACTGTCTGTCTGTCTGTCTGTCTCTCTCTCTCCTAAAAAAAAAAAAGACAACACCTAGACTTTAAGTAGCTTCCCTATGGTGAATGAGCAAAAAAATCTACTCAGTAATTAGAAAACACAGGATAAGCACCAGTATATAGCTTCAAATAGTTTTATAACTGAGACATGATTAATTTGTTCAGGCATGGAGAGTTAGTGTATACTTCACAGAATGAATACATGAGGCCATCTTACCGGATGAGTAAGAACTATCAACATAGGGCATGAAGGAATAGGTATTCTTGGAATGTAGGGAGAAATGGCTCGGTCAGATTTGGGGACGTCTGAAAATATATGCTTTGATGATGTTGAGAAACACAGTTAATTAACACATGACATATCATTTTCTTTGTGGGAGAAATGGGGATATTTGTGCCATAGCACAGACCGAATATCTCTTCTTCTTTGACTAATAAAAGAACACCTATGTGCAATGGGTGGTAATATGTCCAGATTGGACTATTTCCATTTTGAGACACAGTAGCTGATTGGCATGACAGATGAGATGGAATAGGAAGTCATCAAGTACGACTTCCACAAACTCTCTTTAAAGAGAATTCAATTGGCAGGATTCTTTTGCCTCTTCCTCTTCCTTCTTGCTTTAAACATTAAGTGGATGACTGGCATTCCAGCAACCATATTTTGGTATGAGAACCAGTGTCACATTTTAGAAATAAGAGAGTTTAAGATTGGTCCCAGTGACACTCGGGACGCATAACATCAGGTGTGGACAACCTACCTCTGTGTTTTTAGTTATGTGTAAGAAAAATAAATCCATGTATTGTTAACCCAATATTTTAAAAGTTTTAAGTTACAAATATAACCTTGAAGATATATATTGGGACTCACAAACCACATGCATATAATGGTAAGCTTAATTTCTGATACCTATTAGGCACTTAATATTTGTAGCTATTATTACTGATGACAATGAAGACAGATGACTCCAAGAAGCAATAAAAATAGTTGAATTCAAGAGGATTCCATATTTTTGCATATTCTAATGATCTGAGTAAGAAATTTCTCAAAAGCAGTGTCCAAGTCTGTGACACATTGACAGTATCATCAGAAAACTTGGGAAGCTTCATATAGATGCTTAGGCCCAAAATTCTGTGGGAGAGGCAGGACTAGTTAATATTCACAGCCATGTCAAGGGAAACATATGGGAAATTTGTGATGATTCTAAAATTCTCATATGCAATAACTTTTAAAGGAACTTTACATTGAAATGCAAGTACTTAAGGTGTCATCAGCTTTGAAATTTCCAGGTATCTCTCTTGATATAGGACTAAAAAGCACAATGTCTGTTTAATATGAAAGTAGTTAAACATCTGCCAAAACCTCCCACACGTTCAAACTTGGTCCCATGGCCTGAGCCAGGAGCTTCATTCTGACCAATATGTCCATCCTGTGCTTTCTTTCTTTGTCTTTTTCCCCACAGACTTTGCCAACTCAGAGTACCTGAGGTCTGTGCTTGTAACACAAAGGTTTTCCAAATGAATTGCTAAAATTATTAAAAATCTGTGTGAACATTTGTTGGGCTTTATTACAAACTACCTATTCAAAGGGGAGACAAAGTGGAGCCCATATTGAGAAAAATGGAACAGATGGTTAAAAATAAGCAATCTGACATTCCTGGACAATTACAATGTTTATGCGAATAAAAGAGAGGAGGTAAGATACTTTCTCTCTCCCCCCACTGGAACATTACATGAGAGTCTTCAAATAAATTTTTACATCTATTAGCTAGTTTTATCTCAACATTACCATATAAAAATCAACCCAAATGTCATTTTCAATCGTTATTTTTTTACAAATGGGAACATCAAGGCTCTGACTGGTTAAATAACTTGTTTAAATTGCTGTAGGTAGTAAGTGCTTTATTTTCTTCCTAGAATTTATTACTATCAAGGAATTAATTTTCAATTACATACAATACCTAGTTATCTTTTTAATAAAAAGTAAGTACAATAAAGTCAGGTTTTTGTTGCTTGATTTGCCTCTATACCAGTTGTGACTAAAACAACAATTGTCTCTTTGTGGGTTATAAAAACATAATATACGTGTGTGTTTGTGTGTGTGGACACATACAGTGTCAGAGGAAAGAACTGAACCGAGGTCTATATAACTTTAAGACTGCTTTATTCACAATGCCATGACTTAGGAATTGTTCTTGTCATCAGGTTGCTATCATTGCAAGAATTAGAATACCTGACTGCTGTCATGAAATTCAGTTTTCTTTCACATAAAAAAAGGAAGACATGCAACAAACAAAAGGGGAATGGGAACCAAAGTTCCATTTTATCCAGAGGTGTCTAAGTGGCTAATATTCTAATTTAGATCCCAATAAAAAAGAATGAGTAGAAACCCTGATCAGAAACAAAGCCTAAATTTATAGAAACTTTTTGCTCCCCTTGGTCTAAATAATTGAAAGCAATATACTTAGATGTAAATGGAGGATAATAAGGAAGAGGAAGACCAGAAGGAGGAAAGAGAGACTGGTTTACCCCAACAGTAAGCCTGAGCTAAAATATACTCTATCATTTCAACTGTGGAAAAGACAGTTTGGCCACGGGCCTCTGTTGATCCAGGACCTAAAATGACGGTTTGCCAAGTGGATTTAAAAAAAAAGAGGACACGTATTAAAGAATTAAGGAAGAATCTGGGTTTCCCCCCCATTTGAGACAATAATTCCATTCATTATTAACTGTGGCCAAATTCTAATATGTTCTGACCAGTCTTATCATGAATATGCTTCTTAGAGGATAAATAGAAGGTGAAGTTCATAAAGGACTTCAGTGGGCATATTTATATTGTGCAAAGGAGAAAATATTTTGGTCATCTCTTCCTATGATCTTCCCTTATTAATCCTGAATCAAAAACCTATGGGTGAGGGATTTCCTCTGGCTTACTGTTCTTACATGGAGGAAGGGTAAAAGAGGGGGCTGGTCCTGGAAACCAAAATAAAAGATACGAGCACTTAAAATTTGCTTCAAACCATATTCTTCCAGTATGCCCATATGCAACATTGTGTTTTGGTATTCCACATACAAAGTTCACAGTGTCTCCCCCTTCTGGAAATTCAAAATCAAATGGTGGTATTGAAAAAAAATCATTGGCAGTATGACATGAAATTGTAGACCTGAGCACATAATTATAGCCTCCATTCAATCTGATAGTTTAGACAGTATGCATGCCTTTTTCTACAATAAAAGTGATGTATACTCAGTTATGCCTTGATGATTGCCTCTGGCCTTCATTTTGGTTTGTGGAATGGAAAATCTTGTTAAGTGCTGGCAAGGACCTTGGAGGTTTTCATACAAGGTATAGCTGATAAAGCTTTAATAAGCACAATTTTAGCAC
This sequence comes from Proteles cristata cristata, assembly GCA_017311185.1. Classification (NCBI taxonomy): domain Eukaryota; kingdom Metazoa; phylum Chordata; class Mammalia; order Carnivora; family Hyaenidae; genus Proteles; species Proteles cristata. The sequence goes on from JAESUZ010001155.1 coordinate 181,797, forward strand.
GCCATCATTTTTATATGTACAAAATATGAGGAGAAGAAAGATTGAATTGAATTATTTTGGTCACACACCTCAGTTAATGGCAAAGATGATCTATAGCATAGGTGAACTGAATCCTAGATTTTTCTTTTTTTTATTTCATATATTCATATTATCAAGCTACTTCCAATTCAGTGTTTTTGATTTATTGTGTTTCATCCCTCTGTTAGTACATGCACGCTTTTACTTCCAGGACTTTCTCCAATTGATTGCAACCAAAAATATATGCACTTAAAAGGTATTGAAAGAGACCAATAATTGTAATTTACTCTTGTAAGAATTGTGGTTGAATGTCCCTCTGGGCTATGCCTAGCCTAGTGTATGATTCGAACATCTCTCCAAAATGGCAAGACAGTTATAATTCATAGGTAACTTAGGGCCCCTTTTCATTACTCCTGATATAAAATTTTCCCTTTTCTTTATTCTCTTTCAAGGACTTTGTTGTTTCTATTCACTGACTAAAGTTAAAATATAAAAAGCAAATAAGGCAGGAAAGAGATGGAAAAAATAAGTTTCTAGGTTTTTGTATTTCAAAGCTACAGTTTCAGGAAAATGATGGACACCAGGGCATGGAAAAAATTGAAGAAAATAAATAAATGGACACAGACACAATGAGCAGCTCTCCTTTCCCTACACCTCACCCCACCCCTTGCCTGGACTGTGGAAAACAATATTTTTCTGCTATGGAAGGACGGAGAAACAGATCACAGCAGAGTCATCAAGTCCTGCATGGAAATACAAAGTAATGGCGTATTTCTTGCTCCCAGAGTAGAGTCTTTTGGTGACAGGAAGGCATCAGAAAGGGAAAGTGTGCATGGTCAAGGTAGGCAAATTGGAACAAAGTTACCCAGGTAGAAATGCTTCTGTCCCAGCAGGGTACAGAATCAATCTAGTATTCAAGTGCCTTCAAGTGGTCAATTTATGTAGTAAGGAAAGCATTCAAACCTGAAAAACAAGAATTAAAGATCCTGGCATGTCTGAATGAGGATCTTTGTGTGTAAACTGGAGAATAAGACCATCTGCCTTCTCCACCCTAAATTTAAGTTATGTCCAGCCTGTCAGAAATGAAACTCAGACATCCAGCTTCTGGCCAAAAATCTTTTCTGAAAAGCCTCAAATAGACTGAGATTAAGTTTCTGCCACAATGGTGTTAAAATGAAGATGTACAATGGAAATAATCTTGATTTGATTCATAAAGAAACACAAAGAAAAATGTGAGTTTGTGAACTGGTACCCATACCTGCCACAGAAGTGAGCAATCTTCTCTCAAGATTCAACTGCCTCTGACAAATATTTTCAATTCCCCAGATGAACTCTGCAACAAAAGTTACAGTCAATCATCTACCTCAGAATACTTGCTGTATGCCCTAGAAGTAAATTGTTTTATTATCAGATTGACACCTGATGATGATGTTGATGTGTGGATATATACCTGCATTTTACGGCCTGTTATAAAAGAGTATATAGAATTTGTAGTCTGATCATCTTTTAAAGTAAAAAGCATATACCAATAATTTTGTAATTCCATGTCTCTTGTCTGTTAAATGTTTGTATCAGTGCTATTCCATCTTTTGGTAAATTGTATGGACCTGCTTTTATTGAGCACATGAAGTTCTCTAAGTCTCCCAGTCTCCCACCTGACCCTAGAAGGCTTACATCTGTCAACATTGCTTCTTCTTGAAGAGAATGACAGAAAAGAGAATTCTATGAATCAGAATTTTCCCTGTATCAGTAAACAGTATGTGTTCAGTCTTGTGTTTATCATAGAAGATGACAGATAGGAACTCCAAAGAGAAAATTCAGAGAAAGAGGGTAAGAAGTCATCACTGGATTTCTTGGTAGAGTCAACATGTTGGAGATGCAAAATGTTTTTTGACTCCTCTTCCTCAGCAATATTAACAACTTTCCATAAAGTGAGGATGCTCTGTATAATTCTTTTGGGAATGCATCGTATTTTTCAATTCCATTTGTATTTTCACAGTTCAATTTTTTAAAATGTCTGATTGACTAATTAAACAGTAAACTACAAAAACAGTGATTACACTTTATTTTCTGTGCCTTATGATCCCAGAAATGATGGTAGTGCATGGCACATAGTAAATGATAAATAAATTGAGTGGAATTTTAATTATTTGTTTTCTAAATTACAATTGTTTCACTCAATCAATCAATCAGCCACTTGGCAAATGACTGATTAAGGATCATGATATATACTGGGTATATCACGGGTATATCCAATATACTATCTCCAATATTGTTAATGTGGGGAGAAAGCTAGAAATCCTTCAATGTCCATAGCTAGAAATAATATTTTATTTCTGCAAAATAATATGAAATATATTACAGAACATAATATAATAGAGAATATAATAATTCTATAATTTCTAGAATATATTATTAATACTGATACTATGGAATTCACAAATATTGACTGACGGTACTTTTGTTTACATGACTCAACTCTCCCACTAGAAACCTTCATTCTTGGCATTACAGACTAAAAACAAAGTCATATGATCCACTGAAGTTTATAGTCTGTGACAATGCTAGACCCTCTTACTTAACTTGATTTGGAAACTTAGGGTATTATTCCATTGCACCGATGCTCATTTTCTTGATTAATAAAACAAGGATGCTGAGAGCAGCACCACTGTACTCATTACACAGCATAACTTGTAAAACTCTGAGATCTGTGTATGATAGGTGTGTAGTCAATACTTGCTTGAGTCTTCTTTTGCTTACATTTTCCAAGACCTGCCCTTGGAATTTCACTTTTTACAAGGCATAATAAATTCTCCAAGGAATGTACCTCCTACAGATAACAAATAGAACTCTGGACAAAATACAAAGAATGAGGGGCAGAAGAGAAAGAGGGAGAGGGGGAGAGGGAGAAATGGAGACAGAGAGAGACAGACAGAAATGGAGACAGACAGACAGACAACAACTACCTCTAGATGCTGCAGAGTGGACATGGGTATGCATTTTGGAGTAAGCTAAAACTTGAAATAAGAGTCCAATATAAGGAATGTACTCTGTCATTGCAGATTAGGGTTAAGGGTAGACCACTGTCCAAGTGCAGGACATAGCAGCTGAATCTCTGAAAATGTATGGTTTGGGACTAAGGTGGGGAGGAATCCCAGAAAAGAGAGGGATAGATATAAAATAGGACTCCAAATTCTGTTTATTACCCTGCCCAAATATCCCTTTGTCTTGTGAGCAGCTTTCTATAATTTGAAAACGTCAACAAAATTAAAATACTCTTAGACCTATCAAGACTGATGAAATTATCCCTACAGATTCTTCAAACATTAAGACAGTTTTTAAGAAAATATTTTGAACAAATTCCCATCAACAAATTTGACAACTCAGATGACATGGACAAATTCCTTTAGCAAATCAACATACAAAAATGATACAAGATAAAACAGAAAATCTGAATACTCCTATGTGTATTGATGAAAACCGAATTTGCTAAAAAAAAAGTAACAAAAAAAATGTGAGCTCCAGATGCTTCTATTGGAGAATTCCATCAAGCATTCAAGTAATAAATAACCTCAATCTTAACATATAAACTTTCAGAATATAGAAAAGAAGGAAATTCCAAACTAATTAGATGAAGCCCACATAACTAGTATCAAAAACTTAATAAAAACATTTTTATGAGAGCAAATTACAGATTATTATTCCCCAAGAACACATGTGCAAACATCTTTAAGAAAATAAATGCAAATTAAATCCAACAATATATTAAGACAATAGCCTATCATGATTAGACAGAGTTTGTCCCAGAAAAGCAAAGTCAGAAAAGTATTTGGATATCAACTAAAATAATTCACCATATTAACAAAAGAAGAACCAAAGAAATCAGGACAACAGATGCAGAAAAATTATCTGATAGTATCAACCCCCCCCCCCAAAACCCATTGAAAATACGAACTTTCCGAAAATTAGGTACAGAGAGAATTTAGTCTTTTGGATAAAGAAATGTGTACAAAAAACTTAGAGCTAACATCAGAGTTGGCACTTGCAATACTTATCATGTCGGAAACCCCAGCCAAAGAACTTAGAAGAGTAAAGGAAAAAGATAGTTTCCTTCCATACAGACAACCCACAAGTGAAGAAAAATGAGTGAAACATAAGGGCAAAAGAAATATGTTCAACACTGTTAGGGAGAAGGGAAATACAAACTAAAACCACAATGGTATGCTACTACATACCGAGTGGAATGGCTAAAATTACATGAGGTGGTGATACTCAGTGACAGCAAGAACACTGACAAGAGCTCTCATACATGCTGGGAGAAATATAAAACGCTAATACCACCTTTTGTGGAAGGAGCATTTTAAATGTCTGCTTATTATGGGGCGCCTGGGTGGCTTAGTCGTTAAGCGCCCGACTTTCACTTAGGTCATGATCTCGCGGTTCGTGGGTTCGAGCCCCGCGTCGGGCTCTGTGCTGACTGCCAGCTCAGAGCCTGGAGCCTGTTTCAGTCTGTGACTCCCTCTCTCTCTGACCCTCCCCTGCTCACGCTGTCTCTCTCTCTCTCCTAGAAATAAATAAAACATGAAAACAAACAAAAAAAATGTTTACATATCTGCTTATTTTGAGAGACACAGAAAGAGGGTGCAGCAAACAGGGGAGGGGCAGAGAGAATCCCAAGCAGTCTCCACACTTAGCATAGAGCCCACGATCTGTGAGATCATGACCTGAGACAAAATCAAGAGGTGGTCGCTTAACCAACTGAGCCACTCAGGCATTCTGAGGACACGACTTTTTAAAACTCTTTTGCAGCTTTTTAAAAAGTTAAGGATGCAGTTAAAATAGGACTATCCCAATGTATATTTACCAAAGATAAATGTACATGGTGACTACTAACAGCTTTATCTTTAATAACCAAAACTCCAAAGTGAGCAAATCCTCTTCTACTTTACTAGCCAATGAATACAATGTGTCATTATTACTGTTGTTTTAACTACCTATGTCTTCATTGCAAATGGATTAAAAATGTTTAGTGATCTCTACTTGTGATACTTTATAATTTATGTTTTTTTAAATTATCTTAAACTATCTTAAACATTTTTACATTCTTTTAAATTTTATTTATTTATTTCAGAGACAGAGAACTTGAGCAGAGGAGGGGCAAAGAGAGAAGAGAGAGAATCCCAAGCAGGCTCCATGCTGTAAGCACAGAGCCCAACACAGGGTTCCAACTCATGAATGGTGAGATCATGACCTGAGCTGAAATCAAGATTGATTGCTTAACTGACTGAGCCATCCAGGTGCATCCAAATGTTTACATTTTTAAAAATTTTATGTCTTAACATTTCTCTTTTCTACTTTGAGTTCCTTAAGGGAAGAATTAAGACTTATTCTTTTCTTTTTCAATTTATCTATACTCTAAAACAATATTAGTAGAAGAATACATGTACCTGTATTCACACACATGCAAACACAAAATCAAATACTCAAGTAAAAAACAAGTCCCTCTCATTCTCTTGGACCCTGAATGCAGGAAGACACATGTAAGACTGATCATCATTCTCTTCTGCAGTGCTTTGACATTTATGTGGCACTAATATAATTGTAAAAAAAAGTAACACGACCATTATTGGTTTCTTCATTTTATGTTCATTGGTTGAAATTTGCACCTTGTGCATGTTCTGGGTTTAGAGACTTAGGTGCACAACATCTTATTACCAGATATAAAACTGAAGCAGCTAGAGAAGTTAGAATAATTACTGAATTTTTTAAAAGTGCATGTGTGTAAGCACTAATGTTCTCCTGATTATTTTATTACATGATTTAGCCTTGTTTCATTTCTTTTTTCTTTAAACCCACATGAGCTAAGGAGTATTTCTGTGTTAAAAGTTTAAGATAGAGCATAGCATAGAGAATTCCATGCACTGCAAAAGGTATTTTTGTCCTTATTATTAATAGTAATGATAACAATAACTATAATTCATTGATCACCAAATCTATAACCACATTGTAGTAAAAAACTTATATGACATTCTTTTTCCAATACATGTATATATTCCAATGTACATGTATCAGAATAAGACATATATTTTCTTAAATCTTAAGATCTAAAATCTTATTTATTTTAAATCTTAAAAATTTTAAATCATAAAAAAGAATTATAGCATATTCTTGTTCTGATATACATACCAGGAAAAAAAATTTATCAAAATAAGATATACAAATCAGAAAAACATATATATTTCAGAATAAGATATATACTTTATTTCTACAGATGGAGAAACTGATGTGCAGGATAATATAAAACATACTCAAGATCACATAGTAAATGAGTGGCAGAACTGAGATTTAAATGATGATTCTATTGACCTGCTGTGCAGTTCAAAACGAAGATTCTAATTCCAGAATATCTTACAAATAATCTGTTTTCTTCCTTTCTTGAGTTCTTCATCCCTTTCCTTGCTTCTCTATCTTCCTCCCTTCCCTCACCCCCTGCTGTGGTCACCTAAGATACTGTTCCATGCTGGTAAGGTCAAAGAAAGAGTTTGTATTGTGGACTTAAAGGCTTTGTAAGATAAACTGGGTTTCCTGTGGGTTGTTAAGAGGAAATAATCTAATTTGGGGAAAATGAAGAACAGAGCACGGAAATGAAGGTGCATTTAGGGCATATAGGAAGAGGGAACAATCCAATTTGGACAGAGTATGAAATTGATTAGTGTTTGTGAGAGGTGGTGCGGCATTTTGAAATCATCCCATCATTAACTTTGGCCTGGAGGCTTGATGTGCACAAACTTTTGGTTATACTCCCACCCTTGCTCCTCTTCAAGTAAGAAGGAGGAAGAATAGTGGAATATTCATTTCATTGTGACATTCTCGTGAGAACAACAAGCCAATAAGAGTATGCTTTATACTAGATTCTACATATTTTCCTCCAAGTAAGTTCAAACATCATGCGCTTTACCCAGCTGCCACTTAAACTCAAGGCATGGCTCTCCAAGAAGATGATTGTGAAAGGAAAGTGGAGTATTTGGAGTAGTGACAGAAATATGTTTAAAAGAGTGAGAACTATTTTCATTAGCTACTATGTATATGTACAGGAGTTTTGGAGAATGGAAACGAATAGTTAAGATGTCCAGAGATCTTGCTGTGGGCTTTAGACATATACGTTGGGTGCTTTTTCTTTCTTTCTTTCTTTTTCTTTAAGAAAACAAAACAAACATAATTATAATTCATAGTGGTATTGATCTTCGATTGCCAATCAATTCAACCAATGGGACCTGAAGTCTCATATTTGATTTCTTTAAATATGAACATGTGAGCATGAGCAATACTGAATCTAAAAATTATCAGTAACATAAATACCTTTGCCATCTCTTAATTCCTTCTTCCAGTCTTCCTTCCTTCCTTCCTACCTTCCTTCCTACCTTCCTTCCTCCTTTCCTCGCTCCCTCCCTCCTTCCCTCTTTGCTTTTTAAAAATATAATCTTGGCAGTGACTCTAGAGATGATAGCAAAAAAATGAGATGGTAAACAACTCAAGGGTAGATAAAAACAATTCAGATTTAAAGTTTGAAAAATTTTGCTCCATTTGTGTGTACATGTGTGTGCACGTGTGCTGTGTGGATAATACACTGAAACGCAGCCTGTCTCCGTTTCCTCCATTACTGTACAGAGATGAATTCTTGCCATCCTCTGTGCACTACCTCTCTCCTCATAAAAATTTTAAGGTAAGTACTGTTATTTCCTACATCTTACAGAAGAAGAAACTGACCTATAGTGCGGTTATATTAACCCACAGTGGCAAATTCAGGATGTTAAATGAAGTCACTGTCTTAAATTGCCTATTCCAATCAGAAAGTCAGAATAACATAATGATGAAAGGCGTTGTGTATGGTATCCCACCAACTGTGACAAAACCAAGACTTCAGTTTACTGAGTCTATTTTTTTGCAATATGCCATGCTGATTACTTCCTACTCATTGAATGATGTATCTATTGAAAATATGCTATGATTTGTCAGCCACTGTGATAAATGGGAATATAAAATGCTGGTTGTCTTCCAACTACTTCCTGGTCTCCACGAGCTGATCTAATTTAAGCGGTTGAAGAAAAAATTAAGCAAACACAATTTGGTGGACATGTCCTTATTTTGTTGACCCTGCTCAGATAGAAATGATTGCTTTCCACTCAACTAATTGCGCACTTGCAACACTGTCTCTGTAGACATGGTAGGCAGAAAGCTTTTCACTGTCAGAACAAAGCTACTAGCTGTCTTCCACTGGTTATCGAAGTTTTTTTTTTAACACTTATTTTTTTTTTTTGCAAATAGTTTATTGTCAAATTAGTTTCCACATAACACCCAGTGCTCATCCCCACAAGTGCCCTCCTTCATGCCCATCCCCCCTGCCCCCTACATCCATCAGTTCTCAGTTTTTGTCAGCATTCAAGAGTCTTTCATCAAGATCAAAGTTTTTACACTAGCCATTTCAAAAGAAATCAGCCCCAGTGGCTAGGAAAATGCGTGTTGGGAAGCCAGTGGCAAAAATCGTCTCTCCTTAAATGAGAAAATATGTGACAAATACACCACTTACAATTATGAATTAGAATGCCTTTGGCAAGTATGGAAGTGAATCGGCAAAGCAGTATTTCTGACACTGAGTACATACTCCTTACTTCAAGTTAGGGGTATTAAATGTGAGCAAAGAAGATAATGAAAATTGGCTTAGGACAAACAATGCATCACATGGTGAAATGAGTTAAAATTTATTGATACCAGATCCCACTTATTTATACATTTTCTAATGCCATTTTCATAATATCCCTATACGAAAAGTGCCTATATCCTATCCATTTTATAGAAAGAAAAACTAAAGAAAATAGAGAATCATTAATTTGCCCAAGACATCCACTATTCATCTTTGGAGAAACACAAGAATCAAACCCAGGTGGTCTCACACCACACCACAATGTCTCTCTGATAAAAGAATCAGAGTCCTCTCTCATTTAATATTTACAATAATCTTATGAACTATGTATGATCAATATTTCCCTTAAGGAAGCAATATTTCAGGGGGACCAGTTTCCCAAGTGACATCACTGAAAATAAGTCCGAAAAAGATACTGACCCAGGAGGTAATATTATTCTGCTAAAACTGAATGTTCTGAATCACTATTTTTGCTGGTGTTGTTAGGGAATAATTATTCCTCTCGGAAAATCATGTTCTGAACACCTAGTCCTAGTCACTTCTGAAGGGGTGGTAAGATGTTTAGGCTAGTAAGAAGTTTAATTGTTACAGTTTCCAAATACCTTAAGAATTTCAAAGCCTTCCCCAAACTACTTTCTAATGCATTTGCATTCTCTTTCAAAGAAACCTCTCATGTGATTAGTGCTTTGTCCCCCGATGACAAGTTGCAAATGAGGCATTTTCCTTTAAAATGTTTTCAACTTGGGGAAATCATTTATCCAAGCAGGGGACTCTCCTCACTGACCCCAACACCTGGGAACCAGAAAACTTTGATCACCAAGCAATACTTCCTTGCATTTCAAAGAAATACCACAAAGGAAATTAGCATTGCAAGGTTTGGACATGCAGCAGAGAGGAAGCATATTATTCTAAAGCTTTCATACCTAGGTAGAGTGAGTAATCACACGTGCCTTAATGCCTCTGGCATTTACATCCCCTGGACTTATGTGCTGATCTGGAATTAAAAATTGTATCCCTGTTATTTATTGAAACTTAACCTTCGTAAAAATGTTTGATAGTAAAGCAATGGGCATTGATGATGAAAGTGGAGTATTCTTGCCACATGGCTAATTGAATATCATATTTGTAATTAATTTCTGACCTACAGAACCCTTTTCAGGGTGATGGTTTTAAGTATGCACACCACCTCTAAAAAGCAAGCTGAGAAATTTCACTTTCTAGAAGCTGAGTGTTGTAAGCATACAAAAACAAAAAGGTCAGTTTGTTTTATAAGATTTAAGGTTTTTCTTTGCTTTTTGGAATATTTATAATTCTAGTAAGTATCTCTAAGTTACCGCCGAAGTCTGTCTGGAAGTTGGTATGAGTGCAGCTCTTGAAGTTGGGAGTAAGGAGCAAGACAAACTCCGTTCCTGGCATCAGGGACTCCCCTGGCCCCCCACACAATTGGTTCCAGGGTTTTTCCTCTTGAAGAAATTGGATAAATTGATATTAATGTCAACCATTTTTTACTCTAAAGCTAAGCACAGGAGGTGATTCTTATTCTTCCACAATACGTTTATATTACATCCATTTACAGATACAACTTTTTTTTTAGTGTTTTTTTTTTCTAGGAGAGAGAGAGACAGCGTGATCAGGGGAGGGTCAGAGAGAGAGGGAGTCACAGACTGAAACAGGCTCCAGGCTCTGAGCTGGCAGTCAGCACAGAGCCCGACGCGGGGCTCGAACCCACGAACCGTGAGATCATGACCTAAGCGAAAGTCGGGCGCTTAACCGACTAAGCCACCCAGGCGCCCACAGATACACCTTTAAAACAGTTTCTAATCATCTTTTTTCTCTGGCTGATTTCCAAATCAGTGCACTTTCTTGGAAAGAAACTTGATCCAGAAGACCTGGGGAACTTTCTAAATTTAAAAATCATAGCTGATTTGTAACCTGAATGTGGCCCATCTAATCTCTTGTTTCTGGGTACCATGTCAAGTGTGATAAAGGCAGTTTGACATCTGCAGACCAGTAAAGAAAACATTATTCATGATACTTGTTGCAGACTGCAAGAAAGGCTTTATTCAAGGAGCCAATGCACTAGGTAGCGGTAGGTACCACTGCAATGAAGTCTTACAGTGGGGAGAGAGTTTGGGCTCAACTCTGAATACAGCAGGGGCAAATGGTATCTTATAGCCAAGGAGCAAAACTGAGGGTCCACAGACATAAAAATACTTAGAGGACACCTCAAGGGGTAAAGAGGGATTCTTGCTAATCTAACTTAACAGAATTCTTGCTGAAGTCAGGCTGGGAAGATCAGACATCACCTAATAGAGTAGCCAAATGTCATTTCAGCTAAAAGCAGGGCTTTGATTTAAAAAAAAGTGGACAAGAAAGATTTCTAACTATTCAAGGTATCTCCACTTTGGGGATGGATATACTTTCATTAAAAAAAAAAAAAGATTTCTATTATGCAATGTCCTGTCAAGTAGCCAATTATATAGTCCTTTAATTTGAATTTTTTACTTGTGTAGCCTCCAAAGTACTAAAAGTGATAGCTGAATACTAACCCTATCTCCCAGAAGTAGGAGAGAATTAGAATATGAGTATGAGAGAAGAAAAAACAGTAAGACAAAATAAAAGTAAACAGAAGAAATATTCCTCAGAATTAAAAGGGAAATAGGTATTATTAGAATCCAAAACTTGAGGTCTCTCTCAAAGTAGGAGACACCTAATCCAGGTATGATTTCCAGAAGATGGTGGAACCAGTGAACAAAAATCAAATGTAAGTACTCCCCATTTTTCTGTGGGTAAATCTATATTGTCAAATGGAAAACCTGTATAGAGTTGCCCTATTAATAAGGTGGGGCTTAGGAATGCCAATCTCCTGCACAGTCAAAAATCTATGTATAATTTTTGACTGTCCAAGAAACTTACCGCTAAATAGCATACTGTTGGCCAGAACTCTAATATAAACAGTTAATACAAACTCTGTATGTTATATGTATTACATACTGTACTCTCACAATAGCATAAGCTAGAAAAAAGAAAATGTTATTTAAAAAAACCCATAAAGACCAGAAAATACATTTATAGTACTGTACTATATTTATCGAAAAAATCCACATATACACGGACTCGTTAAGCTCCACCTGTGTTGTTCAAGGGTCAGCAGGGCATGGAACACACAGATACGTACCCATTGGGGCATGCAGCTTGGATGACAGAGCTTTGCTGGGAGGTTTAATTTTCTTTTAACATAATTTCATATATGAGCACATTGAAAATATAGTCAAATAGACATGAACTGCTTTCCTACTAATTTGATACTTGATAAACACACACTGAGAGCAGAGCGGTGAAGAACAGTCTACTTTTACCAGAAACAAAGAGATTACAGAGCTCACATCTAGGCCTGGGTGAAAAATGTGTTCAAAATTTCTCCCCCAGCATTCGTGCAAGTGTTAGCATCACATAAATGCTGACTGCATCTCCAAGTGCTGTCGATTTTACCTTAAAAATAGATTTGAATTCATTTACCACAGGGCACAGAGGAAAGAAGAATGAATCAGGAGGATCTCAAAGTGAAGCTACTCAGACCCAAGAGACAGAAGACATACAGGAGGTAAAATGTAATTTTGAGGGGGAAAAAATCATAAAATAAGATTGGATTTTTCAGTATAATTTTTCAGAAAATGCAATTTGTAACAAGTTATATTGTCTGTAAAAGAATCCCTACTGCACTTCTAATGTGCTTTTTTAGTATCTGAAACATAAAAGCACATCAGAATACATCATGTGCAAACCATGGCATTAAACAGATTAGAAAAACTAAATGTCATACAGTAACATGGTCGGCTCTTGTGCAGTTAATTTAGTAGAAAGGCAGAGAATCGCTGCAGGAAACACTTTCTCTAGTTATGCTCCCTGCAGCTAAAATACCTTGTATACCTTTTTTCGAAGGAACAATAACTTTGCTGAAGTGATAAATTTAAAGCTTATGTGGTTTTAGGATGGCACCTCAGCTAAATTATTCCTGAAGTGGGTTGTATATTGAGAGACACAGATGTTAAAATGAACAAGCAGCGTTCCCAGCTTCCTCGATCTCCCAGAGTCCTCTGGCCCTAGCACATTCTTTGTTAGGCTCACTGGGTGTCATCTACTCCAACGAAACTAATACCTTGGATATAACTACCTTCTTGTCATTGACCTCCCTGTCTGCTGAGTATATCTCTTTAAGGTTATTGGTTTTTACACAGCTTTGTGGTTAATGCACCACAAAAATGGGACATTTTTCTACCTTCTTTTTTTTTTTTTCTTTAAATCATACATTGAGACTTGACATTATCTGGCCACCAGTTCAGGAAAGTTAAATTGAGCATCATGTATTCTCCAGGGGTCTTAAAGCAAAGTCCATCACTCCTGTTAATTAGAGCTTTCACGTGGGTTCTGACTGAAATCACCTTTGTTGCTTTCTTCGGCTCTCACCTAATTCTAATTAATCCCCTTGGATCATTACCCCAGCTCCAGCCTCACATCGCCACCCTACCTCATGATTCATCTCATTAGGAAAACTGATAAGTGGGCTACTAATATCTGCTAGGTAAGATGTACAATTGTAAGCTCACCGCTAAGCAGTTTGCTAATGATAAAGGATGGCCTTCCTTATGGCAAGCATTACAGAGTATCATTGCCTAATGCCCTTTAACTTGGGTAATTAAGCACATCAACAGTAGAGATAATTTTTTCACAGTGGGGGTTAAGGACAAACTGGAACAAAAAAAATATACCTTGCCCTGGCCAAGCAGACATCTCTATAAAGCTTAAGCAGACTTAATGAAAGTGCTTTACCTATGGGTGACAAAGCAGTTAAGTACTCTCCTGGCCTCCTGAATTCTGAACAAAAGCCATTTACAGAAATGTTTAAGCTTGAGCAATGACCCCGGGGTAGGGGAGTGGAGGGGGGTGGGGGGCAGAACAATGACCCCTTCCCAAAGATGTCCACACAGTAATCTCTGGGACATGTGAATATATTACCTTAAATTGCCAAAGAGACTGCAAATGTCTTCAAGCTTTTGGACCTTGAGATCAGGAGATTATCTTGGAATGCCTGGATGAGCCAAAGGCAAATGCAAGGATCTTCAAGGTTATGGTCAGGGAGAGCCATGGTATCAGACGAATAGACAGAAATGTGCTAATTGGCGGGTTTTAAAATATGGAGGAAAGGAGCCAAGAGATAAGAAATGCATCAAAGAAGGTAGAAAAGGAAAGGAAACTGTTTCTTTCCAAGAAACTCCAGGAGGAATACTGCCAGGCTAGCACCTTAATTTCACCTCAGTGCAACCCCATATTGGGTGTCTGATGTAAAGGCCTAGGAGATTAAAATTCCGTGTTACCTTAAGCATGAAATTTGTAATCATTTGTTACAGCAACAATAGAAAACAGATGCAAACAGGAATTTCAGGGAAAAAAGCTCCTTCAGTGAAAGAACCATGAGGGGCTTGTTCAAGCTTGTATTCATGGTACGTCTCAGTGTCTGCTGCCTAACAGAAGCTCAATGATTATTTTTTATCAATAAATATTAACTGACAACCTAGTAGGTGTCAGTGACTTCACATAACTACTATTATAAGAGCATTGGTCAGTGATGAGAAAATTGAAGTATATTCAGGTAAAGTATTAGTTTAGGCCACATAACTATGATATAACTTTTTTTAATAGTTTATTGTCAAATTGGTTTCCATATAACACCCAATGCTCATCCCAGCAAGTGCCCTCCTCCATGCCCATCACCCCCCTTCCCTTCTCCCCCACCCCATGATATACCTTAAAAATTGAAATCACAACTTGTTTGTCAGGCTACTGCCTCTGGCCATAAAAATATCTCTAATTTATGTAATTGTCACTTAACCTCCTAAACAGATCTTTTAAAATATTGGTTTTAAATAGTTGTGCATTCTCCAAATTCTTGTGAGTGATAGCTAAAGTCTTCGTCTCTCTTAGAAGTAGAAAACCTTACAAATGAAATGGAAAAAAAATACTTGGAGTTACTCAAAGGGTAAACTAGACAAAACTAGTTTGTTTGTCAAAATGAGAAGAGCACTTGGGTACCTCAACTGATTAAGCGTATGATTTTGATTTCAGTTTAAGTCATCATTCTAGTGTCATGGGATCAAGCTATGTGTTGGGCTCCACAATGAGCAGGAAGTCTGCTTAGGTTTCTCTCCTTCTACCCCTCTTTCCTTTCTCTCTCTCTCTCTCTTCCTAGAATAGGATAGGATAGGAAAGGATAGGATAAGATAGGATAGGATAGGATAGGATAGGATAGGATAGGATAGGATAGGATAGAATAGAATAGAATAGAATAGAATAGAATAGAATAGAATAGAATAGAATAGAATAGAATAGAATAGAATAGAATAGAATAGAATAGAAGCTAACATCCACATGTCACTTTTTATTTGCCAGGCACGGCTCTAAATTTTTTCCTTAAACACATTTATTCTTCAAAGTAACTCTAAAAGGTATATGCTATGGTTCCCTCACTTTGGATAAACAGTGAGCAGTAATAATGATAATAAGCAGTAGATGCCTGAGACATTGTTCTATGAATGTCACAACAGGGATATAAAATCATGAAATAATGACACACAGGTCACATATTTCAGTATTTTAAATAGCCTTTACCACAAAGGGTTCTGACATATGTCCTCTTGCCTGGATCCTTAGCCTTCTTTGCAAAAGATTTATGCCAATCTGTTGAAAACTGTGGATCAGCTTCCACAAGATATAAAGAAGCATATTGTGGACATGTAAATTTTTATGGGGTGTATTTTTGGAATCAAAGACATAAGATTACCGAAACATACATGGTAAAAAATAAAATGAGGATCTTAGATGCAGAATCACAATCATATTTTCTTTTTTAAATGATCTTATCATTTTTTTTTAAAAATGTTTCAGAGACAGCTCATGTGCGTGCCTGAGTGGGGGAGGGGCAGAGACAGGAAGAGGGGCAATCTCAAGTCCAGCCTGGATCTCCAGCTCAGGACTCTGGTATCATAACCTGAGATGAAATCAAGAGTTGCACCCTTAACTGGCTCAGCCACCCAGGCATCCCTTAAATTACTTTTCTAGTCGAATTTTGATTTGATATAGAGAAACTGATGATCTATCACACAAGCAGTGAAATGTCTTCCTCCTTTTTTCTCATTCACTTCTTGACCTGTGCCACAACCTCATACTAATGATTTTCTTCTCCATTTAAATTTCAAATACTGAAAAGATTCCTGTATATCTAAAAATGTTACTGGCAAGACAACAGCAGCAAAAGGCTATAAAATGTGCACTAATTTGAGACATTTTTTTTTTTTTCAATTCAGTAGCATATAGTGGACAGGACTGATTATTGCTATTGTCATGTTAAGGGATTTTGGAACACTATGAGTTTCTGAGAACCCGTGATCCATCAGACAAGATCTGCAGATATTTGGAGACAATGAGATACTGTGATAAAGACATAGGTTTTGCAGCATTTGACCTGCATTGTGGTAATATTTTTAAATATGAATGGCAGCGTGCAGTTGCTGGCAAGGGTTTTGCCATTCCTCTACATGTTTCATCCAAAATCACCTATAAAAAGCCTTCTTTCCTTCCATGAGTAGATGAGTGCTCTCTTTTCAGATGGATCCTAGATTATGAAAAACGAAAATCTAGATTTGCATGGCAAGTGATTTCAAATATTGCACATGAAATGATGAACCGTGTCTGTCTGTCTCTTTCCCCACCTCCTCTCATTTTATGTAAACAATAACATAGCAGAGTATATAAATGCAACTCTTCTATTCTTATTTCCAGTCATAGTTCATGAAAGAGAAACCTTGGTGAGACTATACTCCTATAAAGGAAGATAGCAGTGATTCAAAATGGCCATCTGCTTCTTTAGAAGTGTGAAGTAGAGAAAAAATTAATTGCATATCCTTAATAAGGAATTCAAGAAAGAGATAGCCATAGATATTTCCTGCAAGAGAGTGGCATTTATGAATCTATAAAGAAGGAATGCATGTGGTTTAAGAATGCAAAACAAACAATTGAATTTTAACATTAAAGACAGATTGGTACTTATAACAATATGAACATACTGTGTTCATACTGAATGCTCAGCCATTAGTATTTGTTAGAGGTCACTATGGGCTGAATACAGGAGTGGAGTACAAACACATTTTTTTGGTCAACATCTTTATTATTGAAGAATCTGTATTATCACAATAGAGATTACTGACTATGAACATTTCACTTGGTAATAAAAAGAAGAGAATAGAAGGTAACTCTTCACAGGCAGGATGTTAGGGGCTACCTTTATCCAAGAAATAGTATATCCCAAATCTACAATCTGAAAATTCAAGTTTGATAGCAATTATAATAGAAATTCCAAAACACAATGAAAAAGGTTAGGCGTGTTATCTAGAGAAGATACTATGAGGAGTCTCTGGAGGCCATGGAGGGCTCACCACTTCTCAGTGCCCTGCTGTGTTTACTTATGAACAGGCAAGCGTTATACATGTGGAAGGGAAATCTGCTTTCACTGTGTTCTCAGCATTTTGACAGGAAAAAAAAAAAAAGACAGAAATAGATTTTTTTTTCTCATACAGGAAATTGACAGATATCCCCGAGTTTTCTCCGAAAACCCGACAGGCAACAGCCACAGCCATTTTCTGGAGTCAAAGCTTGAGTTTAAGGCAGGGAGGGCAACTCTCTGTGGAATGTTACTCATATATGCAGAAGTGATAGAGGGATTAATATTGACTGAAATGAGGAATGAGCAATAACTATTATGTTTAACTTAATGTGCAAAATGCAAAGTTATATATGTATATCTATCTTTCTCAGGCTAAGCTAAGAAATTTAGGACCAGTTTCATCTCTTCTTCCTCTTTTTTTAAAAAAATATATTGACTCTTGCCAGTTTAATTTTGTTTTATTCTGTTTTGTTACATGTTTATCTCCCTTTAGAATGGTATAATGAGTTTGGGGGAGATTCTGGCTGAGCCTCTTGGTGGATGATGTGCTCAGAAATCTGTTTATGGGACTGTCTGATAGGACCATAGGGAGTTCTTGATGGAACATACAGGGAGGAAGTAAAAGCTTATCTAAGCTTATCCTGGGAGATTACAAGAAATTCAGGAACGCCAAGCCTCTTTTGGCTCAAAGAAAGCTGATCATGTTTGTTCAAATAAGGATTTGATTTTATGTTGCATGTGCACATACAAAAAAGCATAAGAGCTGATGATAAATACCTTATGGAGGGTAGGCTACATTTATTTAAAGAGGAACGTATCTTAGAGGAAAAATATGGGAGTGGTTGAGAGCTTCTTTCCCAGTTGTTTAAATTCAGCTTCCTGGGACGCCTGGGTGGCTCAGTTGGTTAAGCGTCCAACCTCAGCTCAGGTCATGATTTCACAGTTCATGGGTTTGAGCCCCACATCGGTCTCTGTGCTGACAGCCAGCTCAGAGCCTGGAGCCTGCTTCGGATTCTGTGTCTCCCTCTCTCTCTGACCCTCCCCTGCTCACGCTGTCTCTCTCTCTCTCAGAAATAATAAAACATTAAAAAAATTAAAAAACAATAAATGCAGCTTCCTATTAAGTTTGGGACAAAAGAAAAAGTAACATTCAATAATGCTAATTAACATCATAAAAACATAAAGAAGTAGTGTAAATCTCACTGGTAATGGTAAATATATGGTCATAGTCAGATTCTGCAATTTGGCAAGTGGTGCATAACTCACTTAGAACTCCAGTTCAAAGGTTTTTTAAAAAGGAGGAAAAAAAGCCATAACACAACAATCTGTTATGAGTTACACAGTATAAAAAACATATATTGTAATAGCAATAACCTAAAATTTGAGGGTAGAAGTAAAAGTTTCAAGTTTACAAATTCTATTGAAGTTAAATATTCGTTATTTTAAAATAAGGTGTTTTAAGTTTTCTATGAGCCTCATGGCAAGCACAAGGGGAAACCCTCTTAGTAATTACACAACATGATAAAGAACTCAAAGCACACTGATACCAAAAGATGTCAAAACACACCAAAAAAAGATAGCAAGATAAGAAACAAGGAAAAACAGAATAACAAGGTGGCAATGGTTAGTCCCTATCTATCAATAATTACTTTAAAGGTAAACAGATTACATTCTCCAATTTAAAAAAAAGGATGGCTGAATGGATTAAAAGGACAAGATGCAAGAATATGCTGTCTACAAGAGACTCCTTTTAGCCTTGAAGACACACATAAACAGGGGCACCTGGATGGATCAGTTGGTTAAGTGTCTGACTTCAGCTCAGGTCATGATCTCACAGTTTGTGGGTTTGAGCCCTGCTTTGAGCTCTGTGCTGACAGCTCAGAGCCTGGAGCCTGCTTCGGATTCAGTGTCTCCCTCTCTCTCTCTGCTCCTTCTCTGCTCTCTCTCTCTCTCTCTCAAAAATAAACATTAAAAAGAAAAGACAGATGTAAACAAAGTAAACAGATGGAAAAAAGACATTTCAACCAGAAAAACTACAGAGGGAGCTACACTTATATCAAACAAAATGGACTTTACACAGAAATGGCAAAAAAGAGACAAAGAAGATCATTATATAATGGCTAAGAAGTGAACATTTCAAGAAGATATAAGAGTTGTAAATATTTATGCACCCAACATCGAAACACCTAAATATGTGAAGCAGAAACTAACAGAGTCAAAAGGAGAAATAAACTGTAATATAATAATAGTTGGGGACAGGGGCACCTGGGTGGCTTAGTCGGTTAAGCGTCCGACTTTCGCTTAGGTCATGATCTCGCGGTTCGTGGGTTCGAGCCCCGCGTCGGGCTCTGTGCTGACTGCCAGCTCAGAGCCTGGAGCCTGTTTCAGTCTGTGACTCCCTCTCTCTCTGACCCTCCCCTGCTCACGCTGTCTCTCTCTCTCTCTCCTAGAAATAAATAAAAAACGTTTAAAAAAATATTAAAAAAAAAATAATAGTTGGGGACTTTAATACCCCACTGAACAATGAATAGATCATCTGGACAGAGAATCAATAAGGAAACAGCAGATTTCAACGACACAGTAGACTAAATGGACCTAATAGACATATACAGAACATTTTACCTGATAAGAGCAAAATAGTGATTCTTCTCAAGAACAAATGGAACATTTTAGTAGAGACCATATGTTTGGCTACAAACAAGACTTAGCAAAATCAAGAAGACTGAAATTATACCACATATCTTCTCTGACCACCACTGCGTGAAATTAGAAATCAGTAACAAGAGGAAACCTGAAAAATTCATGAAATTAAACAGTACTCTCCTAAAAAATCAATGATCAAAGGGGAAATTAAAAAGTTTCTTGAGACCAAAAAAAAAAAGAAAGAAAACACAACATATCAGAAAGTTATCTATTAAATCATTTCCCCCACGAAAGATATGTTGAAGTCCTAATCTCCAATACCTCAGGATGTGACTTTATTTGGAAATAGGATCACTGCAGATTAGTTAAGATGAGGTCACACTGGAGTAGAGTGGGGTCTTGATACAATATGATTAGTGTCCTTCTAAGATGATGGCATGAAGACAGACAAAGAGAATTTCATGTCAAGGCAGATGTGAGGATTGGAATTAAAAAACTGCTAGGTAAAAACTTCCCAGGGCTTCTGGTAACATCAGAAGCTAAGAGAAAGGTGTGCGGCAGGGTCTTTTCTAGAGCCTGGCCTTGTCGAGTGTGGCTGTGATGACAACTGATTTTGAAGTTCTAGACTCCAGAAATGTGAGACACTAAATTTCTATTGTTTTCAGTCACCTAGTTTCCTGTCCTTTGTTACAGCACTTCTAGGAAATTAGTACATGCAAGAAGACAGCTACTGGAATATGTTCCCAGGCAAAAGCATCTCTAATCTCTCAAATTCATCTTATTATTCTTCATAACACCCTTTTTATCATCTCAAAAATTCCTTTTTCCCCTTAGTATTTGTAACCCTCAATATTAGGCAGTTATGCACCTATGACTTTTTATAGCACATATTTAATTGCTGTGATATCTCACTATAAATCAACCTCTCAAGTCCTTAAAACACTTCTAATGCCAATCATGCAAAGCTTTCCTCACGCAAGGAAGAAGTCATGAGTTGTCTCCAACAGAAAAATGTCACCAAGCTCCAGTCTCTGATATATTGAGATAGATATGATTGCCTCGCTGCTATACATCATAAGACACACCTGAAAAAAGATACACGTCACATTTCTTTTTTCCCCTGTATGAGTCTGAGGAGTTAGACACGTTCCTCACAGACTAATCTAGCTCATAACATACTTTATGGGGACAAGAGTTTGTTTTTGTTTGTTTTCCAATAGTGTTGCACATTGATTTGTTATTTTTAATTCTCTGAGACTGTTGGAGAAAACAATGTAGGGTCTTCTGTCACAGTTCCAGAACCAATCCTTCACCTGGCTTTCTTTTGCTACCATTTGTTGTCACTTAAAAATTTCCATAAGATGATGCTTTATTGCTCTTTCACTGGAAAAGTCAGATAGATTTATATTCTAGACTGATTTATCATGGACTTCAGGCCAGCACTGCCTAAAGGGAGTTATTCTTCCCTTCTGACAATGTGCCATGCCTACCAAATGGTGCCTGAGAAGAGCTAGTCAGCAACAAATGATTCAAGGGCTAGGCAGTGTGCTAGGGACCAGCACCAATGTGCAGACAGACATGAACTTCCCTTGAGAGAGCTGAGTTTCATTGTCAAATCAGGAAAGAAGACAATATGTAATTGCTAGCATGCAAACTTTCATGACAGAGGTATTTATAGAGAACAGCCAAACCAAGCTTTGCTTGGTCAGAAAAGATGTGTTTGAGTAAATAATGTTTATGCTGAGCTTTCGAATCAGTATCAATCACAAATACAATTCTCATAACTTATGCAATATATACTTATAGTTTTAAAATTACTTTTGTTTTTCAGATGAAAAAGCACAAAAAGATATCACATAAATTTTCTGAGATAGTGAAAGAATGAGGGCTCCTAGGAGGCCTGTAACTCTAGAGCCCAGGATACTGACCACTCTTCACTCTCCTGTGCTCCCTGCTACCTGGAAAGCTTTTTCTTCCTTCTTTTACTAAAGGCTCTTCTCAGTTGGCATAACTAGCAAAACCTTTTCTGAACATGAAGTCTTGCAAATGAGACAGCCTGATCCTCTATGTGCAAAGTTTCTAGTTGGTGTTCACAGTGTGTAGACACTTTGTTATTATAATACCTTATGTTAATTATATATTGGTATATGTGTGTATAAATGTGTCTATAACAATAAAGTTATCCTGAGTCCATTTTCATGCTTCTCACTTTACCCACCATGTCACTTCCACTGGGGGGGAGGGTACAGGGAGGGGAGACAGAGAAAAGAACAAGAACATGAAGAGGAGGAGGGAAGAGGAGGACAAAGATGAGGAGGAAGGAGAAGAGGGAAGGAGATGAGAGGAGGGAGGGAGGGAGGGAGGCAGAGTGGAAGGGCAGTCAACTTAACAAAAGACAGAAAACAATTCATGCTTGTATCACTCAAAGTTAAATGTGCCCCACATAGCAGTGTGAGTGCAGATACCCTTCTGTACATAAAAGATGACGTGAAAGCCACTTACAGGGTAGCTGATCATATATGCATAAATTTATTTCTCGGTTCTCAGTTCTGTTCCATTGGCCTATGTGTCCATTTTTATGCCATGGCCATATAGTTTTGAATGCTATAGTTTTGTGTGTTGTTTAAAATCAGGAAATGCAGGATGTCTGGGTGGTTCAGTCGATAGAGCATCCGACTTTGGCTCGGGTCATGATCTCATGATGCGAGTTCAAGCCCTGTGTTGGGGTCTAAGCTAACAGCCCAGGGCCTGGAGCCTGCTCTGGATTCTGTGTCTCCCTCTCTTACACCCTCCTTCCCCTCCCCCCCATCACACACACACACACACACACACACACACACACACACACACACACACTCTCTCTCTCTCTCTCTCTCAAAGGTAATAAACATTAAAAAAATATAAATCAGGAAACGTGATGGCCACAGCTTTTTTCTTTCAAAATTGTTTTAGCTATTCAGAGTCATTTGTGATTCCATACAAATTTTGTGATTTTTTTTTTCTATTTCTGTGAAAATGCCTTTAGAATTTTGAAAGGCATTGTACTGAATCTATGTCTTTGCATAGTGTGGACATTTAAACCATAGCAAATTTTCTAATCTATGAATACAGGATATCTTTGCATTTGTTTGTCTTCAAATTATTTCCTCAAAAGTCTTAAAGTTTTCAATGTAAAGATCTTTTACTTCCTCAGTTAAATTTATATCTAAGTATCTTATTCTTTTTTATGCTTTTGTAAATGGGACTGTTTTCTTTCTTTTTCAGATAGGTTGCTATTAGTGTATAGAAATGCAACACATTTTTGTATGTTAATTTTGTATCCTTTAACTTTACTGAATTTGTTAGTTATTACAGTTTTTTGTGGCATCTTCAAGGTTGTCTACATATAAGATCATGTTATCTAAAAAAAGACACAGTCTTCCTTTCTAGTTTCGAGGTTTTTTACTTCTTTTTCATGACAAATTTACTTCTCTGGTTAGGACATCCAGTAGTATCTTACACATGAACAGTGAGAGTAAACACTCTTGTCTTCTTCTGGTCTTAGAAGAAATGCTTTCAAACTTTGGCCATCAAATATGTCATTACATGTGGGTTTCTCATATATGGCCTTTATTAAGTTGAGGTATATTCTTTATATGCCCAATTTGTTGTCATGGCAGGGGTTGAATTTTGGAAAATACTTTTTCAGCATTTTTTCATAGGATCATATGTTTTTTTATGTTAATTTATTTTTGAGAGAGAGACAGAGACAGAGACAGAGTGTGAGTGGGGGAGACTCAGAAAGAGAGAAAGGGAGACACAGAAACTGAAGCAGGCTCCAGGCTCTGAGCTGTCAGCACACAGCCCAGTGTGGGACTCAAACCCATGAACTGCAAGATCATGACCTGAGCCGAAGTCAGACTCTTAACCAACTGAGCCCACCAGTCTCCCCAAGAGGATCATATGATTTTTATCCTGTTCAGGGTCACTGTTTCCTTAGTGATCTCTCATTGTTAAAAGTGGGATATTAAAGTCCTCTACTGTTATGGTTTTGCTGTCTTTTTATCATTTCACTCCCTCCTGAACTGCAAAGTTTCCTCATGTGATGAAGCATTTTTCTACGGCTACTTTCAACATTCTCTTTGTCTCTGACTTAACATTTTCATTATAATGTGTCTTCAAGTACAGTAAAACCTTGGATTGCAAAGAACTTCCTCTGTGAGTGCTCCAAAAGATGAACAAACATTTCTAATAAATATTAACTTGATAAATGAGTGAAGTCTTTCAATATGGATTGTGATGCTGAATTCAACTGAGCCAAGGTTTTTCAAGTTCACTTTGATATACAAGTGCTTTGGATTACAAGTATGTTTCTGGAATGAATTATGCTTGTAAATCAGGATTTTACTGTATTTTTCTTTGGGTTGATCTCAGAGTCCTTCAAACTTTCTGTACTTCAATATTCATATTTCTTCCATCATTTGGGAAGTTTTAGCTGTTATTTTATTAAATATGTCTTCTGCCCCTTTCTCCTTGTTGGATTCCCATGATGTTAATGTTAGTTCACTAGATATTGTTCCATAATTCACATAGAGTTCCTTTACAATTTTTCATTATTTTACCATTTTTTCCCTCCTATTGGCTTTGATTTTGAATAACTTGTCTTTGAGTTCATGTAAAGGATGGTACTGGATAAAGGTGAACTTCAGTGTCCACAGTTGAGGTCTCAGACAGTGGGACCTAATACTAGACACACAAATGAATGTGGCTTCCTCCAGGTATCTTGGAGGGTTACTATCAGGTCACTGGATGGGTCCCTGGGTGGGCAACATTGGCCCTGGACCATTTCTGAGCAGGGCTTGAGCCAAGTCCCAGGGCTGTTTCATCAAGTACAGGCAAGATCCATCTCTGCAGATCTGGCTCTGGAGACATGGATGAGCACGTATCCTGGTAGGACCCTGGTCAGGCTAGAGTGCTCCCTGAATGCAGCTGGAGGGGTTGCATAGAGGACTGCATGGATTTTCTTAGATGAAGACAGAATTATCTCCCACTGGATCCCAGACTTGCAGGACTAGCTGTGGGCTATAGCTGGGAGGGGTTAGAGGACTCTAAGTCCCCTTAAGTAACTCTATGGGCACAAAGTGTCTCTTCCAAAACTATCCACTTATCTTATTGCTAGAATGCGATTACCAAAAACAAAAATTTTCTCTCTAGTTATAGTAATTTTTTTTCCCAGGGAAATATTGTGCAACCATCAAATCCTGCTTTAACAGTACTAATTTGAACTGTACAGATATCACCTTAAGAATTTCTCATTTCAAATACAGAGGAAGAGGAACGTGCTCAAAAAGCTAATGCAACCAGTTGAGAAGAGGGGGGATAAACAATCAGAAGTGTAGAGGCTGGAAATATAGGCTTTGTAAGAATGAAGTTAAGAGGGGCGCCTGGGTGGCTCAGTCCATTAAGCATCCGACTTCGGCTCAGGTCAAGATCTCGCGGTTTGTGGGTTCAATCCCTGCATGGGGCTCTGTGCTGACAGCTCAGAGCCTGAAGCCTGCTTCAGATTCTGTGTTTCCCTCTCTCTCTGACTTTCTCCTGATCACATGGTCTCTCTCTCAGAAATAAATAAAACATTAAAACAATTTAAAAAAAATAATGAAGTTAAGATAAAGATAAAAAAGATAAAACCATAACCCTTCATTCCAATAACATAACCCTTGCTAGAATTATCAGTTTACTCTTGTATTCTATGAAAAATGAGTATTTACCATTGAAATTCATGCAAGATATGTTAACTATTGTACTTCAGAGATATGAAGAGACAAGTGGAGATTAGGTCTCTTATGACCCACAGGAATTTATTTTTATGAAGCTTTTTCTCATATGAAAACTAGGGTTTTACATCTCTCAAGAGTATCTTCCCCAAATATCCCGACACCATGTAGAAAGGTTCCCATGGGTGTCTTGGCTGATACAAAGCTTTTCTGATTTTATAAAGTGCTTTTATTATACTGTGTTGCATAAAAATGCTTAGCCAGAATATCACCTAGTATAATAAGGAACTTCATGATCTATTTCCTTTCAACTCTTGGAAATTACTGGATGCCCTTCCTCCCTAATCTATGCTGTCCACCATGTTAGACCTAGAAGGATATCAAACCTTGATCTTGTCATTCATAAGCTTTTGTGCTGCTTTTTACTCTTGGTTTGGCATGTGACCCTTTGTATTTTCTATAACTAACCCACTTGTTTTACTTACAGCATTACAGATACCTATATTTTATTTGTGTGGTTTCCTTCCATGAGGACAGGGTGATATCTTGCCTTTGTACCATGATGTAACACAGTACTAGGCATATTCTAAGCACTCGATACTTAGGTGTTCAGTAAATTACAGCAATTAATTAATTTTATGTTGTGTTCTCAAACCCATAGTTCCATGCCTGTTAAAAATCTATGTACAACTTTGACTCCCCAAAAACCTAACTACTAATAGCCTACTGTTCACCAGAATCCTTATCAATAACATAAACAGTTGATTAACACTTGTAATCATTTCTGTATTCTTAGATTAAAGCTAGAAAAAAGAAGTGTTAAGATAAAATATATTTATAGTATTTTGCTGTATTTATATTAAAAAACCCATACAAGTGAATCTGTGTAGTTCAAACATGTGTTGTTCAAGGGTCAACTGCATTTTCTCCATAAGGAACGTCGTAGCTTTCTTGCCCTTAGAACACTAAACAGTAATTCCACCCTATACTTGGGAATCATTTTAAATAGTGATATCATCAATAAAAAGTGAAAAATCCAAAAAATATATATATATGGCATTGAACAGACCGTAAAAAAGATACTTGTTTACAATACTAAGGCTGAAACAAGAAGGCCAGTCTTTTTCTTATTTAACCTCAGCTGGAAATAAATGCATAAGACAAGTCCAGTTTTGTTTTTACAGTTTTGTGCATATCTGTGAATGACCATGAAAGTATGAGACATGAGCTGACAAACTTGCAAATATGGAACATGCAAATAAATAATAAGGAGAGTTGTAGTTTATCTGAGATTACATGCTATTAAATAGTGCTATATGGACTTGGTTCTGAAATCCACTAGCCTGCAGTAAACATCTTCCACATATATATTAAAATTAAACTGGCAAAGATCTAATCACCATGTTATTTTTTCTCCCCCGTAGAACTTATTGGTGTGTGTATGCATGTTAACACACTAGATGTCAACAACGGGATATGTGACCAATACTTTTTTACTCCATCATCCAAAGACAAGTAATTGGAGAACTTCTTTCTAAGTTTCTTACTTAATTTATATAATTATATATTGAAATACAATTTTATATCTTACATGTAGGATATAATAATATAAAAATTATTCAGAAATACATGAATTGAGAAAACAACACAATGTGTACAATTTAAAAACCTTTAACAAATTTAAAGTATTGGAAAACGTATGATTGTGGTAAAAAAAGTGGTATATGTATTATACATATATATACATACATACACACATGCCTTAAAAATAATATAGTCTGTCTTGCTTTGTTTTTTGAAATTTTGTCTGTAATATATCCTGAAAAATCTTTCCATATTGAAAGAAATATATATCTATCCTCTCATTTTGATTTCTGATATTATATTCCATTTTATAAACACATTCAACTAATGTTGCTCGTTCTCTATTTTTGGACTTTCAATGTGTTCCCTGTTTTTCATATTAGAATAAATATCATTTTAAATAAATTTTTGAGTATTTATAGCTGCCTTTCCTTTCAGTGGATCTGTTGGGTCTAAACAACTACTTATAGGCATTTTAAAATTATGATGCATATTGCTGTATTACCCTCTTTAAGCATTTTAACAAATTTCATGCTCATCATAGAAGTATGAATATATAGTTTTTTCAGAACATGAACCAGACATTATGGTGAAGTAAATCAGAGTGCCATTTTAATATTTTTAAAAATTTTTGTAACGTTTTATTTATTTCTAAGAGACAGAGAGAGACAGCATGAGCAGAGGAGGGTCAGGGAGAGAGAGAGACACAGAATCTGAAGCAGGCTCCAGGCTCTGAGCTAGCTGTCAGCACAGAGCCCGACGCGGGGCTCAAACCCACGACCATGAGATCATGACCTGAGCCGAAGTCAGATGCCCAACTGACTGAGCCACCCAGGCACCCCCAGAGTATCATTTTAATTTTTGAGTTTATCCAGTTACAAGTGAAGCTGAACAACTTTTGTTTGATCTTTTAATTTATTCTTTTGTGAAATTCTGTTTATGTCCTTTGACATACGAAGTGCTGTTTTGTTTTCTTTTTTCCTGATTTTCCAAAAAGTCTTTGCTCTTTAACTATTTTAAGTCAGTTTTTATTTTTTGGTATAATTTACGCAGTAAAATTCATTCTATTTATAGAGTTATATGAACTTTGACAAACTCATACAGTTCTGTTCTACCACATGAGAATGTGAATTATGTGAATTCTACCATAATTCAGATACAGAACAGTCCCATCACTTAAAAAAAAAAAATCCTCATGCCTCTCTGTGATCAACAATTCTTTCCATCCCTAAACCCTACAAACAAAAATTTGTTTGCTGTCCATATAGTTTCATCCTTATACGAAGGTCATATACATGGGTCATACGTCAGAGTTTGTCCTTAGTGTTTACCTTCTCTGTTTCCCTTGACATAATTCAGTTGAAACTCAACTATGCTATTGTGTGTATCAGTACTTCTTTCTTTACTGAGTGGCTGATTGATTGGTCGGTAGTATTCCTTAGTATTCCCTTAAATGATGTTCTACAGATTTTATTTTTAAACTTTAACCAGTTGACAGACATTTGGGTTATTTCCAGTTTATGGTAATTATGAATAAAACTCTAGAAATATTCACATGCAGGTTTTAATGTGAACATATGTTTTCATTTCACTTGGCTAAACAACTAGGGATGAGACTGCTCACTTATATGTTAAGTGTATGCTTAACTGTGAAAGAAATTACCATTTTTTTTCCCAAAGTGACTACACAATTTTGAATTCCCACCAGGAATACAGAAGAGTTCAAGTTATTCGGAGTCCTCACCAGTACTTGCTTTTTCAGGCTTATTTTGTTGTGGTTGTTAAAGCCATCCTAGAAGTTAATTATATATCATCATGGTTTTAACTAGCATTTCCTTAATGACTAATGTCTTAGACTATTTTCATATATTTAGTGCTACTGTTAATGGCACCAATTTTGTAATCTAAATTTCAATTGCTCATTGCAAACATACAAAAATACACTCATTTTTACATATTTCTTTTATATTCTGCCATCTTGTTAAAATCACTTAATATTTCTAGTAGCTTTTCTAGATTCTATTTGATTTTCTACATAATAATTATTTTCTCTGTGAGTATAGAGTTGGCTTTATTTCTTCTTTTCCACATTTTAGTGCCTTTTTTTCCCCTTGCATCACTGTACTGACCAGTATATCCTATATTATGATGAAGGGTCAGGAGATCAGTAGATGAGACATTCTTACCTCCTTCCTAGTCTTCAAGAAATAGCATATAGTCTTTCATCATTAAATGTGACATTACCTATGGGTTTCTTTGTAGGTGCTACTAGGCTGAGAACGTTTCTTTTAATTCCTATTTTAGTATGAGTTTATCATGAGCAAATTTTGTCAAATTGTTTTTTCCCTGGGATATTCACAGGTAAATTTTATTTTCAAGTACTGACCCAGATATATGGACACAAGTCTTTATTGTCATGTGTGCTATTAGTGTGGCTCATAGCCTATAATTTTAATTTAATTTTGATTATAACAAATATACTTTTGGTTAGTAACATCTATTGATCTTTTATGTGAAATCAAAAAAAGTGACTATCTTAGGTGACATAAAGACAACTATTTAAGTTTTACTGGTATACAATCTCCTATTTACTGTATGTATCAAAATTTATTTACTCTTCCTATATGCCAAACAATGGGAGAATTTGGGAGAAATGGATAAATTTTTAGAAATATATAACCTACCAAAATTAAAGCAGGAAGAAATAGAGAATTTGAACTTACTGATTACCAGCAATGAAACTGAATCAGTAGTCAAAAAACTCCCAAAAAACTAAAGTCCAGGACCAGATAGCTTCACAGGTGATTTCTACCAAACATTTACAGAAGAATTAATACCTATTCATCTTAAAATATTCCAAAAAATAGAAGGGGAAGGAAAACTTCCAAATTTAATCTGAGTTCCGGAAAACCCTCATGCCCAAACCAGATAAACACATCACCAAAAAAAGAAAAAGGAGGCCTATAGGCCAACATGTCTTATCAATATAGATGCAAAAGTCCTCAACAAAATATGAGCAAACTGAATCTAACAACTTGTTTTAAAAAATCATACATCATGATCAAGTGGGATTTATTCCCAGGATGCAGGGTTGGTTCAATATTTCTAAAACCATCAACATGTTATGTCATATATTTAAGAGAAAGGATAAAAACCATATAATTATTTCAATAGATGAATAAAAAGCACTTGACAAAGTACAACATCAATTTATGATAAAAACCCTCAGCAAAGTAGATCTAGAGGAAACATACCTCAACATAATAAAGGTGTTATATGAAAAACTCACAGCCAATATCATGCTTAACGGTGAAAAATAGATTTTCCCCTAAGGTCTGGAGAAAGACAATGATGTCAACTGTCACGACTTTTATCCAAAATAGTACAAGAAGTTCTAGCCACAACAATTAGACAACAAAAAGAAATAAAAGGTATAAAGGCATTCAAATTGGTAAGGAAGAAGTAAAACTCTCAGTATTTGCAAATGATATTATACTGTATATACAAAAGCCTGAAGACTCCACCGGAAAAGTACTAGAACTGACAAATGAATTCAGTAAAGTTGAAAGAGACAATTTATTGTATTCCTATATATCAATAATGAAGCTCCAGAAAGAGAAACTAAGAAAACAATCTTATTTGCAATTACACCAAAAATAGTAAAATACCTAGGAAGAAACTTAACCAAAAAGGTGAAAAATCTGTACTCTGAAAACTAGAAAATATTGATGAAGAAATTAAACATGACACAAAGAAATGGAAAGATATTCCATGCTCATGGGTTCAAAGAACAAATGTTAAAATGTGTATACTACCCAAAGCTATCTATGGATTTAATTCAATCCTTATGAAAATACCGACAGCACTTTTCACATAACTAGAACTAACAAGCCTAGAATATTTATGGAACCACACACACACACAAAATCCCTGAAAAGCCAAAGTAATCTTGAAAAAGAAATGCAAAGCTAGAGGCATCCCAGTTCCAGACTTCAGGTTATATTAGAGAGCAATACTCATCAAAATAGTTTGGTACTGGCATAAAAATAGACATACCGATCAATGGAACATAATAGAAACCCAGAAATAAATCCATGATTCTATGGTCAATTAATCTTCAAAAAAAAAAAAAAGAAAAGAAAGGAATGAATGTACAATGAGGAGGTGGGAGCAGTCTTTTCAACCAACAGTGTTGGGAAAAGTGACAGCAACATGCAAAAGAATGGAAGAGGACCTTTCTTTGACCATACACAAAAATAAGTTCAAAATGGATGAAAGACCTAAATGTGAGATAGGAAACCATCAACATCCTAGAGAAGAACACAGACAGCAACCTCTCTGACCTTAGCCACAGTAAATTCCTACTAGACATGTCTCCAGAGGCAAGGGAAACAAAAGCAAAAATGAACTACTGGGACCTCATCAAGACCTAAATGTGAGATGAGAAACCGTAATAATACTTGAAGAGACAACAGGCAGTAATTTCTCCGACACGGACCGCAGCAACATTTTCCTAGATAGGTAACTAGAGACAAGGAAAATAAAAGCAAAAATAAACTACTGAGACTACATCAAAATGAAAAGCTTCTGAACATCAAAGCAAACAATCAACAAAACTAAAAGGCAACCGATGGAATGGGAGAAGATATTTGCAAATGATATAGCTGATAAAGGATTAATATCCAAAATATATAAAGAACTTATACAACTCAACACCCCCTCAAAAAATAATCCAATTAAAAATGGGCATAAGACAGGAACAGACCCTTCTCCAGACGACATTCAGATGGCCAACAGACACATGAAAAATACTTAACATCACTCATCATCAGAGAAATGCAAATGGAAACTACCATGAGATATCACCTTACACCTGTGAGAATGCCTACAAACAAAACAAGAAACAAGCGTTGGCAAGGATATGGAGAAAAAGGAACCCTCATGCACTGCTGATGGAAATGCAAACTGGCACAACCATTGTGGAAAACACTATGGAGATTCCTCAAAAACATACAAATAGAATGACCCTATGATTGAGTAACTGCACTACTGGGTATTTACCCAAAAAATACAAAAATACCCAAAAAATTAAAAAATCAAAGGGATACATGCATCTCTATGTTGTAGCAACATTATTTACAAAAGCCAAACTAGGCAAGCAGCCCAAGTATCCACTGATTGATGAAAATTTAAAGAAGATTCTGTATGTATATAAAATGGAATATTATTTAGCCATAAAAAAGAATGAAATCTTGCCATCTGTAATAAAAAAGAGCTAGAGAGTGTAATTCTAAGCAAAATCAGTCAGAGAAAGACCACTACCATATGAACTCACTCATATGTAAAATTTAATAAATCAAACAAATGAGCAAAGGGAAAGAGAAATAGAGAAATAAACCAAACAGATTCTTAACTATAAAGAACAAATTGATGTTTACCAGAGAGGAGGTAGATTGGGAAAAGATTAAAGACTATCTTTATCATGATGACCACTGAATAATGTATAAGACTGTTGCATCATGAAATTATACATCTGCATCTAATACAACACTATATGTTGACTATACTGGATTTAACATAATAAACTTAAAAAAGAAACGAGAGGAAAAAGAAGTTGTGGAGAATTATAGGGATTCCCAAATCTCAGAAACCCAGAAAGGCATGAGAGACCTGAATTATCTCAAGGTTCATTTTAGGACTGGTGGAAAGAGGAAGTGTTCTAAATTAAAAGAATATATATTTATGTTTCATTAATTTTATGCTCTTAATGTTATTATAATTTTTGGTATTATATATAAAGCTGAAGTGTACCTCTTTATGCACATCTCCCCCAAATGCATGCATTCTTCAGAGGTGGGACATATATGGGAATTGGTATCAATTCATTAAAATACATCACATTTTTAAGTATATATATATATTATATATATATATATATATATATTATATATATATAATAGAGATGCTATCCCAAAGAGTGACCCTTATTTACACTTGCACCAACCAGCAGAATACAAGAGTTCTTGTTCACTGTCATAAAAAATACAAATAATTTAACAGGATGGAATGTAATTTGCATCAGGAAGCCCTAAAAATGTAGGATACACAATTTATAACACATTTTTTTGTTGTAGTAACTATAGTTTTCTTTAGCTTCTACTTTATGCTGGAAAAAACCGAATTACTTTTTAGCTATTAAATTCCATTGTTTTCATATGAAAAACTAGCAGAGTGAGGTCTGTGAACCATAACTCTCATTGTCTTTATAATGTATTTATTTACCCACTGCATTATTAAACTCTCTCCTTCAATAAATGGGTAGCTGTTTTATTATTTTGAAATAGAAAATGAGAGATTTCAAGTTTGTTACAAACATGTGGAGTGGGAGCACACTTTTTCTTAAACTTAACCTGTGTGTCATACACAGTAAAATCCTGGATTATGAGTAACTTGGTCTGAGTGTTCTGCAAGATGAGCAAACATTTCCAATAAATTTTAACCTGATAAACGAGTGACGTCTTGCAATATGAGTAGTACGTGATGCCGAATGTCGCATGATCACTAGTGAGCCAATGGTTCTTGAAATTCACTTTGATATACAAGTGCTTTGGATTACAAGCATATTTCCAGAAAAATTATGCTCGCAAACCAAAGTTTTACTGTATAATATATATACACATATAATTTATGTATCACACACATATATATATCATATAGATTATATATCATATATATAAGAGGATATTAGTTAACGTAAGTCATACAGTAACAGTCAGGAATTTGTTCTTAGATAGTTCAGGCTTGGGGAGGGCAGAGTAAAAATGCAGTTGTGAGATGTCATCTCTGGTTAATATCCAGAAGAAGCATGAAAAAGCAAAGGTAGGGTAAGAAGACATTCACCAAAGCAGATAAAAAGAGGCTAAGATCCTGAGAAGTAAATTCCCTTGGTGTCTCTTGTCATCAATCTTATTTTTAAAATGAACTACAATAAAATGAAGTGGCAGTTTCTAGGTGGTTGGAGGTCTTGCATTTAATGGGACAAACATCTTACTTTTAAAGAGTGAACTCCAGCACTGAGTGTTATGTGGAAACTAATTTGACAATAAACTATTTGTAAAAAAAAAAAAAAGAAAAGAAAAGAAAAAGAAAAAAAGAAAGAAAGAAAGAAAGAAAAATGGTAAATGAATGATTAAAACAAAAACAAACAAAAAAAAAGAGTGAACTCCATGCTTGTCCTCCTAAGCAGTACTGGATTGACTTGGATCACAGCCTGTTTCTCTTGCATTAGATTGCACAGCT
Source organism: Proteles cristata cristata (assembly GCA_017311185.1). Classification (NCBI taxonomy): domain Eukaryota; kingdom Metazoa; phylum Chordata; class Mammalia; order Carnivora; family Hyaenidae; genus Proteles; species Proteles cristata. Next base: position 216,292 of record JAESUZ010001155.1, read on the forward strand.
TTCAAGGACAGGAAAACATTTCTTTACCTTTTTTTTTTTTTTTTTTTAAAAACTCTGTCTTTATTGCTAACATCTTGTCCAGAGAATGGGATTCATATACTATGAGATACGTGATGTCTCCTCTACCATTCAAGTTGAGGAACTTTGAGAGTGACTTTTTCTGTCTGATTATCTCAAAGTGCTTTTTCCTAATTTCACTGTTCTCATTTTTTTCTTCCCACCCCAACAGATCTCTTTATTGACTCAATGCATGTGTTTTGATCACCAGCTGTGTGCTAGGCACCATTTTAGGCACTGAGGTGACTTTAAATATACTTCATTAGATCACATCCCAAAACTTCCATGACTTTTCTTTGGCTGAAGCACTGATATAATGTTTCAAATATTCAAGGTCCTTTTCTCATAGGCAGGAATAAAGGTGTTTTACATACGCTTAATGCTTACTTAATATTTAAATAAATAAAATTTATGTAAATTGAAAAGAAATTTGACATCACTAACTGCTGTGGGCTAAATTGCATCTCCTTTCCCAATGTTTTTTGCTGAAATCCTAACCCCGAGTACCTCAGAATGTGACCTCATGTGATCATTAGGGAGGGCTCCAATCCAAAGACTTTTGTTCTTATAAGAAAAGGAAATGTAAACACAGACATTTACAGAGAGAAACAATACAAAGACACAGGAAAAAGACAGTTATCTACAAACTGAGGAGAGAGACCTAGAATAGATCCTCCCCTGTGGCTGTCAGTTGGGTTCCCACCTGCTGACACCTTAATCCTGGACTTTGAGCCTCTGGGACCCTGAGAAAGTAAATTTCTGTTGTTTAAGCCACCAAGTCTACAGTACTGTCTTATAGCAGCTCTAGAAAACAAATACACTACCATAATTGTGAAATCACTTCTACTTGCAATAGAGAAAATAGTTAATAAAAATAAATACAAATCTACTAAAACTGAAATTAGTGACTTGAAGGACTTAAAATATTCTTGCCTGTCAGACTTCTACAGTGCGCCCCGAGGAATAGGGCTTTAGAACATCATCCATGAAAATAAGTGTTTACACATAGTTGGAGACCTGCATCAAGGCCACAATGACTTTTCTCAAGCAGCTGCTTCTTTCTCTGACATTGTATTCATTCAACTCAGTGTATTTGGAACTGTGTCAGGGTCTGCATTCATCATAGGAAGGACTGAAATGCCAAGGCCTAGCCAGCATTTATAACTGGCACAGTAAAAACCGGTACGACTCTCTCCAAGGACCTTGCCTAGAGCCCTGTGGGCTGCTTGCATCCAAGAAGCATTGAGCTGAGGTAGGTATGGAGTCCCTGCCCACGCCCCTCCACCTGCCTGGACACTCCCAAGTGACATGGTGAGAAACGGGGCGCCTGGATCCAATTTGGGAAATTGGCTTGAGGCAAGAACCGTGGAACAGAAAGAAAAGATGGGATGGTAGAAAATGATATGTAGAGAAACAAGGACAGCAGGTGGTAACACGGGAGGCACTGGGAGAAGACTGAATAGCTAAAGGACTGAAGGGGAAGAGAAAAAGGGATTTGAAAGAGAACAGCCAGAGGGAGAAAAATAGACACATATTCTCTACTTTTAATTTTTTTTTATCCCACAACTTTTCTTTCATATGCTAATCTTTCTTGGCCTCTGCACCTTTTCAACTCCTCTGATGCCCTTTCTCTCAACCTCTGCTAACTGGGCGTGCCAGGTTCTTCCTCTTTTCTTCTCCCTTGCTCCTGTCTCACTTCATTCTGATGTTATGAAGAAGAGGAGGAGTGGACTCCAATGGCCCCATTCCAATGCCAGGAGGAATAACTATCATTTATGATTCCCTCAAATAATATCTAAATATTTTAAAAGCATTGATTGCCTGAAGCCCATTTAGTATTTGCGTAACTATACAAAAATGTGCTTCGGTTTGAATGAAGGTGGGTGAGGTTGGCTTCACTTCATAGGACAGCATGTGCGGTATCAGCATCTTGATGTTGTCAGGATTTCTTTATTAAAATGCCCCACCTTCCGACACTCCCTACACTACTTTTGGTTATCATTTCCTTCCAGTAATACTTAATCATCATGAAATACGTTCTATCAAAGAACCGCAGGTCTATCTGAAAAAATTTCATCATTTTAGGGAAACACAATGAAAATTGTTTATAAAACAAGGCACTCCAATATTGTCATCTTGATTACAAAATGAAATACCACTTCTTAAAAATGAGCATGGTCCAGAGCCAGAGAAGCTATTAGAAATGTATTCTCAGTATGATTTAATTATCCAACATCTCCCTGCTAAAGCATAGTAAGAAGTTATTAGCATGTAAATTCCATTGACAGTGTATTATTCTTACTATAGAATTGTGCTCAAGGAAGGGCACTTCCAATTACTTGCAGAAACATAAACAATAATATTTTAAAAATATATTTATTTAAGTGTTGGTAGGATAATACTTCTATAATAACCATACTAGACTTATTATAGCCCTGGCAAAGTGTTTGTAACCACACAGGGGCACATTCTAAAGGGGCAACTTGTTTCTTTTTTGTTAATTCATTTCTTTCCTGAAGAAAATTGTTGCCACTGTCATATTTATAGTTACCAAATAATAAACATAATCTTTGGGTTAGCCATAATGGCACTTGCACATGTCATTTAATCTCCATGATGGGTCTGTATTGTATTGAACACATTAGATGTGCAGAATAAGGCAGAGAGGTGATGCAGTGTGCACTCGCGGTGAAAGAGCAGGGATTCATACCTACATTGGTTGCCCCTAGTCCAGGCCCTTTCAGGAACAGACAAACCCCTATCTCCCTCTTTCTTTTAATCTTTCCTCTCCCTTTTTAATCATTTTTGTTGAAATAAAGATGATGTGATATAAAATTCACTATTTTAAAGCGTACAATTCAGTGGTTTTAACATATTGACTATGTTTTGCAACTATCAACACTAATTCCAGAATATTTCCGTCACCCCAAAATGAAACTCAGTACCTATTACCTGTCAGTCCCAATCCTCCCTCTCATGTAATCTACTAACAATAGGTAATTTACTTCCTGTACCTATGGATTTGCTTATTCTGAAAATTTCACCTAAGTGGAATCATCAACTATATAACAGAGCACTTTAAAGATTCATCTCTGCTATAACATATAACATTGCTTCGTTTCCCTTTATGGCTGAATAACATCTCATTGTATGTATGTATTACCTTTTTGTTAATCCATTCATCAGCTGATGGATATTTAGGCTGTTTTCTCTAACTCACTTTAATTAACATAACCAGATTACAGTGTCCCAAGAATCCTGACGGGTCTGAGATTTTTACCTCACTGAACAGCTAATAATTTAGCCTATCATAGACTTATGGATGCTGATATAAGACATGGGCCACCTTGATCAGAGACACAGGAGTTTATTACTCCTGGCACAGCAATCAGCATGAGTGTCAAATACCTGCCAACACTTGGTAACTACCAACATTTAATCTTTGATAGTTTATTGGTTAGTTACCTTCATAATTAGCACATGGTCTGCTCTTGAGAACAACAGTCTTAGAAGATTCTACTGGTCCACTATAGGTCAGCCATTCACTGAAGTTTTAACATACATTATATAATTCCTATGACATATGCAATTATTTGTACTTTGCTGATCTTACAAATGAAGAAACTGAATCTCTAAAAGTTTAGGTGACTGATACAGATGTTCACAAGTAGTACACAATAGCATGATAGTTCAACATCAGGCCTCAGCTGATTCCGAATAATTTATCTTTCTTCTAATATTCTACAATTCAAGGAAGATTGTGAATATGTTGCAACAGAGCATCAAATGGAATCTAAGGTAGTGAGACTCATTGACTCATTGAAGCAGAGAGCAGAACGGTGATGACCAGAAGCCAGTGAAGAGGAAGTCAGGGGATGTTGGTCAAAGGATACAAAGTTTCAGTTACACAAGATGAGTAAGCTCTGGGGAAATCTAGCATACGGGATAGTTAACAATACTGTATTGTATGCTTGAGATAGTTGGAATGGTAGATCTTACACATTCTTACCACAGGGGGAAGAAAAGGAAGAAAATTATAACTATGTGAGGTAATGGATACATGTTAATTAGGTTGATTGTGGTGATCACTTCATAATGTGTACATTTACCAGAACTTCAAGCTATATATCTTAATATATAACATTTGTTTGTCAATTATACCATAATAAAGCTGAAAAGGGAGAGTTATTGTTGTCCTAATGAAGCAGGTAGTTTCCTATGGAGAAACAAAAAATGCATATCCCTGAGAGCACAGGCAGTGCTCACAAAATATGTCTCAGTTCCAAGTATTACATGTATTCTCTACAGCAGATATAATGGGTGGCTTAAAGGGACAATACTGAAAGTCACTTATGACTGAGATGATCATAAGAAAAAACTCATGTGGTTTTCAAACTGTTTTGGTAACAGTGAATGTTGTAAATAACGTATTACACTGAAGCTACATGAAGCAGATGATATGCTCAGAACTACAGAGGCGGACCCAGATCCCAAATTACTGGGATTACCTCACACTGGCTCCTGAAGTAGCTTCCAGGAATGCCAAATCTCTGTGTGTCACAGTTAGAGAAAGCTACCCACGTGATCCAATAGCCTTTGTTACTGGTGAGGAAACTAAGGCTTGGAGAGCTGAAGCAACTTGTAAGTATGTTAGTGACAGGAAAAGATGGTGCTTAGAAATATTTCAATGCAAGTGCAGCGAAATGTAGAATTGAGGAAAATTTCTAGGTGAATGGATTTAAATTAATTTCAATTTAAAGAATTAATCTGCCAAGAAGAAAAGATAAAGTAATACTTTACTTTTACATGCTTGTATCTTTTTGAATTTTATTCAGTTGGGAAATTATTAGACATCTTCAGATCTCTATTTGATTTATCATTTCCTAGTTTTCAGAGAATATAGGAGGTACAGTAAATGTGTCTTTCATAAGTGAATACATTTTTGGAGTGGAAAAGGGTCTTGCTTCATATCCCATTCCAAACATGTTGAACAATTTACTTAACTTTTTGAGACCTACATTTCTATCTTTAAGGCAGAGGTAATAATAATAGTTGGTTTCTTGAGTTAACAATAATTATCCGGAAGTATAACACTTAGAGTGCCTATACACAAAAATGTGAATCAGGAGACGTGGATTCTAGCTATGGACCTGACACTTGCTCTGCTACCTTGGACAGGTCACTTAATTTCTCCAGTCCCACATTTGTAAACTCAGAAAAGAATCTGAGTCATTGTTTCCTCCAGGGCACAATCAGCACATAAGATCCTATGACATTTCATGACCTTCTACCAGGTATAAAATAGCATCCATTCTACTTGTAAGAGTGCCCTTTGGCCAGGTGCTTCAGTGGAAAATATTCTGATTATTAAAAAGAAATTAACAATTTATTGTAAATTCATAGAAAGATGAAGTCCCCTTCTCCTACAGTATGAAGTACCTGAGTCTTAAAATCATTAGTTCACATTTTATATTACTAACTGCATCAGTGTTATCACTATTTAACATATCAATAAGTTTAATAGTCAATTCTGTATTTATAAAGACATATAATGCAAAATCTGAAAGAGACCTTTACTGACATTTTGTAGCTTCATTCTTTGATGGCAAAGATCAAGAATTTAATAAAGACAATTGGGAAATCTGAACAGAATATAAACCCATTTGTACTGAACTCATTTAAAGTTTGGTGACCATGACTACTTCTTATGTTGAGTCCAGGGAAGGGAGTGAAGAAAGAAAGAGGTAGAAATGGCCTTAGTTAGACTGTTCGGTTGATCACATCAGTCCTATTGTAAGGTTCTTCTTCACTAATAGCAACAGTATTTATGGATGCATAATAGGCACCCTGCAGATATACAGGGCATAATCCTGCAAGCCAAATCCCAAGAAGGTTCTAGGTCAGACACCAAGATCACAAAGGGATAAAAGAAATAATGAGAACTGAATTCAGGTCAACCTATCAGTACTAATATTGAACTTGCACTTTGCTCAGATCGTTGGTTTAAATGTTGGATAGTGACTCTTATTATGTTGGATAGTGGATTATCAAAAAAATATCCAAGCCTTGGCCTGTGGCTTCATATTTTACATTCTGACCCTGAGAGGCTTCACACTAAAATACAACGAGAAAGGTATAGAGACCTGAAAGGCCCTTTGACTATGCACTAGTATTACCAACCCCACAATGAATTCATCTGCCACCCCAATGTCATCTCATGTTCCTAAGGACCATGTAGGACAACTCTGTGTTGGAAGATGAAACACTACCAATGGTAATCACTAAAAAACAAAAAACAAAAAACAAAAAAATAAAACAAAACAAAAAAAACCACACAAGCCAGCAAAGCTCATTTTAATTCCTTTATATGTTGGCATTGTCTTCATAGAATTTTTCCCTCATCTATTAAAATGGGCATCTGTTCAATCCATCTCAGAGTGTGTTGAAAGGTTATAATTAGAAAATACACAAATACTATGAAAAGGCCAAGATGTTGGTTTAAAAAATACCTTTGTCATAACGATTATTTTTTTAATTTCCTACCTTTAGTATTTTTCCTTCTTTAAAAATATCATCTAGAGGTGATCATTTCATGACCAGCGATGAAATAGGCATTTCTGTATGTCTACTCATGAACTTTCTCTTGGCTGGAATTCCAAATATTTTTGCAGGGCTGACTATCTACTCTTACTCCTCTGGACCCCAAAGACAAGGCACTAGATTTGTGTTTTCTTTCAACTATCATGGTCATAACCTGAAATTCATGAGCAGATTTCTTCACTCATTTTCAACCCTTCTGCTTTCTATCTTGCCTCACCTTTAAATTGTTTTCTTGTTGTTTGATGCTAATGGAGCAATGAACTCAACTGCAGAAAGGTATTTCATAAACATCAGAGAATATCCATAAACACTGCCTCACTCCTTGAGAGTTTGCTGATTGACTTACCAATGAATGATTATTTTAAAAATACAATTAATTTTAAAATAAACTCTTCTCTTTGGCCTTCAGGTATCTACAGGTCCCTTTTTTCTTTTTTCTTTTTTTCTTTTTTTGTAGAATTTGACTCTCTGGCCTGACTACCATTCCCCAATTACCTGTCACTCTCAATTCTGATCTCTGTCCTGGCAGATAGTTTGGCTCTTCTCCTGGGAATTTCTCTCCTGCCAGCTCTGCAATATTTGGCTTTTAACACCTGAGAGAAGATTTCTTTCTTGGTAACTGGGTTTGCTCCAAAGCAAAGTTGACTAGAGCTAAAATACGTTCCTCCCATTCCACTTTGCTCTGCCACATACAACTCATCAGGTTATAGGTATGGTAAGCCCATGCATAAAATTGTTCCTTTCACATGCAACAATTATCATCAGTCTTCAAACCCACACATCATTTCCTCCATCATGGCCTTAATCATGCACTTAAAAGCAGTGGTTTGAAGTCACCCACAATAAGTGGCACACCTGGCTTGAATTTGGGTCAAATAATTTCAATTCCTTCGCGTTTGATTCTGAATAAAGAGAGGGGTAATATAACTGAATACTAAGTGTAAATATATGCAAATACCTAGCATTGAGTAACATTCAATAAATGGTGACTGTTGTTCCTCCTCCTTTTCCTCCTCCTCTTTCATCATCATCATCATCATCATCATCTCTCTTCCAAATTTAGAATTCTTATTCAATTCAAATGTCAAACATCTCCAATTCAGGACCAGGCCTGCAGGATTCCACTTGGTTGCAGTTAGAAAGGAGATTATGTGAAGCCCATATCTGTAGAGCACTCCTTCCCAAACAACACTTCATGTTAGAATCACCTGAGGAGATTTTAAGACTTCTCAAGTCTAGGCTAGACCAAGTACACCCAAGTCTGAGGATGGGCACCAATATTAGTGTTAAAGTTCCCTAGGTGATTCCACTCTGCAGCTGATTTAGAATCACCATTATACACATAGCCAAAGAGAATGTTAGTTCTAGATAGAAGGAATTTGAGAGAGTTGTCTCACTACTTTCTGAAAGATAGTGATTCACTTTATGGTGGCCTTTTGCTCAGTGTAACAAAGAACAAGTTCAGAGAGTCGACCATCTGAGAGAAGGAATAAATTGGAAAACTATCTGGGAGTGAAGGTTGGTTAAGACAGATTCAGAGTCCTTGAGGCAGATTCTGTGCTCAGCCATGTAATAATTGTGTATTATTGGCCAAGTTATTTAGTGAATATAAGATTCAATCCCCCATTTTTAAAAAAGAGGATAAGTACAGCAATGAGGTCACAAATATGTTGTAAAAATTACAGGAAATAAGTTATATTAGTTAACATAAGTCATATAGTGTGCTTGATGTGGATACGTATAGTATGTGTACATTAAAATGTATAACTGTCATTCTTCTTCCTATTAAGAAAGTGGAGGGACAGTTTACCACTTGGTCTCCTAACCTTGCGCTCCTGAGATCACAGGAAATGTAGTAAGTGTGTGAAGCAGCAATGTTTATTAATGTTATAAAGCTTTCAATGACCTTGAATCACAAGCTGGAATGTTGGGGGAAAAGCACATTGAAATAATGATTCAGGGTCAAAGGAGTGTGCTTTCCCAGAAGTATGCTATCCTAGGACCCATGCGACAATCAAATTTCTATCAAATTTTCTTCCTGTCATGCCTCTCAAATCATATTCCTTCAGAAACAGAAGGTGTTTAAATCCAATTATGTGGCTGCACCTACATGCCCGTCATTGCAGTAGCTGTGCCAGACTTCCAGGCCACACGATCCTCATCTTTCATGGGCTCAGAGACAGTAAATAACACGGTCAAGGATGGGCTCCAGTCACTGGCAGATACGACATCTGAGCCCAGGAGGAAATGACCCAAAGTTGTACTCTTCCCAATGTAACACAAAGACAGGGGTCAGGAGAAAGGACAGTTGGGCTACAAACAGAGAGAGGAGGAGAGGGATGGTGGTAACATCCTCCTCCCGGAAGCTTTATACTTTTCTTATCATCGCCCTTGCACTGCGGTGCCCTCCTGCTCCCTTCCCTAGCTATTCCTCTGGCGTTGGTAGTGCCATTCAATCTCTCTGTCAACGTCTCACTCTTTTCTATAAGAGAAAAAGATAAGCACATTTTCAAAAAGGAGCACAAAGGGAGCTTATATATGTTAGTTGAATAATTATTAGAACTCATAGGCTCTGTTTAAAGATTTGGATAAGAGCCTTACACATGGGACTGAAGATAGAAAAGTGGCCTGAAACTCTGTCTCCTGAACAGCCACTATTTGCATAACCAACAGGACACTATGTCAGCTTTGGATGAATTAAATTTTTCACAGAGAAGGTTAAGACAAGAACAAGGGATTATGGTATATTCTAATGAAGCGTTAGACCCAGTGATTCTTCATCAATGTAGTTGAATAATTGCCTGCTTGTGGGGGTTTAGATGATTTGCCCAATTATATCTGCTTTGGAAAAAAACTAGAGTGTATTGGTGGTGATTGCTATACAGCAATGAGTGAGAAATCGTTCATTAAAAGCTGCACATTTTGATAGCTTCTGGCTCTCTGAAGTTTCTGATTTGAAGCTCTAATCACTTCTGCTTATTCTTGGCCATGAGTAAATTATTTGAGAAGCTTCAGACACATTTTACTCATCATGAAAATGTACACTTTCTTCCAAAATAAAAGGAAAATAAAATATTATTTTCAAATGGTAAAATGAAAAGCTTTAAAATAAAACAACTTGTGCCTGAAACTAGTTCTTGGCTCCATCCATGCTAAATAGAGAGAACTTCACAACATAAAACCAAATGGAAAGTATCAAATACTTGAGTTTATATTAGGTTATGAATAATTAAAATACAGAGAGCACGTGTGTTCTACATTGAGGAATTCTGTTAACATAATGGTGCTATCATAAAAACAGAATCTGAATTGTGCAAAATTAGACAACACAAAGCAGTCACTTCTCTAGAAGTGTAAAAGTGTGTGTGAGTAATATGTGTGTGTATATATGAGAACACATCAACACCACCATGATACTTATCAATATAGTTTAGTGAACATCACCTAAGGATTTCAGGTGCTTGGGATATAAGAATGAATGACACAGTACCTAACTCCGAAGAACTCACTGTCTGGTCTGTTTGGTAATACATTTCCAATTTTTTACTATCGTGAAGATATGCCACAATACAATTCAGAAAGGTTTGGTTTAGAGCAAATATCTAAATACATCATCACTGATGGTTAGGATATGTAATATTTATAATTATCAATTCAGATAATATAGTGTAGTCTTAGTTAGAACTTTCAAACACTAAAAATAATTTTACAAATAAAACTTCATTTCATCTTGAAGACATTTAAGGAATCAGATCAAGTATTTTGTTGTTGCTGTTCTCTCAAGTGGGGCCTGGAAAGTATAAGTGATTTACCTAAGCTCAAGGTGAGTTAGGAGCAACATCTTGTTATCAAACTGACTTTATTTAAAGTGTTAATATTATGCGATGTTAGGTACCAAGCATTCCTTGGTCCTTCAACATTTCTGCTGCAGAGAAATCATTAATATTTCTTATTCAAATGTTCACTCAAAACATATTTACTACAAGACTTCTAGATACTATTTGTCACCAGCAATAAACAAAGTAGACACAATTCCCTCTCTTCCTCACTATTTATCCCAGTTACAAGAGACAAAGTGCTATCAGTGAACTGTTTTGATAATCTGATAGTATGGGCTTGTTTCCCATAATTACAAATGTTTCCTATCAAATATAAATTTGATTCTCACATACTACATGTTTTGTGAGGCACTACATGACTATCCTTGAACTAGAATTTAGATGTTCTGGGTTTTCATTCTGGGATTACCACTCATAATTTTGGCATGGGCCCTATTCCTCTTCCTGTGAACACTGGTATCCTTACCAATAACATGAAAACAATGCCACCTGTCCAGAGCTATCTCACATTGCCATTCAGAAGATCCAGTGAATAGTAATTCCTCAAAGCACCTTCTGACAAGTAAAGCATTGCATTATTTGCCTTACATCCCTCTATTTCCTTCTGTGATTTTAGTTCTCTAATGAAGATAAGCTTTCTTCTTTTGCCTCTCTCCTTTTCTTCTTTCTTTTTTCCCTCAACCTAATCTAGTGCCCGCCAAAATTAGAGATTCAATAGAGCCTGATTGCATCTATCCCATGTTAAATGTTTTTTTTATGGACATTTATCAATATCTGAAGTGTTATGGGAATCATAATGTTGGTTCCACATCCTCCAGATTGGTAATTTGGCCATTTAAATTTGCTAACCATTATGCATTATGCATCAGAGTACCATGTTACACTTTAGCATCTGCTTTATGACAGCAAAATGAAGGAGGTAGGGCAGAAAAGTGTATCTATAAGAAAAGGTGTGCTTCAATTCAAGGCTTCAATGTATTCTTTTTTGTTAAGTTCATATTACCTAGGTTATTATAATATTATGGTTGAAATTTTTATATTGACCAGCTTTTGTTGTTTTGGGTTTTCAAGATTAGAAGGTATTTTGATATACAACATCTCCAAAGGCTATATTAATGTTACTTATTAACTTAATGTGCCTCACTGGCAAAGGTCTGTAAATTACAGCCCATTTTTACATTTGATATCTTATAAATTTTTATCAATTATGTCATATGTTAGGGGCTTTGGAATTCCATTTATTAAATACTTCAGTGATAAACCTCTTTCTAGAGGTTACAGCTAGATCTGACTGAGGACCAACTGATCATGTAGAATAAAAGTCTCCAGAAATGAAGGAGGAAAGACTTCCCACTGGACTCAATCTACAGAATCCTGCATGAATCTCCATTATTTGCCTGAATTACAGGTCAGAGAAATATATTTGATTTTGCACAACTCTTCAAACCAACATATCCACTTACTGCAGACAGACGAACACCCAGCTGATTTGAGCCTCAGATTCTTTCAGAACACAGTTGAGAGGGCGGAACTCTTCAATTCCCTAGGCTAGGCTGGAACTTGTCAAAATGAGAAACATGATTGTAATTTGTACGTGCAGCGTCCCTGACAGCATGGTGACTTCGTGCTCGCCGTTCAGATATTCAGCTCTTTTTACACGATTTGCCTCCAAAGTGCAGCTTCTCTCGCGAGGCAGACCGCCCTCTCCACCCTGCGAGTCTTCCATGTTCCCATGCTGATAAGCCAGCATCAGAGTTCAGAACCCAAGGCATTCTCAGGACTGTATCATTTATGGCAGAACATATCCATCTGTAGACAAAAGCAGCCCAGGAAACAAGTGCTGGCCATCAAGACTGAGTATTTCTTCAGTAATAAGGCAGTTGGTAAAGCTACCTTCTCAGCAGGGAAACTGGAAGAGCAGTTGCTAATTGCTCTGTTCTATAAGCATCCTTTCTTTTCTTAAAAAAAAAAAAAGAGAGGTTGACAGAGCTTCCCACATATGTCCATCCTATCCCCTACCTAAGGTGTTCCTTGCTGTCCTTCAGGAAGATTCCAGTGACTTTACTTCCAGTTGGGAAAAGCTATTTTGAACTTGTCCCCTCATCCTGATGACAGTGTAAAGAATTAAATGTTTTTATATTTCTCTTTTTTATAAATAACCCAAGGTTTTATCAAATTGCCTGTCGCCTTTTTCCTGAGGGTCTTAAACATAAAATTATATGGAGCTCATGCTGAGAAATGACCAATCTGGAGAGAAATAGAAACATGTTTCATTTTCTTGCATATTTGTTCAAAAAGAGACTTTGATATCAATGAATGTTTTTCAATTATTGACCTTACAAAGCCTCTTCCCATAGTACTTCATAAAGTGCTGACAGAAAATAACAAAAACAAAACCCAAAAACCAAAAAAAAAAATACCCCAAAAACAAAATAAAGAGACTTATCTCCTTACAGTTTCCCCAGAGGCCCATCTTTTTAAAATACACTTTTTTAATACAGTATTTCATAACTATGGATAAGCCTCTTGAGAAAATAGTGAAAGGCATTGTCTCCACTTAACCAAAATAAAGACTGAATTCTCAGAAAAGAATCCCACTCAGATCTGATTTAACCATGACGACCATTTCCAGTACCTAGAGAGTTCTATGTTCAGTGCTAGGTGCTGGAATAATGAGACAAATAAAGTATGTCATTGCTTTCAAGAACCTGGAACACTCATGAAGCAATACAGGGCGACAATGTACTAGATGACAGACCAGGATAGACAGATGTCATCGGCAATGTTCATCTGTTGGTTCCTATTCATCAAACATTTAAGTCAGACAAGTTAGGTTTGGACAGAAGCTAGGCAGCTTACTCCTCCTTAGTCTTGGAAATGTTACCTACTCTCCTTGTATTTTAGTGTTTCACCTATCCTAGAGAGATGACACTAGTAGCTATTTCACATGGCCTTTGTTAGAATTAAATGAGTTAACACATGGAAAAGAAAACCTCAGCTGAGTGCTTATTATATGGTAAACATTCAATAAGTGTCTTGTACCTTACTGTCAGTAGCAATTACAAAAACAGTTAATGTCAGTAGCAATTACAAAAATGTTTATAATAAAAGACATAACCTGGAGGGGCACCTGGGTGCCTCAGTCAGTTCAAATGACTTCTGACTTCAGCTCAGGTCATGACTTTGCATTTGTGAATTCAGGCTCTGCATCAGGCTCTGGGATGACAGCTCACAACCTGGAACCTGCTTGGGATTCTATGTCTTCCTTTCTCTGTGCCCCTCCCCAACTCAGGCTCTGTCTCTTTCTCTCTCTCAACTGAATAAACATTAATAAAATATTTTAGAAACATAACTTAATTACTAGTAATACCAAGAAACAACTAATAGAAGTGACATGCAGATAATGAGTTTTTGCAGTACAGTATTAAATTATATGATCTGCCATTGGGTCTAAATGGTTAACAAAGTACATATACAAACTCCCTAACTGAAACACCTAGCAATGATGGATGACATTCCAAATGAGGTGAACTGGGGGAGTGAGAAACTTCGGAGGGCAGGGAGCTGTTTTTGCTTGTGGAATGAGGACAAAGATGGGGGAGAGTACACCCTCCCCAAAATAGCAGCTAGAGAGAAAGTAGAAAAGTGAAAACAAGTGCAGGGATTGAATGGGAAAGGCATAAAGTAGACAGGAAAGGATTTAAATTCCATTAAGACTCTATAAACAGGGAGTGCAGAGTCTGAAACTCCATAGCTCGATACTTGTTGGTGCTCTGGTGGGAAGGGCAAATCCTCAGGAGCAGAGAGTGAGGTCCGGGGGTCCTCAGGCTACATGGGGAGAGGCAGTTCCCTTGCTGGGGAGACCTTTGGTAGATGCTGTGTGGCCATCCCACAGACAGAGGTCCGAGCAGACCCCAGAGAACTACTACATTCACTGGTCCCGGAACAATAATGTTAAGGGTGAAGCATGGCACCAAGATATATGTTGTGATTTTCCATAATGCCTGAAACGCTGCTGTAACATGATCACGTGAACTTTTCCTGGGGCAGGCTGGTACCCAGCCACAGTCTTTGGGCATCAGCAGCAGCACGGTCCCACAAACATTCCTGGGTGAGGCCAGCACCCAGGCAATGCTCAGTAAGACTCTCCCCCAGGAGGTCTGAGCCAGTCAAAGCTGTGGTCCCTCAGAAGTCAGGGGTTGAGAAACACAGCCACATCTGAGATACAACTCAGGAAGGAGGTGCTGCCTGGCAATGTGATGGCTTGGTCACAGACAGTGTAAAAGTGGGGAATGAATGGAAGCTATAGACAAAGGACAAGTGTGTGATTGCTGATAGGGGAGAACAGCAATACTAGATACTAGATTACTAGATACAGCGATAATGGAGGTTATGTAGCTGGGTGATGCCATTTTCACCCCTCCCATGCATGCACACACACACCTATAAGGGCCATAATAATCCACCCCAGTAAGCTAATCAGCGCCATCTAGTGGAGAACAGAGTTGTTACACTAGGCCCCACCCAACTGGGCCAAACTTGCTCTCCAGGAACACCACAAATCTTTCCACCTGCTTACTTTATGGACTATAAAGTGGTTCGTAGTTTGACTTCTAGGGGGAAACTATGTAATTTCAATCATATTTCAGTCTGTTCATTGGTCCATCTATTCAATTTGTTTTTAGTTTCAACAAAAGCTGACCGTCAACAAGGCATATCTCATTCAAATTCACAAAATACTCAGGCAAGGAAAGAATCATGAAACAGCAAAGGAAAAATAGTCCTTAACCTACAAGGGAAGACAGGTCAGGTTTGTAGCAGACCTATGCACAGAAACTTGGCAGGCCAGAAAGGAGTGACAGGATATATTCAATGCACTGAATTGGAAAAATATGTAGCCAAGAATTCTTTATCCAGCAAGGCTGTCATTCAAAATAGAAGGAGAGATTAAAAGTTTCCCAGACAAACAAAAATTAAAGGAGTTCATGACCACTAAACCAGCTCTGCAAGAAATTTTAAGGGGGACACTCTGAGGGGAGAAAAGATGGGGGGGAGGGAGGGAGGCCAAAAGCAACAAAGACTAGAAAGGACCAGAGACCACCACCAGAAACTCCAACTCTGCAAGCAACATAATGGCAATAAATTCATATTTTCCAATACTCACTCTAAATGTTAATGGACTAAGTGCTTCAGTCAAAAGATATAAGGTAACAGACTAGATAAGAAAACAAGATCTATCTATATGCTGCTTACAAGAGACCCACTTTAGGCCTAAAGACACTTTTAGATTAAAAGTAAAAGGATGGAGAACAACATATCATGCTATTGGTTGCCAAAAGAAAGCCAGAGTAGCAATACTTACAGCAGATGATCCGGACCTCAAAATAAAGACTGTAACAAGGGATGAATAAAGGCATTATATCATAATTAAGGGGTCTATCCACCAAGAAAACCTAACAACTGTAAACATTTATGCTCCAAATGTGATAGCACCCAAATATATATATATATCAACTAATCACAAACATAAATAAACTCATTGATAATCATACCATAATAGTAGGGGACTTCACCAGCCCACTTACAGCAATGGACAGATCATCTAAACAGAAAATCTACAAGGAAACAATGGCTTTGAATGACACACTGGACCAGATGGACTTAACTGCTTTATTCAGAACATCTCATCCTAAAGCAGTGGAATACACATTTTTGAGTATACGTGGAATGTTCTCCAGCAAAGAACACATACTGGGACACAAATCATCCCTCAACAAATACAAAAAGATTGAGATCATACCATGCATATTTTCAGACTAGTGCTATGAAACTCAAAATCAACCACAAGAAACACTTGGAAAGATAAGAAATACTTGGAGACTAAAGAACATCCTACTAAAGAATGAATGGGGTAACCAAGAAGCTAAAGAGGAAATTAAAAATTACATGGAAGCCAATGAAAATGATAACACCACAGCTCAAAACCTCTGGGACTCAGCAAAGGCTATCATAAGAGGCAGTATATAGCAATCCAGGCCTTCCTAAAGAAGGAAGAAAGGTCTGAGGTACACAGCCTAACCTTACACCTTAAAGAGCTGGAAAAAGAACAGCAAATAAAACTCAAAACCAGCAAAAGACAGGAAATAATAAAGATTAGAGTAGAAATCAATGCTATTGAAACCAAAACAAAAACAAAAACAAAAAAAAACCCAGCAGAACAAATCAATGAAACCAGAAGCTCGTTCTTTGAAAGAATTAACAAAATTGATAAACCCGAGCCACTTTGATCAAAAAGAAAAAGGATCTCCAAAATAAAATCAATCATGAAAGAGGAGAGATCACAAACAAAGGAGAAATACAAACAATAATAATAGAATATTACGAGCAATTACACACCAATAAAATGGGCAATCTGGAAGAAAGGACAAATTCCTAAAAATATATAAACTACCAAAAGTGAAACAGGAAGAAACAGAAAATTTGAACAGACCCATAACCAGTAAAGAAATCAAATTAGTAATAGAAAATCTCCCAAAAAACAAGAGTCCAGGGCCAGATGGCTTTTCAGGGGAATTCTACCAAATATTTAGATTTAACACCTATTCTCTTGAAGCTGTTCTAAAAAATAGAAATGAAAGGAAAACTTCCCTACTCTTTCTATGAAGCCAGCATTACCTTGATTCCAAAACCAGACAAAGACCCCACTAAAAAGGAGAATAGACCAATTTCCCTGATGAACACGGATGCAAAAATCCTCAACAAGATATCAGCCAACCAGATCCAACAGTACATTAAAAAAATTATTTACCATGACCAAGTGACATTTATACCTGGGATACAGGGCTGATTCAATAGCCACAGAACAATCAATGTGATGCCTCACATCAATAAAAGAAAGGACAAGAACCACGTGATCCTCTCACTAGATGCAGAGAAAACATTTGACAAATTACAGCATCCTTTCTTGATAAAACCCTCAAGAAAGTAGGGATAGAAGGATTATACCTCGAAATCATAAAAGTCACAGATGAAAGACCTAACACTAATATCATTCTCAATGGGAAAAAAACTGAGATCTTTCTCCCTAAGGTCAGGAACAAACAGGGATGTCCACTCTCACCACTGTTGTTCAACATGGTATTGGAAGTCTTAGCTTCAGCAATCAGACAACACAAAGAAGTCAAATGCATCCAAATCAGCCAGAAGGAGGTCAAACTTTCACTCTTCACAGATGACACCATACTCTATAGGGAAAATCCAAAATTTTGCACCAAAAAACTGCCAGAACTGATCCATGAATTTAGCAAAGTTGCAGGATATATTATCAATGCACAGAAATTGGTTGCAATCTTATACACCAATAATGAGGCAACAGAAAGTGAAATCAGGGAATTGATATCTTTTAAAATTGCACGAAAAACCATAAAATACCTAGGAATAAATCTAACCAAAAAGGTGAAAAATCTATACATTGAAAATTATAGAAAGCTTATCAAAGAAATTGATGAAGACACACACTCAAAAAAGGAAAAACATTCCATGCTCCTGGATAGGAAGAAGAATTATTGTTAAAGTGTCAATACTACCCAAAGCAATCTACATTTTGAACATAATACCTATCAAAATAACACCAGCATTCTTCATAGAGCTAGAACAAACGATCCTAAAATTTGTATGGAACCAGAAAAGACCCCGAAAAGCCAAAGCAATCTTGAAAAAGAAAACTAAAGCAGGAGGCATCACAATCCCAGACTTCAAGCTGTATTACAAAGCTGTAATCATCAAGAGTATCGTACTGGCATAAAAATAGATACTCAATCCAATGGAATAAAATAGAGAGCCCAGAAATGGACCCACAAACGTATGGCCAGCTCATCTTGATAAAGCAGGAAATAATATCCAGTGGAATAAAGACACTCTTCAGCAAGTGGTGCTGGGAAAACTGGACAGCGACATGCAGAAAAATGAACCTGGACCACTTTCTTCCACCATACACAAAAATAAACTCAAAATGGATGAAAGACCTAAACGTAAGATAGGAAGTCATCAAAATCCTAGAGGAGAAAGCAGATAAAAACCTCTTTGACCTTGGCCACAGCAACTTCTTACTCATCTCCAGAGGCAAGGGAAACAAAAGCAAAATGCACTCTTGGGACCTTATCAAAATAAAAATCTTCTGCATAGCCAAGAAACAATTAGCAAAACTAAAAGGCAACCAATGGAATGGGAGAAGATATTTGCAAATGACTTATCAGTTAAAGGCTTAGTATCCAAAATCTAGAAAGAATTTATCAAACTCAACACCCAAAAAACAAATAATCCAGTGAAGAAATGGGCAAGTCCTAAATTGACGCTTGTCCAGAGAGGACACCCAGATGGCCAACTGACACATGAAAAAACGCTCAGTATCACTCATCATACAGACATACAAATCAAAACCACAATGAGATAGCACTTAACATTGTCAGAATGACTAACATTAATAGGCAACAGATATTGGTGAGGATGTAGGGAAAGAGGATTTATTTGCACTGCTGGTGGGAATGCAAACTGGTGCAGCCACTCTGGAAAACAGTATGGAGATTCCTCAAAAAATTAAAAATAGAACTACCCTATTACCCAGCAATTGCACTACTAGGTATTTATCCAAGGGATATAGGTATACAGTTTTGAAGGGGCACATATACCCCAATGTTTATAGCAGCACTATCAACAATAGCCAAAGTATGAAAAGAGCCCAAATGTCCATCAACATAGGAATGGATAAAGAAGATGTGGTATATATATATACAATGAAGTATTACTCAGCAATCAAAAAGAATGAAATCTTGCCATCTGCAAGTACGTGGATGGAACCAGAGGGCAGAGGGTATTTTGCTAAGTAAAATTAGTCAGTCAGAAAAAGACAAGTATCATATGACTTCACTCATATGAGGACTTTAAGATACAAAACAGATGAACATAAGAGAAAGGAAGCAAAAATAATATAAAAACAAGGAAGGGGACAAAACATAGGAGACTCTTAAATATGGAGAACAAAGAGAGGGTTCCTGGAGGAGTTGTGGGAGGGGGGATGGGCTAAAAGGGTAAGGGCTATTAAGGAATCTACTCCCGAAATCACTGTTGCACTATATGCTAACTAACTTGGATGTAAATTTAAAAAATAAATGAAAAAAATATATAATGGGCATCTACAGAACACATACCTATTATAATCAATATTAAAAAACTTAAGTGTCTTATTAAAATTGAGACCATGGCATGCATATAACTCTCTCAAATTCTATTCACAATATTGGTCTAATTAGCCAGAGCAACCACAAAGACAAGAAATAAAAAGCATTTAGATTGGTAAAGAAGAAATAAATGATTTATTGGAAAGAAATAATTATATTGGAAATATATTTTCCAAATATATTTTTTCCAAAAATATATTTATTTCCAAAAGCATTTAGATTGGTAAAGAAGAAATAAATGATTTATTGGAAATATTGTATTTATAAGAGATCTACAAAAAATGCTACTAGACCTGATAATGATTTTTAACAAGGTCCCAGGATAAAAAGTGAATATAAAAACAGTAAATGTATAATAAACTACTAATTAAAAATAACAGTAACAGCAACAAAAATTCAGAATAATCAGTCGAGAATATACTTAATAAAACAAGTACAAGACTTGTATGTTGAAAATTGCAAACAGTGCTACAAACACTTTATCAACAGAGAGAAATTAGTTCTTGACTATTATTGTCCAGAGACAGCCCTCATTTCCTTACCACATGGATGTTTTCATAGACAACAATTTCATCAGAATGAAGAAGAAGAGCAGAGAAAGATTGTGAGCAACACAAACTCACAAGTAATATGCTATTACTTTTGTCGTTGTATTTGGTTAAAGGGAGTCATTGGGTGGAACCCACACTCAAGGGAGTAGCTCATGTAAGTGCCTGGATATTATAAGGTGGGAATCAATGAGGGCTCTTTTTGCAGCTGCCCACCATAGCAGCTAAAAGGCAAATATGATCATTTCAATACATGTTCCAAAATATTCAAGATGCTATATACACTCACGATTTACAAAGAGCAGTTTTACTATCTGATAATCTGAAGTAGAAGGAAGATTTTTTTAAACCATTAAAGGCATATATATATATATATATATATGAGCCCATCTGCTTTTTAATGGGGAATCTTTAAAAGCATTCTAAGTGAAAAACACAGAAAGTCTGGCTTCCATCGTTATTTCTATTCCACATTTACAGAAAATGCTGGGCTATATAAGTAAAATGAATCATAGCTATATGAATTGGAAAGAAAATTAAAAGTGCTTTTAATTTTTAGAAGGTATGATTGTCTACTTATCTTCAGACATTTCTCTTTATACTAAAAATATAACATGCATGAAAAATGCTGTTGTGGACATTAATATAACAAATTGGAAATTAACAAAAGGAAAAAAGAAAACTTCCACTCATAACGTAACAGTATATAAATGTAAATAAAGCTTCTAAGAGAAATATAAGATATTGAAGGAATAAAAAAGAATTGAGTGAATGGAGAGATATATAATGTTCATGGATAAAAAGATTCAATTGTTAAGATACGAATTTTTCAATAATCCTATAAATTCAATGTGGTTTCAATAAAAATTACCTTTTAATGCACCTGAGTGAGTATATCATAAAATGTAAGTGGAAGAACAGAGTCAGTTTGCAAGAAGCCTACTGAAAAAGAACAATGTGAAATCATTTGTTCTAGCAAATACTATGATTACTTTAAAACTGGAATAATTAAATTAGTTAATTACTAATTAGTTGAGGAAGAAAGGAAAGAGGTAAAAATAAAGACTAACTGACCATAAGTACAGAAACCATATGTTAAAGGAGAAGACATTAAAAACTAGATATGGGACAGCACCATAAATGGATAGCACCAGAAATCAATGACTACAATACAGACTGTTTAATATATAGTGTTAAAAGAATTTATTATTTATATAGGGAAAGTAAAGTTAGCTCTTACCTCACAGATAATTCTAGGTATACTAAAGGTCTAATATCAAAAGAAAAATGTTATTGTATTTTAAAAAATTTTAAATATTACTAATTTTTGAGAGAGAGAAAGCATGAGTAGGGGAAGGGCAGAGAGCGAGAGAGACAGAGGATCAAAAGCGGGCTCTGAGCTGACAGCAGAGAACCTGATGCAGGGTTCGAATGCATCAACCATGAGATCATGCCTGAGGTGAAGTTGAACATTTAACCAAGTCACTTGGTGCCCCTCAAAAGCAAAATTTTAAACTACAAGAATATGTATGTAATTATCTTAGTATACAGAATAGATTTTTAGACTAGAAAGAAAAAGCATAAAACATCAAAAATTAAAGATTTTTATTATGTCAAAAATGAAATTTGTACAAAACAAAATATTAGTAAGGGGCATGTAGGTTACTTGGACAGTTGGGCATCTAACTGTTGGTTTGTGAGTTCAAGCCCACATCTGGCTCTGTGTTGACAGCATGGAGCCTGCTTGGAATTCTTTCTCTTTCCCTCTCTCACTGCCCCTCCTCTGATTGCTCTCTCTCTCAAAATAAATAAATAAGCTTAAAAATTTTTTTAAAAAGGAAAATGGCATTTACATAAAAAATAATTTAAGAAATAAATTATGAATAAAAGACAAGCACAGACTAACAGAACATACTTGTAACAAATGTTAAGTGATAACTATTTAATATGTAAATTCTATAAAACAGCATAAAATCTATATGGAAGAATAAACATCCTATTAGAAAAATGGCAAGGAGGAAACCTGAAAGGCAAATAGATATAAAAAAGTAATCAGTCCTCCTTAGTCAACGAAATACAAGTTAAAACAAATATTAGGTATTATTAATTATACACTGCTCAGTGTGGCCAAAAAATGTTCTTTTTCAAAAGTGTAATAATCTAATGTGTTTGAGGATGTGAAAAAGTCCACTCTTATTGAGATGATCAATTACATCAATTTGCCTAGATGGGTTATGAGACCCTCTGTGCTAAAATTGGGGAAGTTCCAGACAAATCAAAACTAGTTGATCACTGTAATGGGTTTAAAATTTTTACAACCACTTGAAAAGGCAAAACTGCAAAGTTTAATATTGGAATGCTAAGCATTGCAACTTACAGGATGAAAAGTAGGAGAAAGGGAGGAAGTAAAAGAGGGAGGGATGGGGGAGGGAGGGATGGTAGGAGGGAAGGAGTGAGAAAAAAATATGTTCAGCAAAAGGAGAATGAATTTTGGTGAGGATACCAGAATCACCTGCAGAGCACCTATAACAAAGAGCACAGAGACCCAGGCTTACTGAGGTCCTTTGTATTTTTTCCAAGTTCTCCAGATGATTCGGATACCTACTAGAGTGTGAGACCCCTGTATTTGAGGTATATCTATCAGCAAAGATAAATTTCCACACCTAATGTGAGGCAGGAGTAGCAAGTTGCAGCATGTCATATAAAGTATGATGTAATTTATTTAAACTTTTAAATCCTCCAACACAAGATATTACATTTAGGGATATATAAATATGTATTAAACATTAACACATGCATAGGAATAATAAACATAAATTCATGTTTGTGATTACCTTGGTAGAGGGTAATAGAATCACAGAGTTTTTCCAAGGGAGCTTCAACTGTGTCTCAAATATGTGATTTTTCTTAAGTAATAATAGTGCAGTCAACATAGTGTGATATTAAGATTCAGTATAATTAGAAATTGAATATTTGTATATTTGAAATATTTCACAAAATAAATTTAATGATATCAAATTATGGTTATATTATGATCCCTATTTTGAGAAGGCATATTTAGCAATTTATATGGTTATAGAAGAAATGACATGGATATAGATTATCATTATCTTCTGGTACATTTATATCTGTTAATTACTAAAAAGACTCCTTGAGCAGGATGAAATAATTATGTGATTCTTATTATCCTCTTTAATATTTATATTTTATCAGAAATGTGATTAACACAGTAAATTACTAATACATGACTAGAGATTATAGGCACAGTTTTCAGATTAGTTTAGGTGACCATAAATAACTGACTTTGCTACCTCCTGGTTTATTGTATACAGTACGATGAATACAGATCATAGAATGTACTAATAATTTTATTCACCCCTAAGAATTAAACTATTTTATCACTAAGAGATTGAATGAATACACATTATTTCCAAATATGAAGGATTAGAAAAATCCTGACCTTTGATAATTGGCCTTTGATTAATATTCTTCTATGCTGTGGGAACAGGAAAATTGAACAGTATGTACTGACTTCCATCACTAGCTACACAGCATAGTGACCACTGTTCATGCAATGGGCTTAATTTGAAAGTAAGTGAAACACATAGAATATATCCTAATACTACCTCATCTGTCTGGGCTGTAGTGAAGTTGCCTAACTGATGTCACCACTCACAGAAAAGATGACATCTATATTTGCAAAGGCTGTTGGAGTCATTTGGCTAGAGTGGGGTGTGCACACTTTATAAAGTCAAAACAAAAACAAAAAGTCCTCATGAATTATCCAGTAAGATCATTTTAGATGAGTTTTTGTAGTCTCATGTAAAAGATTGCTTTCTTTCAACTGTCACTTTGATTTGAATTGAAGTTTCAATAATTGTCAGGGAGCTGTATAATCTGTTGCAATTTATATTGCTTTTAAGCCTTAAAAAATCACTGTCGGTAAGCACAAAAAAGTTTTTATGGCAACTCAATGGTTAAAAACTGCAAAATTGATAGAATGGCAAAGGGATAGAGGAAGTCTAAGTTTGGCTGGGTTTGGCTCTAGGTTTGTTTGCTTGTTCATTTTGCAGATGTCAAGATTTACTTATATAGGAATAATTACAGCCTTCGTGGCCAGGTTAGGTCCTGGACTTTTGTGACAGGCAAACTAGTTAGAGGCAAGGGTAGAAGAGAAAGACAAAATTTGGAGAAATGAAGAAATAAAAATAGTTAAAAATAACTCTGTGCTCCAAGTCATTATCTTGCCCCTCATCCACTTTTTCAGAGAATCCCTGAAAGGTATGGGCAGCAGCAAAGATTTCTGATCTAGTCATAGGGAAATATTTCCAGTCAAATAACTTGAAAGGACCTGTGGAAAATTTGTTTAGGTAATAGTGTTATGCAATGAAGCACAGAACAAGATTAGATCTTTGAGAATATACTGAGAAATTGGCTGAGGCAATTATATGATCTTGAACAAATTTCATGGGGAAAAACCAGAGATATATATCTGAATAATATTTCTAAGACAGTAACCACAACAAAATTTTATGTAAGATTTTATTTAATCTTCCAATTAAATAGAAAAAAAGGCGCCACTCATTCCTATTAAATTCGAAGCAAAACTACCTACAGTTTATGGTATAATTCTACAAACACTTCCTAGAAAGGTGGGGTTAACTGGATCTAGGGGATAGTGTCTGAAGTTATATAGCTGGATTGTGGTTGGGGGATTATAAATAAGAGAAGAGCTGGAGTTTAAAAGACCAGAGTGTCCTGAAAACCACACACGGATTAAGAACAGTTTGGAAATAAAGGAAGATGTCCTGGTTAATTTTGGCAAACCTCTTTACAGATGCATCCATATCCACATGCAGTTCATAATTTGTGAAATGTTTACTGAATCTTTTCTACCTGCCAGATTATTACAGCACTCTTGATAACTTCTAGTAACCTAAAACACCTGAAAGAGCTTATACTTGGAAACCTTGGTAGATTTCTTGCTCTCTCTCTCTCTCTCTTTTTTTTTTTTACTATCAGTTGGTTTATTTTGTTTTTTATGTTTTGTTTTGTTTTACAAATAGTTTATTGTCAAATTAGTTTCCACATAACACTCAGTGCTCATCCCCACAAGTGTCCTCCTCCATGCCCATTCCCCCTTCCCCCACATCCATCAGTCCTCAGTTTTTGTCAGCATTCAAGAGTCTCTCATGGTTTGCCTCTCTCCCTTTCCCCCACCATTTCCCCCTTCTTCTCCCCCTTGTTCCTCTGTCAAGTTCCTCCTAATCCTCCTATACGTGCAAACATATGATATTTGTCCTTCTCTGCCTGACTTATTTCGCTCAGCATAACACCCTCAAGGTCCATCCATGTTGCTACACATGGCCAGATTTCATTGTTTCTCATTGCCATGTAGTATTCCATGGTATAGATAAACCACATCTTCTTGATCCATTCATCTGTTGATGGACACTTAGGCTCTTTCCATGTTTTAGCTATTGTGGAGAGTGCTGCTATGAACATTGGGGTACATGTGCTCCTATGCATCAGCATTTCTGTATCCCTTGGGTAAATTCCTAGCAGTGCTATTGCTGGGTCATAGGGAGTTCTATTGTTAGTTTCCTGAGGAACCTCCACACTGTTTTCCAGAGGGGCTGTACCAGTTTACATTCCCACCAACAGTGTAGGAGGGTGCCCGTTTCTCCACATCCTCGCCAGCATCTAGAGTTCTCTGATTGGCTCATTTTAGCCACTCTGACTGGCGTGAGGTGGTATCTCAGTGTGGTTTTGATTTGTAGTTCCCTGATGAGGAGCGATGCTGAGCATCGTTTCATGTGTCTGTTTGCCATCTGGATGTCCTCTTTGGAGAAGTGTCTGTTCATATCTTCTGCCCATTTCTTCACTGGATTGTCTGTTTTTTGGGTGTGGGTTTTGGTGAGTTCCTTATAGATTTTGGATATCAACCCTTTATCTGATATGTCATTTGCAACTATCTTTTCCCATTCCGTTGGTTGCCTATTAATTTTCTGGGTTGTTTCCTTGGCTGTGCAGAAGCTTTTAATCTTGAGGAGGTCCCAACAGTTTATTTTTGCTCTTGATTCCCTTGCTTTTGGGGATGTGTCAAGTAAGAAGTTGCTGCGGTGGAGGTCAAGGAGGTTGTTTCCTGCTTTCTCCTCTAGGGTGTTGATAGTTTCCTGTCTCACGTTCAGGTCCTTTATCCATTTTGAGTTTATTTTTGTGCATGGTGTGAGAAAATGATCTAGTTTCATTCTTCTGCATGTTGCTGTCCAGTTCTCCCAACACCATCTGTTAAAAAGGCTGTCTTTTTCCATTGGATATTCTTTCCTGCTTTGTCAAAGATTAGTTGGCTGTATACTTTTGGGTCCACTTCTGAGTTCTCAATTCTGTTCCATTGGTCTATGTGTCTGTTTTTGTGCCAATACCATACTGTCTTGATGATGACAGCTTTGTAGTAGAGGCTAAAGTCTGGCATGGTGATACCTCCCGTTTTGGTTTTATTTTTCAGTATTACTTTGGCTATTCGGGATCTTTTTTGGTTCCATACAAATTTTTGGATAATTTGTTCTAGTTTTGAGAAGTATGCTGGTGAAATTTTGATTGGAATTGCATTGAATCTTGCTCTCTCTTTTGCTCTCCGTTGTTAATTTGGGAGACAGACAATTTAGATAATTTATTCATCAGTACGATAAGAGAGGAAAATACTAGAGATTAATCTGTTTGATTAAAGAACTCACTCTTATATGAATAAGCATCTACTCTTTCTTTCAATATTGTTGAATTTTTCTAAGTTAAAAGCTACATCTAAATTAATACTTATATTTCTTTATCAGTGTAATAGAAGTTTTTAAAAAACTGCAAATTACGTGTTTTGAATTCTCTTGGCAAAAGTCTCAGTTAGAAGGAGTTATAAAAACCTCACAGGAGCTCTGGATTTCGTAGGAATGTAAGGTGTGGAGGTCCATTCAAACATTGCTTGGAAATCTTCTGAACAGGCATTGGAGAAGAAGTACTTCTCCCTATACTATCTGTCTTAATTGTTTTATCTAATAAACCTAAATGAGTGTACCAAGAGTTATGGTTACCTTTTGCTTTGAGAGAAAAATTAGTTGTTGGTATTGAAAATTTTTAGGATGCATTGCTTTACCTTTTAATCGGTTTCAGTCACAGATTCCTTTACTAGTGCTATTAGATTTACATAGCCCTTTTCAAATGCACATGTCATCTTTAAATGTTTTGACACTAGTTAATAACATAGGGATAAAGATCTGGGCTGAAGAAGGCTATGACATTAAATGGAGTTTTCACTGATGTTCAAACTATATCTAAGTTACGACTTAACTCCTTAGAGTGATGAGCTTCCCTGAAGGATTCCCAGAGTTAATCAATTAATCTATAAGGAGCATGAAAACACTGCTTCTCAACACTGGCTGCATATTACAATCACCTGGGGAGCATTTTAAACCTCTGATACTGAACTCCAGCACCGTGTAAATCAGCATGTTTGGGAGTAGACTCTATGCATTAGTGTATATCCAGGGTTTCTAATATGCCATCTGTTTTGAGAAGCATTGGTATAGAACAGTAGTTCCAAACAGATGCTCTACAAACATTCTCTGTCAACATCATCTTATGCACAGATGCCATCCCAATACACTAAATCAAAATACACCCAATACAGAGTGATGTCACTAAGATGATAGAATAGGAAATCCCCCCATCCCTATACGACATGGAGACATCAAATTAAAAAGATGGATCAATTATCTCAGTGGGAAATTCAGAGAACAGTTAAGAGGTTGCAGTACTCAATGTCAATGCAAAGCCAAGGATTATTGCACTGAAGTGGGTAAAACACTTTACTGTATTTACTTGCCACAGTCCTCCCTCAAAGCATCCACCATAGCATAATCAGAAAAAAAAACTCCTAACTCCTGGCTACGCCCTTAGAAGTAAAAAAGAAGGGCAGAATGTGCACATAAGATTTGGCATTCTGAAGGACTTCACAAGGGTCTGGTTTCTGTCTCTCCTAATTTGGAGCACTAATGGAAACTGACAGTTTGGACGCCTGGGGGCTATGAAAACAAGAGTGAGTGTAGTACATTATTGAAGCATCAGAGAGACTGTATAATTGTAGGAAAATACTGGGAGGGGTAAAAGGTTATGAACTCCTGAAAAATAAAAGGCACAACAATTTGGCCTGGGACATTACATATGCAAGCTGAAGGAAGATGTATCACTAAGAAAGGTTGAAAAAGATCCCTACAATCTCTAAGTAGGCTGACTGGTGAAAATTTTCCCTGATACAAATTCACTTAGTAAAGACGTATGTAGCTATCTTTCAACTACCTACGTTTCAATAAATGATAAGGCATACAAGAAATAGGGAAATAAGGGGGCGCCTGGGTGGCTTAGTCAGTTAAGCGTCCGACTTTCGCTTAGGTCATGATCTCGCGGTTCGTGGGTTCGAGCCCCGCGTCGGGCTCTGTGCTGACTGCCAGCTCAGAGCCTGGAGCCTGTTTCAGAGTCTGTGATTCCCTCTCTCTCTGACCCTCCCCTGCTCACGCTGTCTCTCCCTCTCTCTCTCCTAGGAAAAAAAAAATTTAAAAAAAAGAAAAAAAAGAAATAGGGAAATAAGGCCCAATCAAAAGAACAAAATAAGTCTCCAGGAATTGACCCTAAAGATTCAGAGCTCTATCAATTCCTTGACAAAGAATTCAAAATTAATCTCAAAGATGCTCAATGAGCTAAAAGAGAACACAGATCACTATCATAATAAAGAAAACTGTGCATGAACACAATTAAAATATTAATAACAATATAGAAACTATAAAGAAAAAAACAAAGATAAAATTTGGAGCTGTAGAATACAGTAACTGAATTGAAAAATTCACCGGCAGTGTTCAAATCAGACTTGATCAAGCAGATGAACTAGCAAACTTGAAGAGTGGTTATTTGAAATTGAGGCAAATGACAAAAAAGCATATGAACACAGATAGGTGAAGAGACTCAAAGAAATTTTTAAGATAATCATTAGGCCAATACATGTATTGGCGAAGTCTCAGGAATAAAGAGAGGAAAGTGCAGAGAGTTATTTGAAAAAAAAAAATCCCAAAATTTACCAAGATTTAAGTTTTAAAAAATAAAAAAAAATCTAACCATACAATTTGTAACAAGATTGAAATAATAATCAAAAACTTTTTAAAAGTTTAATATTTTTATATATTATTGAGAGACAGAGAGAGAGAAAAAGCATGAGGATGAGAGAGGCAGCAAGAAAGAGAGACACAGAACCTGAAGGAGGTTCCAAGCGCTGAGCTGTCAGCACAGAACCCAATGCTCGAACTCACAAACTGCCAGATCATGACCTGAGCTGAAGTCGGATGCTTAACTGACTGGGCCAGCCAAGCACCCTTATATTCAAAAATTTTTCTATAACAAAAAAAGTGCAACTGGCTTCACCGGATAATTTTAACACACATTTAAAAAATTAACACCCATTCATTCTCAAATGCTTACAAAACCTGAAGAGAAAGAAAGGTGTCATTTTATGAGACCAGCATAGCCCTAATACTGAAACCAGACAAAAGAAAATTAGGGACCAATATCCTTGATGAATATTTATGGAAAAATCATCAACAAAATAGTAGGAAGAAAAGTTCAACAGCACATTAAAATACTTATACAATGTCCAAGTGGGATTTATTCCTGGGAAGCAAGGATGGTTCCACATGCAAAATCAATGTAATATACCACATAAACTGAATAAAAGAGAAAAACTAATTGTGTTGTAGAAAAAGTATTTGAAAAATAATTGAACACCCTTTCATGGAAACAGAAACAAAAACACTCAACACATTTGGAATAGAAGGGAACAACCACAACATAATAAAAGCCATAGAGGAAAAGCCTACAGTTAACATACTCAAATAGGGAGAGACGAAAAGCTTTTACTCTAAGATCAAGAGCAAGACAAGAGTGTCCACTGCCGTCACTTTTATTCAACATACTACTGGAGGTGCTAGCCACAGTCATTAGGAAAATAAGAAAGGCTTTCTGATTTGGAAAGGAAGAAGTAAAATTATTTCTGTTCACAAGTGACATGGCTTTTGATCTAAAAACCTGGTGGTTAGTCTTTTTGCAAATTGTACTTTTAAGAACTTTCCCGAGTGGGGGGTGGTCAAGATGGTGACATAAGAGGCCCCTGAACTTTCCTCCTTCCACAGATGTTTTGAATGTATAGCTAAACATTGAGAAATTATCTCTGGAGGAAAACCAGAAATTAACCGAGTGACTCCTATACATGAGACAAATGAGAAATACCTGTAATGGAACTGGCAAGAAAGGATGAAACACTCTGACCATATACCTTACCCCCAGCACACCACCATACAATCAGGAGGGGACTCCCCAATGCCAGCCAGTCCATAAGGAGTGAAGAGTTTGAACCTTATATTTAGTGTCCCAACTTTTACAACGGTCAACCCAGGGATGGGACTCCAAAACACCGAGCTCTGAAGCCCAATGAGCCTTGTATCAAGGAGAATCACAGACCATATCAAACAAAGAAGTAGTTGTTAATAGGAACTCACCAAGTCTATACCCCCAGCACTAAGCCGTGATCAGGCAAAACTGTCCGTCTCCTAGTTTTTCCCTGAAAAGTGTCTATTACATACTTTAAAAGCTGCTGCTGTGGGTCATGCTTCTAATTTAGTATGTATCTAGGTGTTGGCTATGATCCTTCCCAGCGTTCGGGAAAATGAGCAGACGATTCCCTTGCCATCTCCCCATTGCCTGTTCCCAGTTATCAATATCTCCCTGGAAGGAGCTTGTATAAATGTCTGCATCCTGGTTTTTGTGCAGCTGCCTAAGGGACAAGTCCCCAGAATACCTGGTTCTGATAGCTAATAGGACTTCCATTTACCAGTTCTGCAAGCCTGTCGTTTACAAAGAAACAGCTCTTCATCAGCTGTCTCCACAGGACTCAGAGCAGAGGAAGCAAGCAAAACCATCTGTGTTCTAGTTTTTCCCTGAAAGAGGTCTAACTGCATACCTTAAAATCAGCTGCCTGAAGGTCAAGCTTCTAATTTATCACAAACCTAGGGACTCTCTATGATTCTCCAAGGAGACCAGGGAAGCTGGCAAACACCTGTCCAACTCTCCATCCTGCTCCAAGTTGCCGATGTCTCCCTGGAGGAAGCATCTCGTAGTTGTGACTGCTGCCTGAGTGAGGGACAGGACCCAAGCTGTTTGGCTCTGATAGTCAATGGGGTCTTACACGAACACATTGCTTAGGACTGTAGCAAACCAAGCAACAGCTCCTAATGGTTACAAGAACACCTCCTCATAGCTATACACCCAAGTCCAGCATAGATAGCGCGGGCAAAATGCTCCTCTCCCATTTTCTACTTGCAAGATGTTTAACTCAGTGTTTTCCCCGTTGCTGCCTGAGGATCATTTCAAATCTAGGGGCTGATATGATCCTCCCCATTGGTACACTGACATGTATTGGCACACCTGCAACTGTTCTGAGCTATTATGAACAAAGAAGGTATCCTGAACAGTAACAAAGGTTGCAGAGACATCCAGGAGCTCAGACTGCGCTGATTGACAAGGTTCATCTCCCCTAGGAAACCATTCTGTCAAGAGCAGGAGAGGTGGCTGCTCTACCTAAAGCACAGAAATCAACAAAAAGAGTCAAAGAAAATGAAAAACAGAGGAATGTATTTCCAAGCAAAACAGCAAGATGAATCTGCAGAAACTGACCTTAATTAAACAGACCTAAGTAGTTAACCTGAGAGTTCAAAATACTGGTAATAAATATAGGTGTGGTATCTTATGGGAGAGCCATGAGCCAGGAAAAAGGTCACATGTTAATTGTGATGGTTAAATGTATGTATCAACTTGACAGGACCATGAGTGCCAAGATATTTGGCTAAATACAAGGTAAACATTACTTTCAAATGCATCTGTGAGGAGGTTTCTGGATGAGATTAACATCAGAAGAGGTAGATTCAGTGAAGTAAACTGTCTTCCCCAAGGTGGATGGATATTGCTTATTGAAAGACTGAGTAAAATGAACGCCTCAATACAAAATAATTTTCTCTCTTTGCCTGAGCATTTTTGAGCTGAGATATCAGTCTTCTCCTGCCTGTGGACTCAGATTCAGGCTTGGACTTGCACTCAGACTAAACCCTATACCATGGGCTCCGCTAATTCTGAGTCCAGAACTATATCCTTAGTTCTCCTAAATCTCCAGCTTGCTGACTTCAGTTTTTGGATTTTTCCACCTCCATAATAGTTGCATGCATCAATTATTTTTATTTAAAAAATTTTAAATGTTCATTTATTTTTGAGAGAGACAGAGACACAGAAAGAGACAGAGAGGAATGGAGAGGGAGAGATGGGGAGGGAGGGAGGGAGAGAGAGAGAGAGAGGAGAGAGAGAGAGAGAGGGAGAGGGAGAGGGAGGGAGAGAATGAGTGGGGGAGTGGCGGACATAGAGAGGGAGACACAGAATCTGAAGCAGGCTCCAGGCTCTGAGCTGTCAGCACTCATGGACCATGATATCATGACCTGAGCTGAAGTCGGACTTCTAACTGACTGAGCTACCTAGGTGCCTCAACATGAGCCAATTCTTTATAGCAAATATACTTATAAACTAAAAATTATTTATACATACAGTTTTTGTTCTTTTTTTTTTTTTTTTGGCTTCTCAGTATAACTCACACTGAAATATAGAGGATTCTAGGGTGGATGTGGGCCTAGATCTAATATAATAACCAGTATTTATTCAATCAAGCAAGGAGAAAAAAGAGTCAAACTTAAGCAAAAAGTAATTTACCAGTTCTTTTAACTGAGGTGTCCAAAGGCAGGTCTGTCTTCAGGTATAGCTGAGTCCAGTAATTAAAATTTATCAGGTCTCTCCAACCCTTCTTTCCTCTTTCTCCTCTTTCTCCCTGTCTCTCAGATTGATATTTACCTATCACCTCCCTATCTATCCAACCATCTAGTCTAATCTAATCAATGATAAGAACACTGTTCCCAATAAAGGCAACACATAGAACAAAGGCAAGGACAGTGGTCCCTGAAAGCTCTGAGGCTACATTTCAGTTTGTCATGCAAAAGAAGGAGTCCTCATTTATCTCTCCAAATTCCCAAATATTGAATTGCAGGCAAGGGTATTCATCCTATTTTGGAGCACCTTAACACTAATCATTGTATTCAAGTAAATTAGGTCATGGATTAGGTGGGCTAAACTCTTGATGAAAAGGGATGGGAGGCTTTACTGCTATCTCTGCCAGAGCCATTTTGAATATGGAAGGACTCTTCTCCCAAAGCAAGTTTGCTGGGAAATACATCGTAACCACTCCTGGGCTCTTCTGCCTCTGATGCTGGGATCTAGTCCATTTTCTCTCATTAGGGGAATCTGTTTTCTTACGAGTATTATAAAATAAAATGTATTTGAAGGTCTAAGGAAACACAGGAAGGGATCTCTGTCCACAATAGAGGAGAAGTGATGAAGATCAAATGAAAAACTAAGCTGGGGTAATTATCAAATTTGTGATATATAAAGATTTGCAAACATGGTTCAAACCACTATGCATTTGGGGTGTGTGAAAATTAGTCAGATTACTCAGACATTTTTCTGCTATCCTCTCTCCTTCACTGACACGAGCCTGAAAAATCTTTTTTACTTTCTAACTGATCATCTGCACAATTTTTTTCCGAAGACCCTCATGTCAACATTTAGGCAAGTGAAATGCCAGTGCCATTGCAATAGGGGAATAAATGTGTAACTTGAACACTTTTATAATAATTACATTAGACAAAAACCACATTCCAGGGAGTTTTTAATGGTTCTAATAGAGGCCCAGAGACTCAGGGGAGCAGAAGGCTATAGGCCAAAGAATTTCAACCACCCGAGAAGAAAACTAATGGCCCATTAAAGTACACCCTGGAGTGCTTTATTGCTGTCATTGGAATTAGAATATACATCTTTGTTTTAAAATAGAATGCTCCTTTGATGACTTTTTAACATGTCGCCTTCCTCTTTCCACTGACTATCAGTACCTTCAAAAGTCAAGCAGGAATTAAAATACAACAGAAGCAAATTAAAACTTTGATTTTGAAGATAAACTAGAGGCATTATGACAACAAAGTTATTTTATAGGATTATAAAATTATGCTATAATACAATTATTTTACAAAGAAATTTGGATAGAAGTATTGGATTGTGAACATATAAAGGCAGTTGATGCAATCTTAAGAATGTGATGCCTAGAATAACTTTCCATTGCTTGACTTCAGTTTTTTAAATTATTACATATTCAAGTATCTCTCAATTCCTTTTCATTAGGAAGGTTTTAGCATTTAAATTGATCCACAAAACTTAAATTCTGGTAACACACGTGTGAAAATTGCAAAACTGGTAACAGTTTTTAAAGGAAATTTTGTTTGGGTTTATGAGAAATCAATCCTTGCCCAGAGTGTATAAACCCCTGGAGAACAGTGGTCTGTCCCTCTGCATTCCATAACCGTAGGATCCTGCTAAGTCAAAAGAGTTTTAGCAATGCCCTTGCATAGTATGGATGCATTTTTCGTGAAAGCCTAATAACAAGATCTCATCCTCAACTCATATTTAATCAATGTTGAGTGAAGGCCCAGAAACCCAGAGGATCATAAAAATGACTCCTGAAAAAGACCCTGTTGAAACAAGGCTAGGCAGGATATTGAGGCTTGATAATTCTAGATTCTGACTTTGTAGATCATTATATGATTTTATATTTAATTCTGAGAAGAAAACACTGCATAATCAGTGGCCAGTTGGATAAATATATTATCCCAATGTCTCAAAATGTAACCCAAAACAATAAATGTTGAAGAGCCAAAAATTAAGTCCTCCATTAAGAGAAACCTTGGGCTGCACGTAGCCCCAGTCCTAGATAAACTAAACCTAAAACTTAACCAGCTTTTCCGCTTCTGGGCAAATGCCCGCGCTACGGGAAGCTATTACCTAACCAGCTCTCTCTGCTTCTGTAACAATGCTTAAGGCTTGCTTTCCCGCCACCGGATTGCCCAAGCGACTAGCTTCATGTTCCCCCTGTCACCCCACCACCCCACCTTGGCAGAAGCCAATCCGAAAAGGCCAGCGGCTACCCCCCACCTTGCTGGGGGAAGGGCCTGGAGAGAGAGATGTTAACCTGTTAGTCGCCAAACAAGACTTTAAACTCGCTCTATGATAGACTGAATTCAAAGTTATCCCAAATGTTGTAATTGGATCCCGCCAAAAACCTGATGGCGGGAACCAATCAGATACGGTATATGTTCACATTTGAATGTTAACCAATGGCAAACTTATAACCATGGAAATCTCTTGTCCCTCCCCATGACTTGTTTACTTTTGTCTATAAAAAGGCTGCAGAGGCTTTGTTCAGGGCCTCTTAGCGTCACCGGCAACGAGTGCGCAGAGGACCGGGTTCGAACCTGCGAATAAACAACCCTTGCCGCTTGGCTTTGACTCTGGTCTCTGGTGGTCTGATTTTAGGGTTCTCTCGAATTCTGGGCGTTTCAATGTGACTAAGAATTAAACCCTTAATAATGTGCCTATTAGCTAGCCAGTCTTAATAAAAAGAGTAACAATGGGAATGTTAAATGGGAATATGTATATGAGAGGAGATATATATATATATGTATATATATATATATAAACTATAGTTAATATAAAAACATTAGTGACTGACAGCTTCAAGTAACCTTTCCTGATTTTTGAACAGTAGCTCATATCACTGTTTTCCTTAGTCAATGGTTGGTCCTCTTAGAACCCATAGAAAATTATACTTTTTAATTTACTTGTAATTAATATATTTAAATTATATGTATAATCTACATATGGTCAATAGTCAAATAGTCAAGTAAAGATGAATGGCCATTAAAAAAGAGAATTTTAGAGAAGAGTAATAATACGTAATAACATTTTCAATCTCTATATTAATCACAGATTTCCAATTAGACATTTCTAATTGTACTGGAAGCTAATTTTGCTAAAAAGTGATTTTTACTTCAACTCAAGAGAAAAACCTGAGGAAAAAAGTCTTTTTATTTTATTAGATGCTTACAAGTGTGAATATTTTTTCTTTGACAATAATCTGAAGTTTATGCAAATAAATTAGTGAGCAAAGGAGAATTTGGTAAGCTTGTAATACAGATATATTACTAAAATAAACATGGTTTATGTAGCTCTCAGATGATAATTAATCTTTTAGTAGGTATAAATAATGGAATTTGTTTGGTGTAAAAGTGGTGACTAAACCCATTTGTTTTTTCTATTTATTTCAAAT
Organism: Proteles cristata cristata; assembly: GCA_017311185.1. NCBI lineage: Eukaryota > Metazoa > Chordata > Mammalia > Carnivora > Hyaenidae > Proteles > Proteles cristata. The sequence goes on from JAESUZ010001155.1 coordinate 252,911, forward strand.
GACTTACGAGAATGCAATTAATTGTCAGCTCTCAAATGCAGTCCCTTATAATTTGCGATGTGACATTATTAACTGTCCTCTGATGCAGGAGAGATTGGTGCTCCTTTAATATGAATTTCCTAATTTTTAGAATATAAACAACAGCATAATAAAATATTTCCTTTGTTAATAAATTTTGATAATGACCTTTTATTCTTCATGGTTATATCTGGGCAGAAAATAGGAAACTAGATAAGACCAGTTGTAGGAGGAATATATGAAAGTCTATAAACTGATATTCCAACATCCAGCTCCATGGTCATCAAGGCAAAGACAGGATTGGAAATGATCCTAAGCTCTGGTGCCCTTAAATACCAGGTGATTGTAGTTCACGTGTAAAACACTTTAGAGAGTAATTCAGGGGGGGCCTCAGTGGCTCAGTCGGCTAGGCATCCGACTTCAACTCAGGTCATGATCTCACAGTTCGTGGGTTCAAGCCCCACATCGGGCTCTGTGCTGACAGCTACCTCAGAGCCTGGAGCCTGCTTCAGATTCTGTGTCTCCCTCTCTCTCTGACCCTCCCCTGCTCACAGTGTCTCTCTCTCTCTCTCTCTCTCTCTCAGAAATAAATAAAAGTAATTCAGGACTGATGAATTGGGAACAGTATTGAATTTGGAAGCCAAGGACACTTACTATTTTAGGATCTATCATCCATGTACCACATAATGTAAACTCTCCCTTGTGACACCATAAGTTTGGTTTTCTTAGCAGTATTTTCAGAGTGACCATCATATAAGAAGTTGCCTTTAAAAATATGGATTTAAAAAAAATTTAATATTTATTTTTGAGAGAGAAAGAGAGCATGAATTGGGGAGGCACAAAGAGAGACACACACAAAACCCAAAACAGGTTCCAGTCTCTGAGCTGTCAGCAAAGAGCCCAATGTGGGGCTTGAACTCACAAGCTATGAGTTCATGATCTGAATCAAAGTTAGATGCAACCGACTGAACCACCCAGGCACTCCAAAAATATGGATTTTTATATCTCCAGGAAATTGCTTTCAAATATGTCAAGCTTAGACACCAGAAAGGCAAAAACAGAGCAACTACTAAAAAACTGATACCCACATTTAGTCATCTGTGACTCTATAGATCTTTGAAATACATTTATTTTATATTATTTTATTTTTCGTATTTCAGTGAGGTTAGTTATATGTTCATCTTTCCTCTTTTCTAAATCCCTTTAATAAAGTGTAAAGGTTAGGATTCCAGAACAGAGCTTGAGCCTGAAACCTCCCTCTGCTCATTATGGTAACTATATGGTTATTAGCGAATTTCTTAACTTGAATCTTTCAGAATCTTCACATGAGAACTGGGATCTAACAGTATAAACCTCATAGGCATCTGTGGTGCCAGAAAGTAAGAAAGTGTTCAAAAAACAAAAACAGTATCAAAATCACAATGAGGGGGTTATGTCAAAGGACCCAAGAGTCAAATTAAAGAACTCCCAATGGGCAAAGCTAGAACATTTTAAACACAAGTATAAAATAAATGTACATGAGTTCATAGTGATATAAACTAATGCTCAAGTTTAACATTAATAGCATCATCAATAAATCACATTGGTAGCATGTACCCTTGACCTTATGTGATGAAAAGAGTAATTTATCTCTTTTCCCCCCTAATACACCATAACCCCAGTTTCATCATGAGGAAAAAACAGACAAATCCCAGTAGAGGGACACTGTACAAAACACCTGACCAGTACTCCTCAAAACTGTCAAGCTTATCATAAACAATACAAGTCTAAGAAACTGTCACAGCCAGGAGAAGCCTAAGGACACATGACAATTAAATAGAATATGGTGTCCTGGATGGAATCCTGGGAGAGAAAAAAAAAAAACATTAAGGAGGGGCGCCTGGGTGGCTTAGTCGGTTAAGCGTCCGACTTTCGCTTGGGTCATGATCTCGCGGTTCGTGGGTTCAAGCCCCGCATCAGGCTCTGTGCTGACTGACAGCTCAGAGCCTGGAGCCTGTTTCAGTGTGACTCCCTCTCTCTCTGACCCTCCCTGCTCACGCTGTCTCTCTCTCTCTCCTAAAAATAAATAAAACATTAAAAAAAAACATTAAGGAAAAACAAAGGGAATTTGAAAAGTATGAACTTCAGTTAATACTGATGTAGCAATATTGGTTCATTGACTATACCAAATGTAAAACACATTAATATAAAATTAATAAGGAAAACTGGGTTTGAGTTTTAGGGAACTCTTTATACTAGCTTTGCTATTTTTATATAAATGTAATCAGTCCTAAAAATTATATTTTGTTTAAAAAAAAGTCCAGTGCCCTGGTGCCTAAGTGGCTCAGTCAGTCAAATGTCTGACTCTTGGTTTTGGCTCAGCTCATGATCTGATGGCTTTATGGGTTTGAGCCTTGCATCAGGCTCTGCACTGGCAGTGTGGACCCTGCTTGGGATTCTCTCTCTCACCCTTTCTCTGTCCCTCCCCGACTTATGCTCTCTCAAAATAAACTTAAAAATAAAAATAAAAAACATCAGTGCCCAGTACTTGCTAATCATTGTATCTAATACAGTACCTAATACCTCAATCACTGTTTTTCTACTCAGAAATCTGACTGAAGCATTCTGGGTCACAGTACAATCTAGTTTCGATCAAAGTCATAGTTTGGCAGACACATAGGCATGTGGATCTTGGTTTTGTGGGATCTGAGGTTTATGCCTTTGAAGGATTTGCTTCAAACAGAAGAATACAAAGTTAATACAATTTGATTATAAGTATGTACATAAGTTCAGATCCATTCTAATGTCTTAATAAGGCCCATACAAGTGAATGTAGTTTTTTGAAAAAGCAATATAGAATTCTTAATAATTCTTCATGCTCTCAATTATAATACTTTGGTTTATTTAGGGTTTAAACATGAATATCCACATACCAAATGTAGTGTTTCTCTTTAGGAAAGCTTATTCTTGGCTTGCTAAAAACCCCCAGTGAGGGTGATTACAACATTCCCTTTATTTTGACAGTAAAAGTATTGGAACAAATACTCTTTCAGGTTAACAGAAGTGTAATACAAATTCCATTTACAAATTTGTAAATGACAAATCATCTTAGTCATTAACTTGATCATGTAGGCATGTCTTACAGGCTGTGTTTAGAATAAGAAGAATGGAAAACACTGTAGAGAGATTAGAAATCTTAACAAACTAAATCTCTACTGAATGACCAACTTTTATCACATCTGGCAAGGCTGCATCAATAAAAGTTACTTTAAATTTGATGTGCAATTTTTGATCAGCGTTTTTTTCTTGAGGGTTGGCAGTAATAGAGGACTGTATCTTGATAAGAATAACGTGTTGTGGGAATGATATTCACATTACTTAGAACTGATCTCGTGGATACTTGTTTTAATTATTCCAGAAAGTACATCTACTGTTGACCATAACCACTCTTGTAGACATGAAAGTGCCTTTATTGGTAAGCTCCAGTATTGTGAGTATCCTACAGGCAGTACAGAAAATCTGTAAAAGCCTGATGAGAAATCTTGACAGTGAACATTTAATGATGATGTGTGCTTAATAAGGAAATAAGAACTCTCCTGCAAATTGGATTCTGGTATCTTCGATCAATCAATGGAGACCACACTTGTATCTTGAGATCTGAGATGGAACATATTTTCTATACTGATGGACATTATCAGTGGAGAGATAAATAATTGATGTGCAGATTCTATGAAGCTGATAATCAAGAGTTAAGATTCTCCTTTTTACAAATATTTAGGGATTCATTTGCTACATTTATCAGACATACATATTTTATAAGTAATTATATTATTCCCCCTCTTCTTTCTTTCCTTTATATTTTCTATCCCTTTTTCTTTTTCTCAATCTCCATAGTCAATAGATCTGACTTTAAACAGCTGCTCCATCAATTACCAAGTTCCTGACCTTGAGGGAGTTAATCTTATTGAAACTTAGTTTCCTTTTTTTTTTAAATAGTAGAGTTTGCAATTGAATTTGATAGTTTATCAAAACCAACTAGTGCCCAAGACCTATGAGGTGCCCTTCCCATCTCATCCCTGCCCTGATGTCCTTGCACATGTGACATAAGCAAATGTATGTGTATGTGTGTGTGTGTGGGGGGGGGGGATGTTCTACACAGGGTAGCTTCTGTTTTTTGAGGGCTAGTGATAGTTCAGGCATCCTGCTAATATTTTTACATGGATGATCTTGCAGGGTTATGATAATTAAACATCTTTGTGGCTGACCAATTTCAGTTTCAGATACATCAGGAAAACTACCCCAGATCAGAGATGGAGTCAGTCTCTGAGTTTTAACTGGGAATACTATACTTACCTGACCCTAATACTTATGCTGGTAATCCCCACACCATACCAACCTTATACTTCCCATGGTATTAGCTAGCTGAATTGAAAGCTATAAACCACAGTTCAATTGAGTGCTATACCTTTTACATAATGTATCTGGTTTTAGCCCAATAACTATATTTTTCTGTTTTAAAGATGAAGCAAGTGCAGATAAACAAAGTTGTTAATTTTTCCAAGTTCACAAAACACACAAGGAGTTTTTGGGTCAGGCACTGAACTCATCAGTGGGTCCACAAAGGTGGAAAAAGTGTGGTCTCATTCCTAATGGAAGAAATGGACATGCATAACAACGAGTATTTTAAGAATGAGTGATTTCATTGTGCGTAGAATTAAGATTTCTTTTGGTTTTAATTCTGCCTGGGTATAAGCTCTTAACCTCTTCCAAGCTTCATTTGGCAGATAAGAAGAATAATATATCCCTTACAGGGACATCAAGGAGATTCAATGAGCTAACATGTAGGAAAACAGAAGCCATTATAAAAACACAGTACATTGTTGTCACTGAAACGCAAATACACAAGCATTGTGTGGAAGCACAAAGGTGTTGCCTATTGAGTTGCTCTAGAGGCAGTTTACACAATGGAGATAAGCACTCAGCAAAGTTACTGAAGGGTGATTTGAGGATTTACACCTGTGGAGTGCAAGCCCAGACACAGGATCAGGCAGAAGTCCCCGAGCTGCAATGCATCCCCTGTGTAAACCAAGCCCTTAAGAAACCCTGGAGCTTCAATGTCCTTACAGAGTTTGGGTGAAGGCAACAGTTTTTAGATTTCCATGTTAACCAGTCATTGGATGCAGGCTTCTTCTGAAGTGAGGCATGAATTTGGACAAAGAAATTTTTTTTTAATATTTTTATTTCTAGGAGAGAGACAGACAGACAGACAGACAGCGTGAGCAGGGGAGGGTCAGAGAGAGAGAGAGGGAGTCACAGACTGAAACAGGCTCCAGGCTCTGAGCTGGCAGTCAGCACAGAGCCGGACACGGGGCTCGAACCCACGAACCGCGAGATCATGACCTAAGCGAAAGCCGATGCTGAACCGACTAACCACCCAGGCGCCCCTGGACAAAGAAATTTTTAAAACTAACACAGTCCCTCAGTGAGCGCTGAAAGTTGACAGACATCTTAACCTAGTGCTACTAGAAGATGGAAGAATAATTCCAAATTCCAGACTGGAAACCTCGATTGTTCATCAGAGAAGGGAAGGTGTTTCAGTGTCGTGGTTAGTGGAGAGGTGTGTAAAAGCTACACAGTAGAGGGGATATTTGGATTTTGTCTTAGACTTGATAAACTCTGAAGCTTCTATTTGCTCACATGTACACACAGAGTGAACACCCTAAACAGTAGACATTTTATAGGTTTGATCTCATACTGCTTAATACGGAAGAGAGCACTCAGAGATGAAGTGTTATAGTCAGTACTTTTTCTCTCTTGAAGAGGTAATTTCACCTGATAGGATGATAGCTTTTTATGATAGATCTGTATTGTTTCTCTGACACCATTTAGACTTTGCAAGAGTGAAGTGTATTCTGAAAGAAGTATCCATTAGCTCATGGACACACACAGAGGTCATTGATAAATACCAAATATAACCATTTTTAGAAAGACTAGCACAACAGTCTATGTTTTTATTCAAGGGCAACGGCACAAATTTGTTCTGGTGTTGACTTAACTACTTCTTGATGTCTTATTTTTCTTCCAAATGATCCTGTAACAGACGATATAAAAGTCCTGTCAACTTGTGGTTTACAGAAGATAAGCGTCCAAAAGCACTTTCTAATGCAAGTTCCTCTCACAAACTTATCTTTACAAACGGTTGGGCTGCATGAGCATTACGACCTCCTGCTTTATGTGAAATTCAATTCCAAAGGAGGCATCCATTCAATCTAACGTATCCATGGCATTCTGTACTAGCTTATAACTTTTCTTTTTTTCACTGACCTGCCTATTTGATAAGCACATAGGTACTAATGTAGAATGACTTCATTTACTTTAGGTTAGTCAACCATCATTTCATGGATCACTTAATACAATGGAGAAACAGCTTCACATTATTAAAAAACCGACACTTAACTGCTATTAGACCCTAATTGTTCCTAACTGGCACCACAACATCTTGTTGGAGTCATGAGAAATGTTCAGTCACATAAGAAGACCTGGAACACAGGCCTAACAAAACTGAGAGGAAATACATTTAAGATGTGTCACCTAAGGGAAGCCAAAGAATTAAACCCTTATTTGAACAGAAAGAGACTGATTTATATAAAGGAGAGTCTTAAGTTCTATATATTGGAATAAATAGTATCAATTATACTCACCGAATTGGTATTCGGTGATTCTCTCTATGCTGGGGGGTGGGGAGCAGATTTTTACCTTCTCTGGTTTATCCCAAGCCTGTAAGACGTACTATTCTATATCAGCTACTATGTTTGACCACTAGCATATAAAGTACACAGCACCCATGCTCACATTTCAAATCCTTTGCATCTGACAATGGACAACTGGGGAAACTGAGAGGCAGAGTTGTTTACTAACTTCTCTAAAGCCCCTGGTTAGGATATCGTGAGCTTTAAAGTCAAGTACATGTAAGTGTGGATCTCAGCTCTGCAGTTTCTATCTCTGTGCACAGACTGTTTCTTTTGGCTAACCTGTTTCTAATTTGTGTTCTGATTACTTTCAGTGACTTTTTCTGGTCACTGTCAATGCCAAACACAGAAACTCTGCCTCCAATGCAATTTGAAGGCTCCACTGCAGCTGAGACCCATCAATGTTGTCACAACGGCTGATGCCTGGAGTCACTGGCATAAAGTAAGACTGGAGTCTTAGTAAGACTGCCACTATTTAATTCCCTGAAGAAGTCACTAGCTCTTCCAACACAGACACAGTCTGCTTTTACTGCTCACTGACATTATAAATATACTTTCTAATTGTTTTTTAAACTTTGTCTGGTAAGAAATTGAGAGTGAGGTTGCGGAAGAAGATATGAACGAAAGGCATGGTAGTTTTTCTATGTTGTACTCCTCACCAAGCCATCAACCTGGAACCATGTTGGATGTAAAAGAAGGGGAACTCAGATGAATCAAAGCATTCATAATTTGTCCTCTAGATATTGTCTCTCACAGCCTGTTCCAACAATCATCTCCATCTCAAATGAACCCCCTTAGGTTTTCAACTATGTAGCCTGTAGCAGTGGCCAAACAGGAGAGGGATACACTCAATAATAGGCAACCAACTAGATTAACTAATACCATCTTATTTTTACAACCAAGACTTCAATCAGGAATCTGTAAATTTACTGCTGTGGATAAAGCCCTATAAAAATTTATCATTAGGTCTCTGAAATACCAGATGAAGTAGTTCAGCTATTCGTCATAGTCCCTGCACTCTTCGGACCAACTATGTATTTATCACTCAACTGTCAAATAACCTTTTGTTTCTAATGGCACCGTTACCCTCTTGACTAAAAAGAAAAATAGTTCTCTATATTAGTGATCTTTTAGGTAAGTCATTGTGGTGCGTGTATGGGTGGGAGGGAGGTGGTTAAAGAAGAAAACAGGAAATGAAGTTGATTTTTGAAAAAAATAATTAATGTGGACTTTGAAGTTATATAGACCTGAGTTCTCATTGTCAACTTGAGAGGACAAAACTATTCATAGAAACAGAAGCCTAAAAATCTGAAGTCATGTGTAGATGTCTATCACTAACTAGCCCTAGGATTTGGGGGAAATTATATCACCTTTCTAAGCCCCACCTGTAATACTGAGATAATAACCTAACCTATAGAGTTATTACAAGACCAGAGGGATCATCTAAAGAAATCAGCACCTAGCATTTAACACACTCAGTTATTGCTATGAGTATGTCCATTATTCTTAGGACACAGCAGAACGACCTTTTGCTGAGTCTTTGGCCTTGTCCTATAAGATCTATATGAAGCTTCTATTTATGAAGCATGCTGAATCAACCTTCAACATTATTTTTTTCCCTTCTTGTCTAAAACTTGGGGCTGGATTACCAAACCAGTCAAATAAGCACGCTTAGGACACCAGAAAAGCAAGTAAGAGATGCATACAGAAAGCTGACAGAAGTCATTAGCTCATCATATCATCTTCCTGATTATGCTCAACAAACTGCATGGCAGCATTGCCTGGGAAGCAGAGGTCTCCTCAGAGAAAGTGTGCAGCTCTATCCCAGGTCAGGAAAGAGATATTATAAGTTAAAGAAATGGTTTGGGGATTCACCTCTCAAATTCTCCTGTATTTTTAAATATTTATTATATATAAAGAGATACCCTAGCTCCCAGAAAATGATGATCCTAGGTGTGGTAGGGATTAGATAACTCGCCATGAGGATTCTCTGTGTCTTACTTATAACCTGCAGGGGAAAAGGACCTAGAGAGAAAATTGCATTTATGAGCACAGATAAGACCATTATGCTTTGACTTTGGAAAAATTAAAATACAATTATAGCTAATAGATAATTATACTGCCATTAAGGTGATGAGTTAATTATTATATTAATTGGCAGGTTAATGGAACTCCAATATGGATTTTTAAGGTCTGAATTTAAATAAGAGGGAAACAATATGTTAACAATTTTCTCTAGAAAATGTATCAGTACAAAAATGGGTTCTCCCCCATGGATTCCTGATGGCATATTTATTCCTCTCAACTGATACTTTGTAAACATTTAAATATGAAGCATAGTAGACACCAAGGATGTATAATGAGTACAGAAACTTTAAAGACTAAATGTGTAATTTGAAATATGATTTTAGCTTTGTTTTAACTTGATTTTTATTTATCAAAATAAATGGTTAAAGTCAATTGTCATATCTTTCTTATTTGATATCTGTGGCCTTTGGGTGTCTTCTGAAGGTGAATTGCACTCAGATCTGCCCGGGACCAGTCTTTCTAATAACTGTTAATGTTTGCTCTCCTTTTGGGTAGTCTACCAGAAACTGTAACCTTAACAAAACTAACCCTGGGCTAATTCTGTGCCGGAAGTCTGCATGATTAGTAGAAAGCATGGGCTTTACAGTTTCAAAGCCTAAATTTCCACATAGTTTCCAGTTGTAGAATTTGGGGAAAGCCACTTAACCATCTTAAGCTTGTCTCCTCATTTATAAAAATAATATCTGAAACTGCCAGTAGAACATTTACCATAGTTATGCCCATTTAAGTTCACAGATTCCCAAGAAGGAAAGACTTCTTTTGCTAAGGGAATCCATAGATGATAGATAGATAGATAGATAGATAGATAGATAGATAGATAATAGATTTTTCCTTTTTGATATCACAAAAACATTAATAAACATATCCAACTTTCATTTAAAAAATAGTCTCTCTGAATAAGAAAGAATTAGGACTACAATATTTCATTATCTCTGTAGTATAATTAAAGTGTGTAGATCTAGAAATGGATATAAAATTTATATCTATCTCTATCTCTATATTTATCTATCTATATCTATATCTGGTTTTTGTCCCCCTGTTCCTGGCACAGAGCTTCACAAACCTTTGGAATTTTCAGAGTGATGGTAGGTCTTTGTTATGTTAATGAGGGGAATCCTTCCAGGACCCAGAGATAGCATCACAATGAGAGGTGGCAGACTGAGAAAGCAAGCAAGTGATTTGAGAGGTACAGCATTCAGAATAAGGTATTGGAGACAGAGTTCAATCATGTGCCCAATGATTTAATCAACCATCTCTATGCGATGATAGCTTGATAAGAATTGAGCAAGGTGGCTCAGAAAGCCTCCTGGTTGGTGACCACACTGATGTACAGGCTTGGAGACAATGGCACATCCTTGCTCCACAAGGAAACAAAGCCCGGCTCTCAGGACCCTTCCAGGCCTTGCTGCTGTCTCTTCCTCTGACTATTCATTTAAATTTATTATAATAAAATGGCAACTTATAAGTACAGTCAGTCCCATAAAACATGGGTTTGAACTGCATGAGTCCATTCATACAATTTTTTTCATAAATACAGTCAAGTACTATAAAGAGAATATACTCAGCCTTATGATTTTCTGAATAACATTCTTTCTAGTTTGCTTTATTCTAAGAATATAATATATAATATGTATGACTTTCAAAACACCTATTATTTGACTGTTTAGGTTATGGTGAGGCTTCTGGTCAATGGGCTATTAACAGTTAAGTTTTTGCAGTATCAAGTTACATATGGATTTGTGACTACACAGCGGGTCAGCACCTCTAACTCCCATGTTGTTCAAAGATCAACTCTATAGCAGTTTCCTGAGTTCTAGGAGTTATTCTAACAAATTATCAAACCAGAAGAAACACTGCAGGGACCCCTAAATTTGTAGCCTACCTGGACAAGAGTGTAGGTGGCTTGCAGGCCCTCAAGATGATGCTGGTGTGTGACATGGGCAGAGTCCTATACGGTGGGGCCTCTAATCTGCGGGGTCATTGCTAACTATGGTTAGTTAGTGTCCAAAATGGAATAAACTGTGGGGCACCTAGTTGGTATCAAAGCACCGGTGACAGAAATAACCTTCTATTTTCTTCAAAAATGAGACGGACAAACCAAACACAAACAAAACAAAACACACCCCTGCAATAAGTATTTTGTCTACCTTGCCAAGTTCCAGAACCAATTAATCAACCAGTTCACAGAGACAGTTTACAGTACCTCAATAACAAGAACAAACTGTTTAAAGACAGTAATAATTACCAGCTAAAGTTATGCCGGATGGGAGGCTATACCATTCATTTCAAAGCTTTAATAACTCCTCATTCATCAAGTTTGAAGTTTAGAACAGGCCCTTGAATTCTGATGAAGCCACTTCAATAATTGTGACCTGATACATGGAAAGAATATATACAAAGTATATGCTGCATATTAGATTCTTCTTAACAAATGATTCTCTCTTCCCAACCCCCAGCCCCCCCATCCATCCATCCCCGCCAAATTGTAAAACCTGAATGTGTCCTGTTCTGGTGTTTTTCAGAGTTTTCAGAATACTGTGCTTGATATTATTAGGTGATCAATTCATGTTCTCAGCATTAAGAGACACCGCACTTGGCCAACACTTTTTTTTTTTTTTTCAATTTTTTTTTTCTTGAGGGGACGGCAGGGAGCAAGTAGGACACAAAATGCGAAGCAGGCGCCATGCCCTGAGCTGTCAGCACAGACCCGGTTGAAAAGTTCAAACCCGTGAACTGTGAGATCATGACCTGAGCCAAAGTTGGATGTTTAACCAACAGAGCCACTCGGGCACCCCTGGCCGCCATTCTAAACCAGTCTATGAAGAGTAGAAACCATTAAAAGAGTATTTATCCCACGTCTTTTTCATAGAACTTCACATTCATCTCTTGCTGAGCCATACAACTGCTGAGACACAGAACATTCCAGCAGGTGACAAAAACATTCATGAGGCCCTGAAATCTTTGTGATGACAAAAGAGTGCTTTCTTTCCTCAGAAGCTCATTAATTTTAATGTTTTATTTTTATTTTTTTTTTAGGAGAGAGAGAGAGACAGTGTGAGCAGGGGAGGGTCAGAGAGAGAGGGAGTCACAGACTGAAACAGGCTCCAGGCTCCGAGCTGGCAGTCAGCACAGAGCCTGATGCGGGGCTCAAACCCACGAACTGTGAGATCATGACCTAAGCGAAAGTCGGACGCTTAACCGACTAAGCCACCCAGGTGCCCCAGAAGCTCATTAATTTTAAATGTGCATGCCAGTGAGATGTAAGCCTTGGGTGGAATATATGCAAATGTTACAGAACAGTTCTTACTAGGTAGGAGTAAAACAGCTCTCCAGAAACTCGTTGAATCCCAACCCACATGTTCACAACAATGTCTGCAAAGCAAACTCATTGTCACAAAGAAGACAGAATTCTGTTGAGATTTTATAGCAGGTTCGTGGAGCTTCTTCACAAGAGATTAAACATAAATCCTAAAGCTATTACTAAATTGTACACTTTTTTATTTTGCTTAGTGTTGGTGTTGTTAGTAACTTCATGTAATGACATTCTTTCATTTAAAACTCAACAAGCTAGTTGTTTTTAATAATCTAACTCAAGAAGTGGCAGGGTGGCTCAGTCTTTTGAGTACCCAACTCTTGATTTTGGCTCAAGTCATGATCTCACAGTTTACAAGATAAGAGGCCTGCATCAGGCTCTTTGCTGTTAGTGTGGAGCTTGCTTGGGATTCTCTCTCTCCCTCTCTCTTTGCCCCTCCTCTGCTATGTGCTGCCTCTCTCTCTCACACACTCTCTGTCACTCTCTCTCTCTCTGCCCCCTCCACTCATGCCCACACACACTCTCTTTCTCTCTCTCCTTCTCAGAATACACAAACTTAAAAAAATAAATCATGCTAACTCAAGATTCAAACTAACAATGGGTTCTCAGTTTAAAGCATCTTAAATATTTTACCAACATGTTGTAATTCACTTTTTTTCTTAAGATCTCAGAGTTAGAAATACTAGTGATTCCTCAACATATGCCTAGAAAGTAAGGTGACCTTACTTTCTAATTTTATAAGGTAAAATTTGAGAGAAAAAAGCAGTTACTCTAATATTCACCCCGTATGTGAAATGACTGCAGGAAGACTGGACAGAGAACAATTTGGGTCGCACATACCAAGCAAAGACATAGAACAAAGGATGATCTTTCACAGCCTGAAATTTTGTACATCATTATTTCTATAACATGGCATCATTTCAAAATCAAATATACCTATTTATTGATCTTTCGTTTGCACCTGAGAGGTTGTCATCTGGTATATGTAAAGATTAACAATAAGGAGGGAAATGTGATTCTGAGCACAGAGAAGTCCAGTTCATCGGATCATAAACATTAAAGGTCCCGAGAAGCCACGCAGGTACAAAATGTTCTTACAATGCTTGTTCCTAAGCCAGGTAAATCTAGGGTCCACCGTGAGGTGTGGATTTAGGTAGGTTTCGTTTTCATCCCTACTGCCAGAGAAAATTCTTCTGCAGGCCTTTCTTCTATTTCCATTGTTTAGCAGAGGAAAAGAAAAAGTGAATGGTTTGGAGGTTATGTGAGAAATGATTTCTATAAACTTTGAAAATTGTGAATTTTACATTACTTTCAAGATCCCTGTCCCTCTACACTCTGTGATATCATTCTGAGTCATATCACCAATTTCCTCAGAACTGAGGACACCCTGTGACTTCTCACACTGAATAAGCTACTGAAAATGGGCACCAAGAGGTTTGACAATCTTTCTGGAAAGTCAGAGCCAAAGAAATAAATTGGAAGACAATCCTTCTTGAAAGTACTCTCTGCAAGGGGCAGTCAGGCCTTTTTTCTTTCATTTTGCAGAACCTCCAAGAAAGTTCAGAAAGAGAGGTGGTCCAGAGAACCCTCACTGCCACAGGCACTGAGAAAGAGATACGGAGATAATAGTTTCTGTCACAGAAGAGAACAGTCTGTGATAGCTTTTCTGCAGGAGTTATAAAAGTGAGGCTAACACACTCAGTGTGAGCTCCAGCTTGCTCACGAATACTCATGAATACTCACGTTTCAGGGACTGCCGCAGCTCCAGACGCCACAGGGAGGAGATGCTATGTGTCTTCAGTGTGCCCATGGGTAATAACAAACCAGGAGAGAGGCCCTTACTCCTGCTGGGCTGCTGGCTGCCCATGACCCTCCCAGGCACACATGCTCACCATCAGTAGGAGATAGTTGATTCACCTGCTCCAGGCTTCTGCTGTTGTTTCTATCATTGATTTTCTTTGAGTTGATTTTAATTTCTTCTTCCTGGCTATATTGCATATTTGCTAACTGACTTAAGTATGCTTTTTTGACTACTGTAGATCATTTCTAATTAATCATCTAAATGTCAGAACAAACACTAATAACACAAGTCCTGAAGATTTACTTCTCTAGCCACCTAGCCCACTCTGTACTCCACTACCAGACCTCTGAACTCTTGCATTCACCTCTTAAGTTCCTGCCTATAATCTTTATCAGCTGTGGGGACTGATTCTGAATCTTAAGACCCCGAACTCACCTCCTAGAATGCAATTACTCAGAACTGGTATCCTTCTGGCTATATTGGTAAATCAACACCCTGTGGGAATTTGCTGGATGTGAAAATTGTATGAAAAGTCACATTCCATACCTGAATCATGAATTCCAGGGTTCAGGGCACAGCGATCTGGATTTCACAAGCTCTCCAGATGATACTGATGAGAACAATTAGGGTAGGCAAAGTCTCCTACTTTAAACAGCCTTTCATCGTCAATCTAGTTATACAGTTACCACCCTGGCTTTAGAACTTGCTGATGGGGGGTGGGGGGGCATTAGGGCCACAGAGAATGTAGGCAGGTGCTACTAGCTGGAGCAGGTGGATGTGATCATAAACAAAAGAATAAGCATACACAGTAAGCCTTAGGTAGAAACTATACACACCGTTGCAGGTAGAAACTACAGCCCCAATCCAACAAACTAATATTTACCTTAGAGGATTATATATTCCTATATTGGGGGTTGGAAACATAGGGATGATAGGAAGGAAGAGGGAAAAAAGAGAGAAAGAAGAAAGAAAAAATGAAGAGAGGGAGGAAGGTAAATAATGTTATTTTTGTACATTTCTCTTTTACATTTGTACCCAGAGCATATCAGTCTAGTGAGAAGAATCCAAAACTGGAGAACCTAAAAGGAATCATTGTTCTAAGAGGCCACTGTGTTGATGGAGGCGGCAGAGGGAGACAGCTCAGGAGAAATGAATACATCAAGAGGAAAAAGACTGAGAAGGGAGGCAAGTGAGAAGGTGAGTGTAATTAGCATGGAAGGTCTAAGTCCTGACATTTCCCTACGATCATAGCCAGCCAGTGGCTGCATACCTAATTAGATTAGTTAGCTTCAATGTAGACACATCATCACGTGAAAGGCTTTGGTCCCCTCCAGTGCCCAAGTTAGAGAGTCGGTAACCCAAAGAGACAACATAACAGCTAGAATTTACATTTCATATGAATCTTTTCTAATTATGACAAAATAATATACCATAGCTCAAGCCCTTTCCATCTGCTATTATTGGTGATAAGAAAAAGGGAAAGTGGAAAGCATTCTCTCAAAAGTTACCATGAGAACTTGTATTTTCGTATAAGTACTCTTGTGATGCAGTAAAAAGAAGATGGACTTTGGGATCCAAAAAGAAGTTACCAAAACACACTTCATCCCATAACACAGCCCTGTGACACTTAGCAAGTCCCTTTACCCGTTTTTGCCATAATTTATTCATCTGCAAAATGGGATAACTTTTCTTAGAATAAATGAGGCACTTGTTGGGATGAGCATTGGGTGTTATATGTAAGTGATGAATCACTAAATTCTACTCCATTATTAGACTATGTTAACTAACTTGGATTTAAGTAAATTTAAAAAAAAAAGGAAATGAGGAAAACTGCATTTGGTTAGTGTGTGGCTGACTAGAAGGCTCCCAAATGAGAGTGAAATGTGGGTTTTGCTCCCTTCAGAGCCTGATGCAAAGGCTTTTTGGCTCAGAAACATTATTCTAGCAGTGTGTCAGAATGGACAGATTGTTTGCCACTTACAAGAACTCTCAGATGAATGTGTGGAACTGAAAACCGATGGTTTCGTATATCCTGTGACATATAATTATCTAGGTAACTCAATACTGCTCTGCATTGGCAAGCTTATTTTAAGAAGCCAAATTACAATCAGAAAAGGGCTTGGTGGATAGAAATGAGGGGCAGACAAGGATGGGTTACGTATTTCTATTCTCATGAGATCTGGCTAAGAAAACCTAGTTCAGCTGCCTCTGCATAGACATTGCCTTGAAATGGGACTATTATGTTTGCTTCACATTGTCCAAGGACTCTCTATTTGAATGCTACCCAGAGTAGTATTTGCATGGGTATTGTATACCTTGATATCTTTGACTCTTATTTTTTTGTTCTTTTTCCTAAGCAATCCTCCACTGATTGGCATTATTTAAAAGAGGACATCCTATCATATATTAATTTAAAAAGTGACATTTGAAATAAGGCAAACCTAGTTTCACATCCCAGTTCTGCTAACTACAAGTTTGTAACTTTGGAAAAGTAACTTAACTCTTCATATCTGAGCATCTTACATGGAAAATACCCTTAACAACTGTGCCTGCTTCACAGTTGTTTTTTTTTTTTCAAGTAAGTAATATCATGTTTGTCCTCTAGTGTGGTGCTGTTATAATTTCCACTGTACAGATTGGTGAACACAGGTTTATAGCATTTGTATGACAGCACTGCAAAACTAGGAAGTGGATGATCTAAAATTTAATAAAAAATGGAGTGACTCCAAAGCCTACTCACTTAACCACTACTCCATGGGGGAAGATGAAAAGCTACTATGGGAAACCTTCTATAGTAAAGAATGGGCTTGATGGCATAAAATCTTCTGAAGTCTGTCTATTATACATGACAAGGAGTATGGTGAAGAAATTGTTCTATTTGCCATCTTTCATAGTGCCAAATACTTCCTCTTTCCTATTGGATCCTTGTGTTATCATGCTCATCTCCCTTGTTTTCTCTACTTTTGCACTATTCACAGTTGGCTACAGTGATAAAGAAAAGCTCAGTCCTGCCTGTAATGAAAGGAGTCATCTATCTATGATACCTGAGATACTCCATTTTGGTTTTAGGTTAACACAGACACAAGAGCCTTAAGCCTCACGAAATCCTTTCCAATTGCCTCTATCCCAAGCTCTTTATGATCTTCTCTGCTCCTTACCCCTGTAGTGTGTTAATTGGAGAAACCCTGATGGTATCCTGTGATCAATGCATATATGACATGTAGTAACCATCACAAACCTGCCTACACAACTGAGATTCACATAAACTAATCAAACTGCAACCTTACCCATTTTATCCTTCCTTCTCCCTAGCCACATGACTAATTTTGCTTCTGTATCTGGCTTGATTCCCTTTTTGCCTTAGTCTCCATGTGTGGAAATACCTTTTCAATCCAGTATCCTCTCCTGTGTACTACAAAGTGTTTCCATCTTATACTTTTGGAGACTGCCATGTCATTAGCCTAGCCATCAAATAAGTTGCTGAGTCAGTTATTGCCAAAGTTCTTGGCCCATTAAAATACTGTTTGAATAGCATCTTCCTATTCTTATAACATAGTTCTTCTTTCAAAAAGCTTTATAAAAACCCTAATCCTAAAATAAATCCAGTGGAATGGACATCACCTGAAAAATGATGTGAAATTCAACACTTCATGGACTTTCTCCTCTCCCCCCAAATCCCTCTTTCCTTCTTTTTTATGTTTTTTTATTTTTGAAGCTGTAAAGCTCTTCCTTATTATCTAAGGTATACCTTAATTCTTTGTTTATCAATTTAGATCACCAATTATCCAGTGGGAACAGAGGACACAAAGATTAAAATATTGGTAGGTTTAGTTAACATAGATGTTTTTCCTTTACCATGTTGGAGTCTAATTAGATAGAAGACATCAATTCTCTATGTATGATACCTTTTCATTAACATTCATCTTGTTTCTTAAAAACCTACCATTACTATCCAGGCTCAGGGCTTTAATTCTTGACTTCTTTAATACTCCAGTAGGCTCTACTTTGTTTTAGTACTATAAATGAACCTCTGACCTTCACCAGCATACATACAGAGAGAGGGGGAATAGAAGAGAGAGAGAAGGCATCCTATATCATACATATACATTTCATCTGTCCTTTATAACTCCAAGTGTTTACTATCAATTACAAAATGAATTTGAAATTCTCTTATAACTTTAAGCTGATAATCCCAAACCATCTATACACCCAGTTATACGTTTTTCTACTTTGAGAGTTCCCACCTTTTTACTCTTAGGTTTTCTCAGACAAAGAAATTTGTCTTTCCTATTCCAAATTCATCTGTTAAAATCCCATCCTTTATTCTTTCCCCCAGCTTTCAATTTTGAAAAATTCTAAACTTATATTAACAATGATAGAATGGTACAAATGACTTTATTACATTGACTTTAATGTTCTTTGCTCTCACCCTCCTGACACACACACTTACACACATTCACATGTGTACACACCCCCAAGATCTACTTGATATTGAGTGATAGACATTTTGACACTTCACCCTTAAATAATTCAATATTTGTTTCATAAAAACAAGGACATTATCTTATATTACCACAATAATATTATTACATCTGTCAATCTAGTTTTAATTTTAGTCACTACTATGGTAGATGGTTCTTGATAACACTGAAAGTTTACTGTCTTATTCACCTTGCCACATATCTTGAAGTTTTCCTCCTTCAGAATGTACCTTAGCCAATGTACTTGGAAATGCAGGTGGTGAAACATCCACAGTAAGCTACTCTTAACCAATAAAAGCCTTGAAGCAGTGGATAATTATCCCAGCCTTTTGTCTTTCAGTTATGTTTCTGGAATGCATTCTGCATAGCTGCTCATCAGAGAATTCCTGGAGGAATAATGACCCCAGTGCATAAAACAGCTACATTAAAGCTGCATATGAGGACTCAACTTCCCTCTGTCACTGTGTCTACTCCATCTATCTCCCTGGGGTCACCTGTAAAATAAACTACCCAGAGGCACCTGAGTGGTTTAGTTGGTTAAGCATCCAACTTGAACCCACAACTTGTGGTTTCAAGCCCTGCATCCTGCTCTGTGTATACTGACAGCTCAGACCCTGGAGCCTGCTTCCGATTTTGTGTTGCTTCTCTCTTTGCCACACCCTCCCCTCTCAAAAATAAATAAACATTTAAAAATTATAAAAAATAGGGGCGCCTGGGTGGCTTAGTCGGTTGAGCGTCCGACTTTCACTTGGGTCATGATCTCGCGGTTCGTGGGTTCGAGCCCCTCGTCGGGCTCTGTGCTGACTGCCAGCTCGGAGCCTGGAGCCTGTTTCAGTCTGTGACTCCCTCTCTCTCTGACCTCCCCTGCTCATGCTGTCTCTCTCTCTCTCTCCTAGAAATAAATAAAACTTCAAAAAAAATTATAAAAAAAATAAAATTATAAAAAATAAAAAATAAAATAAAATAAACTACCCATACACAAATTGTTATCTGAAACTGTCATCTTTGGAGAATCAAAACAAAGCTTATGCTAGACAGAATTAACACTGATTTCATATTAGTGAATATTAAATTTATATTCAAATTTATTTAATTGTCCAAAAATGTTTTTCCCTCATTCAGGTTCCAATCAAGGATCACTTATTCTGTTTACCTGTCTTTAAGTTAAGTCACCCCATCTCCATCATTTCTTGTTTGTTTCTGTCACAGCACTGAGAATTTTAAATATCTGGCACTAGTTTTATTGTTGAATGTCTCATAGTCTGGATTTACCTAATTTCTTCTTCATGATTACTTAAGCTTAAACACTACATCAGTGGTATTAATCATATCAGAAATCACATCAGAAAAAGATTCTTCCAGTTTTTGAAGACTCAGTTTTATCTTTGCATTGGAAACCATCTCATTTTGCTCATTCTACAAGGGACCATTTCCTGGATGAACTATGAAATCCTAGATCTTGTGCTTTGTTTCACACTAAATGCTTTGCATACCTACATGAGCACCCCACCAAGACAATAAATCCACAAATTATTTTTGTATCTTGGTCACTTTTGCAGTTTTTCAAGTGGCTTTCAAACGTTGATGGGTTTCAGTGGAGTGAATTAAAATATAAACAACCCGAATACACGTGTTTGGTGTTGTAATAACTCCTCTCCCATGTATATTAATGAGCATGGTGATATTTTTCTTCCTCAGTTAATAATCTATAAGAAAGAATAAACAAGCTTCCTCAGAGTTGAGGTCATCTAACCACAGACAACTAAATAAAATGCTTATCCGTATGTACATGTACCCAAATAATATATACACATAAATACATATCTACATATATATTTCTATGAGTTTTTGGTGCTTACTGGGAATGAAGTAGTTGTTTCTTTAATTGTGAAATATGCTCTGCTATTTCAGTAATTGAGTATTAAAATTTCTGACATTTTCATCTTTAGAAATACAGCCCATTCACAACCAGTCATTTGTTAAATTTGGAAACTATTCATTTTCTTGGTAAGTTTCTCCCCTTCAGGATGTACATACAATACAAGTTACTGCACCAGGATTTTTTTTAACACATCATACAGAGAAATGAACTTGAAATCCATGTGGCAGAGAAAATAAATTTACCCTCTATCCTAGTTTTTGCAAGGACAGGGTATCTTATTGATCTCCCACTCTTTGCTCACCTGCAAGGCCATTATGTGCTAACCAAACATTACATGAATTGACAGTTTTTTTTTTCTTTTTCCCCCCTACATCCACAATAGCACCACAAAACCTGCCACTCAAAATGTCTCTACAAGGGGTTATCTATTTCAAGTTGTAAAGGAGATTGTTGGGGGGGGGGGAAGGCGAGAAATTTCTCTTAAGAGAAGTACTACTTGCTATTATAATATCACCCTGTCAAGCATTTTATCCTGTGGCTTCTTGAGCTTTGAAAAGAATACCATACTTCAATTCTCTCTAAAACCCTAATCACTCTAATCTTTCAAATACTAATTTGGCCCAATAGATTTTCATGGTTGTTGTTGATCTATACTATCAGCCATTTTGCTGCTGACATGTTTTCAGTCCGGCCCCGGAGAACCACAGGAATAGTATACTTACCAGCCCTTACAGATTATCCATAACTAACGTCTAAATTCTTTATCAGTTTTCAGTGTCTATCCTTAATTGTTTTAATCTCCTCTGTCTCAGCTAGCTTTCATCTGATTTCTGGCTTTTGCACCCAAATGCCATTTATAGCATAAGCTATTGCACTTTTTGTTTAATATGTGCATCTGTTTCACCCATGTTCTCACTCATGTTTCCTCATCAAAGACACAGCCATTTTGCTCTCCTCTCTGCTTATCACTGAATGGCTTTCCACACTGAGAATCCGTTGTTTGGTTTTGGTTTTGAAGCCTTGCTGCCATATTTGATGAAGGTGGAAGAAAGTCAGAGAGATGACTTTTTTCCAACCTGCTTCAGAATAACTGAGAATCACAACTTATATTTGTATAATCATTTAAGAACATTCCTATTTAGCATAGATTGCATGACTCCTATTTTTTTCAAGAATTGTACAATATTCCTAGCATATAGAAATACCAATGGTTAGTTCTTGAAAAACTGATAGTGTATGATTCTCCACTTACTTTAGAAACAATCCTCTGGGAGTATGTAAGGCTTGGATTCTCACCATGATCTGGATTGATTTAAAAAAGTTAAGCCATGGGGTAAGGTCCAACAAGTGGCTCTGTAGGGCCAGTAGGCAGGTCCTAGAGCCCACCGCAAAGTCTTATCTTCAAACCACACTATGTCAAGGGAGCTGCTGCCATCACATTGTAATTCTGAGCACAAATTGACTAGTTATGTCATATTTGGGTTCATCTTTTCTGGTTCCTAGAAACTGTGAATGTCAAAATGCATGATTAGTTATATGCCTATGCTAGCAATTTGGTGAGAATGATTAAATTTCTCAGTGCTATACACTTTTGTCTATAGCTCTAATGTTGCTGAAAGAAAAGTGACTACTAATTGGAAAGCATTGCATTCTTTTCAAGAACGTTCACTTTAAAAAAAAAAAAGCAAATCACAAATCTGTTTGCAAATACCTTGAAAACTTTGCAAATAAATCATGGGTTTACTATGAAAATTCTACAATCACAGCTTTATGGAAATATTTTTATTTATTTATTTACTCATTCATTTATTTAGTTTAATTTTTTTAGAAAAAAAGAAAGCACAAGCAGGGGAGAAGGGCAGAGGGAGAGGGACAGAAAGAGAGGGAGAGAGAGATTGAGAGAGAGAGAGGGAGAAAGAATCTTTAGCAGGATCCACAATCAGCATGGACCTGAGGAGGGACTCAGTCCGTGGACCCTGAGATCAGGACCTGAGCTGAAATCAAGGGTCAGACACCCAAGTGATTGAGCCACCCAGACACCCCATTTTTAAAAAAAATTTAAGAGACAGAAAGAGTGTGCACAAATCAAGAAGAGGGGTAGAGAGAGAAAGAGATAATTTTAAGCAGGTTCCAACCTCAGCGCAGAGCTCAGGGAAATATTTATTATGTAATTACCCACATGTGTCTGTGAATGACAGATATATAGGACATTTTCTTTATAGGAAGCAATCATGCATTCCTCTTTTTAAAGTATATATTTATTAAGCTTACTTTGTACTATGCTGTCATTTTACTCAAGACTTATGAAATTATCACAGATTTTTGCTTATAGTCATGTGACTCAAGGATTTTCATCCTTCATGTAGTCTCCTACATTTGAGAAGGAACTCTAAATTTTACTGTCATTGTTATTAAACTGAACAACTTACTTTGTACCTTGACCCCCACCCCCAACACAGTCACAAACCAGAAGCAGAAAGCTTGAGACTTAGAAAACTGAGAAATGCAAAATGAAGAGATTTGAATTTTGTTTCATTTTAATCTATTGAGGAACCGTTAATATTTTCAACTCTTAGTTTGTTCTTTTCAAATCTCCAGAGATTTGTCGACTGAGCAGCATACCTGTTCAGGGGGACAATAAGCTTTATTCTGTATTTAATTATGAAAGTGGACAAGACGTTGCCAAGAGTAAACAAAACATAAAAGCAAAACAATTGCGCAAGGCTAAAAGACGATTCCTCGAGAAGAATCCCTTGCCTCAAACCTGTGAATGTTTGATGAAACAAGGGCTTTTTTAGATGTGTTAAAGAAGTTAAGGTATGATCCTGAGTTACCATGGTGAGCTCTAAGTGCAATCAGAAGTGTCTTTGCAACAGACACAGAGGGACATTGAATAGACACACATAGAAGGCTATGAGCAGACAGAGTAGAAACAAGTGAAAACGCTAACCTTGACTATTGGAATGATTTCACCACAAGCCCAGGAAGGTCAGCAGTCACCAAACCTGGAAGAGGCAAGGAAAGAAGTGTCCTCTGGAGCCTCCATCGGGAGTGCGTCTCTGCCCACACCTTGACTTTGGTCCAGTGACACTAATCACAGACTCCTGTCCTCCAGACCCATAAGAGAATAAGTGTGTGTTATTTTAAGCCACACATTTGTAGTAATTTGTTACAGCATCCTCAGGAGACTAATATGATAACACAACCTAACTTACAGCAGATAAATGTTTTTTAATAAGAACACTGAAAAAATATAATGAACAATGAAAAAAAAATAATGAGTTCTCTGAATTAATTGTGTGGCTTTGGTAGTATTTTGTTTAACTCTAAAATGGCAGCAAATCCAGCCATGATGGTATAACTGGATTCATCCCCCAACACACACATCTTAAAAATTAGAAACAGGTGAAGTAGGGTAAGGAGACTCATAATTGGCTGACTTAGGTAACTTTTGTGTGCTCTAGGACCTGAAATTTTTCCTAGTTGTCTGGTAAGTGGTTCTGGGTAATTAAGACAGGTGGATATTGGCTCAGAGAGAAAGATGGAGATGGCTGGAATGTGATCTCTGGATTGGGTGGTTTCTATCTGAAAAATGAATCCCTAGGAGGAGGACTTCTCTTAAGAGGGGCAAGAGGTAACAAGGTAGACAGGAGGTCAAGGGAAGGTGGACAAGGCAAATGATTATGGTTGTTTATAACAAGGTGTATCCAATCTATGCATGTGGGGCAGATGTTAAAGCATCAGATTTACAGAAGTTTGAAACATTGTTAATATAATACATGAAACAAGTATTTTTAGATATTGAATAATAAGAAGCATAAAGGATAACCTTCAGGGAAGGGGAACAAAGAGGAAACCCTAATATGGGAGGGAATATATAGGCCACAGCACAGGGAGTATGAACCTATACAAAGTCCAGAGGTTTCATTGAGTTGAGAAGGCAGAAGCATGGAAAGGCAAAGCAGAGAATAAGAGACCTCTGTCAAGAATGAGAGTTCATGGCAGCCATGAGAAAAGAGAATTTGATGGAGTACTAATCTTTGCATGCTTGCAAGTTAAGAGCAGAGCATGCTCTGTTGGGTTTTTATTCTGTATAACAAGTGGTACCATTTTTTGTAAAGGAAAACTGTGGTGAAATAAGAGGTATGTTGTAAACTCTACAGAAACATTTAAAAATAAAACAAAATAGTTTTTATACCTAAAAACTCAATAGCAGAGATAAAATAGAATAAAAAATATTCTATTAATCCACAAAAAAGAAGGAGATGAGTCACCTGATGATTTCTTTCCTTCTTTTGGAAACAAAGGAGAGAGGAGACACATAGAAGAAGGAGGATACATGAAAGAGGAGAGCGAACAGGGGTGCCTGGGTGGCTCAGTCGGTTAAGCGTCTGACTTTGGCTCAGGTCATGATCTCACGGTTTGTGGGTTCGAGCCCCGCGTTGGGCTCTGTGCTGACAACTAGCTCAGAGCCTGGAGCCTGCTTCTGATTCTGTGTCTCCCTCTCTCTCTGACCCTCCCCTGCTTACTCTCTCTCTCTCTCTCTCTCTCAGAAGTAAATAAAACATTAAAAAATTAAAAAAAGAAAGAGGAGAGAGAACAAATAGAAAAAAGGCAAATGACAGATGTAAAAATAAACTGGTAAGAATAAGAAAGATAATCACATAAAGACAGGGATGATCAGTGTTGATAAAGAAGCAAGACCAAATCATATGATATCTGCAAAAACACCTACTTTAAACACAAATAGGTTAAAATAAAAGGATGAACAAGCTGTACCATACAAATAAGGATAAAAGAAAAAGCTGGAGTATCTATGTTCATATCAGACAGAGTAGATTTCAGAATAAGGAATAGTATCAAATATAAATAATTATATTTCATAAAGATAAAATAAAGATTTTATTCATTAAGAGAACAGGACAAACCTAAAAATGTATGCATCTAATAGTAGATCATCAAAGACCAGGAAGCAGAATATGAGGGAGCTGAAAAGAGAGGCAGACAAATCCATTACTTTAAGTGGAGATCTCAGTGCTCTTCTGGCAATAGCTGGTAAAATAAATAAACAGAAAATCAGTATCTCAAAGACCACTGACCAAGTGCATTGGTCAAATTGACCTAACTGCCATTTTCGAAACCTAGCACCTCAAAAAAGAAAAATACACATCGTTCTCAACTGTGCATAGAACATTCACCAAGATAGACGATATTTTGAACCATAATTCAAAACAATAAAAGAAGGAAGACACAAATTGCCAGCATGAGAAATAAAAACAAAAACATGACTACAGATTCCACAGACATTAAAAGGTTGGCATGGGAATACTATGAATAAATGCATGTTAATACAGTCAACAATTTAGAAGAAATGGAAAATTTCTTAAAAGATATAAACTACCAAACCTGATTCAAGAAGAAATAATGAAAGAATGAAATCCTGCCATTTGAAGCAATGTGATTGAAACTGGAGGGTATTATATTAAGTGAAATAAGGCAGTCAGAGAAAGACAGATGCTGTATGTTTTCACTCATATGTGGATCTTGAAAAACTCAGCAGAAGACCATGGGTGAAGGGAAGGGGGAAAAAGTTACAAACAGAGAGGAAGGGAGGCAAACCATAAAAGACTCTTAAATACAGAGAACAATCTGAGGGTTGATGGTGGGTAGGGGAGAGGGGAATGTGGGTGATGGGCATTGAGGAGGGCACTTGTCTGGGATGAGCACTGGGTGTTGTATGGAAGCCAATTTGACAATAAATTATATTTAAAAATAAACTGAAAAAAATGAAAAAAAGAAGCAACCTAAATAGTCCCTTATCTGTTAAATAAAACAAATCTCTATCACAACATTCCCAGAGATAAACTTGTGGCCAAGATAGTGTGACTGTCAAATTCTCCTACAAATATAAGGAATAATAGTACCAATTGTATAGAAACTCTTCCAGAATATAGAAGATACATTGCTCAACCCTTTTATGACATTGTCATTCTGATACCAACATGAGGCAAAATAATTTCAAGAAAAACTTGAGATCAATACCCCTTGAGAATACAAAAGAAAAATTATTTAACAAAATAGAAGCAAACCAAATCCAGCAATGTACAAGAAAGATAAATCATAAACTAGTGAGTTTATCCTAAGAAGAACAAATTAGTATTCAAAATCAATGAAATTTACCACATTCACATGCAAAAACTATGATTATCTCAATTAATGCAAAAAAAAAGCTGACATAATTCACCAAAGGAATAAAAGATAAATTCTTCAACTTGATTAAGGGTAATCATGAAAAATCAGCTGCTAACATCACTTTAATGGTGGAAGAATTCATTAGATCCTCCTGTAATCAAAAAACATAGTGGGTACCCCTTCTAATCTCCTCTCTCCAACACTGTACTAAACACCCTACCAAGCATAAGGGGAAAAAACATAAATATTTGAAATCAAGTAAAAAACTGTCTTTACTCACAAATGACATGTTTGTTTATGTAGAAAATCCTAGAGAATCCAGAACTTGTACTAGAAATTATGAATTCAGTAAGGCTACATAAAGAAAAAGGAAAAACATAATAGAAAAAATTAATTCTATTTTATTATACTACCAGTGAACAAATGGAAATTAAAATGAAAATAATTCAATTTACAGTGGCTTCAAAATTTATGAAATGTTAGGGGGAAATTTACCCAAAAAAAGACATGTGCACTAAAACTAGAAAATATCACTGAGAAACATGAAAGTAGGTCTTAATAAATCCAAATCTTCATGATCAAAAGATTTAAGAGTTGAGATTTCTGGGGCGCCCGGGTGGCTTTGTCGGTTGGGCGTCCGACTTTCGCTTAGGTCATGATCTCGTGGTTCGTGGGTTTGAGCCCCGCGTCGGGCTCTGTGCTGACAGCTAGTTCAGAGCCTGGAGCCTGTTTCAGTCTGTGACTCCCTCTCTCTCTGACCCTCCCCTGCTCACGCTGTCTCTCTCTCTCTCCTAGAAATAAATAAAAAAATATTTTAAAAAAAAGAGTTGAGATTTCTATTTTTCCTAAATTCATTGATAGATTCAATTGAATCACAATTGAGAACCCAGCAAAATATCTTTATTTAGAAATTAACAGGCTTATTGTAATATTTCTAGACTTTCACTATCTCACTTATGACCTAATATAAAGTTAAAGCAGTGTAGGCATCATGCTAATATTATTAATGTAGACACAGAGATGATGTGCCAATAGAGTTGAAAAAAAAAAGACTCATGTTTATGGGCAAATAAGTTTCAAGAGGGGTGCAGAGAGAATTCAATGGGAAAGAATACTTCTGACGGTGGTGCTGTACCATTTGGACATCCATTTGCAAAAATGTGAACCTCCACCCTTACCTCCTTCATGTGAAAATTATCTCAAAATGGATCTTCAACCTAACTATTAATGTCAAAACTACAGAACTTGAAAATGAAAACATGGGAGAAAAGTGACCCTGGATCAGGGAAAACATTTTAAAATAAGCAAATAAAGCAAGCTGTATTAATAAAATAATATGCTAAATTTGTCAAAATTTTACCTCTTTAGTTAGGTTAATTCCTGGGTATCTTATTGTTTTTGGTGCAGTTGTAAATGGGATTGATTCCTGGATTTTTCTGCTGCTTCTTTATTGGTGTATAGAAATGCAACTGATTTCTCTCCATTGATTTTATATCCTGCAACTTTGCTGAATTCATGTATTAATCATAGCAATTTTTGGTGGAGTGTTTGGATTTTCTACAGAGTATCATGGCATTTGCAAATAGTGAAAGTTTGACTTTTTCCTGCCTTTTTTGATGCCCTATATTTCTTTTTGTTGTCTGATTGCTGAGGCTAGGACTTCCAGTACTATGTCAAATAGTAATGTTAAGAGTGGGCATCTTTGTCTTTTTCCTGGCAATAGGAGAAATGCTCTCATTTTTTCCCCATTGAAGATGATATTAGTGGTGGGTCTTTCATATACAGCCTGTATGACGTTGAGGTATGTTCCATCTATTCGTACTTTATTGATGGTTCTTATCAAAAATGGATGCTGTGTTTTGTCAAAGGCTTTTTCTGCATCTATTGACAAGATCATATGGTTCTCATCCTTTCTTTTATTAATGTGATGTATCACGTTGATTGATTTGCAACTATTGAACCAGCCCTGCAGCCCAGGATTAAATCCCACTTGATCATGGTGAATACTCTTAATGTACTGTTGAATTTGATTTGCTGGTATCTTGTTGAAAATTTTTACATCCAGATTCATCAGGGATATTGACCTCTAATTCTCCTTTTCAGTGGGGTCTTTGGTTTTGGAATCAAGATAATGCTGGCTTCATAGAATGAGTTTGGAAGCTTTCCTTCCATTTCTATTTTTTGGAATAGCTTGAGAAGAATAGATATTAACTTTCCTTTAAATGTCTGATAGAGCAACATTGTAAGGACATCTGGCCCTGGATTCATGTTTATTGGGAGATTTTTAATTACTGATTCAATTTCTTTACTGGTTATGGGTCTGTTCAATTTTTCTATTTCTTCCCATTTCACCTTGGTAGTTTGTGAGTTTCTGGGAATGTGTCCATATCTTCCAGATTGCCCCATTTGTTAGCATATAAATTTTCATAGTATTTTCTTACAATTGTTCTGTTGGTTGTGATCTCTCCTCTGTTCTTTTCTCTCCCTTTGTTTTTCTTTTCTTTTATTTTCACTAACTTTGGCTAGGGGGTTATCAATTTTGTTTTTTCTTTTAAAAACTAGCTCTTAGTTGGCGTTGATCTGTTCCACAGCTTTTTGTTACTTTGTTTCTATATCATTTATTTTTGCTCTGATCCTTATTATTTCCCTTCTGCTGGCTTTAGGCTCTATTTGCTGTTTCTTTTCTAATGTTTTTACATGTAAGGTTAGTTTGTGTAACTGGGACTTTTCTTGCTTCTTGAGATAGGCCTGAATTACAATATACTTTCCTTTTGGGACTGCCTTTCCTGTCCCAAAATTTTGGACTATTGTGTTTTCATTTAAACTTTCTTCCATGTATCTTTTTATTTCTTCTGTAATTCCCTGGTTGACCTATTCATTCTTTAGTAGGATGTTCTTTATCCTCCAGGTATTTGAGGGCTTTCCAAATTTTTTCTTGTGGTTGATTTCAAGTTTTATAGCATTGTAATTTGAAAATATACATGGTATGATTGTGATCTTTTTGTACCTGTTGAGGGCTAACTTGTGACCCAGTATGTTATCTATTCTGGAGAATGTTTCACATGCACTCGAGAAGAGTATGTATTCTGCTGCTTTAGGATGAAATGTTCTGAATATATCTGTTAAGTTCATCTGGCCCAGTGTGTCATTCAAAGCCTTTGTTTCCTTGTTGATTTTTTGCTTACATGATCTGTCCATTGTTGTAAGTGTGATATTAAAGTCCCCTACTATTATTGTATTATTATGAATGACTTTCTTTATGTTTGTGATTAATTGATTTATATATTTGGGTGCTTTCAAGCTGGGGGCATAAATATGTATAATTGTTAGGTCTTCTTGATGAATAGACTCCTTAATTATGATATAATGCCCTGCTTCATCTTTTCTTACAGTCTTTGTTTTAAAATTTAGTTTGTCTGATATAAGGATGTCTACTCTGGCTTTTTTTTTCCCCTTGATATCTATTAGCATAATAGGTGGTTCTCCATCTCCTCATTTTCAATCTACAGGTGTCTTTAGGTCTAAAATAAATCTTTTGTAGGCAACATACGGATGGATCTTGGTTTTTATCCATTCTGATATCCTATGTCTTTTGATTAGAGCATTTAGTCTATTTACATTCAGAGTGATTACTAAAAGATATGAATTTAGTGCCATCGTGTTACCTGGAGAATTGGTGTTTCTGGTGATGTTCCCTCATCCTTCGTAGTCTTTGTTGCTTTAGTCATATCTTCTCTCTCTCTCTCTCTCTCTCTCTCTCTCTCTCTCTTTCTCTCTCTCTCGACTCAAATTACCCCCCTTAAAATTTCTTGAAAGGCTAGATTAGTTGTCACAAACTCCTTTAGTTTCTGTATGTTTGGGAAAACTCTATCAGTCCTATCCTGAATGACAGCCTTGCTGGAAAAAGAAATCTTGGCTGCATAATTTACCCATTCAGCACTTTGAATATTTCCTGCCACTCACTCCCTTTTGATCTGGAAGTTTCAGTGGGCAGGTTTGCTGCTAACCTTATGTGTCTATCCTTGTAGGTTAAGGACGTTTAGTCTCTGGCAGCTTTCAGAATCCTCTCTCTTTATCTTTGTATATTGCGAGTTTCACTATGATATGTCATGGTGTTGACCTCTTTTTGTCGATTTTGAGGGTAGTTCTCTGTGCCTCTAGGACTTAAATGTCTGTTTCCTTCTCCAGATTAGAGAAGTTCTCAGCTATAATTTGTTAAAATAAACTTTCTGCCCTCTTTTCCAGCTATTCTTCTGGGACTCCTATGGTATGGATATTGTTTGGTTTAATGGAATCACTAAATTCCATAAGTCTCCCCTTGCGATCTAATAGTTTTCTTTCCTTCTTCTTTTAGGCTTCATTATTTTCCATAATTTCATCTTCTATATCACTTATTCTCATCTCTCCTTCTTCAATCCTTATAGTGACTGTAACCAGTGGGTTTTGCATCTCAGTTACAGTATTATTTATTTCAGGCCAACTAGTCTTTAGGTCTTTGATCTCTGCAGAATGGGTTTCTCTAGTGTCTTCTATGCTTTTCTCAAGCCCAGCTAGTCTTCTTATGACTCTTGTTCTAAATTCTTGTTGAGAGAGATTGCTTATATCTGTTTTGAGCAAGTCTCTAGCTGTGATTTCTTCTTGGCCTTTCTTTTGGGGAGAATTCATACATCTTATTATCTTGACTAAATTTCTGTCTTTTCTATGTTTTAAAAGCTTATAATGTTTCCTGCACCTGAGAGTAATGCTACATCGAACAGGGGTCATACACTGTCTACAACCTGGCACTTCAGGAAGTGATTCTGGTGTATGCTGTGTGCACTCTGCTGTTGGCATTTTGGCTGCTCTTTCCCACCACTCAGTCTGCAGAGCTCCTCCTTGCTCACAGTGGGGAGTGTTTGGACCTTTAATTAGGTGTGCTTTGATCTGTTTGTTAAAATTAGCCTGGAAGAAACGGGGTGGGGGTGGAAACCTGATTCCCAAAAAGGAGAAAAGGAAAGGGAATGAAAAATAAATTTAAAAATTATAAGATTGATTCCAAAGCAAAAAAAGAAGTCTGATTTTAAAAGGAGAAACAGAGAGAGAGAGAGAGAGAGAGAAGGAAAGGAAATGAAACAAACAAGCAAGAAATTATGAGCCTGATTCCAAAAGAAAAAGAATAAAAAAAAAAAAGTAAGCCTAGTCCTAGTTCCACTAGAACTGCAGGTGTTGTTTTGAAGCACTTGATTTTCAGTACACTTGGTGCATGTGGAATGTTGGCTGTGCTGCTCTGTTGGAGGAGAGGCCTGCTGCATTACCTCAGTCTTGCTCAGTAAGTAAGCAGTTGCCAGGCACGGAGGGGGTCGGGGGTCGGGCAGCGTTTGGTATAAGCAGGTCCAACCTCCACTGGGGGCTACTATGTTGCTCTCTGAAGTCCCATCTTTCTAGTGATTGGGGGGAAATGGCGCCACTCCAATCTCCAATCCCTGAACAAGGGATCTCATACCCGTGCTGTTCATGTAGCCCGCACAGAATAGGAAGGACAGGAAGCTCTGTGTGCACCACGGCTCTCCTGTGTTTTTTCTTGACGCGCAGCCAGGATTCAAAACTTGAAACCTTAAAGAGCCCTGCACCATGTGGACACGCCCTCCTCCTTGAACAGAGCCTCTCTACACTGGATCTGATGTCCTTTGTCCCAGAAAAACAGTCACACGCCTGCATGATGCACGGAACCTATTTTGCTAAGTAGCCCCACTGAAAGTAGTAACATAATTATATCCCCTCTGGGCATACCTCTGTCCCCTACTGAGGAAAGGATTTTGCTGGTGCCTAAAGGGTCCCTGTCCTTGGAGAAGCAATATACCCTCTTCCATGATACTCCAGGAAGGAAAACGTTCTCTCCCATTATGCCATTGAGATCCCTACACCACACTGGGTAGTGCTCTGGGTCTAGCTCCCTCCTCACCAAAAGCACATGACACAGCTCCTCTCTGTAGAAAGTCACACATTTCCAAAACCTCAGAATGTGACCGCCACATGCTGTTTGCAAAAATCCCTGTGACACTCAGTACTTCTCACTCCCCACTCCATGGTCCAGAGAGGTTTTCTTCTTGTGTGAACCTGATGCTGCCCTCTCTCAATCCCTCTCCCTCTTCCTTTCGTCTCCCCATGGAAACAGTTCCCTCACCTCCATGGCAACACCATTTTTCTCTCCCCCAATTTACTTCCACATACCTCGCAGCTGCCACGCTGTCTCTCTCCAACTGAGTGGTAGATATCCTTCTACCACTCTGCATATTGATTTACTGGGTGTTCCAAGTGACCTGACGTCAATACAGCTGTGTTTTAGAGACAAAAAAAAGTCTAGGGTCCTCCTACTTCTCTACCATCATCATTCTTCAACTGACTTTATTAAAATTTTAAAGTGTAGTTCTTCCCCAAAAACATGGAGGTTAAAGAACACCCGACTAAAGAATGAATGGGCCAATCAGTCAATTAGAGAAGAAATTTAAAAATATATGGAAATAAATGAAAATGAGAATACAACAATCCAAACTCTATGGGATGCAGCGAAAGCGGTCCTAAGTGGAAAGTGCATTGCACTCTAGGCCTATTTCAAGAAATTAGAAAAAATGCAACTTCAAAATCTAACAGTGCACCTAAGCAACTAGAGAGAGAGCAACAAGAGCACCCCAAATCCAGTAGAAGAAGAGAAATAATAAAAATCAGGGCAGAAATAAACAATATAGAAACCAAAGAAACAGTTGAACAGATCAATGAAACCAAGAGTTGTTTTTTGAAAAAATAAACAAAATTGACAAACCTCTAGCCAGGCTTCTCAAAAAGAAAAGAGAGAGCACTCAAACAGACAAAATTATGAATGAAAATGGACTTATTACAACCAATCCCTCAGAAATACAAGCAATTATCAGGGAATACTATGAAAAACTATATGCCAACAAGTTGGACAACTTAGAAGAAATGGATAAATTCCTAAACACACACTCAGTATCAAGTTTCACACTGGAAGAGATAGACAACCTGAACAGACCCAATACAAGTGAGGATATCGAATCAGTTATCCAAAATCTCCCAACAAATAAGAGCCCTGGGCCATATGGCTTCCGGAAGGAAAACTTCCTGACTCATTTTATGAAGCCAGCATCACTTTGATTCCCAAGTCAGACTATGACCGAGCAAAAAAGGAGAACTATAGGCCAATATCCTTGATGAATACATATGCAAAAATCCTGAACAAGATACTTGCAAATCAAATTCAACAGCATATAAAAAGAATTATCCACCAAGATCAAATGGGATTCATTCCTGGGTTACAGGGCTGGTTCAATATTCGCAAATCAATTACTATGATACATCACATCAACAAAAGAAAAGATAAAAATCATATGACCCTGTTGATAGATCTAGAAAAAGCATTTGACAAAATACAGCATCCCTTCTTAATAAAGGCCCTCGAGAAAGTCGGGATGGAAACATCATAAAAGTCATCTATGAGAAGCCCTCGGCTAATATCATCCTTAACGGGGAAAAACTGAGAGCTTTCCCCCCTGAGATCAGGAACACGACAGGGATATCCACTCTCACCACTGTTGTTTAACATAGTGCTGGAAGTCCTAGCATCAGCCATCAGACAACAAAAGGAAAACAAAAGCATCAGAACTGGCAAAGAAGAAGTCAAACTTTCACTTTCCGCAGACGACATGATACTCTACATAGAAAACCCGACAGACTCCACCAGAAGCCAACTAGAACTGATCCAAGAATTCAACAAAGTTGCAGGATACAAAATCAACGTACAGAAATCGGGTGCATTTTTATACATCAACGATGAAGCAACAGAAAGAGAAATCATGAAACTGATCCCATTCCCAATTGCACAAAAAAAGAAAAAAAAAACCATAAAATACCTAGGAATAAACCTAATCAAGGATCTAAGAGACCTGTATGTTGAAAACTATACAAAACTTATGAAGGAAATTGAAGAAGACACAAAGAAAATGGAAAAACATTCCATGCTCAGGGATTGGAAGAATAAATATAGTTAAAATGTCATTACTACCCAAACCAATATACACATTCAATGGAATCCCAATCAAAATTGCACCAGCATACTTATCAAAACTAGAACAAACTATCCTAAAATTTGTATGGAACCACAAAAGATCCCGAATAGCCAAAGTAATAGAAGAAAACCAAAATGGGAGGCATCACCATCCCGGACTTTAGCCTCTGCTACAAAGTTGTCATCATCAAGACAGTATGGTCTTGGCACAAAAACAGACACATAGACCAATGGAATAGAATTGAGAACTCAGAATTGGACCCAGAAGTATACAGCCAACTAATCTTTGACAAAGGAAGAAAGAGTATCCAATGGAAAAAAGACAGACTCTTTAACAGATGATGTAGGGAGAACTGGACAGCAACATGCAGAAGAATGAAACTAGATCATTTTCTCACACCATACACAAAAACAAACTCAAAATGGGTAAAATACCTGAATGTGAGACAGCAAACCATCAAAACCCTAGAGGAGAAAGCAGGAAACAACCTCCTTGACCTCCACCGCAGCAATTTCTTACTTGACACATCCCCAAAGGCAAGGGAATCAAGAGCAAAAATGAACTATTGGGACCTCATCAAGATTAAAAGCTTCTGCACGGCAAAGGAAACAATCCGTAAAACTAACAGGCAACCAATGGAATGGGAAAAGATAGTTGCAAATGACATATCAGATAAAGGGCTAGTATCCAAAATCTATAAGGAACTCACCAAAACCCACACCCAAATAACAGACAATCCAGTGAAGAAATGGGCAGAAGATATGAACAGACACTTCTCCAAAGAGGACATCCAGATGGCCAACAGACACATGAAACGATGCTCAGCGTCCCTCCTCATCAGGGAAATACAAATCAAAACCAAACGGCCACCCTCCTACACTCTTGGTGGCAATGTAAACAGGTACTGCCACTCTGGAAAACAGTGTGGAGGTTCCTCAAAAAATTAACAATAGAACTCCCCTATGACCCACCAATAGCACTGCTAGGAATTTACCCAAGGGATACAGGAGTGCTGATGCATAGGAGCACATGGACCCCAATGTTCATAGCAGCACTCTCAACAATAGCCAAATCATGGAAAGAGCCTAAGTGTCCATCAACGGACAAATGGATCAAGAAGATGTAGTTTATCTATACCACGGAATACTACATGGCAATGACAAAGAATGAAATCTGACCATGTGTAGCAACATGGATGGACCTTGAGGGTGTTATGCTGACCGAAATAAGTCAGGCAGAAAAAGACAGCTACCATATGTTTGCATGTATAGGAGGATTAGGAGGAACTTAACAGAGGACTGTGGGGGAGAAGGGGGGAAATAGAGGGGGAGAGGGAGGGAGGCAAACCATGAGAGACTCTTGAATGTTGAGAACAAACTGAGGACTGATGGGGGTAGGGGAGAGGGGAAGGGGGGTGATGGCATGGAGGAGGGCACTTGTGGGGATGAGCACTGGGTGTTATATGGAAACCAACTTGACAATAAACTATTAAAAAAATAAAAAAATAATCCAGGCACCAAAATAAAAAAGTGTAGTTCTTCAAAAAACCCTAAAGAAAAATAAAAATTCAAACCATAAACAGTAAGAGAAAAAGTACAAGACATATATCTATAAAGAACTTGTACTCAGAACACATAAAAACTCTTACAACTCACTAACAATATAACACCTGATGTTTTTTTCTAAAAAATTGGCAAATAAGTTGAAAAATATATTTCATCAAAAAGATATATTAAAGGGCAAATAAGCCTATTAAAAAGAGGAAAAGTATCCTTAGTCATGTGTGAAATGCAAAAAAAAAAAAAAAAAAGTACAGTGAGGCAGTAATATACACCCATTAGAAGGTCTAAAATGAAAGCAGTTTGGGCAAGATCACAGAACAACTGAGCCTGTCATACATCACTGGAAGGAATCAAAAAAACCAGTGCAGCAACTTTATAATATGATGTATATATTCATGGCAAAGTTAAAAACATTTGCTTATGATATGGCCCCGTAGTGCCATTCCTAGGTAGTTACCCAAAGACATAACATCTATGAATACTTATATTTATAACAACTTCCTTTGTAATAGCTAAAACCCGGGTACTACTTAAAATTTAATAAACTGATGAATGGATAAAAACATGGTGGAATATCCATATAAAACTGTATTGCTTAAGCAATAAAACAAAGAAACTACTGAGATGGATGAATCTCAAAATATTTATACTAAGTGGATGAAGCCAGACCCAAATACTACATACTGCATGATTCTATTTACATGAAATTCTAAAGAAGGTGACACTACAGTGACATAAAGAAGGTCACTCTTTGTCAGGGCCCAAGGGATAGGGAACTAAGTGAGACATCATGCAAATGAGGAGAATGAGGTCTTTTGGGGTGATGGAAATAATGTCTATATCATGGCTGCTGTGGTGGTTACACCATTGTATACATTTGTCAAAGGTCATCCAATTGTACACTTAAAATTTTATTTATATATATAATTGAATAAATAACATAAATTTATTAAATTATTAAATATACTAATACTTAATATATAGACATGTATAGACATATTTATATTTCAACACAATAAAGCAGGTTAGAACAAAATAATGTCTGCTGTAACTAACTGAATGAAATGTTTTGAGAGAAAAATGGATCACATATGTGAGATACAAAGTATCCTCATACCCTGGGCTTGCCTGGTTAGGCAGAGACAGAGCTAAGATCCAAAGACCCTGCTCCCTTATGTCTGTTTCATAGCACTTTCCCCTACTCATTTGGAAAAGGAATATGATTCAGTGTTCCCCACTGTGCAAGATTGTTTTTCCAGAGAAAGAAATCAATGTTCAATGCAGGCAACACAAGTGCTTCAGACATATGTTGATTTGAGGTTACTTGCCCAAATATTAATCTTCATTTTTATTAAAGGTGTGATGTTTGGCATTGGCATTGCTGATAAATATAATGGATTAAATTATGTGAAAGAAATCACAAAGTATTGATCGTCGTTCCAAGACTGCGTTGTAAATTACTTATATTGTAATCGAAAAGATGGTACCGAAGTCTCAGATTTTTTAGGGAGTTGCATGAGCAAAGGGGAAATATTCCTATTAAATTTGCAAATAATTTACCTGAGGGAATTAGGACACTACAGTCAAATCTTGTATTTTCAGTAGACTGTATAAGCTTTAACCAAGATTTCTCCCCTGAAGTAAATAGAGTAAAGCAAAATAAAGTAAGATGTCATAAAATACATTAGGACTTGCCTAACAGAGAACCCCTTGAAAATTCAGGCACGTGTGTCTTATTCCAGATCCCTTATCTCCTGAATTAAATCTCATTAGAAATTCCAGAAGATAACCCAATTAACTTCCTGAAGAGAGAGAATTAAAAAAAAAAAAGGCAAACAAGTCAAAATTTCTCATTTGTTATTGACGAATATAATCTACATTCTGGGCAGCCTCTCTGAGCGAGGATCGGTTTATCAAAAGCAATCCTAAGAGGCTACATTGAAAAATGATTTCTCCTCATTTGCAGTTGTTTCAAAGGTGACTCCACCACCATTGTCTGAAAGACAGTTGCCCCTCAGTAACAAATGATTACAGCTAAATGAATCCCAGAGGTTGGCTGCTAATGTAGAACAAAGGTGTAAAAATGAGGACGGTAGCTGAAGATCTATTTCTCATCACTGCATAATGTTTTGCTTCACTGATCTATCACTAAACAGCAGCTGCTGGGCTGGAGGGAGAGTGCACCCCCAGAGTGACAAACACCTCTGTAAGTGACTGGGGATCTGGACTTGCCTCATGTCGTTTGAGCAAATTCAGTGACTGAGGAAGGAGGACTAGTGGCTTCAGGTTACACCCTGAATCTTCTGCAGAAGGAATGACTGGTGCTCCATACATCAGCACAACTGTCTGCAACAGACCGGAAGTCCTCCTGGACCTGCCTTAATATCATAGGCGTAGCCTATCTCTCTTGGAGGAAAGTCATTAGGGGGAGAGCGTTTTCAAAAAGCATCCCCCATGCTGTCCAAAACCGTGGCATTGAAGACTGCCTTTCTCGGTAAGCCATTCAGACTAAGGATCTCTTCATCCCCTTTTCTCTCTTGCTTTTAAACTGCCCGTTTCTCCTCTCTACTCCTCCCCTACTCCCACACTATCAAATACCTGCTTACAAAGTAGATTTTGTTTCATCTATAAGTTATCCTAATTAACAAGAATCTCTGTTTCCATCTCCAGATGTTGGAGAATGACCTTCGCATGCATTTTCTGTGCATAATTATTGCAAACAGCTAGAATGCTTTTTTAAAAAAGGTTTTTCAAAGCAAATTAATTAAGAATTGTAGGAAAATGAGTACTTTTTCTTTTTGCCAAAGAGGCAATGAGACAAAATTTTGTTGTTCAGAGAAAAAAAGGAAAATAAAATAAAATCTTGATTGCAGTGTACATTATCATTATTTAACATGAACATCCCTACCATATAAGTTTTAGTATTAATTTCCTTTTCAGATAGATTACTAAGATATATTTTCAAGAAAGGAGTCACATATTGTTTAACACTTCTTACCATGCTGTTTTAAAAATAATTTTAGTGAAGAGATATGCTATCAGTTCAAATATAGAAAAAAAAACAATAATAGCTTAAAATAATTTTGGTTAAAATTTAAGTGCGCAATAGCTTCCTTTTTTAGGATGACAGAATTATCTAGCATTAAGTTTAATTGCAAGGGATTGATATAACAGACAATATACTTCTTATCCCTGTCTTTTCTTCTTTCTCATAATGTCGAAATCTTTATTTTTTGCAACCTGATCAAGTTTAGAAACTTTATAACTATACCACAAGTCTATCCATTTTTGATAATGAATGCAATAGTCTCATATTCTACAAAACTCTCCTATTAAATAAGCCCACTTGTTGGTTTGTTTGTTTTGTTTTAAAATTTATTTATTTATTTTGAGAGAAAAAGCTGAGTGAAGGAGAGAGAGAATCCCGGGTAGGCTCTGTACTGTCAGCACAGAGCCCAATGCAGGGCTTAAACTCAGGAACCATGACTTATGACCTGAGCCCTAGTCTGATGCTTACCCAGCTGAGCCATCCAGGTGCCCCAGCCCACTGTTTTATATGTATAAAGCCATGATCTATTCATCCATCCATCCATCCATCCATCCATCCACCTATCTGTTCATCCATACAACCATTCTTCATTTCCTTAGACGACAAATAAATCACAAATCATTACGATATTCCAGAGATGTATCAGACATTAGAGATACAAAGATTAAAAGTCAGGGTCCATTATTCTGGATGAAGTTTTATTGGGAAGGCAGATATGCAAATGTTAAAACCATTGCATATACCAGGTAAGTAGTTAAAATAGACCTATTGCAAAATAGGAGCATGTGATCTTCTTGAAAGTATCCAGTAGATTTAAAGTAGAAGTAGCCTCTGAAATGAATTTTGAAGGATAGGTAGAAATTTTCTACTTGGACAAGAAGGGAAAAATTATTTTAGGTACAGGGAAGATTATTAAAAAGTGTAGAGGTAGGGAGTAAATCTTCATTTGTTCAATTGGACAGAAATGCATTCAGCTTTGCTGGATACAAATGTTTGAAATGACATGTGGACAAAGGAGTAGGATCAGGAGGAGAGACTGGATGAATGCATGGCAGGAGATCATGAAGGATCTGTGGGCCTGAATTTTAAATTTAAATAGTATTTTCAATTGGGAACCACTTAAGAGTGTGGGGCAAACAAAAGGAACATTATCACTCTTCAACTATAGAAAACCTATCAAAATATTTCTAGGAAAGGTGTACCTGCCTCCTACACTGTTGGTGGGAATGTAAACTGTTGCAGCCGCTCTGGAAAACAGTGTGGAGGTTCCTCAAAAAATTAAAAGTAGAACTCCCCTATGACCCAGCAATAGCACTGCTAGGAATTTACCCAAGGGATACAGGAGTGCTGGTGCATAGGGGCACATGTACCCCAATGTTTCTAGCAACACTTTCAACAATAGCCAAATCATGGAAAGAGCCTAAGTGTCCATCAACTGATGAATGAATCAAGAAGATGTGGTTTATCTATACAATGGAATACTACATGGCAAGGAGAAAGAATGAAATCTGGCCATGTGTAGCAACGTGGATGGAACTTGAGGGTGTTATGGTAAGTGAAATAAGTCAGGCAGAGGACAGATACCATATGTTTTCACTTATAAGTGAAACAGGAGAAACTTAACAGAGGACCAAGGGGGAGGAGGAAGGGGAAAAAGAATTGGGGAGAGGGAGGGAGGCAAACCATGAGAGACTCTTGAATGCTGAGAACAAACTGAGGGCTGATGGGGGTGGGGGAGAGGTGGAGGGGGTGATGGACATGAAAGAGGGCACTTGTTAGAATGAGCACTGGGTTTTTATGGAAACCAACTTGAAAATAAACAATTAAAAAAAGAATACAGTACATAAAACATAAAAAAAGAAAAAGAAATAAAAGAAAGGGGTGCCTGGGTGGCTTAGGTGGTAAGCAACTGACTCTTGATTTCAGCTCAGATCACAATCTCATGTTTGTGAGTTCAAGCCCCACATCAGGCTCTATACTAACAGTGTGGAGCCTGACTGGGATTCTCTCCCTTCCTCTCTCTTCCCTCCCCTGCTCATGCTCTGT
The DNA here is from genome assembly GCA_017311185.1 of Proteles cristata cristata. NCBI lineage: Eukaryota > Metazoa > Chordata > Mammalia > Carnivora > Hyaenidae > Proteles > Proteles cristata. Next base: position 294,131 of record JAESUZ010001155.1, read on the forward strand.
TTCTCTCTCAAAACAAATAATAATTAACAAACTTAAAAAATATTTCTATGATAAACTTAAAAAATTCCTGAAAAAGAAAATGGTGTGTGTGGGTGTGTGCGTGCGCACACGCACACGCATGCACATATGTGTATAGATGTCTGTCTGCCTGTCAAATCAGGAGATATACTGACATTCATGTGGAATATATCAATTTTTAGATGATTGTGATACTCTCTTCTTAATGAGCAATAATGAAAAATAAATTCTTTTTTTTTTTGTTTAAACTAGAAACAAACTAGTCCTGACTAGTTCATATGAATGAGACATTTTATTTTGATAAGTGCATTAGTCTCGAGTTTGCTAATCACATTTGGGAAAGTATAAGATAAAATCAGATCCGACTGCCAAAAACACTCACCTCTATTGCCTTATTTATTTTCAAGCTTTCTGACTCTTTGCTCTGTCCCAGATACTTTCTGTCCTTCTGTCATTCCAACTCCTATTTCTTACTCTCCATCCTTCCAAAGTAGCATTTCCCGATCTTAGAAGAGGGGCATCTGAGTGATGCAGAAATATGTAAAATGAGTGGATGAGTCTGAACAACAAAATTGTCTACAGTTAGGGACATCTTGCTTATAAAAGTGCTTTGTAGTCTATAGAGAATGAGATAATCCATGCAAAAACACCTAGCATAATGCTTTGTATAATCTCCTGTAATGAGTTAATGTATGTAAAAGCAGATTACACTTTTCTCAGGCAGATAGCACATGGTGATGGTGATTCACACCTCTGTGTCTGAGAGACTTAAATGCCAGCGTGAGGACAAAGAATGAAAAGAAAGTTACCATATTGGAAAGTGCATCCCATCTGGTATTGCATATATATGTTCTGCTATGACTTTATTTTTCTTCATCTTGTATAGTAAGGTTTTAAAAAGCCCCAGTATTGGAAATAGTGATCCAAGGAAAGGAAACAGGATATCAAGATTAGTTACAACATTTATTCTCATGGATATATCCTATGCAAATTCTAAGGTGGAAACCTAGTAAAAGCAGCTATGCAACTGGAAGCTGTGCAAGTTTCCTGATATAGTATGGAGCATACTACATTGCCATGAGGTATCATCTGAACACGCCAACAAAAACTTCTAGGACATAGTGTTCAGTTCCCTTACAGAGGGAATCCAGGAATGGCTGGACAAAGAAGAGCCCATTTAAATCTCCAGTCTCCTCACTTCCATGTACACCCACGAGTACTCACCTCCTTGCTACACCCCACACACTGTGTGTAGTACGAATAAACTCATTATCATGAAAGCTACCAAAACCTCAGCTACCAAAAGTTATAGGTAAGAGAACTCTAGTTTAGGGACTGGTTCCAGTCCCAGGCTCAAGAAACAGTATAGATGATAGTAATATGGAAGAGGGGGAAGAGAGAAAAAAGGTGCTATTGACTTGAGAGTTAGAGAAGCAAGAGGTCCTATCCCAGACCAATGTCTCCCAGGGCTGTCTATGAGCACGTGGCACAGGGACTTCATGTCAAGTTCTTCTAGATGGTAAAGCAGAGACTATTGCTGAATATTCTATTCTGATCCTATCTGACACAAGAACTGGTTTTCACTTGTATGTCTATGTGTGAAAGTATGCTCATTTTGTATCCCAGTTATGAATCTCTAAGATCTGTAAGGTAGGGAAACAAGGCAAGGACTGAAATACTGCACAAGAAGAAATATACAGGCAATCTCAGGCACAATCAGTATTTTTCTTTCAAATCACTCACTCAAATTCATATTGCCTAGTTGGCTCCAATGTTTTAAATGACTTAATCATCTCCTTAAGTAAGGAAAACAACTTGGAAAATTTGATTGAACCAAGAACTGAATTGAATTAAATCAAAAAGGTTAACTCCATGTTAGATGAAGTAAGCATCACAAAAGATAAACATTCTTAGTCCTATATAATTTTTTTAAAATTTCACAAAATGCTAGTTTTACACTTCCACAACCATTTCACAGTGTGGACATGTGGTGAGAATACAAGACTGTAATTCTAACAGAATTCGTTTCTGGATTATGTTGAGTTAACTTATTTCTTTAGAGTGAATTTCTCACAGCAGCTAGTTAATTAATGAGTCTAAAGACACGGGTGTGAAGCAGTTGGCCTTACAGCAGTCCCTGTTTAATAGAAAATACATTTAGAGCATTCAATGTGCTTGATTAGTCTCCCCAGTTAGAAAATCCTGTTTCAACCACATGTGGTGAGGTTTAAATAATTTTTTCCTGCCCTTGGGGGTTTGATATTCTTAATGACTAATTGTTTTCTGAAAAAGAAAAGAAAATGTAATGTTTTCCAGTAGGAAGTATAGTTTAGGTGACAATTGCAAATCTAATTTAGAAACCTGAAGTAAAAATGATTTTTTTTCTTAAATTCATTTGGATAATAATGTGATGAAGGTTTACTATGCATTTAATACTGCAGAAAACTAGAAAGATATGCCTCCTGTGGTCTTTCCCTTAAACATTCTTCCATTTCATTAGACAGCTAGGCCCAAGGAACATGCATTTATACACCTTGCAAAACAGTGTGAATACAGGTGGTATTTGGGGGTAGAGGTGGTAGATTATGACCATGTTTGGTGGTGTCCTTGGAAAACTCAGTGGACACAGGCCTTGATTTTTTGATAAGAGGGGAAAAAAACGTCTTTAAAAAAGGATGAGCACACATCCCCCTATTCCACTCATGGAACCAGGATTCCATTTACTGAAAAATAAGTCTAGATAACTATTCTAAGATGAAGCCTCTTGATTCTCAAAAGTGGGTGGGAAAGGGGATATAGCATCAAGCATGCTACATTTAGGAGGAACACTGAGGATGCAGGAACACAGATGTCTTCTGAAACTGTTTTCATAGCAGGCTATCCTTATTTGTCAGAGTAGTAGTTTGGTCCATTATGACATCCAAACCCTGTGACCTCTTTTTTATGAGTGCCCCTTTAGGAAGATGTATGAAGATGTTCTGAGCCTTGTCTCTACTTATTTCTCCAGCTCATGCCCTGTAGAGTAAGACTCATTTGTAAAGGATAAGATCTTGGTAGATTTGTAATATCTCAACTAAAGAATTGTAAAAGAAGACATGTAGAGTTCATTCCAGAAACTTTTAATGTCAAGTCTGTGGGAATGAGTCCAAATTTAGATTCACATTCAAAATAGTTGAGGATAGACCCGAATAAAGCAAGTTCAAACAAGAGGTGCTATGTTAGATTTAATCAATATAATGTTAGGAATAAACAGGAAAGTAATAATTGGAATGCAAACAGCTGTTCAAGGATTTCTCTTATTCTACCAGGTCTTGCATCCCTATGGAAAGACTCATTTCAGAGTGAGATATACTGACATGTAGCCTTTCATGTCTGTGTTCTTGTTTTTTTTTAACTTTATTATTATTTAAAACATTTGTTTATTTTAGAGAGACATCATGAGCAATGGAGGAGCAGAGGGAGATAGAATCCCAAGCAGACTCTGCACTGTCAGCACAGAACCCCATGAGGGGCTCGGTTCCACTGATGGCTGGATCATGACCTGAGCTGAAACCGTGTCAGATGTTTTTTTTTTTTTTTTTTTTAATTTTTTTTTTTAATGTTTTATTTATTTCTAGGAGAGAGAGAGACAGCGTGAGCAGGGGAGGGTCAGAGAGAGAGGGAGTCACAGACTGAAACAGGCTCCAGGCTCTGAGCTGGCAGTCAGCACAGAGCCCGACGCGGGGCTCGAACCCACGAACCGCGAGATCATGACCTAAGCGAAAGTCGGACGCTTAACCGACTAAGCCACCCGGGCGCCCCTACCGTGTCAGATGTTTAACTTACTGAGCCACTTAGGCACTTCTCGTGTTTCTGTTTTCACAGAAAAGTACAAACTCTGGGTGATAATTGGAACTCTATTTTGGAGATGTTGGAAAATAAATGTCTTCAATATGAGTGCCTTAAATACTAGAGAATTATAAGTGCATAGGCTTACATCACACGCACACAAAATAAATACAGACCAAAAATTAAGAAGTCCAAAGACATGATACTTATGCTGTCCTAGGACCTTCACCAACTGAAATGCATGATCTGTGAGCTACCTATAAGGTAGTCCCTATATTTTGAATACACACATAGAACTATTGTGCTCATTTATTTATTTTTTAAACATTTGTAATGTTTATTTGTTTCTGAGAGACAGAGACAGAGCACAAGCAGGGAAAGAGCAGAGAGAGAGAGAGGGAGATACAGAACCTGAAACAGGCTCCAGGCTCTGAGCTGTCAACATAGAGCCTGACATGGGGCTCAAACCCATGAACCATGAGATCGTGACCTGAACTGAAGCTGGTCACTTAACCAACTAAGCCACCCAGGTACTTCAGCTCCTCCTTTAGATTACACAGACTAACTTGTGCTCCTCAATGCAAAAGAGCCAAGCAAGACAACAAAAGTAAAAACCTTGTGCAATAATTAAACTTCAGTTTAATCAATCATTTGAGTATCTTACCCTTTATTCCTATCAACAACACAGCCTTACAGGGAATTAAAAAATTGAGTAGCAAAAATCTAATATGAAAAGAAATAGCTGGGGCGCCTGGGTGGCTTAGTCGGTTAAGCGTCCGACTTTCGCTTAGGTCATGATCTCGCGGTTCGTAGGTTCGAGCCCCGCGTCGGGCTCTGTGCTGACTGCCAGCTCAGAGCCTGGAGCCTGTTTCAGAGTCTGTGACTCTCTCTCTCTCTGACCCTCCCCTGCTCACGTTGTCTCTCTCTCTCTCTCTCCTAGAAATAAATAAAAATATTTAAAAAAAAAGAAAGAAAGAAAAGAAATAGCTATTTTATCCACAAACCCTATTTTAATAAGTGTACATATTGTGATGATTGCAGATACAAAATTCACTCCTAATGATGATAAGAATCAATGTCTAACTGCTTAAATTCTAAATAATTACAAGTACCATGAACCTCACCTCAACCTAGGACTTGAATAATTTTTTTATCAAGAAAAAGTAGGTTGGATCCCTATCTTAAGGATGAGATAAAATGTTCCTGGTTGAAAAGAGTGTTTGCAAAATAAACAGCTACCTGTCTTCCATCATCCTTCCTTCTTCTGTGTAGTTTTATTTGCCTTGGTTTATTCATCAGAATCTAGGCACCCCATTCTGTCCTTTTCTCCTCCAGGCCCTGACCTGAACCCAAACTTCTTTACTATAATCTCATATTATTGTTTAATTTAATAGCTAACAAAACTATGGTCTTTTTTTAAAACCAAATCGAAGTCACATTGCTGAAGACTTAAACAAGAGGTGCAGCCCTATTTAGATCTTCCATGGTTCTCTCAAGATTGACCATGCACCTGCATAGACATTGGAAAACAGAATCTAATATCACCATGTTAAAGATAATGAAATGGGGGTGTCTGGGTGGCTCAGTCGGTTAAGGGTCCAACATCAGCTCAGGTCATGATCTCACGGCTGGTGCATTTGAGCCCCATGTCAGGCCTGTGCTGACAGTGCAGAGCCAGGAGACTGCTTCGGATTCTGTGTCTCCCTCTCTCTCTCTGCCCTTCCCCTGCTCACAGTCTGTCTTTCTGTCTGTTGAAAACAAATAAACTTTAAAAAAAAAAAAAAAAGGATAATGAAATGGATCAGACTGTTTACACATTCTTGAAACTTAAGACGTCAGTGCTATAGCCTGGGTCATCTATTCAGCCCTGTCTACACATGCCTTTCCTTTAATGCCTGGGTTACTAATGTTCTGAGTAGAACTTGCATGAATCAATAAGGGGAGGGGATTAGGGACAGTGGAGTTACAAACATCCAGAAACTCAGAGAGACAGATTGTGTACTGAGGGAAGACAGATCTACGATGTGAGCCTCCATTCCTGAGGCAAAAAGAGTGATTTCAAGATTCAGACTCACTAAGATTTGTAGGTATGTGGATAAAGAAATGTTTTGCTCTCACAATTCTGCTACTTGAATGGGTAAAACTAGATAAGCAACACAATGTTTTAAAACATTTCTTTGACAAATGTGTTTTTTTTCATTTTTTTTCATTTTTAGATATAATTCAAATTACACTGACACTTGGCATTCAACAATAGGCAGGAAATTATCACATTTCTTGTACCAATTCATTCTCTAATGACTATGAGTTTTGATTGAGCATATAGACACTCTCTGCCTCAGTTTCCCTGACAAAGTTATGCTTATGGAAAGCTGTCTGAACAATCATTCAGGATTCAGTAAGGATTAAAGAAAGCTTTATAAATAAAATACATTGTCTCTTTTACCTTACTTGCCTGTCTGAAAGACTAACAAAATATATGAAATATAAAAACTTTTATACAGGCCATTTCTACTTGAAACTCCCCAAGGTCAGAGATGGAAAGAAAAATGACAGATTCTATTAATTCAATTTAGGAGATGGGGGAAATGAGGCATAGGAAAGTTTAGTTATCTGCTACTCATCTTTCTACTTTACATAGTTTTATAAGATGCAAATACCAAATAATGCACATTGCAGTCAAGCACTTAAAAGCTTATGCTCTGCAGAACCCCATTTTGAGGTGATATTAAAAGGGCCAAAATAAGTTTGGAAAACTGTAGTTAAAATATAATCAAATTCTAATCTGGGGGGGCTGAAAAAAGATATGCTGGATTAAATTGGTTTTTTTTCTCTCTCTCTCTCTTAGCTAGGGGAGTTGTCGAGGCTTCGCAGATGGGCAAGGACAGAAAATAACCTTGAAACAGACTTCCTGTTTTTGCAAATAAAAAGTTAATTAGCTTTTCTTAGATATTTAAGTACAAATTCAGTTGGCTTCGCCCACCAAAGGCAATAGTGTCAAAAAAATGTTTAGGTGATAAACAAAGAACAAAATATCAGGATGATTCTGACCTTGCAGAACCTGGTCGTCAGGTAGCTAGTAAAGGGGTGTGTGTGCGTGTGCGTGTGCGTGTGCGTGTGCGTGTGTGTGTGTGTGTGTGTGTGTGTGTGTGTGATGTTTGGGAGAGGGTGTTTGGGGTCTGGGACATAGTTGATTTTTGAATGAGGACTGAGGTGGGGCTCTCAAGGCTGGGTGGCACTTTAAAAAAGTAGCTTTAGAGGCACCTGGGTGTCTCAGTTGGTTAAGTGTCTGACCAGCCCAGGTCATGATCTCATTGTTTGTGAGTTCAAGCCCCGCGTCCGGGACTTGCTTCAGATTCTGTGTCCTCCTCTCTCTCTCCCCGTCCCCTGCTTGCACTCTGTCTCTCAAAAATAAACATTAAAATTTTTTTAACCTAAAAAAAGTAGCTTTTTAAAAAAATGTTTTATTTATTTCTGAGAGAGAGAGAGAGAGAGAGAGATACAGAATCTGAAGCAGGTTCCAGGCTCTGAGCTAGCTGTCAGCACAGAGCCTGACATGGGGCTCAAACCCACGAACCGTGCGTGAGGTCATGACCTGAGCCGAAGTCAGACGCCCAACCAACTGAGCCACCCAGGTGCCCCCAAAAAAGTAGCTTTATATGCAAACTCCAATTGCTGAGGACAAAGAGCTATAATATTTAGAATTTAGCCGTTTGTGCATGAAGCCCTTCTGAGTGATGGTAACATTTCCTTTCAATTGTCCCTCAAATGTCTTCGCAATGGCAGGGCAAAGACGTTCTCAGCTTCTGCCACCACCTTCAGCCTGCTCTTCAGGAGTAGCCTCAAAGCTGTGCTCAGCTCTTCAGAGCTTGGTAGACCATAACTTCCACTGGAGAGTGTAACCCTCACCATCTGACTGAGCAGTCCCCTATGTTCCACCAGGGACACTCAAATGCCACTGGCTCCCGGACTGATCCTACAGTGAGGGTTCCAACACATGCCACTATGGACCCAGTGCACCAAGCATTCCCCGAGCATAATTTGGAGGCTAACAGATATAAAACCTGATACTGTCATTAAGCTGAGGCAGCAAACATACCTTTGGTGTAGAGGGAGGAAAAAGCCTAACTAGTTAACAAGTTTTTGAACTTTAGTGAAGAGAACTATCAGCCTTTATAACAGTAGCTGCCAACATCTAACAAACACTGAGGCTGCTGTGGGAGTCGGGGATTTACCCATTTTCTTCCTTCAAGTTCTACTTTCCACAAGGCTCCCTTCAGCACCTATGTACCTATACATTCTATCCTGAGATTGAAATGAGCCAGGTTCTCAAAAGTTGAATTGAAATTCTAAGTTCTCAAAAGTCTTGGCCACATAATGAGAGAAGAAAGGAGTAACCTGTTAGTACTATCATTCTGAGACTGATGGTTATATGCAATTTTTACACCAAACTACAAACTAACCAAACAAAAACTCCAATTAAAATTTATCTTTAATACAGGATTTTTTTCCAGAGGCTTAAAAATGCTAGCATGCCTTTGAACATGTATTTCAAACCTCCAAATAAACAGTGTTCTATATATCCAAGCATTTCATCATGGAGTCTTCTTTCTTAAAATATGTCTCATGAGACACATCTGGGAAGTTTTGAATCCTTAATTCTTTCCGAGCTCTTGGTAATTTATTGGTGAAGTGCTTTTTACCCACATCATTGTCTGGGCCACTGCTGTGGCTTAAATTCAAAGCCAGACAATGAATGGCTTTCCCTTCAGTATCAAACTACTCAGTTTCCTTTATTCTAACATTTCTGCTTAGAATTAAATAGAAGTATTTTCATTTGCTACACAAATACCTTACAAACTACCTCATTCAAACCAGCTCATCAGAGAATTGTTTTAATTGTTAACTTAGGAAACAGCTGGTTGTTAAGACCATAAGCATGCATTTTAAGGAGCCACATGAGTAAAGGTTCTCTGTCCCTGTGCTATGTTCTACTGGTTGGAAACATGATTTTCTCCCTTCATCTCCTACTGTCGTTATTCTTTTTGTGGAATATGTTTACTAGATATTGGTTACCTTATTGGTTTAGTTCTTCTATTATTTCTTTTCTTTTAATTTTTTAAAAAATGTTTTATTTATTCATGAGAGAGAGAGAGAGAGAGTGAGTGAACAGGGAAGGGTCAGAGAAAATGGGAGACACAGAATCTGAAACAGGCTCCAGGCTCTGAGCTGAATGTCAGCACAGAGCCCGACATGGGGCTCAAACCCATGAACCATGAGATCATGACCTGCCCGAAGTCGGATGCTTAACTGACTGAGCTACCCGGCACCTCAGTTCTATTATTTCTGAATCCTTAAACAAATATAATTAAGAACCATTAAAAACTCATTCTAGATCTAATGTCTCTCTCTCTCTACCTCCATTTTCCCTCCCCACGTGTTATTTTTCCTTCCTCTGAGACACATTATAGATTTTTCCAACTCAGAAACCCTTTTTGTGAATGCCCCTATGTTCTTCAATATTACAGGACTTTAGTTAAAGAGGTGGCATTCGAGGAAATAGTTAAACTGATACCTATTAATCAGCCATTTTATCACTCACACTAACAGAGACTCTAAATATGTTATATTTTAATCTTCCCTACAATCCAAGCAGGCAACTGTTATTATCACCTGGTTTAATGATGGAGAAAATGAAATACACACAGATTATTTTCCTTGTTGAAAGTCATGTGCCATCTGGAGGGGATTCCTGAGATTAAACATGAGTCTAGTGATCTCCTTGTACTTCTTTTCCTTCAAAATCCCCTGCTTGCTTCAAACTCTAATAAACTGTCTTACCCTGGTTCTTTTCCACATTTACTGGATTTCTTTACTCATACTATCTTCATTCTGGTTAAATGCTAATCAATCTTCTCTTTGGTCAAAGCCAGAAAATATCATGTGAGGACTACACTGGAAGGAAGGAAGGAAGGAAGGAAGGAAGGAAGGAAGGAAGGAAGGAAGGAAGGAAGGAAGGAAGGAAAAAAGGAAAGAAAGAAAGAAAGAAAGAAAGAAAGAAAGAAAGAAAGAAAGAAAGAAAGAAAGAAAGAAAGACAAGTAAAGCAAATCTAAGAAAGAATTAGAAACAAGTTGAAGGGTGTTTTGTACCAAGACTTTGATAAATTATGAATTAGTTATTATTCCCTCAGGTTTTATTGGGGCAAGAGTTGAGAAATAACTATTGAAAGAAAATCCTTCTCTCAATTTTGTAAGCAACATTTTATTGAAAATGATTTACTTCTTTTTTTTTTAATTTATTTTGCCTTGTCTTAGGAGAGTTCTTGAACAAATGACTTGTTGAGAGAATATTCTCAAGAGGAAACTGGGGGGGAAGTAAGGCAAATAGGACAGGGCAAGGGGGGAAAAAGTGGGCAAACGTGGAGTTTGAGCACAAGGTGAGACTCAGACTCACAGGGGATTCTGGATTGTGAATTGTTCCCCAAAAGTCCATTAAGAAACAGGGGGCTGGAATCTTACATATTATATCAGCCTGTTATTTTTTATGAAAGGTTCCAAGAAGTTAGCATAACATCTCCCATGACTTTCTGGGCCACATGATTCTTATCAGCCACAGGAAATCTCTCAGACAAATGTAAGTACCAGCTTGATAAAGGGGATCTTGATGGGATGTTAACCTTAACTGTCATATACCTTCCTTCTATAAGAATATATGTAATAAAAAGTCTTAGAGCTCAGAATATGGAAATCTTATTTGAAAATCTGGTCTTTGTTTTTTTTTTTTTTTAATACAAGAATAAAGTACAACAACCATTCCATTTTCCTTTTTGCTTTGGCTGTCAAAAAGTTTGCGTTAATTCGTTAGCTGTAACCATCCTTAGAAAAAATGTCCAGTATAATTACGGCCCTCAGTTTCCCTGATTTTCAATGGTATACTTTGACCTCTTTTATCATTATTTCAAAGTCCTGATTTTACTTTATTTTTTTCTTTTACATCATGGGTCACTTCTAATCCTTTCTTTAAGTAGGCTGAATGAATAATAAAAAAAAAACAGTAAGAAGATATATTAATCCAATGACATGAAACAAATATGGATAAATGCAATACCTTTGCAACCAGAGTATTTATGTAATCACAACTACAGTTTTTCAACAGAAGACTCCATTAACAATGACATTTATAAGATAAAATTTGCCATAGTGTTCATTTTGCATAAGAATACACATTTCAATTTAATCTTTAAGATTTATTAAGGCAATAATTTTTTAAAATATTTTTCACACAACTATTATGGAAATATTAGCAAGTTTGAACATACTTTGAAACCCTTTTAATTTAAGGAAAGCACCCATTGGCCTTAGCAATGATTACTCTATCTAACCAGGCACTTAAAAATGACAGGGTCAAAGTCTTGGATCTGACATTTAAACCCTTTGAATAGCCTAAAACAAATTATTCATTATTTTCAAATCCAAAATAAAATATCAAGGTCAATGAAGTGCATCCCCCACATTTACAACCTGAAGAAATCATTAAGCTTCTATAATTATCTTTGCCTTATCAAAAAGCACCCAACCACCTACCCAGATGCACTGTGGTCATCTAAGTCATTATGTCCCTTTGACATTTGCTAGAAAAATAAATAATCAAGAACTGTCCCATTTCATGACTGGGGGAAAAAGAAAATAGCAAATGGTCAAACATTATTAAGAAAAAGAACAGTGTGAATGAACTCAGCAAAATTATGAAGTCAGTCCTTGATTGCTCTAACTTCCCTTCTTTCTTTCCCATGTTTGAAGTCTATAATCTGAAAAGAATCTATGCTCTCTTATTCATATGATGTGAAATGTCAGCTGTACTGACTGTAAGATTCTAATATATTTGCATATGGACAGCTTTTTAACCAACGTGTCTGTTGCATTGGTAACCCCAAGTATTTCGGCTCTCTGGAATCATAATTTGCTTTAATGTTTGATTAAAATAATTCATAATTCCATGCTGTTTACAGTTGCAAGTCTACCAGGTAATCAAGAATTCTAAGGATCTCTCCATGTGGAGAGTGTATTTTCAAAGTATCTTCTTATATGTCCACGGTCATTGGCTCACCTCGTGGTGGCTGCCTTCCACTTGCTGCCCATCTCACCCCCCCCCCCACACACACACAACCACACAAACAAAAAGCATCTTCCCTTATTTTTCAAGGCAGCATTAATAAAAATTGTTGTAGATTAAAATTTTTTACTGAAGGTTTGATGTAATATTGAGATTAGAAGAGAAAATAAAACCAGGTAGAAACCTGACATTGGATATTAACCATGTATGTTATAAACTCCCTCGGCCATGTCCACCCCCATAAAGACCCCCTTTACTATTATTATATTTTGATGAAATGTTAAAAAGAAGGATTTCCTAACAAATAAATTAGTAATAGTAGTAATGATAATATAATACACAGTTTTAGTATAACAGATATTGCTGAGTATCTTTAAGAATTGCCTTACTTAATATTCTCCGAATACATAGGGAGTCAATAGCACTATTTTTATGCTAGGGATAAGTAGTAAACTGAGGTGTACAGATGTTAACTAACTTTTCTAAGCCAAAACCAATAGTAAGAGATATGAGTCAGAAACTGAACTAAACTTTCTCTAACGGTGCTGTGATGGGATTTGGGTAGCAGTGTACAGACTACAGAGGATAGATAATGGACCCTTTTACCATTTGACAAATTTGTTGAAGCACAGAATAAATATAGATGTTTCAATGGTAATCCAGGTTAGCTTCCTCTACTCTTGCGAAGGAGGAGGGCAGGAACCTCAGTTTTGTTACATACCAGCAGGAAATGATACCAATGATTTTAGCAGCAACAGAACAATATGCAGAAAATGTTTTTACCAAAGAACTGTGGTTGTATCATCAGCTTTATGATAATTACCTCCCGGCTGTAAGAGCAATGAAGGCCTCTAACGCAAACTTCAATCCTGAGAGATAAAGAAGACACATCTCTTCTTTAAGTAGATTTTATAATTTAATTGCATTTCTTATTTGAATCTGGTGGGTGGCCAATGTTAAGAAAATTGAGTTTACCTTAGAGTTGTAAATTGATTGCCACCTGTAATATAGTGCAAACCCCTTTTCTAACAAAGACATTGACAAGAGACCTGCTTACAAATATTTATCAACTGGCTGAACAGGGGAAGGTAGACTCTGAATTGTATCATTCAGCAATTTCTGCAATGCCAACATTCCCAAGATGGAAAATCCTGAGCTACCCACATGAATCAAAGATGCAGAGTTGGGAAGACAGGACAACATCCACACAAAAGAGCCTCTAAAGGTCTTCTCCAGAACACCAGTGAAGACTGAGAGAGCACTGACATATTCAAAATCACATATTTATTAGCCTTGCATTAGAATTCAGGTGACCCGAATTTTAAAAGAGGGTCTCTTCCACTCAGAAAGCTTTGTATTTTCAGTCTCACTCTTTACATTATCCCATTAAAGAAAAGCTAGGTGTTGGCTAACTGGATACAAGGGCAGAGTGGACAAGGAGGTTGTTATCTCAGAGCCCCAGGGAGTTCAAGAATGGACTGAAGGTACACTGGTGGATTTGGGTGGCTCTTTATCTAGCTCATTCCTCCATGTACAAGGTGATTTAGCAGGTCAGGGAAATAAGTTGAGCTTCCCCTGATGGTAGAGGCCAACACCAAATAATTCCTTACAGCAGGGAAACCAAAAACACAATCTAATAATAAGACTGGGATAGGCAGTACTGTGAATAACTATGATATTTGGAGCAGGTCAGAACTGATCTCAGTTATTGTCATCACCATCTACTGGTTTAATACTTTGGGAAATTAAACCTCTCCAACGTATAAAGCTATAACATTGGAATATCCAGTCTACAGTGTCATTGAGATTTAATGTGCCCAGGTCTCTGAGCACATTGTCTGACATGTAGGAAATGCTCAATAAATGCAGAAACTAGCATTTAGCATTATTACTGTAAAAATAGTGTGATTTTTATGGTATTTGAAAAACAGTCCATTTGAGCTCTTGAGAAGAGAGCTGTGTTACCTATAATAATATATATGTATCTTGAGGAATGAAGATAGCAGTCTGAATTTTTGTTTGTCCTATAGTATTCTATACTTTTATCCTGGATCTTCTGTTAAATTTTATTCCAAATTTTGTTTATCATAGTTTCAGTCCAAGCTGACAATGCCTTAGTTTTAGTTTGGAAATCACAGTTTTCCTTTAAAGGTGTGTGATTCATTATGCAATGCTTAGAACCAGGTAACCTTAGGTAAAGTCTTTTGAACTACCAGTTATTTTCTTACAGCAGACTCACTATTATACCTAAATTAATTGCTTAAACTTTTTTGGGGTTTATTAAAATCACAATTAGATAAATTTTCAAGATGTATTGTTTCTAACAAAGCCTTTATCCTCCTTTTTGAAACTCACGCATATTCAAAGGATTATGCTTCAGGAGATGTCCCAGCTTAATACCAACCTATCTATTCCACCTATGCAACATTACAGAAGCCCAGTGCTTGCTTGTTGGGTTCATTAAAATTTTCTTTATTTTTTTTTCTCTTCTTTATGGTTAAGCAGATAGTAAATAAGAAAAAAATTGAGGGGTGCCTAGGTGGCTCAGTTGGTTAAGCATCCAACTTCTGCTCGGGTCATGATCTCGTGGTTCATGAGTTTGAGCCCCACCTCGGGCTCTGTGCTGACAGCTCAGAGCCTGGAGCCTGCTTTGGACTCTGTGTTTCCCTCTCTCTCTTCCCTTCCCCTGCTCGTACTCTGTCTCTGTCTCCCTGTCAGAAATAAATAAACATTAAAAAAACTTAAAAAAACTTTTGTCTTTAAAAGAAAATTTTGATATGCACTAAAGATTATATAGAAAATCTATACTATCAAATCTTTTATCTAACAGGCTGTTAGGAAGCCTGTCCTAATTACACTTTCTTTATGTAAAAATCTGCAAGCATGTTGGAGTTTAGTTAAGTGATTCTCATTTTATTATAAACTCAATAGGAAAAGCACTCAGGGTGGCTGGCTACTTGGGTTAGTGTGTCTGCTTAATGGCCTGGATTGCAGTACATTTTCTAAAGGAACAACAATCTAAGTAAGTACTGCTGGTACTCTCTTAGAAGATTTTAGCAAATGCCATATTGTTTTCGTGTTTGAGTATTTGGAGTAGTAATTGGAGTATTTGAAAACAGTAATGACAGAGATGCTCTGTGAAGTATGCTAACTTCTGGTATAGCTGAGTCTGAGACCATCCATGGAAGGGTTGCAGGCATAGAGTTTAAAGTTTGGCTCAGTCACTTAAAAGCTGAACAAGCAACTAAAGGTCTCTGAGTTCTTCTCTTTCTCCTGGCAAATATGACCACGTTGACTCATTTGCAAGTAAATTAGAATCCACTGAATACCAACTAAGTACAGAAGAACAATTGTATTTGGCAAGGCAATGGAACTCATTTATTCTGATAATATAACATAATGAAATTGATTTTTTAAAAGACATGACTTCTAAACTGGAATGACTTATCCTCCCCTTTGGCATTATTCACATATTTTTATATATTTCTGGTCTGGAAGCACCTTGAGGGTAGTAATTGTGTCTGGATTCTGTTAGGATTCCTCCAGGTTGTGCAATAAACATTTAAATGTTTGTACCTCAGTATAAGACAATTTTATGGTTTTATAGAGGTATTGTTGCTCTTACGACTTATTCCTCTCCTGATCCAGATAGAGCCATGGCGAGAGAGTGTGTGCCTGTGTGTAACTACTAGGTAGAGGCAGGGAGAACATGAGATATTTAAAGAAGTAACTCCTTTTTAATCCCTTGCTAACCTTGTTATAATACTCATTCAATTGTTCTAGTTTCACAGTTATATCATTAGTGCCTTTTCTGTGTCTAGCATCCTTTTCCATCCGGCATTTCGTGCTTATCGATAAGATACAGCAAATAATTAGCTAATACACAAGTCCGAATCAGAACATCTTACAAACCAAATGATTAGAAATAAATCTTGTTTTGCTTTCCTCAACTTACAGATAAGAAAACATGGCTCACAAACATTAAGGTATAACTAGAACTACAGAGCTGTGGATGGAAGCAAAAGCAATCAGCTCTAGAAGTGATCAGCTCCAGAGGCCTTGCATCCTCTTCCCTCTCTACAGTATCATCGTGGTTCCAGAAACACAGATTGCAGATTGGGCTTTTTTTTTTAAATACCTATTTCCAAGAGCACAGCACTTAAACACAAAGAATCTGAGTCCAGGCTGTGGATTATAGGATCTCATCATTTCCAAAAAGAAAAAAAAAAAGATTCTTTAATTTGGACAGCTACCTATTAGACCCAGGCTTCTGTTTTGCTCATCTGCTTCTGGATTGTTATGTAGGCAAAGGTCGCCTCAGACAGAGAAGCAGTTGTAATTCTCAGCTGGTGCTCTGCTGCTTACCCAGGCTGCAGGTGGTTAAGGTTCTCACCTGGAGTGCACTCAGGTGAACATCTGCCGCGATATGTCAGAGCCGAGGGGGATGCATCTCCTACTGTTCTTGTTCCAGCGAAAGAGCCGAAAGAGCGTGAGATGAAGCAGCAGCTTTTATGCCTACATGAAATGAATCCTTGCAATCTTGAGCCACTAGAGGACTGCCTCCTTTTTTTTTCTTCCTTCCCCATTTTACCCGACTGAATTTTCAGATATAGTTAACGTTTCTTAGTGGGTTGTTGCAAACATCCTTCATATTAGCCAAACAACATAATGCACTTCTGGTAGGTCACATGCTGAGCAGGAAAACGGTAGCAACTTGTTCAAACTACTTCCCCAGGAATAAAAGAAAACTCAAGTGCCTGCCTTTCTCACAGAGTTATTTTTGCGTACCTGATGAGATTCCTTCTCTTGTTCATTTCAGTGGTTCTTTACTGAGTATATTTTGTCAGAATATTCACTAGGTCAGGAGTATAAGAGTAATAACTAATATCTGTGTAGCATTATAATTATAAATACTTATTTCTGTAAAAGATAATATATTAAATTATAAGTTAATATAATAGAAAATAAGTTGGCCCAGCCAAATCAAGAGCTTACAGGCATTTGAGTATTTTCTTGCCAGATAAGCAAATGCCTTACCGTATAACAAATACAATTAATATTCAAAATTATGGCCCTAAAGCAATGGAATATCTTGAAATGCCTTTTACACAAAAGGCAGTTTTAGTGCTGTTAACTCCTTCTTCTCTTGTAGTTGCTGTGTCTAAAGGGTTATCGAGTTCTGGAAATGAACACCACCGTGCAACACCATCACATTAATGTTACCCTTTCTAGTCTCTCTGCTGCCAGTGCAGTGCAGACCTTTTACCGTCATGGAGATTTTTCCAAAACTTTCCCAGTTGACTCCACTGTCTTAAGTTTCTCTTTCTTTCAGGACATACACTATAATGCTCTCTGGTTATCCACTAAAAAAATGTTGGGAGTGTCACTTTATTACTCAACAACCTTCTACAGATATCTAACGATTATAAAAGATTCAATAGCGTCGCTTTCCGGACCCCTGGAATTTTCTCCCGTATACATGCTAACACTTCAAACCCTGTATTTCAGGCATACTCAAGAATTTATTTATTCAATCATCTGTTAAATCAAAGTGATAATTAAACACCCATATGTTCCTAGCTGTGACACCGAGAAGACATGACATACTTTTAAACGTAACTTAGTTTCAGTTACAGTATCTTTACCATGAGAATTACAGTTACCACTACCTGACATGGGAGGATTAAATAGGATCATGTACCAGAAGGGTAAGCATAGTTCCTGACACATATAAATCTCCCAATAATGCAGAGTCCTTATTGTCTTCCTTACTGTAATTGAGTATAAACTTGTTATTGTACAAGCACTATGTATTTATTTTTATTTATTTATTTACTTTTTTTATAAATAGTTTATTGTCAAATTAGTTTCCACATAACACCCAGCGCTCATCCCCACAAGTGCCCTCCTCCATGCCCATCCCCCCTGCCCCCTACATCCATCAGGCCTCAGTTTTTGTCAGCATTCAAGAGTCTCTCATGGTTTGCCTCTCTCCCTCTCCCCCACTATTTCCCCCCTTCTTCTCCCCCTTGTTCCTCCGTCAAGTTCCTCCTAATCCTCCTGTACGTGCAAACATATGATATTTGTCCTTCTCTGCCTGACTTATTTCGCTCAGCATAACACCCTCAAGGTCCATCCATGTTGCTACACGTGGCCAGATTTCATTGTTTCTCATTGCCATGTAGTATTCCATGGTATAGATAAACCACAGCAAGATGTATTTAAAAATGTTTATATTTCAGCACTTTGAAATTTGGCAATTCCTTTATTGCAGATAATTCTCTTAGACTTTTCAAGTAAGTGAGATATGGTATTCACTAACATTTTGTTTATTGTTCAGTGGTAATATTTTTGGTTTTGTTTATTGTCATTTATGGTGGTCATCCTACTTCCTAAGAGGTAGCATCTGGAGTCTAATAGTTGCTTCCATGACAGATGGGCAGGTCTGAAAAGCAGCTACAGTATTATGAAAATTCAGGGAAAAAAAGAGAGACCAATGCTGGACCAGGAATAAAAATTACAGAGTCAAACAGTCCCTGAGAGAAGCAGGAAGTGTGTTGTCAGTTAAGAACTAAAAGGAATTGTAAAAATCAGGGAGCTAAAGGCAGCCATTGTCTGGAGAAAGCCAGACGGAGGAGTCCAGATGTTCCATGGATGATATTTTGTCTAAACACATTGGATATTTCGAGGTTCAAGCCTTCGTCTCCTTGAGGTTGCTCAAATATAGGAAGGGTCCTCCAAATAAGTTGTATTTTATGTGCATATGTGTTCAGGAGAAAAGAAGAGAGGCAGAGGAGAAAGGGGAACAGGGAAAAGGAGAGAGAAAGGGAGGAGAAAGACGGAAGTGACAAGGAATTAAGGAAGGTAAGCTGTGGGAGACATTTTCAGCCCCTTCTCTAAGACTCCCTCCCTCCATTCCTTCTTCCCTGTTTCCTTCTAGCAGTACCCTGCTAAGACCAAAGAGTTTGTCCATTAAAGTGCTCCTTTCTGAGATGTCTTAGAATTCCTCAACAAGCCCACAGCCCCTTTCTCAAACAAAGTGTCACATCTGAAACTTCTATAAAAAGTGAGTCGCCTACGACAATCAATGAGGCATTGTAAATGGCCTTGAGATCGTGTAGCCCCCAGTACACAGCTGACTGGACCAGAAATAAGCATACAACCTAAGGGCAGATTCTTCTCAGTTGGTTAGCAGTCTCTGAGCTCTGCCCAATAGTGATAACAGTGACAATACGCTGACCCAATAATAATCTCCTTTCTGGTGAGTTTCCATAAAAAAAAATATTTAAAAACCCTACGAAGTCAATCAAGAGAA
The DNA here is from genome assembly GCA_017311185.1 of Proteles cristata cristata. Lineage (NCBI taxonomy): Eukaryota > Metazoa > Chordata > Mammalia > Carnivora > Hyaenidae > Proteles > Proteles cristata. Next base: position 313,405 of record JAESUZ010001155.1, read on the forward strand.
AAAATAAAATGACCCACAGAGAGAAAGCAGTAAATAGACGCCATGTGGTAGTAAATTCTGATCAGTAGATAGACGCCATGTGGTAGTAAATTCTGAGACAGCACAAGTCATTAATACCGAGAAGCCAGGGTGCACCGCGTGACGGGTTGGAGACCAGGAGAGGCAGGACTCTGCACTGGCAAGATGCCTACTCCGAGTCCACAATGAGCCCTTTCTGGTGCTGAACCCCAAAGGACTGTCGCCCAAAAGCCAGCTGCGAAGGAGTGCATAGAAACACTTCAGCTGCCCTCTGTGCTGAACAAAATTTCTATCATTAAAATATGTTCTGCTTTTTAATGATTACTTTTTATTTTTATTTTTTTTTATTTTTTAATGTTTTTTATTTATTTCTAGGAGAGAGAGAGAGACAGCGTGAGCAGGGGAGGGTCAGAGAGAGAGGGAGTCACAGACTGAACAGGCTCCAGGCTCTGAGCTGGCAGTCAGCACAGAGCCCGACGCGGGCCCGAACCCACGAACCGCGAGATCATGACCTAAGCGAAAGTCGGACGCTTAACCGACTAAGCCACCCAGGCGCCCCTAATGATTACTTTTTAATGTCTATTTATTTACTTTGGGAGGGGGACAGAGAGAGGGAGAGAGAGAATCCCAAGCAGGCTCCGCGCTGCCCCCGCAAAGCCCCACGCAGGACTTGATCTCAAGAACCGTCAGATGGTGATCTGAGTGGAGATCAAGAGTCCGAAGCTTAACCAAGTGAGCCATCCAGGAGCCCCTATTACTTTTGTCCCATCCCCCTCCCCCCCTTTTTCTCTATGTGCAAACTTTTTAACACATCTTGGGTTTGTTCTGTTTCTTTTGTAGTAGACTAGATTACTTTTCTGCAAACTTTTGCTCCCCCTGTGGGTATAGTATACTTCTGGTTAATTGAGACTAACCAGGTGAGTTTTGCCAGCAAAATGAAGATGGAAGCAAGTGTGTGGGCTTTACATCTGAACATTAACAGGTACCCTGTGCCCTTTGCCCTGCTGGGTGCCTTCACCCCTGTCATGAGAATAATGCGCCCCCATAGAGCTGCTGCCTCTGCAGAGTAAGCCTCAGAATGGGACAGGTGCAGCGGACCTAAACTGGACTATCGGCCTGAATTAGAGCCCTGGCCAATTTACACACTATAGTGAGAAATAAATGGTTATTATTGTATGTCACTGAGATGCAGTTATTGTTTATGATGGCAGCAAAAGCTCACAATGTAATTTACAATTTAAAAAATCCTAAATAACACTTCTTTAGGTTTTAAATGAAGAAATCCAAGATGAAGAAAAGATATTTTATGAACTCACATACACATAATAACACATGATATAGAAGGGGGGAAGGTGGAGGTGGGTGGGTGAGGAGGATCATTCAAAACCCAGCCAGCGTAGGTTTCTCACAATCCTGGGCTTTCTTGTTACTCTTGTTTTGGGATTAAATGTCTCTATTTGAAACACTTAGAAGGGTTTCTTTCTTCCTGACTGACCCTGAAGGAACTAATATGTACTATTATTGTCCTCATATTATAGAAAAACAATTTGATAATTAACCAAATTAGGAAAAGGAACCTAGTAAGTGGGAAGACAGAGGCAGTCTGTCTTATTTGCTTATTGCTTATTTGCTTCCTTATTTGGAGATGAATGGTTTTTAAACATGTGGGATGCCACCTTGGTCTTTGGGAAAGAGCAGTTAAGTCAGAATAACGTTTTCCACCTCATGCTTAACCAACTTAATTTTCTTTTCTCTTTTCCTTTCCTTTACTTTCCTTTTCCTTTTCTTTTCTGGCTTTCTTTATCTTTCTTTTCTCTACTCTTCTTTTTGTGATATGTGAATACTGATATCTCTGTGACAAAATGCCTTTTTAAAAAAGCAATACTGGGGCGCCTGGGTGGCTTAGTCGGTTAAGCGTCCGACTTTCGCTTAGGTCATGATCTCGCAGTTCGTGGGTTCGAGCCCCGCATCGGGCTCTGTGCTGACTGCCAGCTCAGAGCCTGGAGCCTGTTTCAGTCTGTGACTCCCTCTCTCTCTGACCCTCTCCCTGCTCACGCTCTCTCTCTCTCTCTCTCTCCTAGAAATAAAACATTAAAAAAAAATTTAAAAAAAAATAAAAAAGCAATACTGATATGCTGATGATCACTACAGGAGGGAATTGGCCTAAGTCTGATTTCTCTGAATTTAGAGAAAAAAAGAAGACACAGATTTCTCCCTGCCTGTGAGTGCAGTGAGGTTTACCCAGATCAATTTCTGGCCATTCTTACTACTGAGACATATGATCGAGAAGCAGTTTATCCTTCCAGTTAGCTAAATAGGTCTGGAGGTCTTGGAGGCAAAAATAGTTACAGATGAGGGCGACGTTCATTCTTTATAAAACTCACTTTAAAATTAGTCAGCTTCTCTTCTGCATTTTAATCAGATACTCACATTTACAAAGCAAAGCATCTTGGGTTCGGCTGTATTCTTCAGTTCCTGGCTATGGGATTAAAAATGGCCCTTTTCTGGTGCTCAGGTTTTGGTGTTCAGAGCACTACCTTAAAAAAAAAAAAGGAAGTGATTATTGCAAATACGGGAAGATAGGTAAGTGATATCACTGAGGCAGGAAGCAGAAGTCTTTCATTTGAGACTTGTTATGTTCCTTTAATTATTACTGACGTATTTATATATCAGCTCATATCACTATAGGTTTGAATTGCCACAGGTTAGCATTTACTCACCCAGTCACCTGGGGGAAATAATTTATTTTTGTGAATATTTCTGCAAATCAGTACAATGGAAAGGGGTATTCATTTTGCCTACATCTCCCAGCTATGGATCAAGTGGAATATCACAGAAGAAGAAGGTATTTTGAAAAAGAAAGTGGCATGCAGATGTGTAAAAGGATAATGTAGATAGCTGTCTAATCTGTCAAAGTGTCTATCAATTTTTAAAAAGACAGTTGTATGGGGTGCCTGGGTTTCTCAGTTGGTTAAGCGTCCAACTTCGGCTCAGGTCGTGATTTTGAGAGGTTCGTGGGTTCAAGCTCCGTGTCAGACTCTGTGCTGACAGCTCAGAGCCTAGAGCCTGCTTCGGATTCTGTGTCTCCTTCTCTCTGCCCTTTACGCACTCGTGCTCGGTCTGTCTGTCTCTCTTAAAAATATATAAATATTTTAAAAAATTTAAGATAGTCGTGTAATTTTTTAACAGTTTTGATTGCACTCTGATGCAAAAACCAGGGATGATAAAACCTGTCACATTGTTCAGTGTCTCCTAAAATAAATGCCAGAAGTGGGAATAGGGACAAAAATATATGGCCATTAAGGCTGTGCCATAAGGCACTCCTCAGAGTTCTTTTAAAGCTGCTAACAATGACAACTTGGCTTACTTTGATTACCCCTGTAGAGGGACAGACAGCCTTTATGTGAGACTTTTCATGTATTAAGTTAGCACACAGGATTTCTAAAAATTCAAAGCACTTAGGCTGATTTGACATATCCTTACTTACTTCCTATAGAAGGTCAAGATCCCCTGGAGCTAGACTCTAACATGGAGATTAGTATGAAGACAAATGTGGGAAGTAAAGTAACTAGGAGTAGAGGGCAGAACAAGAAGTTGGGTGGTGATACCAACTTAGAAAAGGTCTTGGTCTGTTCCATGGAAAGCTGTGGGGCTGGGGTATTCCTGCAGAATTTTCCTGAATTGGGCTAAAGAGAGCACAGTGGACTGAATGTGTCCCTGTAAAATCCATACACTGAACCCCTAACTCCCAGTGTAATCAGATTACAGGTGGTGGGATCCCTGGGAGGTCATTGAGTCCTAAGGGCAAAGCCCTCATCGTGGGGACTAGTGCCCTTATAAAAGAGACCCCAGGGAGCTCTCGAGCTCTCTTTCTGCCATGTGAAGACACATGGATATGAGGACACAGAGAGAAGACGATTTCTGTGAGCCAGGAAGCAGGCCTTCACCAGATGCCCAGTCTGCCTACACCTTCATCTTGGATTCCCCAGCCTTGAAAACTGTGAGAAACAAATGTCTGTGTTTGAGCCATCCACTATAATATTCTGTTATAGCAACACAAACTAACACAGGAGCAAACATTTAATCTACTGCATCCACTAGTCATTAGATGCAGGGTGACCCTGGGGAAAAAATGTGACTTTGGGAAGATGCCATAAACTTGGATAAGTTATCTGGGAGCAATTTTTAATGCTTATTTTTGAGGGGAGACAGAGGGGGACAGAGGATCTGAAGGGGGCTCTGTGCTGATAGCAGTGAGTCCAATGTGGGGCCCAAACCCATTAACCAAACTGTGAGATCATGACCTGAGCCCGTGTCGGACGCTCAACCGCTAAGCCACCCAGGTGCCCTAGGGAATGATTTTTTGAGAGATTTAGCTACAGGCTGTCAGTCAGCAGCATTGCCATCAGTGGGTGGAATGAGAGCTTCAGTGACAGAAGTTCTAGGCTATAAATTAGAGTACCTATTGCACTTTCAAAATATTTTCAGATTTGCAACCACAACCAGAAGATTTGTTCTTAAATGTCAAGTGGCAAAGGTAATGCTTTATCTTTAAAAGAGGGAGAGAAGGAGGAGGAGAGAAAGAAAAAAGGAACTTTGGGAGGGAAGGAAGGAAGGAAGGAAGGGAAAGCATCAAGCATCAATTTTTAATATTTGCAGACTCACCAACATCAGGGCTAGGAAACTGTTTACATCTTAGAATGTCAAAGAATTTCAGTTAGTTAATTATGCTGCAGGTGGGCAGATGTATCTAGGAGCAGATATTTGCAGATGCAAATTGTGAATTTTGCATGTGTAAAGGTAAATAGCTAAAATGATTATTAAAGCACAGTGGAAAAGAAAATGATATATAAAATGCAAATATGCAGTGATAAACTCATGAAGGCATTTTGCTTATGAACTCTGACTTCCAGTAGTCGAACATTTCTGTACTTCCTTCATTGCTCTGTTATTTGCTATAATGAGACTGAGCTTCAGAGCGCAGCCTCTATGCCCTGCAAATGACATTCACTTACCCAGGTCTCAAGGTTAACATTTTATAAATTACCACTTCAAAGCAGGAGTCACCATCTATATGCAACAGGACTGAGGTGAGTGTCATGTGATATCAACCCTTCTATTTTCTTATTGTCCCATTTCAGATTTTATTAAACAAGTCTGATTTTGTTTTTGTAGTTTCAATGGCTTTATTAAGGCAGAAAAAGAGTTCCCCCAAAATAATGTTTCATTTTTTCCTTTTATCTGCTCAAGAATCTTCTTTGACTATTTAGAATGTAATACAGTAATCCTAAATGCAACTTCACTGCTTCCAAGACCCATATAGACTTGTCTCCCTCTGTGTTGTCAACCTTGCATACTAACTAATTCTGTCAGTTATGTCCCCATGCGTTTCTGTACAAGAGGTCAGACGGTTCTCACACCATTTCCCTCCACTTTTCTACTCTTGAGTGAACTTGCCTTCTTCCCTTCAATCAATGCCCTTATTTATTCAATCATCCATTCATCTACTCATTCATGAGAAAAAGTTATCACTGTATGCATACTTTCTCCTAGGCAGCACATTGGTAGTAAACTCATATTAATGAATACAGTACGGCTCTCATTCTCATGTTCAGTGGGCAGTAGATCTGTACATCAATTACAAAATCATTTGGGGCACCTGGGTGGCTCAGTTGGTTGAGCGTCCAACTTCGGTTCAGGTAATGATCTCAGGGTTTGTGTGTTCGAGCCTCGTATGAGGCTATGTACTGACAGCTCAGAGCCTGGAGCCTGCTTTAGATTCTATGTCTCTCTCTCTTTCTGCCCCTCCCCTGATCACATTCTGTCTGTCTCTCTCTCTCTCAAAAATAAATAAACAGTAAAAAAAAAAAGTATTCAAACTGGCATTTTAGAGTTTGGGTGGGAGTGTGTGTAATGGATGACTAACAATGTGTAATCTAGTAAAAAGAGGGACAATATAAGGCTTAATGACATTAAAAATATGGAAGTTTCAGAGAAGTCTTAAATGTTCACTGTGACTGTAGCACAAAATGCCAGGGGAAGTGAAGAGGGGTGTAAAGACGTAGTCAGGACCCGTATAGTAACATATTCACCAAAGTAAACTCAACACGCTTTAATCCCGATCTGAATATATGAAACTGTCAGTTTACATCAAAACCTCATCCCTATGTTTTCTTGTAGCACTAATTTCATAAACTATATACAAAGATATGATATTGTGATCAAATTGTGTTTATATTTTGTTTTGTTTTTGGGTAGTGTGTATTTCCTCAATGATCTGTAGTTAATACCAGACTAGCTGATTATAACAGATCAGAGTTCAGTCAAATCAAATTGGACTGAACCAGGGAAATGGCCATCCAGTTCTGCAAATAGAGGGAAGTGCCATACAATCTATTCCTTCATTTTGTTAATCAAATAAAAATATCTCAATTCAAAAACTTTGAATAGCTACCTAATCCACTAATTGAAATGCTACATCTGAACTTGGACTAGACACAGAGGCAACCTCCCAGGTTGAAGGAGACTCAAGGCCAGCCCTGTGGAAGTTGCTTGTTGTAAATGATTGATGTATGAGTGAACATCTGAGAGAGAAATTAGAGACTGTGGGCTCCAAAGGAAAAGCATCTATCAGCAGAAGCTCTTATGCATTTTAAAATGCAATTGGGAATGATTCATTTCTTAGGTTTAATGTAGGGACACAGAGAGGAGGCTCCGTCTCTTTAAGAGCACTTGGAAGTGGAGCATCATTCAAGGCTCTTTGTGACTGGCCTTCTTGCTCAGTGCTACAAGCACAATAAATGCCCTTCAAAACCACCATTCTGTTATTCTAAGTTGTCTTAAAATTACATTTGAAACCAGTTTTCTTCTGCCCTTCTGGCTGAAGGGCAAAATAGTCAGAATGAAAGCTGTTGAGATACACAATTCTATGGATTCTTAAAACTGCCCACCTCCAGACCCAACACATTGCTATTCTCACCATGAGGAAACTTGAACAGATTTTGCCACATTACTAAAATAAACCCTTCTAAAGGATGAAAATAATGCCATGTTTTTTGTTAAATCAAAATTTGCCATGGCAAAAATAAAAAAGAGCAGTGATTCTTACCCTCTACAAATTATCATAAATTAAATAGGAAGGAATTTAAAGTTTTCCAGGTCAGTAATTGGAAGGCCCATACACTGGTACTGAATTCACGACTCTGGTCTCATGACAGAGTTGAACCATAGACAAGTCATCTTTAGACTGACCATTACTTTATAGACTAGAAAACTAAAGCCCATAAAATAATCTGCTTGAGTTAACATGACTATTTGTCATTAATGGGACTCCATGTTAGTTCTGTTTTTGTTCATGGGTTTCAGTAAGTGTGTATACATCTATGTCCACTACATACAATTATGCTTTCTTTTTTCAACTCATGACAATTTCTGGAAAAGCAGTCCCTTGAAACAATCTGATTTTTTTAAAAGCATGAACACATTTTTATTTGATTTAGTTTTTTAAATTAAATTTAATTAATTAAATCAAATTTTTATTGATTTCAAAGAGATAGCTTGAGTGCAACTTAGGGAGGGAGAGTGGGAGAGAAAGAATCTCAAGCAGGTTCTATGCCCAGCATGGAGCCCAATGCAGAGCTCAATCTCACAGGTGTGAGATCACAACCTGAGCCAAAATCAAGAATTGGATGCTCAACTGACTGAGCCACACAGGTGTGCTGAACACATTTTTAGATAGAATTTCAGGTTTTATTGAAATAGGCAATAGCTTGAGCCCAAATTATGGAATCATTTACTATGCCAGTTAGCATGGGCTTTATAGGGATTATCTCAATCTTTGTTTCCAATAACTATATCAAGCAGGAAATTAGTTTCAATCTCTCTCTCTCTCTCTCTCTCCCTCTCTCTCATATATATATATAATTTTATATATATATATAACACATATAATTTTATATATTATATATAACATATATATTATATATATAATTTATATATTATATATATAATTTTATATATTATATATATAATTTAAAAAAAATTGTAGTGTAGAAAGATTAAATGATTTTTCCTAGGATATCCAGGCTGGTAAGTGGCAAAGATATTGAAAGTCTACCCTATGCTCTTAACCACAAAATTCCCTTGCAGTAATCAATATGAGCAGCAGAATGTGTAAGATGCCTTAAGAGAGAAGACAGTTGGATTCTATGGTCCACAGAATAGATCCAGGCTGAGATTCAAGAGAAGCTTACTTGAGTAGAGGATTCTATGAAGTCAAGGGAAGGTATGTGATACATGGGAGAGTAAGCTCCCTTGTGGTGTCTTTAAGGATCACTCCAATATGGCCTTGGAAGTTATACGTAGAGAGGCATATGGAATTACAGGACTTATTACTCACAAGTCCTAGAAGATGGAGGCATGACACTGCAAGCAACGGGCCATGACGGAGGAGAACCAAGGAAACCCGATCAACCAAGCAGATGGGTAGCCCTAGGCAGTTGCCTTTATTGGAGATCAGGGTAGAATACACAAGCCTAAGGCATGTGGGGATTTCACTGGTGTTTTTGAATGTCACTGGACAAGTCAAGGCAGGGCAGGAAGGAAACTGGTGGTAGGGGCCAGCCTTATCACCCTGCTGCACCTGGCCACCTGGGCATGATACTCACAGCCTGTTTGTGGGGATGTTGCATCAGGAAAATACAAAGTTTTAAACATTTACAACATAGAAGGATTTTTTTTTTTTCAGAAGAGAGGTTTGCACAAGGATATAGAGATGTGGGAGAAAAGAGTGAATTTTAGACATTGAAAAGTGTTCCTTTTGGTAAGACTATAGCTGTTGGTAATTCAGGGGAGGGCAACCAGAAGTGAGGTGAAAGGTAGGCAGAGGCCAGATTACGAAGAACTAAGGGTTTTTGATTTTTCTCTTTCTTTTCTTTTTTTTTTTTTTTTTAACAAAGTCTATGAAGTTTATTGAATAGCTTTAAACAGGTATGTTGCACCTGCCTGTGATTTGAGAAGATCGTGGCAGCAGCAGTGTGGAGGGGTGAAGTGGAGGGGTGAGGATGGACAAAGTCATTGTAATGAACACCCAGCAGGGCTTGTCCCATCCACTTGCAGGTGGGGGAGGGGTACTGAATGGCTGAAGTCCCCATCAGCTTGTGGGTGGGGTCCTTGAGACACAGCACACCCTGATATCCTGATAGCTGTGAAAAATCACTTGGGCCAGATCTGTGGTGCCATAGTCCGTTTATTTTTCATTTTTAGATATTTTCAGGAGACTGGCTTAACAGCGGGGAAATCTGACTCAACACCAAGTACTCTGTCAAATTTATTTTTCACTTCGGTTTACAAGAAACTGAGTTAGTAAGCAAGATGCCATGTATTGCAATTTGAATTTGAACAGAAAACAGATTTTTTTTTTTTTTGGTAAATGTTACTTATCCTTGCAATGGAATGTATCAAATTCCAAATAACAAATAATATTTTGTTGCAGTTTTTCTCCTTGGCAATGTTGTGGTCTCTCTATTTTTCATCCCTATAATTAGTCTTTCATCTTAAACACAGTGATAATTCCTTGCCTGATATTCAGTCAGAAGTTTTGTTGTTGTTGATAAGTCGAAGCTTATCATAAGGAAAAGTGAGCGGGGGAGTCTAATTCGCCAGAAGAGAACAGAATATAAAAATAACATTATCCATTCAGTTGGATTGAAATCTTGGCAGCTGCTCTTCAAAATGTTGCTGACACGGTTTATATTATATTAAAATTCAGAATTACTGCATTTCATCAGTTTCTCTGTCTGCAGCTGGCATATCATGTTGTCAGCATCTTGGGATTTACAAGACTACGTACATTGTAAGAATGTTCCTTTAAATGCACATTTTCATAAGCGTGTTTGTCTTAAAATGTAAACATATGTTATGAAAGTCAGGCTGCTTTAAAGTGTAAATGGAATACACAAGTTGGGTTTTCTTAGTTCAATTTTCATTAGGTTTGCTTAAAAGCAAAGGAGTGCTGGAATGGTTTTTAACATATCTCTTAATTTTTAAAGGCATTGATTATTTCAGTGAGGAAAGTTGTTAGAAGATAAACTTGGAATGATGGATGCATCCAAAAATCTAAATTATTTTTAAATGGGCTCACAGAATTGGTGATGCTCCGGGGAAAAAAAATGCTACCAAATAAAACATTTGCAATCTGCAATACTTACAATAATATATGGCATCATTTTAATAGAATTATTAGTTTCACATTAAATACATAAGCTGCTACTAATAGCATAATAAATATAGTTTGGCAAATGTTGGATTCTAATAGATTGTGGTTTTTTTTTCAGTGCATAATTCAGAGTTCTTTGGAAATGATAATCAATTCTAAGAACTCAACAACTTCAGAAGGCTTTCGATAATGTTAAAATATGTATGCTTACACGTGGATCCTGCAGATATTTATAAGCACTTATGTGGTTACGATGATAAAACTAAATTAACATATTCATATTGACTTTAGAGGATCCTTAAAAATTGGATTTGAGGCTAAATAAGGCTGAATGTCTTTGTAGATTGAAAATGCTTGAGGGAACTTTGATTGTACCTGAAGAGCACAGCAGATGAATTTTCGAATTTGAAAATAATAGTTTTGACTTTTCAGAATGTCCATTTAGAATGCACATGTGAACAATCTAGAAACACTGGAGAACTGTATACACTTTCCCATGAAAGGACATCTTGTATGGACAGAGCCAGAATGTGCACAGCCAGGATTCTAACAGGAAACTAAGTGATGCTGGACTCTTATGTCAAAACTGGCTGCCCCTTATCTTAAAGAAACACACACACTCACACACACACGTTAATGGCGACTTTCTGCGCAATTGCCTAAGGATGTGATATTAAATTAGCCTCTTTATTTATTATTTAAACCAGAGACTGCCTAATCTCTCATTATGACTTCAGAAGGAATCCATTAATATTTCTACCACTGGTAAGCAAAGCTGGTGGGATGAACTGGAAAAGCCAGGTGTGTACTTCCGATAGCTCGAAGTCCATTTCGTCATGAATACAAATGGCTTTGTGGAATCAAGATGTTGATTGAAACTTTGCTAAAGCTGAGATTTTTTTTTTTTTTACCTCCCCATGGTGAGACTGGAGTAACTGCATTTCGATAGAATTGATATCATTAATTTATAATTATTACTTTCTTTAGTTGGAAAATATGAATGTGAAAGTTTTGGCCAAAGTGCAATCTCAGGAGGGAAATTAGAACTCCCAGTAATCAATAACGGTGGGGCATTCTGAATCTCTCCTCAGTTTTCATTAGCTGGAAGGAGAGCACATTTAAAGAAATGCTAACAAGTATCGATGTTTAAATTTGATTTATCAATGCTATTTAAATGTATATCTGCACTGTGCTGAGTTTATTTTTCTGCATTAAAGATTATTCAGTGATATCTCCTGGGTTAAGACAACTTCTAAACAAGATAAAGCACCCTGTGAATTAATTTATTTCAGAGAAACAAGAAAATGTAATTTGTGTCTTCTTTTCATTAAATTATCCTTTAGTATATTGATTTAGCAGGAACCAAAAACTTATTTAGCTAAGGAAACAAAACATAGATACAGCACTCTGTCACTTTGATGCTTTCTCAACTGAGGAAAGAATGTAGGTGTTTATGAGCATGTATGTGTATGAGTGAGCATAGGCGCCTGAGTGAGGGCATTTCTCTCCAAGTTCATGGCATTAGAGGTGCTGTTTTTTAAGAAGAAAACACCATTCAGTTCCCTTCAGAAACAGACAAAAGAAGCACAATCAGTTAATGCTTGCTACATGACTCTTTACATTTTGATTGTACTCTACATAAACAATAAAATTATTGTGATTATGCCATCAGTTCAAATAATACAGATTGAGTAACCATTTACAAGTCAAAGGTGTACAGACACCCTAAGGGACCACCTGAGTAACAAGTAACAACAATTTTTCCAACCCTTTAGATACACAGCTAAGCAAAATGTAAGAGAATTGAAACAGAATGAAACTTAACATATATTGTAAGAAGAATGGTTTCTTTTGTGTGTGCATGTATATAAAGACTTCATTAATCTGTTAATTTTATCTGTACCAAAAAGATGTAAATTGCTATTTACTCAGGAAATGTTTAGTCTTGTGAACCTGAACAGGTGAACAATTATTAAATTTGGTCTCTTAAGAGTACTTAAATTCTGATGGTAGCTCAGAGACTGAGTCTGTATAAGCTATCATTACACGGTGAAAAACTAACCTCTGTAATTAACTTGCAATATTATACATAGGGCTCCAGTTACAGTAAAATCCAATTTTCCATAGTATACACACCAGGCAGCTTTGCTGAATATTAGATTTTAATGAGATTTATGACCTTATTCATAATTTATTCTTTAAATTAGGAAAGTTTTGGTTAAAGTTCAAAGTGGTATCTTGAAGCATGAAAATAAAATCTACACCAAGCTTTTCTTGGAGATATTTTAGAATAAATTCGGAAACCCAAAAAGGACTTTTCTAGTCTCAGAACAATTCGTGGAAGCCAACCGTGCTTTAACATGGGGGAGCTCCATGTTACTAATAAAGAGGTGGTCCATGTTTATCCTCAGTTTAAGGATGAGCTTTGTTGACTTTCCCTCTGTCACTGGTTATCTGGCCGCTTTAATTCATGGCCTAATCTAGTCCAGCACATCTCAAACCTCCGCTTCCTTAGAAATCGTTTGGGGATCTTGTCAAAATTGGACTGTAGTTCACTAGGTCCGTTGTGAGACCCACAGTCTCTGAATTTCATCCACAGTCTGTGGATGGTGCTTATTCCAGGAATAGCAAAGGGCGCCCCTCTACTGGAGACTGCTCATTTTTTTTTCCCTTCTCATCTTTCAGATGAAGAAAATGAGGTTCAAATATAGGAAATATATCTCCCTAGATTAAGGATTCTTAACCAGGGCTGTTGATTAGAGAAATTTTTAGACCTTAAGACATGCGGGTCCTACCCCAGACCAACAGAATCAGAACCCCCGGGACATCCCTGCTTTTACAAGCTCTCCTATGCAACGAGGGTCGAGAGTCACTGCTAGGTCTCAGAGTCAATTAGCAAAAGGGCTGAGTCTAGCTGTAGGCTGGCTGATTGGCAGACCAGTTCATTGATTCATTGATTGATTTCTGCTTACACTGAGCACACATCTGTCGAGCTGTGCCCCAGATACTATCAAGTCCCTTTAGCACACACAGTCCTCTCAGTATTTAGGCCCAGGAGCAAATGTTATCAACCAGAAAGGCCTTCCTTGGCCATGATATCTAAAGGCTCCTCCTGTCTTGTCTGCTAATCACACCCTCCCGCCTTTTTTCCCCCATACATATTATCACTAATTGAAACTGTGTTATTTTGTTTCTTTCCCTCTTTTGTAATGTTTTATTTATTTTTGAGAGAGTGCAAGCAGAGAAGGGGTAGAAAGAGAGAGAGAGACAGAGGATCTGAAGTAGGCTCCGCACTAACAGTTGTGAGCTCGATGTGGGGCTTGAACTCACAAACCATGAGATCCTGACCTGAGCTGAAGTCAGACACTCAACTGATTGAGCCACCTAGGAACCCCTTATCAGTTCCTTTCCATTAGAATACAACTTTCATGAAAGCAGAGACTTTCCTTGTCCTGTTAATTTCCAAATCCTGCCCTTAGTAAGCCCAGAGTAAATGAAATTTAAGAGGAAACAGTACTGCTTAGCAGGTGCAAGCACAAGCTTTGAATATAGGTACTCTGGCCGTGTTTCCTTGAACATATCACTGACACCCCATGAAGGCTTAATTTCCTCATGGTAAATAGATAGTAGCATCTGCTCCATAGAATTTTTGTACTATTAAGTAGAATGATTCATGCCCAGTGCTTAACCTAGGGCCTGACATGCAGAAAACAATCAGTAAACAGAACTATTATAATATTACTTAATGACCAAAAAAATTGCTGGGAGTTACATATTATGATTCTCACATAACAAGTGGGGAAATAGACTCATTAAAAAGAGATCATTTGCATAAGATCACAGTATATTTTATGAAGAGGCTGGTTCAGAATCTAAATGTTCACATAAGCAAAGCTTTGTGGAAGACCCCTTGCCACTTGTTGTCAGAGGAGACACCCACCTTGAATCCAGCGCTCTTTAGATTGTAGCCCTGTGACACCTGTTTGGTAATACAGCTCTTCCCCGGGGGTACCATTCAGTGAATTCGTCAGCAAATGTCCAATTCTGGGACTTGTTGGTGAAACCAAGGGTTGCATATGCTAGCAAAACTGTTGGCTGCAATGTATTCAGCTCCTGCTGTTTGGATCAAGCACTCATTTTTCCTCACAAAACCTCTACAATATAAACACAATCATTCCCCGTTTATAGATAAAGGTCTTAGATGTTCAGAGTAGGGAGGTAAATCAGCCAGGTTATTACAGCTTCTAAGACCAGAGGTAGGATTGGAACTCACAGCTATGAGAAATAAAAATAATCTATAGAGTTAAGGTGGAATCATTACATTTCATGGGTGTCAAATGGCCCTCTCTTTCTGAGATTGCAGACATACTAGAATGATTTATCATTTTTTTTCCTTTCTTTACTTTGAGGTCTACCCACTTTCTATAAAGAAGCTTACATCACAATGAAAACCTTATAAAATGTGTTTGTTTCCTGAAGAGAAGGCAAGGAAGGTCCAGGGGCAGATATGAGATTCATTTGTCAGGATATATCTGTGTGTATACATATACATCTGTGTGTATACACACGAATGTCAACCCCAGAAGACAGATAATGTAAAAGGCAGAATCTTTAGGCTTGGGAAACACAGATTATGAGTACAATTTAATTGAACTATGTCTGACGTGAAGATGAACAGATAGGCACTGTTGCAGAGGTAGAAAACAAAGTAAAGTAAGAGTGTTGGACATCCTGAGGCCATTTGGGAAGGTCTGACAGACAGAGTACTTGATATTTTATCTGCCTTTTAAATTTGGAGTAGGCAGAACTCATTTTAAGGGTATCTCTGTTGGAAAAAAACAACATGTGCAAAATCATGGAATATGAAAAAGTCTGGCATGTTTGGGGAATGGGAAGAAATAGTCTATGGCTCGAGCAGAGGGTACGTGGGGGACGTGCATAAAAATGAAAGAAAATTTAGAATTTTATCAATAGCATACTTTTTTAAGTTAAAAATAATTCCCACTGCAAACTTGTAAGTGAGATGCTTTCTCCCCTTTCCTCCTGCCATTGAACAGCAGGAAGGCACCACAGGAAATATGTTTTTGGTTCTGCGTGCATAGGTTAACGGAACTCCAGTTTTGAGAGCTGCTAATATGGCAACATTTTATAATGTCTTAAAAGCTTTTTTAAAATTTATTTTTCATATGTAAGGGATTGACATTTTCCCCTTTTCTTTGCTTTCTGCTTGCTATTCTGTCAGTATTTACCCAGCTCACTTACAGGTTTGAAGAAGTGGTTTACATATGTCCAAGGAAGAATACAAAGATTTGGTAAATTCCTGAAAAAAGAACATAATAAAATACCACCTTCCCCAAGAAGTCTAGAAAGTCTGCAACTGGCAGATGGCTGAGATTTCTAGTGTGCCGGAAGAGGCCACATCACTCCGTACCTCTGGCCCAGTGACTGCTCTTGACACATCCTATTCCTGAAATAAGCCTGCTGTGCACCCTGATGTCCCTTACCTATGGCTGGGTTCTGCCATGAGTCTCACTGTTGTATCATAGGAATGTGGGGTCCCTGGGTGAACCACATTGTTTCTCCAACCTCAAATAAATTGCTTTGGCTTCAGAAGTATTAAGGTTTTAATCATGACCTAACTATTTTTATTGGGTGACTTCAACAAGCCTGATTAACTACTCTGGACTGTGGTGTCATTATCTACCTCAAATTAGGATATTGTTATTTCTTGCAAGATAGCTGATATAGCTAGCTAGCTAGCTAGTTAGATAGATCTAACTGTGATCTAATGCAGAACAAGTCAAATAATAAAGGTAATTAAAGGTAATTATAAGGAAAATATATTGATGATAATGTGAGGAGGGGAGGAGGGAAAGGTAAAGAAGGAAGAGAAAGGAGGTGGGGAAAAATATGAGTATTTGGGTGCCTGAGTGGCTCGGTCAGTTAAGCTTCCGACCTCGGCTCAAGTCATGATTTCAACGTTCGTGAGTTGGAGCCCCACATTGGGTTCCCTGATGTCAGCACTGAGCCCACTTTGGATCTGCTGTCTCACACTCTCTCTGCCCCTCCTCTGTTCCCACTCCTCTCTCTTTCTCTCTCTTTCTCAGAAAAAAAAATTTAAAAAGATGACTATCAGTGTACTAGAAAATGAACTTATACTCTGATAAATCTTTGTGTAAACTGGACTTCTGTCTTGGTTTCAGAGTATTAGTAGCCCCCACCCGTCTTGTCCTGAAAACCAGAATTTGTCATATCCCCCCCCCGGCCCCCATTTCCCTGCCAACAACCAATTCTTGTCTTCTCAGGAGCCAGACCTCAGTTTCTCGGCTCAGAAATACTGATTGGACCATGTATCTCCTTTTCCCAAATGCTTGTAAAAGGCATAAATCATTTCTCAAAACACTTTTCTTTTGTTAGGTATTCTTTTATGCCTATCATAGAAATGAATCACCTAAATGCAAATTTGCAATCTACTCAACATGTGAGCAAGGTAAAGGGGACTCTTTGGTGTACAAATCTATGATTCCAGGGAAGTCAACACTGACCTTTGCTTTTTTTTTTTTTCCTGTAAATTGCTTATGCAAAACTTTTGCACTTTTGTCTGGTCATGAATGTTATATTAAAAAAATAATTATATATCCAAATATAATCATACGTGCACACACACATGTACATACATGCACATGATGTGTTAATTCTTTGCTATATGTACTACAAATACTTTTTCTCATTTTAAATAATACATTTGAGATGGATATTAAGAATCTTTCTAAAATCACTGGGCTAAAAAGTAAAATGAAGTGACGAATCTAGAAAGAGAAGTTCAAGAAGTTCCGAGACAATGGATAGACATTCCCTTGGCAGCCACTAACCAGCCCAATCATAATGCACCTGATGCTGCCGTAAAGCATTCTTTCAAACATCATTGAAAAGGGGAGTCATCCCTCTCAAAAATAAAGAAGCATTTATCTAATAAATCAACATCAACACAACAAAACTTAACCCCACTCCCCACAATAGTTTCAGATATTGCCTCAGTTAGTGACTGAAAATTAGTTGAAGAGACCAGTGTTCTGTGTGGGTATATTCATTTTGGGAGTGGGGAGCAAGATGACAATGACAACCTTACTCAAACACCAAAGTTTTGTTTTGAAGTTTTGTCCTGCATAATTTTGTTTTTAATTTTGTTCATTGTACTCTTGGGTACTAGACTAATGCATTTTCAGTTTTGAAATCTTGGAAAGCAGATAATGTGTAAATATAAAAATAATGATAATGCTACCAGCCAGAATCAATCACTGTAAGCCTTGTTTACATTTAGGATCTATTTTGTTTCTTTTCATTTTTAACAAACAAAATACAATTCATAAAGACAAGCCACAATAAACGCAAAACCATAAAACTCCTGAGGGCTCCCTACACTTTCATGGCCACAGCTAATGGGGCAGGCATGGTGGGAGAACAGGGACTAGATCATCCAATACAGCACACCATACAGCCTAAACAGCTCAGTTTATTGTTCCCTGTCTGATCACTTCAACACTTATGGAAATATCTCTACCCCAAAGCTCCATTTCAGTATATTACACTATTGTCTGCTTGCTGAAGGAGCTATCCTTTCCCAGCAATCTAAGACCATGATACACAGAGCTCACATTGGTAGACATATTTGGGGAGTTCCCAAAGTACCCTAACAAGAATGATGAGAATTATATCCCACCAGAGTGGTACAGCATTTAGAGATGATGGGTTTAGAAGCTGTTTGGTGACATAGTCCATCCATGGGCCAACAGCCAAGGAAATAATCTTAAGCCAAATAGAGCCCACATGAAATAGCTGTTGAGTGTTGGAAAAACAAATAAAGAAAGCTGAATCCACTCAGCAAGGAACAGATATAGGAAGACGATATACTTTTATTCCTTTCTGTATTGATAACTGCAAATTCATAGAAACCAGAGATCCATTAACATTTTCTCGACAATTTGTCACAAACACCACTTCACAGATATACTTGTCCAGGCAGATTGGGTGGCTTTCAGTTGTCCTACATAATACTCTGGGCCTCTTTTCAGGTAGTACATAAAAAGGGAAACACCAGCCCTCCATTTAGTTCTGAACTACTTTCCCTGTATGATTTCTTCTACTTCATTCTCTCTTCCTTCTCAATAAATCCTGCAGATGGACTGAAAGGAAGCACGGTGTTTAGAATGTCTTCTTGCAAATGTTCTTTATACTTCTTTATCCATAACCTAGGCTTTCCTGTTACATCAGGCTTTCTTGGGGATATATAAACATATATCATCCAGACACACACAAGCACAAACCCATACATGCACACACTGATACACACACATACACTCATATACACACACACTACCTTATTCTCTTCAGGTCTTGGGACCTCTGATGTCTCAACCACAGCACAATGGACAGCACCCTCACTGACCATATACTTTCTGGCAATAACAACCAGACATGAATATTCACATATTAGAAACTTAAGACGTATATAATAATGAATTATAGATATATTTCAGATAACAGCTTTCCTTAAATTCTTAATAAGTTATATTTTATAGCAGTACATTTAAAAGGGTAATTCACAAATGTGCCAATAGAGGGAAAGATAAAATCCTGTTAAATGTTAGGAAGACCATTTGATTCATTCACATCTGATAACTGGGCTGAGCTGTATAATAGTCACAAAGAGGTCATAAATAAAATAACTATCTTTCTGGACATTAGTCTTAATAAGGCATATGCAGATATTTATGCTGAAAATCCCCACTTCTCACAATTCATAGAATGAGTGCTTACCACCCAAGAAGAAATTGCATAAGAGTTAATTTTATAAGAATAGAGCTAACTGAAATGAGAAGGGGCCTTCTTATATCAAAGTGGAACATCTACTTCTAGCACTGGTTTTCCTAGACCTGAGGATCATTTGCATTATTCTTTCCTAGAAGAGGTAAATAAACTTTGTGATTCCTTTTGAATTTATAGAACAGTCAAGAAGCAGGATTTAAAGTTGTATTAGGTTTGTTTGTTTCCATGGGGTGAAACTCAAGGTATGTAGGTGTTACTGGGAAAGTATATTGAAAATGGGGAGTGTCACAAAGGACTAAAACAAAGAGGAAATCATGATACAAAATATGAAAAAGAAAATATTTCAAGCATGTCTGTGTATTTTCCTTATTTGTCCATAACTAAGTCCCATAACATATAATAAAGATTTAATCAGGATAAGAATGTTCAAAGCAAAATTAAAAATAAAATAAAATAAAAAGTTTGAAGCAAAAGTGTGTAGATTACAATTTAGATATTTTTACTTTTTTGATTTTTAAATTGAGATGGGAATTAAAAACTTCACTTTGCTATTTGAGAGAGAGAGAATGAGTGAGGGAAAGGCAGAGGGAGAGGGAGAGAGAATCTTAAGCAGGCTTCATATGCAGCAGGGATCCTTGAGGTGGGACTCGATCTCAGGACCCTAAGTTCATGACATAAGCTGTTAGGCATAAGAGTTAGACTCTTAACCAACTGAGCCACCTAGGTGCCCCAAAAAACTTTACTTAAACTTAAAATATTCTTATCCAAAATGTAGGGCTCTTCCCTTTCTGGCTAACAGAAGCATTTAGAATTTACAAAGTAGAAAAGAACTTAGGAACACCCTTCTTCAGCAGAAAAGAGTTCAAGTCTTTGATCATATATTGACAGATAATGGTGTGTTGAGGGATGTGAAAAGAGCACTATTCTAGGAATGAAAAAAATCGGGGTGCCAGTTTGGCTGTATAATGTTGGGCTTTAGGTGTCTTATCTGCAAATAAAAACCATACAACAAAAACGCTTTCTAACTGTTACAAGTTTCTTGGAAATTCCTCCTACCTTTCTGTTTTTCCTGCTATCTTGTTTTTTGAAAATTTTTAAAATTTATTTTTGAGAAAGTGTGACTGGGGGAGGGGTAGAGAAAGAGGGGGACAGAAGGTCCAAAGCAGTCTGTGTGCTGAGGGCAGCTAGCCTGATAAGGGCCTTGAACTCACAAACAGTGAGGTCATGACCTTAACCACAGTAAGACGCTCAATGTACTGAGTCTCCCAGGTGGCCCTCCTTCCTGCTACTTTGTAACAAGAGATCTCTATTTTCTTTTCTTTTCTTTCTTTCTTTTTTTTTTTACAAATAGTTTATTGTCACATTAGTTTTCACATAACACTCAGTGCTCATCCCCACAAGTGCCCTCCTCCATGCCCACCCCTCCTCCCCCCACATCCACCAGTCCTCAGTTTTTGTCAGCATTCAAGAGTCTCTCATGGTTTGCCTCTCCCCCTTTCCCCCACCATTTCCGCCCTTCTTCTCCCCCTTGGTCCTCTGTTAAGTTCCTCCTAATCCTCCTATACGTGCACACATATGATATTTGTCCTTCTCTGCCTGACTTATTTCTCTCAGCATAACACCCTCAAGGTCCATCCATGTTGCTACACATGGCCAGATTTCATTGTTTCTCATTGCCATGTAGTATTCCATGGTATAGATAAACCACATCTTCTTGATCCATTCATCTGTTGATGGACACTTAGGCTCTTTCCATGTTTTAGCTATTGTGGAGAGTGCTGCTATGAACATTGGGGTACATGTGCTCCTATGCATCAGCATTTCTGTATCCCTTGGGTAAATTCCTAGCAGTGCTATTGCTGGGTCATAGGGGAGTTCTATTGTTAGTTTCCTGAGGAACCTCCACACTGTTTTCCAGAGGGGCTGTACCAGTTTACATTCCCACCAACAGTGTAGGAGGGTGCCCGTTTCTCCACATCCTCGCCAGCATCTAGAGTTCTCTGATGTGCTCATTTTAGCCACTCTGACTGGCGTGAGGTGGTATCTCAGTGTGGTTTTGATTTGTATTTCCCTGATGAGGAGCGATGCTGAGCATCGTTTCATGTGTCTGTTGGCCATCTGGATGTCCTCTTTGGAGAAGTGTCTGTTCATATCTTCTGCCCATTTCTTC
Source organism: Proteles cristata cristata (assembly GCA_017311185.1). Lineage (NCBI taxonomy): Eukaryota > Metazoa > Chordata > Mammalia > Carnivora > Hyaenidae > Proteles > Proteles cristata. The sequence continues at coordinate 334,635 of JAESUZ010001155.1, forward strand.
ACTGGGTTGTTTGTTTTTCGGGCGTGTAGTTTGGTGAGTTCCTTGTAGATTCTGGATATCAACCCTTTATCTGATATGTCATTTGCAACTATCTTTTCCCATTCCACTGGTTGCCTATTAATTTTCTGGGTTGTTTCCTTTGCTGTGCAGAAGCTGATCTCTATTTTCTTTTAATGGCAAGATGTCCCAGGGGCAAATGGAGAGGTGTCAGAGGAACCTAGACTTCACATTTTAATTACTTTCTGTCTTGTGTCTCATCCCAACCTGACTCTCTGATGTCTTCATCACATGGAAAAAACAGAGGGCCGATGGTAACCTTGTATCTCATACTAGGCATGCTGAGAGATGGATCTTTCCACTACAGTCAGCTGAAGGGGAAGTTTAGAGGATGGATAGCACATGCCTTTATCTCTTGCCCCTGTAACTTCCTCCAAGGTATCCAGGATTCAGGGCATCAGAAAAAAAAATCACACAAAGGTACAAAATTAATGTAGAAATGCAGTTAGTATAACAAATGCAGCACAGACCATTAGTACTAAATCCTAGCTCTGACAAGACATCAAGAAAACTGGCTTTACTGGGGCACTTGGGTGGCTCAGTCAGTTGAGCATCCCACTTGGGCTCAGGTCATGAGCTCGAGGTTCCCAAGTTTGAGCTGCACATCTGCCCCTGCACTGATGCTCAGAGTCTAGAGTCTGCTTCAGGTTCTGTTTCCCTCTCTCTGCCTCTCTCTTTCTCAAAGATAAATAAAAACAATGAAGAAAAAAATGGGCATTACTAAAATGAACAACTCAGGCAACAACAGATGTTGGCAAGGATGCAGAGAAACAAGGACCCTTTTGTACTGCTGACGGGAATACAATCTGGTGCAGCCACTCTGGAGAATGGTATGGGCGTTCCTCAAAATGTTAAAACTAGAACTACCCTATGGCCCAGCAATTGCACTACTAGGTATTTATCCAAAGGACACAAAAGTCAAAAGTACTTAATTGAAGGGGCACATGCACTGCAATGTTTATAGCAGCACCACCGACAAGAGCCAAAGTATGGAAAGAGAGCAAATGTCCAATGACTAATGAAGGGATAAAGAAGATGTGGTATATGTATACAATGGACTATTACTCTGCAATAAAAAAGAATGAAAATTTTGCCATTTGCCAAGATGTGGATGGAGATAGAGATATTATGGTATTATGGTAAGCGAAATAATTTGATCAGAGAAAGAAATATCATAGGATCTCATTCATACATGGAATTTAAGAAACAAAACAAATGAACATAGGGGAAGGGAAGCAAAACTAAGATTAAAAACAGAGAGGGAGACAAGCCATAAGAAACTCTTAAATATAGAGAACAAAGAGGATTTCTGGAGGGATGTTGGATAGGGGGATGGGTTAAAGGGGTGAGGGGCATTAAGGAGGACACTTGTTGGGATAAGCACAGGGTGTTATATGTAAGTGATGAATCACTAAATTCTATTCCTGGAATCATTATTACACTACCTGTTATCTAACTAGGAATTAAATTTAAAAAATATATATGATAAAAGTAAAATACAGAAACAAATTTTAAAAAGAAAGAAAATTGGCTTTAGCTCTTTCTGGATGTACTTACTTTCTCTTGGGCCTCCATGTCCTCAGCTATGAAATTAAGGATACAGATTAGATAATTCAAAGAGGTATCCCCACCTTTACATGTTCTGTGATTCCCCCTTCTGGTTTTGCCTTTCATTTTCACAGATTTGATGATGTCTGATGTTTGACCATTCTATCCACTTGTTCAACTCCAGTAGTCCACACTTCCTCACACCTCCTCCCCCTCAGACACATTCTAAGAAAGAAAGACTGAAGGCAAGAATTTTGCTAACTAACTAGGAATTAATTCTCAAGTTTAATGAAGTCCATACAAGAAGATGGGACCTAATTGTTTAATTACTTTAAAGGGAAAAATTTATTAAAAATAGTGCAATGCTATAAGGCAGAAGATCAAGAAACACCTGAGAATCTTCTAGATGTATGTTTGCTGACTCTGTTGTGGCATAAAGTTGAATATGCTTTAATACATGACTATGATTTCCTTATGAATACGTTTATCAATTTTTTAATGAGTGTTCACTTTGTACCAGTAGGAGGTGTATGTATGTATGTATGTATGTATGTGCCTCTCTATGTATAGATATAGAGCTTCAATCAGAGAGTGGGATGCTGAATCTTAGAACAGATCACTTGGCTGAAAAATGATAGTTAACAACCAAATTTATTGTGTTCTTCATATCAATGACTAGTTTTTCTCAGCTCATTACATGTTATGCACCCTGCTGCCAGGTACTATCCTAGGAAATGGGGAATACAGCAAGAAATAAGGAAAAAGGGAATAGAATAATCATAGAAGTCCTCTGTGAGGAGAAGGTATTTAAAAAGTGACTTGAAGGATGAAGAAACATGAAGAATGAGTGGGAAGGAGGCATGTGAAGTGTGCTGGGGAATGGCTGCATGTGTATACATGAGTGAACATACAATGTTGTAGGAGGCAAGAGAAGAACATTGCAAGCAGAGGTGCAAAGTGTTGAGGTAGCTTAAGAAAATTCCAGAAAATGAAAGACCCAGACCAATAGCAAAGAAGTTCAGAAACATGAAATTAATGGAAGTGCTTCCAATTAGGTTTCTTTCTTAGAATTAAGTGGAATCCTGGCTAGTAGGAAGAGAATTCTTAAGATATATGTGTAATATATGTAGCATTGTTTTTATAGAAATAGTTTTCAAAGTAAGGTACACAGATTCTTGTGGGGTGCTGACCTTTCTACCAGGGGTCTGTGGATTGACACTTCTATTCATAATAAAATTAAGGCGGCGGTCTCTATTTTTGCTGTCCTGACACTTGCATTGATGGTACAAAAGCAATAATGGGTAGCACTACTGGAACCTTAGCACAAATAAAGGCTGTGATATCAAGCTTTATTAGGTGCCAGTGTATCCTTTGTTACCATTCACCCAGAGTTTAAAAAGTCAGTTTCACCTAAGAATAGCACTGGACATCAGTCTTTTAAAATATATTGTGTGATACATAAAGCACTTCTACTGCATCCTGAAGTATGATGATTGCCCCAAAGAAAAACTTGTGCAATTGTCTGTGGGTTGTGCTAGCAGTTTTTGTTGTGAAACACTGTTTTCACTTGAAAGAATGACTAATAAATTGCCAAGTTAGAAAGAACAATGTTTCTAAGACCACATAGCTTCTGAGACAAGTTTCAAGTTCAAAGGTCTCCAAGACCACCCTTAGTTTCAATAATTTGCTAGACAAACTCAAAGAACTCACTGAAACCTGTTATACTCATCATTAAAGGTTGTTAGAGCTAAGGTGTACAGAATAAAATCAGCCAAGAGACGAGGCTTTATAGCAGGGTTCAGGAAAATTCCATACACAAAGCTTCTGTCTGTGAAGTCATGAGCAGAAGTCCTTTCTAGCATCACTCCTTTCTAGCATCACTTTGTGGCATTATGAATGGAATATTTCTAACCAGGGAAATGTACTCTAGCCTTAACATCATCTTTATTTAGGCTTGGTCACACTAACATGGTTGACTGTTCACATAGATAAACTCAACCTCCAGTCCTCTGAAGGTCAAGCTTACATGGCATGACTCAAATCCCCCTAAGCCACTTTGTGTAGCTCAAAGCCCTAACCCTAGAGCACATTTTTATTATCTGGTGGTCTTTAAGGCCCAAAGTTAAGAAAAGAGTCCTACAGACATGACATTCCAAGGGCTTGGATATTACCTCTAAGAACCCGAGGACATGGGTCAAACTTCTTTCCAGGCAAGACTAAAGTTTTTCCTACACATAAATAATCTATGGTAATTCTGACTTGGGCATTTGGCAGATCTTTTCTCAAAAATAAATAAAGCCATCCTGACACTTCAAGGAAATTAACTGACTGTATGCGTTACCAAAAAAAAAAAAAAAAAGTTTCAAGCAAACATTAGACTTTTGAAAATATGGATCTACTACCATGAGTTTGACAGTTTCCCAGTATTTAGAGACTTTTCTGGGCAGATTAGTAATGAAAGTAACCAATGTTCATTGATATGGTTTCCAGAATCTTACTTACAACTAATATTTAAGAAACTACCACTTATCAAGTTTTGGTATAATGTCATAAAAGAATATACACAATTATCTGATAAGTCTATTAAAATATTTCTCTCTTTTTCATTACCTATTAGTGTGAAGTTTGCAACTCTTCATATAACTTAACCAAAATAATACACAGTGCTCCACCATATTGAATACAAAGATAGATAAAAGAATTCAGCTCTATTCAGCTAATCCAGACATTAAAGAGCTTTGTTAAAACATAGAAGCATAATGTACTTATCAGTAATTTTCTTGTTTTTGTGAAACAATTATTTGTTCATAAATATGTTACTACATGAACATAAAATTTAGTTATTTTTAAATGAATTAAGAAATATATTTTACATTTCTCAGTTTTAATTTCTAATATAAATACTAATGGATATAACTCAATAAAAATCTGTTTGCTTCAATAATTTTAAGAGCACAAATATTTGAGAATAGCTCCTTTTTGAGCAACATTTTTTAAACTGAGCCCCATGATCTCTTAGTCACTATCGTTCCACAGTGGAGAAACTCTTGGCCATACCTAAGCAATGGTCTGCTTTTGTAAATAAAGTTTTATTGGAACACAAATATGCTCAACTATTCACATATTGCTTATGGCTGCTTCCACACGACAATAACAGAGTTGAATATTTCCAGCAAAGCTGAGTAGTTATGACAAAAATTAGTATGGCTTGCAAAACCTATAATATTTACTCACTGTCCCTTTAGAGAACAATGTTTGCCAACTCTTGATTCTGTGAGCCATGAAATTAATTTTGTGGGTTTGGACCAACATTCTTACAAAATGGAGAAAAGAATTAAAGAGGAAAGAGGAAAGACATGAAACAAATAGAAGAGATGAAATAAGAAGGATGTAACATAGTTACAGCTATTATTTTTGTAAAACACTTATTTCCATTCAAAGTGGTGTGTGTGTCTGTGTGTGTGCACGCATGTTCAAATGCAGAATATTCTCTTACTGTGGGTCATAGTAAAAAAATTGAAATCTGCGGATTTAATGTGCAAGCTAAGTACAATGAAGATTCTCAGAGATGCACTGTTAATACTGTAAACTGTTTCAAGTTCTCCAAGGCAGTATATGGCATAAAAATCCAAAATAGATAAATTGACACATTTATATCAGTCTTACTGAAGATATTCATAGATATTTATGGCAAAAACAACTTCAACAGTTTTTATAGAATGTAAATTTCCCCTAACTTTACAGATTTGGTTCTGCTTCATAGCCTGTTATTTTAAGAACTCCACAGTTAATGTCATTTTCTCTGCACATGTCATTGCAGATATGAAGTTTGTTTCTTAACCTGAATTTGGTCTTTTTGTGTGGTGTGTTATACTCTTATTGTTAATATGCAAATTACTTTGAAAGTGAATACCTTTAAAATTATTGATCAATGTTTAATAAACATACTCTACATACACAGCCCGTGAGTTACACAGTATCATGAATTTTTACAAACTGAACATACTTATGTAATGAGATAGAGTGTGGATTTTTTACACTGCACATTGGAACACACAGGAACTGAATTATTTATTGAGGTTGTTCATTTATTGAGCATGTTGTTAGGCATTTTGAGACATAAAAACATGAATAGAATTCTTCTGTGTCATCAAAAAGTTTACAATTAAGATGAAGATGAGACTTGGATATAAACAGTTAACGTGCAAGTGCATGTGCGTGCGCATGTGCATGTGTGTGTGTGTACACTGTACAGTGCAATTTTGAAATTTCATGTCAAATAGAAAGAGAAACTGCTTTGGATTCAGAGAGTTCCAGACTGAAATTGCTAGCTGACTATACCACCTGTGTGAAACCTTCTAAAATCTGTAGCACAGAGCATGGTATACTTTGTGCTACAGACTGAGTGTGTCGTCCCCAAACTCCATATGTTGAAATCTAATCCCCAGTGTGATTGTATTAGAGGACGGGACCTTCAGGAGATGATTGTCATGAGTGCAGGCTTTATGAATGGGGTTCTCATGCCCATATGAAGGAGACCTCAGAGAGTAAGCTCGCCCCTTCTGTTATGTGAGTACACAGCAAGAAGATGGTCATCTTTGAATCAGGAGATGGGCCCTCGGTAAACACCATTTCTGCTAGTGCCTTGATCTTGGACGTCCCAGCCTCCAGAACTATAAGAAATAAATGTCTGTTGCTTTTAAGGCATTTGATATTCTGTTGTAGTAGCCTGAATGGACTAAAGCCTTTTAGATGCTAAATAAAATTTTTCTCAAACTGAAGAAAATAGCAGCAGTACTTCCCAAGTTTTGTGGCTGTCTCTACTTTGTTCCTGCCTTGCAGGAAGCCTGTGTAGCAGCAATGGAGAGACCTACTGACACCATAGTGAACAGATCTGGTTAAACAAACAAACAAACAAACAAACCAAAACATTAGGCAAGAGGACTTTGGGGCTGCAACATCACCAAAGCACCTGGTTAGTTAGCATCTGTCCAAATTTAAGGTGGAATTTGGAGGAGAAATAGTTGAGAACTGCTAATTACTTGAGTTACTACATTAATTTCTTCTTTCTTTCCTCTTCATAGAATGCCAGAGTATGTTTTCCCAAACCATTTACACAGCTACACATGGCAAATTTTAGCTGCTAAAAATGCTAGCCCCTTCTCTGTCATGTCCACAATCAGGGACAATACTTATAGTAATTTGACCATCCAGGGACCACTCTGAACATTTTATCTTTTCTTTGAATATGAAATTTGAAAGCTTTCTTTGAATATGAAGAAAAGATAAAATGTTCAGTATTTTTAAAATTAAGAAGATGAATCCAGAACAAAATATTTGTATTGTATTATGTTTTATTGCATTGCCTTATACTTTCAGAGTGGTCCCTGGATGGTCAAATTGCTATAAGTATTGTATCAGTGCATTGCCAATAGAGTCCCAGTTAAACAAGAAGTAAAACCCCCTAATTACATATACATAATACCAACATCTATCCCCCATAACTCCCTCACCAATGATTACTATCAATAACGGATCATAATACTCTTTCTCTCTGTGCCTAAAGGAAGCCTCAGAATACTCATGAATACACTGATGAGCAATGGCACATAAGGGGTGTGTATGTGTACATGCACACACATACATTTTCTGTACAACTCTACTACTTGTATAGATTCATGTAAGCTTAACTTTAAAATTACAGCTTTTGCTGTACAATTTAAGTATCACAAATGAATTCCTTCTCAAAGTTCTCTCATGTTTTTGGTTGTTATTGCATATTTGACCACTTGAGCCATAAACTTGCACCAAATCTAAGTTCTTACACAAAATTCTACTATCATAATACACAGTCAATTGCCTAATCACCTACCAATACTGCCTTCTTTCTTGAAAAGAGAAATCTCTTTAGTTCAAGAATTTGATACATGAAGTACCAGGAGAGAGGTGGGGCTCTTATAGATATGAGACAGGCCATAGGACATTGTCCTGGCCAATGAGATGTAAAGAGAAGCCCATGCGGGTTTCCGGAAGGCTATCTTCTTTCCTTAAAGCATCCTCTCAGTGTTTTTAGCTTAGAACATCAACTATAACGGTCATCTTATGACTATGTGAAGTACAAACATAAGGGAAGTCCAAGAGAATAAGAATTGCCAGCCTGTACATCAAGAAACAACTCAACTGCTGTCACCAATTATCGACCAACAGACTTCTTGTTAAATCACTTTTTCTTTAAATCAATTTAAGAAAAACTTACTGTCACTTTGAAAGTGCTCTTAATCAAATCATACAGCTTGACCCTTGGTCATTACTATCAATTTCATTTTCAATTTATGCAATTGAGTAGTCGATTCCTTTACGTATAAGTAGAAAGAAGAAGAAAAAAAATACCAGTGCTATAGAGAGTTAAAAAGAAAAGGCAGGTAGGGCATGTGTGCAGTTATTTCCATGGGATCTTCAGAGTCACTCAGGAAGCTGCAGCCCTTTACCTTATGAGAGATTTCCCAAGGGCACATCATTTCAGTGATCTGATCCTTGGTTTTTCTTCTTTAACATAGGATAACAAAGTGCTTGTGGGGTATGGTATAGGTATTCCCCGGTTTTCGAAAGTTTGAGTTATGCCACTCCACTTTGCAAAAGACCTCTTTTTGCCAACCAAAAGAATTCCAAAGGGGATTTTCACCCTTATGGGAAATAGGCAAAAGCAAAGTGTTTAGCGTTGGTACTGCAGGGAGCTATTCCAGAGGCAGCGCCCCCTGCAGCAGCCAGCGAGGCACCTCCTGGATCCTTCTCCAGGGATCACACTCAGCATCTTACCTGTGAACTATGTCCCTAAGCATCTGTGCTTTACCTCAATTGCTTTAGTGCATCCCTTAGGAAGATGCATCCCAAGGTATCATCAGTAAAGCCCAAGAGAGGTTATTTTTTGGGGTTTGAGAACCCTAAAAAAAACTTCCAAATAAATTAATGGTAATTGCTTCTTTACTTGACACTATTTTATCTTACAAAAGGTTTCATTGGAGTGCTCTACCTGTGGATAGCAGGGAAAACTGTTTCTAGTGGATATGCCCAGAAAGCAATGTTGGACAGGACTCCTTCATTGTCTAACGCAGAACTTGGCACAAATGTTTAATAGAGTTTTTTGTCTGATTATACTCAAGAGAATTCAAAATGCTGAAATGGTAACTAAAGCACGTGAAGGCTCCAGACCTCTTTCTATGAAAATCCACTTTTTTTCCTATTATATTTCAACTGGGGAATTACTTTGCATGTTACAAAATGAATCTTTCACTCAAAGGAAAAATAGAAAGTGGTGATATGTTCATCAATTTGCTGGTTTGAGGGTTTGGGGTTTTCTGTTTGCGTTTGGTTCTCCATTAGCTACATGGCATCAATATCACTTTTTTCCTGAAGGGACAGATCTTACAAATCAGTTCTCAGTTTTGAACAAATATTGTAGTGAACAATGCTGCTGGGAAGAATCTTGCCTTAAGGGACTACTTATTGTCAACTAGCTTTCGGAGTAGCTGAAATAACATTGTTTTGTTCAGCTACTATCACCTTTAGCATCATGTTTTCTAAAGTATAAATATAAACACAATAGAACAAGGACACCATTGCTTTTTTTTTTTTATTATACAACCCTCCCCAGGCATGTGTGCATGCCCACACCTTCACCCACACCTTCACCCAAGTCTGACACATGAGGCCATGGTTTGAAATTATTTGCCAACTTTTCATCATCTCAGGGCGCCTGAGTGGCTCAGTTGGCTAACCATCCGACTTCCGCTCAGGTCATGATCTCAGGGTTCCTGAGTTCAAGCCCCATATCGGGTGCTGACAGCTCAGAGCCTGAATCCTGCTTTGGATTCTGTGTCTCCTTCTTTCTCTGCCCCACCCCTGCTCATGCTCTGTCTCTGTCACTCTCTCAAAAATAAATAAAAACTTTAAAAAATAAAAATTGTAAAATTTTAATCTCTCCTAATTTTGTCCCATATAAAAAATAAAAACAGTGACAGACAATAGTGTGTGTATATAGATATATATGTATACATGTATCCATATGTATGTGTATATACATACATGTATGTACTATTCTATTTCTATACATGTACATATATGTGAGTGCACGCGTATGCACATTTATGCTATTTTAAATCATTAGCACTAAAAGTAAAGCTAAATGAGGAAGGTAAGGATTAGACTTTTCATGAGAAGTAACCATCTATAACTAGTCAGACAAGAGCAGTAAGCGTGACATCTTATTTAAATTCCAGTAAGCACTTTGAGAGTAACATTTTTAACATAATTTTATAACTGAGAAAAGTGGTTAATGAAAGTTCCTCAAAAATTACATAGGAGATAAATAGCATGTTTCAAATTGAATTCAGGTCTGTCTGAATCAGTTATCTACATTATTTTTTTATCATTATTTTTTATCATTATTTTTATTTATTCGGTAATTCACTTATTCAGGTACTGCATTGTGTATCTGTTAAATAAGTATATAAAGTGTTTTCATTTAAAACTCAGATTAACTCTAGTCACTCCTGACTTCTAAGCAGAGTGGCATAATTTATATAAAGAATGATGCTCCCAAGTTACCTTTCCCAAAGAAAATTAGAAGTGAGGGGTTCCTGAGTGGTGGATCAGTCAGTTAAGCATTTGACTCTTGGTTTTGGCTCAGGTCATGGTCTCACAGTTTGTGAGTTCGAGTCCCATGTCAGGCTCTGTGCTAACAGTGAGGAGCCTGCTTGGGGTTCTCTCCCTCTCCCTCTCTATGTGCCCCACCCCCTACTCTTCTCTCTCACTCTCTCAAAAATAAATGAATAAACTTAAAAACAAAAGAAGTGAATAAAGAAAATTAGAAGTCTTTCACCCCACCCTGCCACCCCCTTCCCCCGTGGGGCTGAGAAAGATTTACAGATTACCATTATTTAGTATAGCTCCTTACTGGCCCTGTGGATTTCAGAGGCAGGTATAATGATGAGTCTAGAATGAAGTTTCTTAGCAAAATGGAGTAAAGGGAATGGAATTTCCAATACACCCAGAAGAGAGTTGTCTCAGCTTGAGCTGCCCCAACAAAATATAATAGACAGGGTGGTGTAAACAACAGGTATTTTTTTGCTCATAGTTCTTGAGGCTGAACACCCCAGATCAGAGCAGCAGTATGACTAGGTCTAGGTGAGAGCTCTCACCCTGGCTGTGGACAGCTGCCGTCTCTCTCTGTGTGGGGCTTTCTCTGGATAAACATGCACAAGGAGGAAGAAAGAGAGAGAACAAACTCTCTGGTGTCTCCCCTTCTAAGGGCACTAACCCCATAATAAAGGCTCCACCCCTATGACCTCAGCTAAACATAATTATCTCACCAAAGCCTTCTCTCCAAACACCATCACATTGGGGTTAGGGCTTCAATGTATTGATTTGCAAGGGGGACAAAATTCAGTCCACAGCAAGTTGGACCAAAAGGAAAAATGCAGAGAGATCATAGAATCATAGAGAAATTAGAGGGACAAACAAGACGGTGGGAAATAAATCTATTTTTTTAAGTGGGAGGGGCAAATTAAGAAAATCCCCCTGGCTGAAATGAACAAAAGTCTGCTAAGAGTTGGAGTGCCTGAGTTTGAGACTCATGACTTTTTATGGTGGGTGTTATAATTCTTTTCTTTTGCCTCAAATTCAAAGATTGCCTTATCTGATGATGTCATGGGGAATGTTCTAGGGAAAGGGATTATGTGATTGGCAATGCCAAGATCTAACTGTGGAGAAAACAAGGCAGACTATGTATCCAAGAAGCAGGAGCTCAGGAATGGAGGGGGAGTTATAACTGACTCCATTCCCCCTTTCCCTAACCCCTAAATCTCTGGAGGGTTTGCAAGAGGACTTGCAGTTTACAGTGTGTGTTCCATAGAATTCATCTGACTTTCCAAAGGTGTGGTACTTTGACATTTGAGTTTAACAGATGTTTCTTGAGTACTAGTATTTCTCCAGCATAGTGATATTAGACCCACTGGGCAAGTCTGGGGAACTTTCAAGGAGCTTTCATAACACAGAGTGATATCAGCTAAACAAAGATATCATATAACCTTATGACTATTTCAGCAAAATAAGGACAATGGAGTTTATAATTGCATTATAGTGGGAGAATTAGTTGCATAGCACTGTCATAGCAAAGTACCACATATGGGTGGCTTAAGCAACAGAAACATATTGTCTTAGTTCTGGAAGCTAGAGGTTCAAAATCGATGTCTGCAGGGTTGGTTCCTTCTGAGAGCAGTGGAGGAATCTATTCCAGGCCTTTGTGCTTGGCATGTAGACATCTTGCATATGGGACAGAGATAACTCTTTTCTCTCTGTGTTTTCAATTCATCTTCCTTCTATGTGTATCTATCTTTGTGGCCAAAATTCCCCTTAATAAGAACATTAGTCACCTTGGAATACAGCCTATCTTACTGACCTCATTTTAATTTGATTACCTCTGTAAATACCTTATCTCTGGGTAAGGTCACATCCTGAAGTACTACTGGATGATAAGACTCCAACATATCTATTAGGAGAGGACAAAATTCTACTCATAACAGGAAACACAACTTCAGGAAAACATCCTGTATTAAGAAAGCTCCTTGGAAGGACCCCAAATTAATTCCATTGTACAAGACAACCTATGAACGTGGGAAATAAAAAAATGGCAATGTAGCAAGGTATTAATGGATGGTAGGAGTAATTTCTTTACTTTCCCAAAATTGCAAGGGAATCATTTTTCCTGAAATATAGCTCAACCCAAGAGTTTCTATAGCACTGAAATAATTTTATGTTCTACCAAATGGGACATATTTGAAGAGACAACATCCATCTGAAATTCAGATTATGGCTGGTTTATTGAAACACAAGTCCTGTTATTTTATAATGATGCCCTGGATATTGGAGCTTCCTAAGTGAGCATTCTGACTATATTTTAGATTCCTAGGAATTTTCATTTTTGCATTTAGTTCTTCTAATCAAAGATCATACCATTTAATTTCTGAGATTCTGCTTTTTCTTTAAGAATTTGTTTTTAATGTTTTTGTTTATTTGTTGGTTTGTTAATTGAGAGCATGCATGAGTGAGGGAGAGGCAGAGAGAGAGAGAGAGAGAATCCCAAACAGTCTCCCCACTGTCAGCACAGAGCCCCATTCAAGACCTAAATGCACAGAACCGTGAGATCATGACATGTGCTGAAATCAAGAGTCAGACACTTAACCAACTGAGCCACCCAGGTGACCCTCTGAGATTCTCCTCTTCAAGTTGAAAGTTGAAGTTTTATGATTAAAGTTTTATGACTATTGTAAAACTTTACAAAACAGGGATATAGTAGTATAGGCAAATTCTTTTTAAAGTATGTGTGTGGTAAGACTAAGCTTCAATAATTTTGTGTCTTTTAAAATATACTTTTTATTTCTTCTTTTCTGCAAAGATGGTAGTAGCTCTTTGTCTTGGATGCATAAGAGCAGTCGTGTTTAAAATGCTAAAGTTAAAAATTTGCATTATAATGAAACTGGTAACTGTCCAATGTCATATTCTAAATCACAAAGTTCAAGCATTCTATGGTCAGGGGCAAAAAGTCAAATTTTCTATGTAAGATAAAGAGTTGAAAAAATCATAAAATTCAAATGTCTTTCATTATAATTTTTTAAATAGGTCTATCTCATATTTTCTTATTTCTACATTGTCTTCATCAATGTAAGCCTGTGACATAAATTTTAATACATGATTTATGGTTACGAATTCATTTTTTCATTCTCATTTATTATGGGGTGTCACATTTTATCACACCTGCATTTAATCATCTCCTGTCTGCATATTAATGGTTACAAATATGATACCTGTGTAGACCCAGGGAGCCAGGAGCTTAGCTGTCTTAGAGTGTAATGGTTGAGTGCCTTGAAAAGTGGGGTTGGAAAGAAAAAAACTTTAGATGTCTTTGTACATGCATATGCATTACAGAATAACTCATGTAGTGAAAAAGAGGGTTTTCTACTGTGTAAAGTCAATTTGTGTAAATTGATTTTTCATAAGCCCCCATAATTTGTACATCCATAACTGTACTGAACGTATAATAAGGCTTGTGTCAAAACCAGGTAAGATCATAAACAAGACATTACTAAGTTTTAGTGTCAAGTTTAGACCAATAGGAAAAACACTAATGCCCTCAGGTGCATTCATTCACACTGACACACCTTAGGTATTAATGGCTAAAATACATAAGTGAAAAGGCATGTTTTTAGGACTTTAGAGTTGATCTGAAGTTGACATGAGGTTTTTGAGAATTGAGAAGGGAATTTGCAATTAAAGATGAGTAGGGAATCTGCAGCTATTAAAGTATAGATAGGTGCTTGACAAAAAGTAGTGCTAAGTAATATGCGTTGATTACTGAATAAGTATTTTATCTTTACTTGCCAGCAACTAGTACCTGGGAGTTGCATCTGGCATGAAAGCACATTAAGCTGCAAGGTCATCCATAGGGATGTTACGGTGAGAGAGGTGTGGGGGAGGAACTGGGCTGAATCCTACTAACTACAAGACAAAACAAATCATGGGCAGAGCATCAGGTGCAAAGAACAAAACCAAACCAAGATCAATGAAAAGCCACACATGCTTAGGAAGAAAAGGAATTATGGTAAGCTTGGGGTAGGGAAAGGTAATTGGAGAAGTAAAGTACAGAATACTAATGGAATGAGAAAAAAATTAAGTCTGTGACCAGTGACAGAGAGTGTGTAGCTGACTATGCAAACTGGGGTTAAGCTTGAGGACTTCAAGACCCCATGAGGAGGAATTGGACACACGATCGGTTTTGCAGTACAGAAACAGAAATGTGACAAGCTGTCACCTTTGGCCTTGAAGATGGGAAGCCTGTCCTAACCCAAAGAAAACCAGAAGACAGAATCATGGAAGACAATGTGAAAGTGTTGAAATGTAAAGATAAGAGAGGGTGGTTTGTCATGAATGATCTGTGTAGCCTCATTTAAGGATTGAGAATAAAGGCACAGTAACCCCTGTTTTCAAAATAGGATATTGATCTTGAAATAAGTTGGACCACCTTCCAAAATTGTTGTTACCCTAATTTCTGATGTTATTCAAGTTTCTGAAGGAGAAAACCTTCAAAATAAAGACTTTATTCTTGAAAAATAGGGTCCCTAGCCTATCTTCCTTTGATTTTTTCTGTTCTTTTAGGCAAAACTTTAAGGTTAAAACCTCAGAGTAATAAAACAAGGCTTATGAAGCTGATAAAGCCCTCCACTTATAGGAATGCAGATTTCTGAGGGAGAGGAAAATTATGCTTTCCCAGAGATTCTTACTAATTATTTCTGCCTTTTCAGACATGATGAAGTTCACATGAGTAATAACTCCTATCTTATGGATGTTAACAAAGTCAACAATAGCTTTGCAAGGAAATAAACACAATGAGAAATTTCAACAGCTGTGTGGAGGAAAAGATACACTTGTACTCTCTTTGTTGGAAATACAAACTGGTTGAGCCACAGTGGAAACAGCATGGAGGTCCTCAGAAAATTAGAAGTAGAATTATCATATGACCCAGTAATTACCCCAGTAATTGGGTATTTTCCCCAAGAATACAAAAACACAAATTTGAAAAGATACATACACACCTATGTTTATTGCAGTGTTATATACAATAGCCTAATTATGAAAGTAACCTAAGCATCTATGGATAGTTGAATAGATAAAGAATACATATATATGCAATGGAATACTACTCATCCACAAAAAAAAGAATGAAATCTTGTCATTTACAACAACATGGGTGAACCTAGAGGGTATAATGTTAAGTGAAAAAAGTCAGAGAAAGGCAACTATGATATGATTTCACTTAGGTGTAGAATTTAAGAAACTCTCAATAATAGAGAAGAAAATGATGATTATGACAGAGAAAGAGGCAGGGAGATGGGTGAAATAGGTGAAGGAGATTAAAAGTACACTTGTGTCAAAACATTAAAGTTTCATGAAATAAAAGTAGGGCACATCATGGTCCAATGAGCCTGAATGTGGTCAACACAGGAGAGAAGTCTAGAAGAACACACTGGAGTTTTATGGCTCAGGTGATAAGTGGCCTAAAACATGTCCAATCACATTTCATTGGCCACATTTAGTCAGGTGGTCCATATTAACTATAAGGGAGAATGGAAAACTTTAGTGCTGCTAAGTGCAGTGGAAGAAAATGTTACAGTGTTAGAAAAATAGCATTTTCTCCATTATACTACCTGTATCCTCAGCCACCGTCCCTTCCTTCTCCTCTCCCTTTCTCTTCTACTCTTCCTTCTCTCCTCTTCCTTCTTCCCTCCCCTCTCTTTCCCCTCCTCTTGTCCTCCCTGGCCGTATTAATTCCCTGCAACTAGCTGCTGATCCTGCCAATTTTGTTTTTAAAAATAAAGCAAAACACAACAAAACTGTATTAATGATAGACAAATTTCCTTCTCCAGCACCAGAAGCTTCCTTGAAATCCAGAAGCCTATGTCAAACTCTTAAATATCTTCACTTAGCTGTTTCATAGCCATTTTAAACTTAGCTTGTTGAAACATGACTAATGATTGGCCCTGTCCCCAAACCTGGTCCTCAGTCATGTTTCAGCTCTGTCAATGGCAATATCATTAACTTAGGCCCACTCTTAGAAAGTTCCAGGAAAATACTTCTCTTCTCTTCTCTCTCTCTTCACCCAGTTCAACTTTTTCAAGTTCACTCATTCTTCAACTTTGAGTTAGACCCTAAATCTGAGTCCTCTCCTACCACTTAGTTCACCACTATTATCTCTCACCTAGATTAGTGTAATGACCTCTTCACTGTTTTTTTTTTTTTAAACTTACCCCTTGATATTTATTTTCAACAGGCTATCCAAAGTAATCCTATTTAACCTTAGTTTAGGATATATTACTCTCTTTAAAAATCTCAGTAATGTTTTCCCCACATTGCACAGCCCTCAGCCTTAAAATGGCCTCAGGCCACATGTCCTGGCTCCTCCCTGCCTCTTCAACCTCAACTTCTACCATTGCCCCTTAGCTCATTCCACCCTGCCTGTCTTTCAAACACATAAAGTCTGCTTCCACGTCAAGGACTTGAGACTCACTTTTCTCTCTGCTTGGATAGCTCCTCTCTCTCCCAGATATCTGCATGGCTCTCTCCAATCCTTGAGGTCTTAGCTGAAATGTCATCCTATTAAAAATGGTGCCTCAAAAATCCTATATAAAATTACAGCCATTCCCTACACAAATCTGGGGTTTTTTTTTTTCCTGTTTTACCTGATTATTTTCCCTCATTCTATTTATCACCAAAGCATGTATTACTTATAATGACTTTCTAGAGAGCCCTATATAAAATTGTAACCCACAAACTTCTTTCTCCTGCATGCTACTTAAACATTTTTTTCCTTATAACACTTATCATCAAAGAACATATTATTTAATTGGTTGTTTGCTTGATGTATTAATTTTCTACAGTTGGTGTAACAAATTACACACTTAGTAGCTTTAAAGCACAAATTCATTATCTGACAATTCTTTAGGTCAGAAGTCTGACATGGACTTCATGCTGGAATCAAGATGTTGGCAGGGCTAGAATGTTCTTCTGGAGTCTTTAGGGAAAAATCTGTTTCCTAACTTTTTCCAGCTTCTCATGGCTGCCTGTATTCGTTGGCTCATGGCCTCCTATCATTTTCAAAGCCAGTAATGTCTGGTTGAGATGTTCACATATCACACAGTTCTGACTCTGGAACTTCTGCCTCCTTACTCCACATTTAAGGACCCCTGTGATAATCCAAGATGGTCTCCCAATCTTAAGGTCAGCTGATCAACCAACTTATTTCCATTTGTAACCTTAATTTCCCTTTGCCATTACTTGATGTATTCACAATTTCTAGGGTTGAAATGTTGTCATAACTGGAAAGAGGAGAGCATTATTCTGTCAATGATACTTGGTTATTGTCTCTCTTCCTGGCCCTCAAAGATTCTCCGTGTTGGGAGGATACAGATTGTGGTTCTCGACTGCCCTTCTGCAGCTGGACTGCTAGGTTTATATTAGCAGTCCATTAAATATTTGTTGGATAAATAAAATAGCAAATAACAGGAGCAAGAGGAAGAAACTCTAAGATGTAAACCAACTTTTGAATTCTCACTGGCAGGAGTTGCCTAAAGCCACGTTATCAAAGTGTGGTCTGTGGACAGGCAACATTGATGTCATCTCAAAAAGGGTCAGAAATGCAGAACCTCAGCCCCCGCCCCCCAACCTGTTGATTGACATTTTTTAATATGTTAAATTTTTTCTACTTCATATTTAAGAAAGAGAGAGAGTGTGTGAGTTTGAGAGAGAAGCAGAAGCAGAAAGAGAGAGAATCCTAAGCAAGTACCACACTCAGTGCAGTCTAACTTGGGGCTATTCCATGACCCTGGGATTATGACCTGAGCTAAAATCAAGCATTAGCCCCTCAACTGACTGAGCCACCCAGGTACCTCAAAATTGGCATTTTTAATAAGATCTTCCAGTAATGCATAAGCCATGCTTGAGAAAGAGTTACCTAACAAATATACAATTAATCAAATGACACATCTCCAGGAATTTACAGAGGTCTTATTCTCTGTGTTCAGGATGTTGAATGACTGGACACTCATTACTACTGATCCAACCACACACATATGCCCCATTTGCTCTTCCCCATGTACTACATCATCTGGTCCTTTGAAGTAGTAGAATCCAAAACTTGGATTACTATTGTTGATAAGCTTCACACACAAAACTACAAAACAAAGCCTAATAACCTCTACACCATTGCAGTATAAAGAACAGTGACCAAACCCAAAAGGCACGCAGCATATAACTGCTTTCCTGAGGGGGCAAAAAATTAAATACCATTTTCTTAAGCTTTTTTAACAACAAAAGCTGGCAGGAGACTTTTAAAATACTGCTGTGTTTCATCAAGTCTTTTTGACTGCTACAGAGGATAAGGCTTGCTTTTTTATTATTGATTATTTCAGCTATGTGTATAAGTATGTATTTTAAAAACACAAGCAGCAAAAGAAGAATAGGTAATTAGGCAATATAACAACAAAACAATTTTTTATTTTATTTGGCTCACAATGGGACTGAATATATTTTGTAAGAAAAAAGTGATTACATTACTTTAAATGAATTGATCGTTGTGGCCTGAACTCTGTAGCTTTTGGCTTCCTCCTTAGTAAATGAAACAATAAAAGATTTCTCAAGCCTCCTCTTGAAACTCAACGCCTTGGTTTCAAGACACAATTTGTTCTCTATCATAAGACTAAATCCATCTCTACCTCCAGAAAGGCATTTCCTCTTGAAAGAAGGCATATTAAATGCTGTATCTTCTCCCCAACTTTTAAATACTAAATTACTAAAATTCTTTTGAATGAGAGGAATTCTAGCCCAATGCCAGAAATCTAAATACATACATACACACACATGCACACACACACACAACTATAAGCATACTCATTATAATCCTTTCTTACTTTCCACTGTTCTGCTATAATCTAATCTAGTTGGGGCCAGCTGACCAGCTGAGGATCTGCATATCTAAACTAAGTTTGTCTGAGTCAGTCCCCAAGATGAAGTTTGGCTGCAGTTTGAGCTTTGTCTCTCTGGGACTGTGGGCTACCTGGGTCATAGGCTCTTCAAGATGATGGCAGAGGCAATAAAAAGACAAGAGATGGCAAAGTGCTGTCTGATGATATCCAAAGAGATCAATTTCCTAGCATGGGGAATACTTAGTGCCACAATTTTTAGAAAGTTGACAGATCTGCTCATAGGTATGTCAGGTACCACCCAATGTCATCTCAGTTTCCTTATTCATAATGGCACTGAAGGACTGTTTTTGGAAATTACCTGTGGAAATGCCTTAGACCCATCTACCTCTCTATTACTTTAATAGCAGTTTTGCATTCAACGTAATAAATATGAAATCTCAGTGTAATCTGTCTTGTTATCTCTCAGTTGCTACTCACAGCATGGTATGCATGAAATAAAATCTTTGAATTCAAATAAACACATATTAGAATTCATTCTGCATTGTCTACTGCATGTGAGATCACGGTCAATTATTAGCAATAAGCCTTGAAGAAAATTTCTTCCAAAGTCAGCAAATAATGGCTTTCTCACAATTATTTCAAATAGTAAAAGGAATAATATTTTATTTGTAAATCACTTAGCACTGCATCTGGCACATTAACACAGGTAAAAACTGGTAGCTCTCTTTACCTCCAATTAAAAAAATTTACAACCATAAAAATGATTAGTGTGTCCCATGCATATTTTTTGGTAATAAGTGGAGTCACCTCATCTGTGTATGTTAAGTTGTAAATACCTTGAGTAAGCTTATGCTATAATATTCATTTGGTAAGAAACAAGCAAAATGCTGAAATTCAATAATGTTTACAATGTGTTTTCCCTTTCAGATGTGTATTCAAAGGCTAATGAAGTCTTTTTGAAGTCCGATTGTCTTCCTAAACCTGTCATATCATCAGGAATGAGTCAGATTTTATTCTGCTTGTTGTTGTTTTTTTTCAGGTTTTTTGCTTTGTTTGTTCGTTTTATTTTGTTTTGTTTTTTGAGAAAAACCTCATCTGGTGATTATGGACAGATGCAAGTCCATAAAATAAAATTTTAAAAAATTAATTCCATTAGATGCAATATTAGGCCATATAGTGTTTCATCAGTTGCATTTTAACAGAGATTTTTGTTGAAATGCACTCTAGACAATCCAGAGATGCTGATGACCATATGCTAAACTCCACAAGGCACAGTGAGAGGGGCTCATGTGCTTGTTAAGGACATGCCAGGCCATCAGCAACATATGTGTTGGATGGCTTCATAACACACATGCTCTCAAGAGGGAATATATGTGAAAAATCATAGTCTGAAGGAGGGATCTGCATCTTCTCTCACACAATTGGAAAGATTATAGTTTAAGATACACAGCTTTTTCTTGAGCTACATAGAGAGTTTTTCAGGCATCTCTTCAGATATCTTCAGAAAGAACATCAACTTTGTTCCTTTCACACTTTGCCCATCCTTGGGTCATATGGGAGTGTGATGAGAAATTACTGTCCATGTTTATGCAGATATCATCATCATCATCATCAATGTCAGGTCACAATTTACCTAATTTATGCCATCTGGTTTGGTGACCCTGATACGTGCGTGACTGACTGTATTTAATCTTCAGAGCCCCACTATATTTCTATCCCCATTATACAGATCAGAAAATTACAGAGATTAGGTAGCTTCCTCAAGTCACATAGCTAATAGATGGTGGAGACTGGCTTTTGATACTGACTCTACAGCATAGGTTCTTATCTGCATCTCATATGTGAATAAGTGAAGAGTATGCACATTTTGAGAAATTTTATGGATAATATTGTGAAAGTTGAATAAGTATACATGATAGTTTTGTATCAGAACAATTAATCTTACACAACTTCAGAAATAAGATTGCATCTGTCTTTCATGTAAATCAAAGCCAAGACTTGTATGATGGCTCCATGGTCAGAAGACATCGTGAGATCTTGCCTTTCTACTTCAACATTCCTCTTTTAGTACTCTCGTCCTTACAAGCCAATATAATTTGAGCACTCCAGCCAGCAGATCCATACTAAAGGTGTCAGAGAGGAGCAAAAAGGCAAAGAAGGAAACATCATCTTTTCTAGTATTCTTGATGGCTGCACCTCATAGAACTTCCAGTGAGGTCTTTCCTGATGGCACATGTCCTCACCCAGGTTCAAGAAACTTTGGCGAATATGCCCTATTATATGGGCAGCAATGTTCCCAGTAGGAAAATATAATTGTATAACTAAAGATGAGAAGGAGAATGGACATTGGAAACTCTTAGCAATAGATACTTCAAAATTTAAATACTCCAAAAATAATACAAAATATAACTTAGAAAATATTAACATTTCTATATTAGGGATAATCTGGATGACCAGTTTATATTAAAAAATATTTCCAAAAAATTTCAGGGCTCACAGTTGTATTCCTACTTAAAAGGTTGTCAATTGCAGCTTTTCCTCACTGGTTTCTTGAAGCTCAGCCACCATCATGAACAACACAGTAACTATCCCAACCAGGAAGCGCATGACCAACTGATCACTTCAGCAGCAACAAATGGTCATTGATGTTCTTTGTCCTGGAAAGGCAACAGTACCTAAGCAGAAATTTGGGGGAAAAACTAGCCAAAAGGTAGCAGACTGCACCAAATATCATCTTTGTATTTGGGTTCAGAAGCCATTTTGCTGGTGGCAAGACATTTGGCTTTGGCCTGATTTATGATTCCTTGGATTATGTGAAGAAAAATGAAGCCAAACACAGATGTTCAAGGACATGGCCTATATGAGACAAAAAAGATTCAAGAGGGGTACCTGGGTGGCTCAGTCAGTTAAGCACATGACTTTGGCTCAACTCATGATCTCATAGTTCATGTGTTCCAGCCCCGCATGGGGCTCCGTGCTGACAGCTCAGAGCCTGGAGACTGCTCCAGATTCTGTGTCTCCCTCTCTGCCTCTTCCCCTGTTGCACTCTATCTCTCCCAAAAATAAATAAACATTGAAAAATTTTAAAAAAAGAAAAAGATTCAAGGAAACAGTAAAAGGGACATAAGAACAGAACGAAGAGAGTCAGGGGAAGTGCAAAAGCGATCATCAGTGCTAGCAAAAAGTAAGCTAGAGACTGGGTAACAGGAGTAAAGACCCTTCAGCTGCTTTATCTGTGGTGATTGTACAGATTTGTCACAAGAGGATTAATAAACTAAGAACTTTAAAAAAAATGTCAGTCACAAATAGCACCATTTTAATTGTTGGGCAGTAATGAAAGAATTGTGGCAATTCTACTATATGAATGATAAACACACTCCAAATGAACGTCAAGTTACATCACACCACACAAAAGGAACAACAGTTTTGTACTAATTTGAATAGAGAAAAATGATCACAGTTTCAATTCCTCCATTGTGTATGACAGAATTGACATTTCAATTGCAAAACAACCTACATCGTAGCAATTCCATGGCAAGCAGGGACTTTATTTCAGCAAAACAGTATCACCTGTCAAGAAAAATCCATGCTTGTTTAATGTGATTTTTATTAATGTTCATATTTTTTGTATTTAATTATAAATTTGTGGTTTTATGGCTATTTATTAGCTATAAACCCATGGATTTTCTAACTAGTTTTATGTTTATTACATAAATCTGAGAGCAAAGTTAATTTATATCAGCATGGGTTATGTTCTTTCCCCTCTTCCTTTTAAACAAGTTCATTTACACGTTATTCAAATTTCTGAAACACAGACAAATAAAAAGTACTTGGTAAATGTAAATAATCACTTGAAGTGGTAAAGTCAAGTTTACTTCCCAGTCTCTTCAAAAACAGACCCATTCACTTCACACTATGCTGCATGATCTCCAGTCTGAGATTAATTGACACTCTTCTCTCTAATTCCCTCTTCTCAGCATCCATCATTTCCTTCGTGTCTCCAGTGTGCTAGTGTCATTGATCAGGAAAGGTTTAATACCAATATTCTTGACTTCTCACTTTGAACCCTTATAAAAGGCAGGGGCTGTGGGAGCCCATTTGGACATTTTATAAAAGGGTGATTGATGGGGGTGCCTGGGTGGCTCAGTCAGTTAAGTGTCCAATTCTTGATTTTGTCTCAGGTCATGTCCTCACAGTATGAGAGATGGAGCCCCATGTTGCACACTCCATTGGCACAGAGTCTGCTTGTGATCTCTCTCCTGCTCCTCTTCTCCTCTCCTGCTTGCATACTCTCTCTCTCTCTCCCCCCGACCCCCGCTCTCAAAATATATAAATAAACTAAAAAAAAAAAAAGGGGTCATTGATGGATGGACTGACTTCCCTATGAGGGAAAGCACCAAGGATGAGTATAAATATGTCTGTAGCCTGGGCAGAACTTCCTCCAAGGAAAGGACTGAATGGAACAGTGTTTAAAAGTCAAATCATTTAAATTTGTTGCAAGATGGTACTGGGTTGGCGGAAGTTTTTGCCAGGCTTGCTTTACAACTCAGCCTCCCCCTCTGCCCCACCCTGCTTCCTTCGCCTTCCGTTTACATGTGATGATGTGTAAGAGACATCCTGTTCACCGGGCTGCATCTCATCATCTGGGGAGCCCTAGCTGTGGTCTTGAGTAACTACTGTGTTGCAGGTGCTAGGTTGCTATTTTTTTTCTCCCACAATTAGTTTGTTTCCTCTGATTCTCTAGCAATCTTTTTACACTACAGAGTGTATTATATTCCCATTTTACATCTAGGGCTAGTGAAAATCAGAGAAATCCACTTACTTAATCAAAGTCACACAACTGATGTTACAAAGCCAGAATGAAGTCAAGATTCACTTCCAGTAGCCCAGCACTCTTTATTGTATTCATTAAAAAAAATAAAAAAACCTCATGGATGATTTAATGAGTGTTTAATATATGCCAGACACTGTGCTAGCTCTTGGGTGGGTAAATAATGGGAACAGAAATATGTTATGCCACCTCTCCAAAACTTACAGTCCAGTGGGGAAAGTAGACATTTCACAAATTATAAAATTACAAGAAATTAACAACTTGTATCTAAGAAGAGGCATATCTGGTCAGGATAATCTGGAAAGGGGAGCTTTGAACAACTGCTTCTAATGAAAAAAAAAATGACATTCCATCTGCTATCTCAAGGATGAGTAAGACTTATCTAGGCAAATAAGAAAGGAAAGGATATTTAAGACAAAAAAATAGGATGCACAAAGGCCCTGTGACAGAGGTAGTATAGTTTAAAAAAAAAAAAAAGGTGTCTAGAACCAGAATCACAGAGAAGGGATAAAGTGATCTGAAATGAGACCTGAGAGATATAGATGAAGGATAAGGAAGCCTACCTAAGATGTTTTATCTTTATTCTATCAATAATGTTAAGATATCCAATAATTTCAAAAGCTACCTTTGCATTGTGAAGAGATTACTTTTCTTCAGAACAAGGTAAAGATATTGGAGAGGGTGAGAATAAATGTTAAGAGGCAATCTAGAAGTCCAAGCCAAAGATGTCAAGAGCTCAAGATGGAGAGACCAGATGGAGAAGACAGCCAAAGGGGTCAACACAATGGAATGGGGATATGTCATGCCATACACAAAGTGTGACATTTTAAAGTTATTGGGGTGCCTGGGTGGCTCAGTTGGTTAAGCATCCCACTTCATATCAGGTCATGATCTCATGGTCCATGAATTCATGACCTGTGTCAGGCTCTGTGCTGATAGCTCAGAGCCCAGAGCCTGCTTCAGATTCTGTGTGTGTCTCTCTCTCTGCCCTTCCTGCCAACATTAAAAAACTTATAGAGTTGATGAGGTGCCTGGGTGGCTCAGTTGGTTAAGCGCCTGACTTCAGCTTAGGTCATGATCTCACTGTTCATGGGTTTGAACCCAGCATCAGGCTCTGTGCTGACAGCTAGCTCAGAGCCTGAAGACTGTTTCAGACTCTGTGTCTCCCTCTCTCTCTGACCCTCCCCTGTTCAAGCTGTTTCTCTGTCTCTCTCAGAAATAAATAAAACATAAAAAAATTATGAAAATTGAAAGTTATCTATATGCCATTGGATGATTTTAGTGACAATTTGGTTGGTAAGAGCACAAAATCTACTGCAGGAGACAAAATGCACTAGAAGGGAAAAGAAAGCTAAGCTAATAAAGCCATACACTCACAAAGCCTAAAGAGACTGAATCAGATAAATCATATAAATAACCAGTCTTAAAGAGGGGTAATAGCCATAGTTTTTCTTCCTGGTCCACAACAAAAATATGTTCATGCATCCTCATATTATGTGGATTTCTTAAAGTTTCCTTCTTTTTCAAAATCACGGTTGCCTATTTTATAATGGATCCTCTATAAATATGAAGTCTGTTCTTGATACTCTTTGTCCCATCTTTGGCCACTAATTTAGGAATCGCATAACCCATTTTACTGCGTAGGTAACAGCCTTGCTGTAAAATTAGGACCCCACACACATCACTTAAAGGATGAAAGGGCATGTTTATAAAACCCCTCTATGGATATCAATAATTTTTGTATCCTGTACGTTACTTATGAATTTTTCCATCAGGCTCATCAAAGTGTTTGCATTTTCAAGTACTTTAAAGATTGTTTGTTCTTAGAAATTAGGTTTTATTTCATTAAGGCATGTAACAAGGTGGCTAAAAGCCTTTCATTTTGAAAGCAGCAGTCACCCATAAACTAACATGAGGGGTGTCTCAAAGAGATAAATGAGCATTTCACCCAGTAAATATGGCACTTTGCTCTCAAGACATGAACTTGATCATTTCTCACTTCCCTCTTGTCTCTTCCTATTCTGGTCTTTCCTCTACATGGAACTGGATTTATCTTTACAAATCATTCTAACCATGCCAGGCTCATGCTTGAAATCCTAGGATGGCTGTCCACTTCCTACAGAACGGAGTGGACATTTTAGTTTGGCAATTAAGACTCTTCAAAATCTGGTTCCAAGCTATGTCTTCAGCGTCATCTCCTGCCATAACCCCACCCCCAGGCACACTATGCTCTCCTTCCAGAATTGCTCATGGGCTCCCCAGCAGAACATGCTAACATACACCTCCTTGGTTTTGCAGATGCTGTTCCTTTCATCTGGAATCCCTTCCCTTTTATTCTCTTCTGGAAAATACTTACTTACAATTGAAGACCTGTTTCAAGTGTCACCTTCCCCAAAGAGACTTCCTGAGTGCCCACAGAGTTACTTATTTTCCTCCTATTTCAAAAAAGCTTTGCAAATATTTCTATCACTGCCATCATGATATTTTGTGATGGCCTCTTTACTTGCCTGTCTTCCTAAAGTGCTTTTAAGTGGGTTATAGAATTTGAGGAAGATACAACATATACAGATTAAGACTCTACTTTTGTTGTTGTTTGCTTGTTTTTAACAGGGATATAGAACCAATGCAAGCAAATTGCTACAAGCAAAGTGGCAGCACAGAGCTGCAAACACGTAGCTTTCTCATCATAACCTACGTTGCCAGCCATGTCAGCCAAGGCAGAAACATCCCATAAACACTTGGGGTTTATAGAGAGAGAGGCTTAAAATATAGGAAGTCTTGGGGGTGCCTGGGCAGCTCAGTCATTTAGGCGTCTGACTCTTGATTTAGACTCAGGTCATGATGCCATGGTTTGTGAGTTTGAGCCCTAAATTGGGCTCCACATTGATAGCACAGAGCCTGCTTAGGATCCTGTCTCCCTCTTTCTGCCCCCTGCCCCCATGCATATATGCTCGCTCTCTCTCTCTCTCTCTTAAAAATAAATTTAAAAAAATGGGTAGGAAAACTTGCATGAACCTATACATTCTCAAAACTTACTAGGTCAAAGTAGTGCCTAAACATACTGTTTTCCTAGCATTTGCATTACATGCAGTGTTACAGAGGGAAAGCAGAGAGAGTTCTGGCAACAAGTTCTGGAACAATATAGAGGTTATTAGCCATGACCTTCAGATAGGAAAGATCTGGTTTTGAGTGCCATGTCTCTCACATATTAGCCCTTTGATTTTTTAGTGCAAGTTACTTAAATGTTCTGATCTTGCGAAATATGGATTAAAATAACTACCTTGCTGGGCGACAGAGGACCCGGCAAATAAAAGCTCACTTAGCCTCACAAAGAGGCTTATTATGAAAGGAATACTATGCTCCAGAGAACAAAGGATCACCCTTCTAATCTGTGTAATAGTTACTAATTTGCTGTGAACAGGGATTGAAACTAAAAGGATATATCTAGCCTATTTTTTTTTCTCAGAAGCTTTGCAAAACCAATTCAGTATCATTTCCAGACTGGTTAATTAGTATCTGAGACAAATTGAGGGACTCTGCTGTTTGGCTGAATTTTCAAAAAAAAAATTTTTTTTAATGTTTTATTTATTTCTAGCAGAGAGAGAGAGACAGCATGAGCAGGGGAGGGTCAGAGAGAGAGAGAGAGAGAGAGTTACAGACTCTGAAACAGGCTCCAGGCTACGAGCTGGCAGTCAGCACGGAGCCCGACGTGGGGCTCGAACCCATGAACCACAAGATCATGATCTGAGGGAAAGTCGGACCCCTAACTGACTAAGCCACCCAGTTGCCCCTGTTTGGCTGAATATTCAAAAAGGTTTGCTTTGTTTAGAGCTCCAGGACACAAGATACACTTAAAACATATACACACCATATACTTAAAAACAAGACTCTGAAGAGTTGACAGTTGCCTTCTTCCTTAAGAGAAGGACTTCCTTAAGTCCTAAAGTGTCCCAGAGAATATGGAACTGTAGAAAGTTTTACATCTTTTAAAATCTAAGAACCTTGATACTGTTCAACAGCTTGTTGAAACACTGTCAATATGTTCAGATTGAACTCTGGATTATGATAGTAGGAGATAGGGAAAAGCTTTGGGATTATAGTGCGTTTCTCAAATCACACTGTTATTATTGTCAGTGGCAGACTGCTTTTCCTAGGATGTCCTACCTGGAGACCTAATTTACATAAGAGAGAAAATGGAAGCTTCCCATCTGTGAAACAACAGGCTCTTTGTCTCTGCTCTCTTGAATTCTCCCACTTCCCTGCTCCTCAATTCCACACACAGAGGACCCCTTGGGTACAGGCTTTAACAGGCACCTCAGAGCAGAGTGTGAATATGTCCAGTATGTGGGGAGAAGCACGGATTTCAGAGTCTAAGTGATTAGGACTGCAGGTCTGTCACCATCACCCAAAACATGTTTACTTTACATGAATATCTTTTTCTCTCTAAAATCCAGTGTCTTCTTTATAAAACGTGAATAGGGAGGGCTGTTTTCTATTTGTTTCTTTGTTTTACAGAATTGTTATAATAACTGAATAATCTTAATAATGACAGCCAACATATATTGAGGGCTTATTGGTGTCAAGAACTGTTGAAAGTAATTTCCAAGGAATATCTATTTTAATCCTCACAAAAACTCTAGGAAGGAGTCACTTTATTACCCCTTGCTCCCTTCTTGTCTGTATTATCAGACCTTCCTCTCTTTGCCATTCTTGTGAGAACACCATAAGGTACACAGTGTTAGGTAGAGTCAGTGTTTAAACCACGGCAGTTCTTCCCCAGATCCCTCACTGTTAGCCGTCAGCTTCTAGGCCAATACTTAGTGGCACATATGCAAAGCCCAGCATCTAGGACTATTCTTAGTAGATGAAAATCCTCTCAACATCCATTTCATGCAAAATAAAATATGACCAATAGTAATAACTGTTATATCATTATTATTCACATAATATCACAAGACATGTATTTAAATATTCTACTTCAATGTTTTTTCCAAAAAACTATTCAAAGGGATGAAATTACATTGATGTTGATTTTACTGAAGTTCTACATTTTTATCCCCTTCCACCATCTTGAAAACAGTCAACTCTCACCATCCCCCGCTCACCACAGAGGTAAGTTAAGGTCCAAAAACAAGAAATCCACAATGAGAAACCATAGTATAAAATACAGCTAGTATTTAGCAAGCATCAATATACTTAACCTCTCAATAATCTCTCAGAGAGGTGACTATTAGTTTCTACCTTTTGTATACTACATGTTTCTGGTTTTCCTCCTGCGTCTCCACCTTCTCCATCTCTGGTTCCTTTCCAGATCATCTCCTCACCACATCATGCAACTCTTCATCTTTCACAGTGTTCAGGGTGACACCCTCCCTTTCAATTTCACTGTTTAAAACTCTTACTCATCAAATAGCATCCACACTCCCACTGATGAGTGTAACTCAGGTCTCATCTCTGAGATCTATACTCATACATAGTCAGACTTTCCCAGTTGTCCATTCAATATGGTGGACTGAACACACTGTGCAGGGTGCATGGTGGCCAAAATAGTACCAGCTAATATGTAGGTCTGGAGATTTAAAGAAAGATTTACTAAGACAGTGAGCAACTCTACTTCAGGGTAAGCTGGAGAATCTGGACTGTTTTCTCCTCTCCTCTCCTCCCCTCTCCTCTCCTCCCCTTCTCTTCTCCCCCTTCCCCTCCCTTTTCTCTCCTCTCATCTCTTTTCTTATTCCTTCCCTTCTCTTCTCTAATTCCAATGAGTCCACCCTCTATTTCAGGCAAACCAGAGATTAGTAATCCATAGGCTGCCCACTATTTTCCTACATCTAATTCCTCTCCTTCCTTTTGAGGATGATGGTAGGCAACCACTCCTAAACTCCTTCTGCCAGCTTAGATATTTAGCACAGTCACCATTCCTATCTCTTTTCCTGACTTATCATGCTTCACCCTTTACACTCCCCAACCTCAACCCAAGCGTCCACCAGTTTAATATGTCCCTGTATAAAGATTATCTATTTCTAATCATGATTTAAGCTGAGTTACAAGAAAGCCTTTCTTGGGGCGCCTGGGTGGCTTAGTCGGTTAAGCGTCCGACTTTCACTTAGGTCATGATCTCGCCATTCGTGGGTTCGGGCCCTGCGTCGGGCTCTGTGCTGACTGCCAGCTCAGAGCCTGGAGTCTGTTTCAGTCTGTGACTCCCTCTCTCTCTGACCCTCCCCTGCTCACGCTGTCTCTCTCTCTCTCTCCCTTAGAAATTAAAAAAAAAAAATTAAAAAAAAAAAAAAGAAAGCCTTTCTTTTCCCATTTTTAATATTCAGGCATTCCAAGACAATGTTAAACATATCTAGTTTTACATCTCTTCACAGGCAAAATCTTTCTTGGCATTTTTTTCCCCTCCAGAGCAATGGATCTATATGTCCCACTTCCTCCTATCATCCCAGAACCTATTTATTGTTGCTGAGACTTCAAGTTGAGGTCACAACTGAATGTGATATTTGTTTTCATTTTCATAGCCCAAACTAGATCATTCAACATAAAAGCATCTTACAAAGAGCTCAGTACAATCCTGCTCTGAGTTGTTCCAGGGAAGATGGATTTCACCTGATAGCCCAGGCACAACCCTGTACTTAGGGGCTGTATCACACACCGCTGTCATTCGAAAGACTACTTCCTTCAAATTTGCCAGGTCATAGGTTTGCTGGGCAACGCTTCAAAGCAGCTGATAGTTCGTTGCTGCCGTTAATACTAAGGACCAGGGTAAGTAGCAGGGAAAGGTTCAGTTGGAAGAGAAAGGCTTCGAAATCTGTCACAAAAGCTCTGGGAGGCAAATTGGGTTGGGAGAGACGCATGTATATGACAGACTCAAATGCCAAGAAAACCAGTCCGTGATCATCTGTGTGAGGAAAAGGAAATGACTATGGTTTGAATCATGTCTACGGCAGGTGTCCTTCTTACAAAAGGCATGATCCTAAGCCAGTTATATTCAAACGACTACCTAATAATACCAGATGGATTTACAGTAATTTTTTTCAGGCCTTTGAAAGAACAGAATCACACAAAAACGCAATATGCTCCTTCCCATGAAGTTACACAGGGATTTTTGGTATCATAGGTACCACTTAATGTTATACAGTTAATGAGAAAATTAAGCTCTGGCTGCAATGCCACATGTTCCTTTGTTCCTAATGAACACTGACATTAGTGCTCAATTAACAATGACACATATAATCATAAGAGCCTTTGCTCTGATTCCAGCCCAGTATGGCTGGACCATAAGGAGACCTCCCTGTGTGATCAGATCAAAGCTCCTATGCAGTGTGACTTTTCAGAGCAGGGAAGAGACAAATTAATCATATCTATCTAATTTTAAGTAGCATGGTCAAAGAACCATTGGGGAAAAGTCATGGCAGGGGCACAGAGAAAGCCAGCCTCTAAACAGGTTCCTGTCACAAAAGAGACCAAGTTTCATGCCCAGCAGTATCTGTTTGTAGTTTTCTGCTTTGTAATTTTTCTCACAGATATTTAAAATTAAATTAGCACTTTTCTTTTTTAATAAGAGATATAAAAAGCACTCTTTGGTCATGATGCATAGCACATTAGCTACAATTACATCAATATATCTTTCTCTGCCTCTTTATGCAGTTTTTGATATTTTTTTCTTTCTAACCTCCTTTGGGGAGCTCTTAGGGAGCAGCTTTTGCTAATAATTAATAATGGGAGGATTCTCCTGAGGAAATCGTTTGGAATCGTTATGCTCTTCTAATAAATTGTCATTTCAGAATTCTAATCAGCAAAATTTGGATTCCAAATGTTTGGTAATTACAGTGGCCCATTGCATCTGGATTGATTAAAATGTAAATGCAACTGATTCTGTCTTCAAAAGTCGATATAAAGCAATGAGCATACATTTATGTAGAACAGGATTCATGTGCTTGGGAACTTTAAGGGAGAACCTGATACTGAGATAATAAAAGCATATCTTTCAATCTCTGCATAAATGGGCTTCTTACATTCAATTGCACTTTATTCTTTCATTAGTCTCTGCCGCAGCTGCTTCAAACATCTAAACTCTCTCAACAATGTCACACAACCCCATTCAAATCGTATCACTGTTTATCTGCCTGAAGTGTGTGGTGGTGTCATGCCACGGTCATCCAAGGAGCTCTAACCATTGCACTGGTGTGTAAAGGAACCCATAGCGGTCCTTTGAGAAAGATGGAGGCAGAGCAAACAGAACAATAACCAGCTGCAAAACAACAGAATGTTTACTGAACAGCGTACCAAAATCAAGATGTCAAGACTGATCTCTACAGTCAACAATCCAAACCAATGGATGGTTGGATTTCAGACTCACTTTTCTGAAAATTTCTCTGTTGTTTTAGTTAAGGACAGTGTCTTTTCCAGACTGTTATTCTTTGTAGATTCCCATATAACACAAATTGTAAACTTTAAAACTTTATACCCAAACATCGGTTCATAGAATCTGAAAAGCAGATTACTTTACAGCTCCCTCTGGGATGAGTAAGGTATGACAGCAGTTTGTCAAATCCATCTGCATGTTAGCAACACCCAGGGGACTTATTGTCCTTGTTTATTGTGTTTTTATCAGTGCTCAAGCCCCACCCACAGAGATTCTGATTTAAGTCATGGATGGAGCACTGGCATCTAAAAACTCCACAAATAATGCTATTTTGCAGACAGGTAGAGAGAAACCCTTTTAAGCAAAGAGATTAATTTCCACATGTACCTAAGAGGGTGTAAGGCTACATTAAAGAAGGATGGGTTCTTCACTTCTGAAACGAAGTAGGACAGTGCTAAAATAAAATCCATCCATCCATCCACCCACCTGTTTGTTTAGCAAATATTAATTGAATACATACCAGGCACCTGGTACTGTTCTAGGCAATGTAGCAATGAACTGAGTAGACAAGGATCCTGTCTTCAGAGAGCTCGCCATCTGATGGGAAAGACAGAGAGTAAGCTAGTCAATAAAAAAAACCAAGGAATGAACCAGTCAAATCATCTTCAGAAAGTGGAAAGTGCTGGGGCACCTGGGTGGCTTAGTCGGTTAAGCGTCTGACTTTTGCTTGGGTCATGATCTCGCGGTTCGTGGGTTCAAGCCCCACGTCGGGCTCTGTGCTGACTGCCAGCTCAGAGCCTGGAGCCTATTTCAGAGTCTGTGTCTCCCTCTCTCTCTGACCCTCCCCCTGCTCACGCTGTCTCTCTCTCTCTCCTAGAAATAAATAAAAATATTAAAAAAAAAAAAGAAAGAAAGAAAGTGGAAAGTGCTGTGGATGGAATTTATAGAGCAGGTTCATGAACATGGGGAATATCCAGAATGAGGGGCTGCTATAGAGAAGAGAATCTTGGAGGTACCTTAGCAGAATAACATTGAAGCTACAACCTGAATGATGGGCAGGAGCCTATCAAGCAGAGATCTGATAGAAATCTTCCTGCCTGGAGACACAACTAAACATACATGCAATAAGTTCCGGCTTAGTATATTACAGGAAGAACTTCAGAGATAGTGAGGCTAGACTGAGGCGGCAAAGGGGAAAGTGGGGGAGATGGGAGCAAGCAGAAGCCAGAGGCACATATGGAAAAGCTTTTGTGGTTATGGAAGCTGTCTGAATTTTGTCCTAGTTTTTCTTTTCTTTTTTTTAAATATTTTTTTATTTATTTCTAGGAGAGAGAGAGAGAGACAGCGTGAGCAGGGGAAGGTCAGAGAGAGAGGGAGACACAGACTCTGAAATAGGCTCCAGGCTCTGAGCTGGCAGTCAGCACAGAGCCCGACGTGGGGCTCGAACCCACGAACCGCGAGATCATGACCCAAGCGAAAGTTGGACGCTTAAACCAACTAAGCCACCCAGGCGCACCTGTCCTAGTTTTTAAAAGAGAAATGATTTGGGGTTTTGATTTACAAGAGGACATCATAACAACTTTGAACAGAAGTAAGAGAAAGAGACTCTAAGGAATGGATTCACACTTCCCAGTAATAACAGAGAAAGAGATGGTTATACTCTCAAGAGTTTTGTCTGATCTTCAGGGATTTGGTTTTAGTTGTTATTATACAACATAATCAGAAAGTCACCTTTTTCTGCCCTATCTCTTCCCTCTAATAGTTCCTTAAGAGACAAAAGCATATGAGGGAATCCCAAAACTTGCATTCCAAGTAATCAGTCCCTTTTCTGAGTTCTTAATATAACTACTTCCAGCAAGAAAATAACTCTTCTGTCTCTACCCCACACACTTTGCAATATTTTCCTTCCATATTTTAAGAGGATCAAAATTAGATATTTTTCCATCCTGAAACAGCCAGGAGATGGTTAGGGAGATGAAGAATGAGAGAAAAGCGGTCATCTCAGGGGAGAATAAGGAAAGCAGTTATGTCAGTGCCTTCACTGTCTCCTCTGCTGTAACAGGCGCTTTACACCAGGGGCCCCCTTAACACTCAACCCAGAGAAGCAGACTTTTCTATCTTCATTTTACAAATCTGGCAGCAAGTTAGAGTGGATGGAGCATTTGTGCCCAGAACCCAGATGCTTTTCATTCTCAAATCAATGCTATTAACTGGTTTACCACATTTCACCCACCAGTTGTTTCTTTCTACAGTTTAATGACATGAAGGTGTACCTAGGAGAGAGTAGATGGACTAGTCCACCTCATAGACTTTCATTTCTCTCCTTTCCCAGGACACAGGGATCACCTCAGTCCAGAATCATAGAGCAATTGTGATATATCTAATATCTAAAAGGGACAGCTGGGCCCACCACCTCCCTTTCTACAAGCAAGGAAATTGAGTCACATACACAGCTTGCTAAAGACCGAATTAAGTCTAGAAATCGAAGCTCCTCACACTTCATCAAGTACCCGCCCCCCCCCTTTTTTTTTTAAATCAAACTAGGCTGCCTTTGACTTTCCTATAAGTGAGCTCTGCCTTTGGCTCTCCTCCAGCTCTGACATATCCCAAGCTAAGGATTGCCAGGACCATGATGGAGACCTTGAACTTGGCTCACTGATTCCACAGTGGAATCATCAACACCCAAACCACCTGCCACCATTTGATGTGTTCAGATCAGGATTCTTGAGGTCCCTGGGTTGCTCAGTTGATTGAGCATCTGACCTTGACTCAGTCATGATCTCCTGGTTCATGAGTTCGAGCCCCCCATCAGGCTTGCTGCCGTCAGCACAGAGCCCATGTCAGATCCTTTGTCCCCCTCTTTCTGCTCCTCCCCCCTTGTGCTCTCTCAAAAATAAATAAAAATAAAAATAAAAAGTTCAGGATTCTCTACAATCTGCAACAAGAATCTGAGATATTCCAGAGCTCCAGGTAATTAACTCCATGTTTAACCATAGAGTCTGGGGAACTCTGATATCTACCACTTCTTCAATCCATAATACTTATACCAGTCTTTATCAGAGCTAAGCTTTCTTCACACTATTTTCCTTACCCAAAATGCCTTTCTCGTTTCTTTTTGAGAGAGGATGCAAAGCAATCCTGTTACCCAGGCCACTGTCAATACTTGATGTTCCATTTTACCTGGTCTTAGACAAAGGTGATTGGTAATTAATATAATATGGTCCACCTCACTCTGCTTGTGTGTCATTCTTTCACTTCTCAAATCTTCTGCTTAAGGCCTTTCATATGCACAGCACATGTTTAGGAATCCAGAATACCAACAGAGGTTAAGACACAACCCCTACCCTCAGGAACCAAAATCCAGTAGAAAGATTCATCGAGTAATACATAACTACAAGGAATGTAAAAATCCTCTGGAAATCTCTGAGCACACATTTACAGTTAGTTGAAACCTATAGATATTTAAATCTGTATTTCATGTTGAGGCAGCTTATATTGGATTTCTCTTCTGGGTTGAGATGATGTCGGTGTGTGTGACATTGCTTTATATACCACATATTTTTGGCAACCTATCTAATAACAATTCATGATATCTTTGTATTACTTGATTATTACTACTTAACATGTCATATATTTATGCCTCATGTCCTGAGTGAATCTTTGAGGAGAGTTATTATGTCTTGCATATGTGTGTGTGTATACCCTCTAAAAGCAATTTCCAAATTAAATACTATTGTAAGTTTGATATATTTTCAGTTTTAATTTAACTGTGCACTACCTAATACACCACACAGTACATAAAACTTCATATTTAATAAACTTTTAACAATGTTTAACAATGATCAAGTTCACCAATTTGATTTCCATCTAGTAGTAACTTCAATCTGGCTGTTAATAGCTACAGATTTTATTTTTTCTTTAAAAAGTGTAGCTACAATACACAATAAATCCATTAGTTAAACTGCATTATCTTAGGATCCTATCTCTATTATATACTCAAAACCAGGATAGCTTAAAATGTAATCTCCAACCTCCTGCCAAAAGCGTCAATCACAATTTAGCAAACAAACTACAATCTGAAATTTAGGCTACATTACTACTTTGTTCAGAAAAGTCTCACATGCAAAAGCAATACTGTATGAGAAAAAATATATGCCTTATTTTTGCTTGTTCTAACAAACTTAAAAACATTTGACAGTAAATCCTTCTCTCTCACATGCCAAGTTCTTCCGTTTTTGTTTTGTTTGCCATCCGTGTATACCATGAATGTTTGAAGCAATTGCTAACGTGTGTCTGCCAAGATAGCCCTCTACAATTGCTTTACTGACAGTCTATGCCTAAGGCTCTCTGTTTAAGAATATCCTGTCCCACCTTTGTCCCCTTATCCATGAACTCTTCTATCTCCTTCTGCTGGATGGCCGAGAGCCTTCATGGAAATAACAAAGAACAGAGAAATCTATTGATAATCAAACTTTCACATTTAATAGTGACTCTATATATTAATTCATCAAGAAAATGACTGGAGTGACGTCATTCAGTGATACTAATATGGAGGGGATGCAAGATAGAATGATCATAAATTCTCTTGCCCTCCAAAAGAAAGTGTGTGGGGGGATATTCCAAAAGAAAAAAAAAAAGACAGGTACTCTGTGCCTAAGAATTTCTCAAACTTAAAGGCTAACTGTATCCCCTGTATATCCCAAACCTTGATAGATTAGTCTCTTGCTCCATTAATATAATGTTTTGAGCCTTTTTTGCAATACTCAATGTGTTGCTATTCTACTGACTCCCCATGGAGTATGTTTTCACTCCTATTACTAAACACACACACACACACACACACACACACACACACATTCACTTCAGCCTTATCTATGTCATAAATTATTATTTTATTAATGATAGATCAACATAAACCCACACAACAGTGCCGACAGAGATAAGAGGCAGAGTAAAACCAACAACTCTGCACTTTCCTGAAGGGGATGGACCTGGCAGATTATCTTTAGGATCAGAGAAAATTTTTCACCATCTTTTACAAAGTCCTTCAGGATATGGACCTAGTTAAGTTATCTAGTTTACTTTCTGGCCATTAGCAAAAATAGCCCTTTCTTGCAATGTGCCCTCTACACACATCAAACACTTCATGTTTGCAACTGTAGTTCTATGTTGCTCGGTCTACCTTTTCTTTTTGTCTTTTTGATTAATCCCTCCTCTTCCATTAGATATCAGCTTAGTTATTGCCTCTCCTAAATAATTCCCTGTAACCTCTCTAAGTGTTAGATATCCCTCCTCTGAGGACCGAATTCTTGAATGTTTACTCTGTTGAATTCCTTGCCAACTAAACATAATCACCTTTCTCCTTCAGTTGATTGTGAGCATTCTGATATAAAAACTAAGAATTATTCGTTTCATAATTTTCAGTACTCAATTCTGCTGGCCAATTTTATATGTTGAAGGATCATAAAATACACAAAATCAAGATCTATGATTTACCTAAACAGCTATAAATGCAACCAAGTTCATCAATTACTAATAAGAAACACATCCAGGATTTTACTTAGAAACTACTTAGTCCTATTTCAGAAATGTATAAAAAGATTTTATGATTTTTAATAAGTAGGATATTAGAAGGAAAAAAGATTTCAAAAACAGAAACACCAGGCTTAAGAGCAAGAGATGACATGGGGCAAACTGGCCATAAAGAAGGAGACAGAACAAAACCAATCCGAAACAAATAAATAAAGTCTCCCTACTAAAAAAAAAAAAAAAAAAAAGGAATCACAAGAAAACTCAATACATCTGCTTCTTTTTTTGGGCTTTATAAATAGTCTAGGGAAAAATTGGCCATCACAATTTTTGATGTTTTGAACTTACTATAGAATAACACGTAATTGACATAATACGACTGAAATAATTAAAATACCTTTACTAATAGTATTTATTTTTCATTAATGGCAGCAAAATTCCAGAAAAATAGACATTTCTACTCAATACAGTTTGAAGAATAAATTGAGAGAAATTACTGATTTGCCTAAGGTCACTAAACTAGTCTTCTGCTCTTGTAAAATATAAGAAAGCATGGAACCCTGATATGAAGTTTAGATGTATATTTCACCAGAAATAAGAAATCATATTTTTAATGCTAACAAACAAATTAAGAACTGTGTGGAACAAATAATCACCCTTAAATGCAACTGATTCATTAATGCATATTCTTATAAAATATATCATAAAACAGGCACATTTTTGAACTGACAGTATCTGTTTAATGATGCTAAAATTCCCAAATTGTGAAGGAATAGGTACTGGATTTTATTCTTATTTAGACTCTGCCCCTAACTGCAGGAGGGGTTAGGTAAGTGTTCTCTTGTTCTGATTCGTAGTTTCCTTCTTTTCTCCACTTTCAAAGTGACAGGATAGTGCTGGACACATTACTGTCTTGATGGATACACCAACAAGCATATCACTGCTTCTTGTGATTAAAATGAGGAGATGAAACTAGATCATTATTTAAAACTCAAAATTCAAAATGGGAAGAGTCATGCTACATCTATTTAATCACACTGGTGTAGGCAAATCTCTGTTCTAGCTCATGTCCACAAATCCATGAAAAAGTCACTCATTTAAGAGAAAACTGAAAGTTAATTTCAATATTCTGTGTAGAATTATTTGGAGCTTAACATGCAACTTTTCATTGAAATGTCACAAAAGGGTTAAGGATGAAGTGGTATAAAACAATATTTCCAACCATTTCAACTTCATTTTTGGCACTGCCTTCTGAACCTTGCACATTTTATTTCTTTC
The DNA here is from genome assembly GCA_017311185.1 of Proteles cristata cristata. NCBI lineage: Eukaryota > Metazoa > Chordata > Mammalia > Carnivora > Hyaenidae > Proteles > Proteles cristata. Next base: position 373,771 of record JAESUZ010001155.1, read on the forward strand.
CTATATTGAGTGACTTTTCAAGTGGTCCTGCCGTGAGCCAGTAGAATTACTAAGAGGTTTCTGATTTCATAGCTATTTTTTATTATATTTGGAAGCTGGTCTTAAGTAGAGCTAAAACTCCAGGGCCACTATTTTAGAGTAGTAAAGATTGACATCTAAATTATGATCTAAGGAAAGTACAAGTCCATAGCTTTCATTGAATGTAGAAAGAAGTAAAAAATGGATTTGTCTTTGAAAATGTTAGCTATTTGACATCTTTGAGAAATTTTCAAGCATATTAAATTCCAAATCCCAGCAATGAAATTGTAATAGACATTTGGATTACATCTATTACTCTTAGTTAATTCTCAGTTAAAGTTTCTTACATCTAGCTTTAAATGTCTCTCCTCGTCCTGGGGAAAATATGCTGGCATACGATTTAAGAGTCTAAAGTAGACATTATAAGGATTTGTAAGGGTCAATGGTAAGACATAATGCAAAAATAATTTGTTGAGAGAGAGAGAGAAGGAGAGAGAGAGAGAGAAGGAAGGCATCTGGTATTCTTTGATTCAATCCCAGATTTCATACACAGAACCAGGAACTTTATATTCTGCTCAAATCTAAGTAAAATAGTGTGAGTTAGATGTTGTATTTCCCATGTAAATAAAACCAAGGGAAATTAGAATGCCTAAGGTAATTTGTGTAGAACGCATTCTCTGTGCCTAGAATGAGTTTCTTCCAATTCTTTCTCCTTATGTGTTTTTTTATTTATCCTTCCAAACAGAAGTTAAATAGTACCTCTTTGGATAGACATCCATAACTATCACATTCAGTATGACCTAGATGTCCAACCTCTGTATTTCTATAACACGCTGCATATTCATCTTTGAATTTATAAAAAATAATAGTTTATCTCCTAATTTAACCTGCTAGACACTGAGGGCATTAACCCATTGAAGGCAGGAACAAATCCTTATCATATATGACAAACCCAATATCTATCTTAAAAGAATGACACATGAAGCATCTAGGGAATATTGTTGCATAAAGTGCCATAGCTGGAAATTAGATATAGATCCATGTAACATTTAAGGTCAGGAATTTCAGGGTGGCAAGGCAAAAATGATATTCTGGCCAATTACACCAAAATACAAGTAATAAACTCATGATCAATTGGACACCATCACAGAGGTGAGGAGTGGATGTTAGCTGGAATTAAGAATTCTTTGTGATTATGTCACCAATAAGCTCTTCATCCTAAATCAATCTCCATATTTACTCTCAAACACAAAGATAGAAAGTTATTTCTCTTAAAACCCTAGATATCACACCAGTTTCACTGAGCATTGTAGGGCAGGGAAGAAAAAGAGACAGACTGACTCGCAACTGACTGAAACTGGGATGAGAAAGTGAAAAAGTAAGAAAGTAAATGCCTTGTCAACATCAGGGTCCAAAGTGGGTCTTTCAAATATCACCTCCAACTTGATTCTTATTTTTAGAAGACAGGTAGTGTTACAATGCTGATTTGAACTCTGCATATTATAACTAATTCAAAACAAATAATAAAAACACTATAGCACCCTGTATTGCATTCTGGTTATTTCCATATATACTGTCAGTTCTTAATTTGGTGCTGTTATTACCTACACCATTTAAGAGGGGGGAATGGTGTCACCGAATCCCAGTGACACAGTATCATGGTATAAAGACAAATGAAATTTCAGAGTATTCCAGAGCATGTAAGAATTAGGTCATGAATAAGGTTGTACTACCTAGACTTTGCTCTAATTAGTTGCTGGCACTAGGTGTGTGAGAAGGCTAGTTAGAGAGTAGACAGGCGTATATGTATCGTAGGAGCACCTAGCAAAGATTCCAATCCACAGCTGCTGATTTCAAGCCAGGTACCCTTCCACATTGTCATGCTAACTGATTTCTTGAAGTTATGTTGTTACATTGTATTTCTCGTGTGGCTGTGAATGAAGTGGTTGGATACTGTGGAGGAATTGAAAATGGCCATATCCTACCCTGGTCATAAGTCTACCCCTAAATTAGTATTTACACTAAGATGTATGGGAAGTCACCAGGCTCAACATACTCTAAGCTACATATTTTATGTCATGTCATCCATTAGACAGTCTGGCGAGTCTGGTTATTATCATCTCTGTTTTAGATGAACCACTGCATCCCAAGTAGGTTAAGTGTATTTTCCAAATTCACACAACTAAGATGGAATAAAGTGGAGACTTAAAACCAAGTCACCAAACTTCATGTGATACCAGTGCTGATGTCATACCTCCTGGACTCATTTGTTTGGCACTTTCACCGTGATTGTCTTATGAAATGACAAGATTCTAAGGGACACAGAATTATCTCGATTAATGTGGCATACAACTGCAATCATTGATACAGTATGAACACATAGAACTGTGGCACAAAGAGTTATTGTTGAAGATGAAGGTGGTGGTGGTGGTGGTATGCTGTTGCTATTGACAGGTTTAAATTAGCCTGCTTGGAAACTTGAATGTCTTCAAGTCTGGTGCTATTTTGGTGGTGACAAGAAAATTGGCTATGAGTTTCTATGTTTCTTAATTTTTTATTGAAATAGGGTTGGAGAAAGAATGTTCTTCCCTTTTTCCTCAACTCAGGTGTCATGGGACACACACACACACACACACATGCAAACACACACACATGCACACACACACACATGCACACACACACACACGCACACACACACCCTCACCATTCATGGACAAGGTCATTTCTTCTGCTTATTCTTTTGTTAAGTTCAATTAGCCAATGATAATATTGTCTAGTTGTTTTTGCCTAATGACAAATGTTGAGTAAATAACTGAAATTGTGCCCATGCAGGAAGCACAGATTACATAATGCTTCAAAGTTCGTGGTAATGCTAATTTATTCCTAATTTTAGATCAATCTTTTACTTCTGTTAGCTATCATCATAGCCAGGCATTACCATTCACTCTTGCCTGGAATATTCTAGCTTTTTGTTTTTATCCCTAAATAATCATTCCTGCTCATCAGTATGAAAATTTTTCACTCTCAGAAGTGTGATGGTCTTGTCATCCTGTATCCAAAATATTCTTTACTGTACTATTGTTAACTACACCACTGTATTGTGACAGTGATACTTAATATTGTGAAATATGACCTTTGTTAAGTAAACCCAGTATTAACCCAGAGTAGAGATGAGAGAAAATGTAGAGATAAGAGTGATTTCAGAGATATTTAATAAAAGCATTATTTTCTAAGTATTTATCTGGTATATGAAAGACAAAATATCCACCTGGTTATTTGTGAGTTTTCTTTCTTTACAATCAGCCCTGTTGTTAGTAGCTCTCTATGTTTCTATTATCTCAACTGCAATATATATTCTTAGACATTATTATCCTAATGTATAATATAGATTATAACTCTATCTTCTAAGCCTGGCAGTTGGCAATGTGGCTTGTTATGCATTCAGAAATATTTGGAATGTGAAATTAAACAAAAGAAGCATGCAGATATCAAATGGCTACATGTAAAAATGTCTTTGGCACTTTGTTTGCAATTAAAATAATTCTAAATATACCTAGCACACTTTTGCATCCAATTAAAAAAAGAGAGAAGAAATGTATTTGGTAGAATTTTATTGCCCATGATTAGGTATTCATTTAGTTTTTCTACCCCCTGAGAGTCTACAGTTACCAATAGTTTCTATAAATTGTCACAGTTCATAAAATATGCCCTTTAACATATTAGCACTTTGGCAACAGAGTTTTAAAAAAATAACTGATGCATTTTTATCATCTTTTTTAAAACTATTTCTCTCTAAAAATATGGATACAACCATACTTAGACTTGTGTGGTCACTATGGAACTTCCATTTAACAGAGCGTTCATCTCTTCCTGTTGATTAAAATGTCCTTTTATTCTTGAAATTTCAGCAAAATGAACTGAAAGCTGAGATGGGCTTATAAACTGTAAAATCTGTGGCCCAATCTATCAGTTAAATGGTTTTTAATTTTATAATGAAAAGACACTATCACTAATAGGTCAAATACACTCTCATTCTCGTGTTATTTTTTCATTTTTTGTGATGGTAAATACAATGTTATCTTCGGACAGGATGACAGCTTCAGGCAGGAGATACAACCCCAGGGACCAGCACTTTAATTTAAAAAGACAAGAAGAAAAAAAAAACACAGGAGGAAATCAGACGAGGAAAGCCTGGAAACAAAGCTGCTTTTCACAATCAAAAGTTGGACAAGAAGCCCCTGCTAATCTCACAGTGACTCCAGAGGTTGTACTTTTAATAGCAAACATAGAGAAAACAGAAACACACGGGAGAACCTTCTTAAGTGAAGGCTTGGGGACAAACACTCAATACAGGATGGTCACCAAGATATTACTTCCTGTAACAGATTATATATGGGAGAGGCTGAGAGTGTACTGACATTCCGAGCATAAGAAACTGCTTTCTTTTACCCTCACTAAGGGAAGTGTGTTTATGAAAAAAAGGCCGTAGCATGTCTTCTATTCTTCTCAATGAACCAGCATGTCTGAGTATCTACTGAATGCTAAACACAGGAGGAAGACAGCGAGGCACAGACAGAAGGTAATGGTCTAATTTCAGTTGCAAGAACAGACCATTTGGGGACCTACAAAATATTGACAGGCATGAGATATTAAAATTGGCCCATGAACTCTTTAAAGCACGTATATGACCACAATGGTATGCTTGTTGTCTCAGTGCCTAGCACAAGCTTGAGAGTACTCATGCATGTTTCTTGAGCTCAATCACTAAAAGATAAGAGAATGACAATCTTGGAGTGCTTTGGACACAATGACATGACATTATTCAAAGATGATGACTCTTAGCTCTGGCTTGAAGAAGTAAATGTTAACTAAATGTAGAAGGAAAGGTGATCTGGTTCCAACAGGCAACAGTGTGTATAGCTGTGTGAAACTTGTTCTATGGCTAAGTGTGTATGAAAGAGAAATAGAGGAAAATAAGAAAGGGAGGCGAAGGAGGAAGATGACTCTGGTGGTATGGTGATGATGATGATGATGATGATGGTATCAAAATCCCAACATTTAAAATTCCTATTAGCTTCAATGACTGTGTTAGACAGTTTGCAAAGTTACCAAATGTTCATTCATCTTCATAAAAATCCAATAAAGGAAATGCAATTCCCAGGACAAATTGTCAGTATTTCTAAAAGCCTAGAGGAGAACCTCAATATAGTTACCTGGGTTAAATAAAATAGCATCTTTCAAATTTGGTGGAAGAAATTAAATCAATGCAATATGGAAATTCCCATTATCTATCTCACGGCAATTAAATGTTCTGAACGATATATGTACATGTTTTTGAAAAAATAAGAATGGAGAAAAATAGACATCGATTTAAAATACAATTCATTTGTAAGACAAAAATAAAACATGAGTTTAAAAAGGTGAAAAAAAAAGATCTTTAGGGGTGAAGCACATACAAAATGCAAATTCTATATGAAGTTTTTATTTTATAATCTCAAAACTTGAAATGACTTAAGAAATGACTCATAGATGAACCTGATTCTAGACTCCAAGTTTTTTAAGCATTCAAATCTTCTGCTAATTTGCACCTCCAGCATATATGGTCTTTTTTTTTTCCCCTCCAAGTTCTTAAATTAATTGCTTATGTGCAGGTCATTGTTTATGAGCTAGTCAGAGAAGTTAATTAATTTTTAGTTAATATCTGAAACAAGGAGGCTTTCTCCACTTGTGCTATATACATAATTTTTTACAAATAAGCAAAGGAACAGAGAGACCCTGACAAGTATTCAGTATCTTGACTTCAAAATCCAGCTCCCTCTCCCCTCCCCTCCCTTACATGATATTGATTATTCCTGACTGCAGCCTAATTCTTACTACGGGTGAAGATTTACCCTGCAACTCTCTTACCTTTGCCTTATTGCTTCTCAGGAATACAATACTAACTAAAGTGACTTGCATTTTATTAATTAAAATAATATTTAATATTTAGAAGACCTTACAGAACAATTGAGTGGATAGTTCCCATATACCTCATCTTCCATAAAGCTTACACCATTACAAATATCTTACATGACTGTGGTACATTTGTTAAAACTGATAAGCCAATACTAATATATTATTATTAACTAAAGTGCATAGTTTATATCAGTGTTCATTCTTTGTGTTGTGCATTCTATTGGATTGACTGATCTATCATCTATCCATCTATCTATCTGTCATCTATCTAAATATATAATGATATGTATCCACTAACAGTGGATTCCTCATTTCCTTAAAAACCCCTATGCTCCACCTATTCATCCCTCATTTCCACCAAATCTCAGAAAACACCAATCTTTTCACTGTCTAAGGTTTTGCTTTTTACAGAATGTTGTATAGTTGGAATCATACATTATCTGGTGTTTTTAGGCTGGTTTATTTTTTACTGATTTGTTTTATTTATCACAATATTTATTTAAGGTTCCTTCGTGTCTTCATGGTTTGAGAACTCATTTCTTTTTATTATTGAAAAATATTCTATTGTCCAGATGTACTACAGTATGTTTATCCAGTCACCTATTCAAGAACATCTTGACTATTCCCAGTTTGAGGTAATTATGAATAAAACAGCTATAAGCATATGTGTACAGGCTTTCTGTGGACAGAAGTTTGCAATTCATTTGGGTAAATACAAGAAAGCGTGGTTATCTACTAGCTTCTGGTTTTATTTGCTCTTCTTTTTCTTGGATCTTAAGATGTGAGCCAGATTATTACTTTGAGTCTCTTCCTCTTTGTAATGTATGAATTTAATACTATAAATACCCCCCTCCACAGAGCTTTAGCTGTATCCCACATATTTCAATATGTTGTTTTCATATTAATTCAGTCCAAGTTTTACAATTTATTTGTATGTATTTGCATTTCCCTTAATCCACCTTGACCCAAGAATAGTTTAAAACTTTGTTATTTTGTTTCCAAATGTTTGGATATTTTCATGTTATCGTTATGTTATTGACTTCTAGTCTGATTCCACTGTAATTCAAGAACAGATTCTTCAGGATTTCTGTTATTTGAAATCTGGGATTTATTTTATGGCTTGAAATATGGTTTATCGTGGTTGGTATTCTCTGGGAACTAGAAAAGAATGTGTGTTCTGCTGTTATTGAATGCTGTGTTTTGTAAATGTCAATCAGATTTTGTTAGTTGATGATACTGAGTTTTTTACAACTTTATTGCTTTTCTATCTAGTTACTTCATTAGTTGCTGAGTTAGGGCTATTGAAACCTCAAAATATAATTATAGATTTGCCTATTTTTCCTTTCAGATCTATCAGTCTTTGCTTCACCTATTTTGTTGCTCTGTTGTTTGGTGCACCCACAGTTAGAATTGCTATGTCTTCTTGGTAGATTGCCCCATTGTCATTGTGTAATATCATGTCTGCTTTGGTAATTATCTTTGCTCTGAAGTCCATTTTATCAGATTAATATCTGGGTATCTGGAGATACCTACTCCAACTTTCACTGGATTAATGCTTGCATTTCTTTCCATTTTTTTAGTTTTGGATGCATAATATACTACATGTGGGGTGAGTTTCTTGTACACAGCAGATAGGTAGGTCTTGTATTTCTATCCACTATGCCAATCTTTGCCTTCTAATTAGTGTATTTAGACCATTATTATTTAATCCAATTATTGATCTGGAGGGTCTAAGTCTGCCATTTTATTTTCGAATTCTGTTGGTTCTGTTTGTTTTGTTTGTTCTGTTTTTCTGTTTTCTTTTTTTTTTGTTGTTGTTCTCTAATGGGTTATTTGGACAAATTTTAGAAATCCATTTTGATTTCTCTATAGTGTTTATGAATTACTTAGTAAAACCTTTTAAGTGATTGCTGAAAGTATTACATTATACACAGACATTTTATCGTAGTCTGCTGTTGTCACCGTTTTATCAATTCAAGTGAAGTGTACAAGCCTTACCTTCCTTTCTGCCTCTGTACTCTTCTGGTTTATAATGCAATTTCCTTAAATATTTCTTCACATACATTTAGAACCATACCAGAGTGTGTTATAAATTCTACTTCAATTGCCAAAAATAATCTAGAAAATTCAAGATGGAAAGAAGTGTCTCCTGTATTTATAGGTATTTCTGCTTATCAAATTCTTCTTCCTTATTGATGTTCTGAGGTTTCTTCTTTATTTCCCTTTTATTTAGAGAACCCTATCCATTCTTTTAGTGTCTGCTGGTGGCAAATGCTCTTAGCCTTCCTGCAGCTGCTAATGTCTCAATTTCCCCTTAATTCTAGGACACTTTGGTTGGACATAGGCTTGTGGGCTGTTAATTCTGGAAACACTGTGCCTCTTCCTTCCTCTGGCCTTCCTTTCTTCTAAGGAAAAATCCTCCATCATTTGAAGTGTTTTCCACCCTTATGGTAAAGTGTCAGGTGTTTCTTGTTATTTTCACAATTCCCTTTCCCTTCCCCATCCTTTCCTTCTTATTATTCGTAATTTTGACTGTGGTGTTTCTTAGTGTGGAGTTCTTTGTGTTTATACTCTGTAGGATCTTCTCATCCTCTGGATTCTTTAAGCTTATATCTTTTGCCAGATTTGGAACATTTCAAAGACTATTTCTTTGAGTACTTTTTTTAACTCCATTCTCTTTATCCTCTGTTTCTGTGACTTCAATGACAAGAATGTTTGTTTTTTACTATAGTCTCACAATTTACTAATGATGTCCATACTCAATACACACACACACACACACACACACACACACACACACACACACACACACAATACACACACACATATGTTGTTGTACTTTAATCCATAGTCTCCCTGCTGTTTATTCTGGGTAATTTCTATTTTTTTATCTTCAACTTTACTGATTCTCTGTCCCCTCCTCAGGGAGTTTTGAGCCCATCCTGAGTGGATTGTTTGGCTTTGTTTTGCATATTGCACTTGCTTTAAGTTTTCCATCTGGTTTTACTTTATATCTTCTATTCCTTGGCTGAAACTTTCTATTTTTTTTTCAATCTATTTTCATTTTCCCCCCATTTTTTTGAATTCCTTATCACTGCCCACCAAGTTTAAAAATCCTGATTCCTTCCTTGGCCATTTCTGACATCCCATCACATGAAGAGATGGGAAGCACTTCATTAGATCCCGGAGAGGATGAAAGTTTAGCTCTCTAATTTTTCTTGTCTGATGTGGGTGGAGATTAGAGCTACATATTTTTCTGTGCTATGTGATTAGAGTAGAGCAATTAACTTCCAAAAGTTTTCTTTTCTTTCCAGGTTCTGACTGTCCTGATCCTTTGTCTAGAGTGAATAGGATTTTTGTTTCATTGGTTTTGTTTCTGCTTGTTTTCGTCATCAGCATACATTGGCATTTTAGATGACTGGCTTATTCAGCTCCAAATCTTGGATATATTAAGCAAACAGCAAGTTAAAATCCAGGGAATTCATCACCATGTCATTGCTTGAGTCTTGAAAACACCTAACTAGGCTGCCTTCTCTCCACCTTTCAATGTGTTATTTTGTTTTATATGTATATAATATATATATTATATATATATGTGTATATATATGTATACATATATTATATATAGAGACATATATATATATACATATTATATATAAATAAATATATATAATGTCCAGAGTTTTTAGTTCCATTTAGTGGAAAGGATAGGTAAAAAGTATGTTTAACTCATCTACCAGGAGGCATAACTATTCTATCCATATTATTGCTTTTGTATAAAAACTCTAAGTTTAACAGGCATATGTTTTGACTTGTTGGTATCATTTCTTCAGATACACTGACTCTTTTTGGCCTCGGTCTTATTAGGTTCCTTGAATGAGTGAAAAAAACATCATCTGAATTGTGCTAAGCCAGCATCTCTGATGGATAAGGTTTAACCTTTTTTTTCTCCTGTAATTGTCTGAAATAAGAAGAAGGTAGGCTTTCAAGAAATTATATCACAAATTTGTTCCTTAGTCTGGAATATGAAAACAGCAAGCTGTGGATTTAAGGAGACATTTTTTTTCATTCTAGGGTGAGCTTAACCAATATAATGATAAAAGTATGATGCATCACCCAATCTTTTAAAGAACTTAATGGATGTGGCTTGTATTTGATAAGCCCTGTAATCTATATAAATGACAATACCACTTTCTTCCTCCCCTAGTACATACATGTACACACATATGAAGTTTGGATTTGAATTTATTGAGTTATATTTGGAATATGAATTTCTAGAATCAAGTAGAAGATTAGCTATAATTAGTGTAGTTAAAATAAAGTTCAAAGATGGATAGTGACCTGTTCAAGACTTTGGTTTTTGTTTGTTTAACTTTCTTTGTAGGATTTATTAAAAGAAGGAAAAGGCATTGATAAGAACAATGACAAGTTCAAGATTTTGTGACATCTTGTTGTAAACTATCATTTTATACACACACACACACACACACACACACACACACACACACACACAAATATCCTGCTAGCCAAGAATATTACATTTTAATAGGAGTCTCCACTCAAAATAAACCTTTAGTTCAAAGGATTTTTATAAAGTGAAATAGGTTGTGCTATATATATTAATCAATTTGTCAAAATGCACCATCACTTATTTTTCTATAAAATAACTACTTCAGAAATAGTTCTTTCAATTTTATTTGATGGCATCCTTATATATCTTTTTGATCATTCTTCTGTAAGCTAAAATTAACATAATGAATACAGGTCCATCCTACCATGTCATACTTTAAAATTTGTCACTGGATAATGCCTTTATTTTTAGTTGCATCCAGAGACCACTTCATATGTTTTAAGCCTTCTTGCATTCCCCACTTTGCCTTTCATATTATCAGAAATAATTTAATAGCAGACCCCATGTACTTTATTCCACCATTGAAGACTCTGAGCACTAATAGCTTGTGAATGACAAATGTGTGGTACATAACCCAGGCTTCTATGAGGGAGAGTCTAAAATCCATCACTTTCTAATGTCCCCGTGTTGACAGAAATACTCTAACAGAAAGTGAAAAAAGAAGTGTCAGCTCTTACACTGGCCTCAATGGGCACCTCTGTCAACAATGGGGGCTAAGTGCCTCTGTGGTATCATTTATACATATTTTGCTTTGTTTAAGACAATGTTTGCCGCACAATAGCTAACTGAAGAAATAGTGAATCAATAAAGATTAAAAAAATTTTTTAATCATAGTTGCATTATGAACAGAGACAAAAGGAGTGAACTGTTGTTTGCTGAATATGTACTATAAACCAAGCACAGAGATTGCTTCCACAGGATGTTTCCTTTTATCATCCTTGAGCTTAGCCCTAGTCATTTAGCCCCTTCTCACAGTTAACAAAACTAAGATTGAGAGAAATTGGTTAATTTTCTTTATATATACATGTATATATATATATATATATATATACATATATATACATGTATATATATATATATATATATACATATATATACATGTATATATATACACACACAAATAAGATATATAAGATACATATAACTAATATATGCATATGTCCTATTTATATGCTTATTAATGTATATACTTTATTTGCATATATTTCTTAAATTCCCAAGCAATATTTCTTTACGACACATAAAGCAACACAAAGCTATCTTAAAGAAAAGTAAATCACCTCATTAAAAGTCACTGTTATAAAAATATATTTGGGGACTAAGAACATGAACAAAATTGTAGATAAATTCAAATAATGAATTCAGACTGTTAATGGTATTCTTCTTTGAGTAGAAAGAACCATATCTGAGACTTAAAGAGTGGTAATATTGTAGCAAGAAGGAATATAGAGAGACACTAAACTAGGTAAAACACCACAAATGGGAGCCTGAAGATTAAAATAACAATAGGAAGTAAGGTTTATTGGATATGTATCATGTTTATCTCCCTTAATATTCACAAGAGAAAATGGAAATGGTTGTCTACATTTTATGAATGAAACAAAGGTATTTGACAAGACTGACCAGCAACTAAGTATCAGGCATAGGGTTTTGACACAACACTGGACAGCCTTGCCAGACATATTTCACCTTAACTGAGGGTTTAGTACAGTGATTACAAAAACCTTAATGACAGTAGAGATCAGTATCAAATTATGTTCTTGACCGCATTCTAATGGGATTTGATTCCATTCTCCAGGTAGTAAGATGGTTTTTTTAATAGTGTTTGAAAATGGAGTGACAGAGTCAAAGAGAAATCTGATGACCATATGAAGACTGGATTTTAGTAGCTATTTCTTGAACCCAGAAAATGAAGTTGAGAGATTATTAAAGTAATTCAGATGTCTGGAAAAAAAGAATCTGTCCTAAAGTGGGATTAGTGGTCAAGAAAAAGAGAAATGACTATGTGGAATGCTTTGCAAGTAAATGGACTGGATAAAATACAGTTATCAAAAGAAGAGGAAAAACTGTTTTACCTTTCATATTCTATAATGTTTTTCCAATGAATTAACAAATTAAATAAGAAAGCTAACATTTCAAATGTGGTAGAAAATGTGGCAAAGCTTTCAGACCCACAAAGCTGATAGATACATTCACATAAATGTAGTTTGGATATATTTGGTAATTATTTCAAATTATATGAAAGGGATAAAATATTAACATGAAGGAATGCTTCATAAAGTTCATGAAGCCCAATATTTTATTAAACAGAGTGCACAAAAATTCTAAATAAATATATAGTAGCTATTAGAATTAGTGATAAAATCTGATTATTTTTATAATATATGTTGACTTCAGCAGTATCGATTTTGTCTTACTTGTATTAGGTTATTGAAGCTGTGCATTACTTACAATGGTTACTGTTCAAATTGACATATTTATACCCTTTCTTGTAGTTATGCAATTGGCTTTATTTTTATTATACCACATTCTTGTTGTGAACTTGTTCCTTGACTATTGGCTTTAATTTATCATGTATTACCCATGAAGGGGCCTTAAATCAGTTCTGCTAAACTAGACGAAGAGGGAAACAGCTGTTGACAAAAGCTAAAAACATCTATCTTTCTTATTTTCTATGTATATTCTTGTGTTTTCCTTTATCAGATCCAGAGTCATATAACATTAGCTGAGTACCTACTCTGTGCTTCCGTAACAGGGGCATGCTCAGACAGAAACATACCTTTCTAAATCAATAATTCAAAATCAGAAACTTAGTGAAGAAGTTGTTAAAATTGATCTACTAACAAGAATTTTGAAATTAACAGTTGGGTTTTTTTAAATTTTTAATGTTTTACTTATTTTTGAGAGAGAGACAGAGTGCAAGGAGGGAAGGGGCAGAGAGAGAGGGAGATACAGAATCTGAAACAGGCTCCAGGCTCTGAGCAGTCAGCACAGAGCCCAATGCAGGGCTCCAACTCACCAATAGCAAGATCATGACCTGTGCTTAAGTCAGAGGTTTAACTGACTGAGCCACCCAGATGCCTCTGAAATCTACAGTTTTCTAGGGAGCAACTGTGAGGACAGTAAACTCAGGTGAGGGTTATGAGCCAGTGAAAGGTAAGATGAGAGTAACTGTACTCACACACAAGTGTGAGACTATGAAGATCCCTTTCTACACTCAACATCATCATGTACTGCGAGCTACCCAATATTACTGTGAGGTGCTGAAATGAACTTACACTTGCCTCCACAGGATTGATGAATGTTGTCAGTCACACTTGCTTAAAAGAAGGAAACATCTCTGTGTTTAATATGTGTATTTCCTTCTTGTGGTATTTAGTTCTTTCTGGCCTTCTTTAATCTCTTTGATTCTGCTCTTGTCTTTCACTTATGTGTGTGTGCACATATTATTGTAATTATTTATGGAAATGTCATAGTCTATTTATTTAAAAAATTTAAATTCATTTAAAATATAATTTAAAGATACAAATATTGAATCATTATGTTGTATACCTGAAACTAATATAATGTTATATACCAATTATACCACAATGAAAGAAAGAAAGAAAGAATGAAAGAAAGAGGAAAAGAGAGAAAGGAGTGCAGGAAGGACAGAAGGAAGGAAGGAACGAAGGAAGGGAGAAAGAAAAAAGGAAAAGAAAGAAAAAAGAAAGTGAATACAAGCTGATTGCCACAACTCCAAATTGTTAAAGCAAAACAAACAGACCCACAAACCAAAACAAACAAAGCAAAACACAAAGAAACTTTACCAAAGAGATTACTAAGGATATCTTTCTCTTCCTAAGTACTTCAAAAATCCATGGAATCCCTCTTTAATAACATGCCAAAAATAATCCTTTTTCCCATAAAAGACTTAGACAAACCTGAGGGCATTAAGGCACATACTTTTTATTTGTAACCTGACTTGTCTTCACCTTCCTTTTTGGTCTAGATGGGAGCAGCACCCATGAAGGTAGGCTCCAGGTGGCTTTCATTTTGGCAAGGGCAACGTGATGAGAGAGGTTGGATCAGTACCAACTTAAAAAGGACAGAGAGAACAGGATCACAGGAGAATATCCTGAGAACAGACTTAGTAACAATCTACTGGGAACCGGTGCTTTGTAACATGTCACATTTCAGAGTTTATAATGAGCTTCCCCAAGTTTGCTTTTGTCTTTCTGGTTTTCCCACTGTCATTAAGAAGGGAAGAAACAGCAGTAAAGGAACATACAGGTTTTCCTTTGGGGCCAACAAGAAAGAAGAGGCTAGTCAGATCAAGTCCAATGCACAGTCACATGGCACAAGATTGGGGCAAAAAAAAAAAAATCTGAAATGATGATAGGTAGGGTCAATGTGCTAAGAGAATGGAGGAAAGGTTCTGGGCTGCAGGAAGAAAAGGGCAGCATAGACAGCTGAGCTGAGCTGTGAGAGCCAAATGGGATATTCCCTGACCAGAGCACCTAGTTGCATTTCTGTTGCTCCAAGACCAACTTCCTTTTTATCTGAGAGGGGGAAACAGGCTCTCTGTACCTAATAGTGATGTGAGTCACTTACTCTCCCTGTTTCACATGATGAGGCTTCTGTATTTCCTCACTACCTCAGCTCAAAGCTTCAGTGCACCAGCAGGATAATTCACCCATGTAAGACTGCCTGCTTCTACACCTGAGGGCACGGAGGCTCACAGAAGTTCATGATAACCCAAGGTCAATCAGGCAGAAACTATAAATGTGGATTTAAAATTAGGGTGCCTGTGGCTCCTGGGGGCTCAGTCAGTTAAGCATTCAATGTTGGCTCCAGGATTGAAGTCTCGCATCAGGCTCTGTGTTGACAGCTCAGAGCCTGGAGCCTGCTTTGGATTCTGTATTTAACTCTCTCTCTCTCTGCCCCTCCCCTATGCATGCTCTGTCTGTCTGTCTGTCTGTCTCTCTCTCTAAAAAATAAATAAAGATTAAAAATGGTGCTCCTGGATGGTTCAGTTGGTTGAGCATCTGACTCTTGATTTTGGCTTACATCACGACCCCATGGTTGTGGGATCAAGCCTGGCATCAGGCTCAGGGCTGAGCTTGGAGCCTGCTTAAGATTCTCTCTTTCCTTCTCTCTCTCTCTTTCTCCTTCCTTCCCTCTGTCCCTCTCCCCTCATGCTCTCTCACTCTCTAAAAAAAATAACAATAAATTAAATTAAATTAATTAAATTTTAAAATCAAGTTTTCCTCATTCCAATCTCTTTTCTATTTCTACACACAATTAATCAGAAAAATGATAATAATTTGAGAATTCTCAAATGAGTTTCTGATGAGTTTTAACCTCTGAAACAAATTTCTGTTCTTTTCTCTCATTTCATTTCCTGTGCTCCATCTGATTCCTTCCTCTGGGATTTACCTGAAGCCCTAGGCCATGACCATATACTCCAGACTCCAGGGCAATCAACTTTTCTGGGAAATCCATGAAATGGTTACTTCTCTTCTGCACTTACTATACAAAAATTGTGCTGAACTTTTAAAATTTATTATTTCATATATTCTTTTCGACCAAATTCTAGTGTACAGATTTTCCCCACTTGAACAGTAGAAAAATAAATGAGATGAGATGGTTGGGAAAAGCCACACGGAATAAGTAGTGAAGCCTGTATGCAACTCCATGTCTCTCTGACTTAAATCCTATGTTCTTACGGCTCAAAGTTTATGATTATACTCTTTTCTTGTTTCTCTCTCCAATGAAGTCATGCTGAAGAAACCTGTTGTAGGTAGTGCCACCATTTATTTTTAATTTTTAATTTTTATTTTATTGTTGAGAGAGAGAGAGAGAGAGCAAGTGAGCATGAGCAGGGGAGGGATAGGGAGAGAGGGAGACACAGGATCAGAAGCAGGCTCCAGGCTCTGAGCTAGCTGTCAGCACAGAACCTGACACAGGGCTTGAACTCACAAATCATGAGATCATGACCTGAGCCGAAGTCACCATTTAACTGACTGAGCCACCCAGGTGCCCCATTTTTTTCAATTTTTAATGGCAGTGTCATCAATTCTTAAATCTATAGGTCTATCCACAAATCTTCATAATTTTATGAACTTCTCTTTTGTGGCACTGATAATAATTTTGATTAATTGCCAGTAGAAGTATTTGTTGATATATTTTAAAATTTCTTTCTCACTAGACTGTAAGTTTCATGATAACAAAGACCTCGATCACCATGTATGTGCTTGCATTACAGTACCCAAAACAGTGGCTAACATTTAGTTTTTCTGCATATAGTTTGAGAAGCAACGTGTATATATATGTGTGTATGTGTGTGTGTGTGTGTGTGTGTGTGTATGTGTGTGTATGTGTATATATATGTGTATATATATATATATATAAAATTTCTAAAATATTCAAGGGGCTTTGTTTGTTTTTGGTATTATAGATACCGTTGGTCCATTTAGGAGCCATCTACTTTTTATACACTTAACCCAACTTTTTCCAGACCCTCTTCGGTCTTTCTCCAACCATCTTTGAATGCCGAGGAAGCCAACCTGTTAGAATATATTGACTCAATATTGTTTCCCCTGGCTTCCTGTGAGATTCAGCCAACGGGAGCCACTGAGAGGTGATGTGAACATGATGAAGAGATAGTCAGAGTACTTATTTCTGTCTCTTCTTGCCCCAGTAGGCCATGTGGTCCCATATGAAAGGCCACTGCTCCTGTCCAAAGCCTCCCTACCTCACAGACACCCTGCAACTCAATTACGATAACCAAACTATATCAGTGTCCTAGGGCTGTCATAACAAAATATGCACATTGGGGCTACTTAGCACAGAAATTCATTGTCTCACTGCTCTGGGGTCTAGAAACCTGAAATCAAGACATCAGCAAGGCCATGCTACCTCTGAACCTGAAGGAAAGAATCCTTCTTGCCTCCTCCAGCTCTAGTGGCCCAATGTTATTACTTGCCTTGTAGATACATCGCTCTAATCAGTGACCTTGGCTTGCAGAGGTACCACACCACACTGCCTACGTTACCACACGGTGTTCTTCCTGTGTCTCTGCCTTCACATGGCCATGTGATTGAAGGACCTCAGTCACACTGGATTAGGAGCTCACCTGACTCCAGAATAACTTCATCTTAACTATTACATCTGCAATGACCCTATTTTCAAATAAGTTCACATCGTGACATAATGGTGATTAGGACTCCAACCTACATACTTTTGGAGGGATGCAATTCAGTGCATTACACAACCCTCCCCTTGCTCCTTCATGCTAGAAAAACTCAGAGATACCTCCTGTTGCTTGCGCACATTGTTTTCACCACCTTATTGGTTTCTATTAACTCTCTCTATGCCTCTGCATATACTCCTTTCATTCAACTCTCTTCATTATTTCTCAAGTGTGCTATTTCCTGTAAGAACCCTCATCATGTTAAATGGCTGCACCTATCTTCCCAAAACTCAGTGCAGTATTTATTTATTTATTTATTTATTTTTAATTTTTTTAAATGTTTTATTTATTTCTAGGAGAGAGAGAGACAGTGTGAGCAGGGGAGGGTCAGAGAGAGAGGGAGTCACAGACTGAAACAGGCTCCAGGCTCCGAGCTGGCAGTCAGCACAGAGCCCGATTGGGGCCGAACCCACGAACCGCGAGATCATGACCTAAGCGAAAGTCGGACGCTTAACCGACTAAGCCACCCAGGCGCCCCAGTGCAGTATTTATTAAATTTGGCTGGAACAGAATGTGTCCAAATTTTGGAGTTTCGAGAAGAATTTTTTAAAAATAAAAGTAAAAATCCGAAAAGAAGCATAGATTAAGAGCCAGTTAGAGGTTTCAAACAACTTCACAATTAATAGCAAACAGCAAGACAGAACACTTTGATTTACCTTTAGAACTAAAAAAAAAGTACATATTTGTTCAGTCAGCTGGTGACATCATCAAAAGTAGTGGTAGCAAACTGTTATTTTTTTTTTTTTTTACAGAGAAACCTAATATGTCCTTCGGACATCAGCTGTAATAGAAACTGACGGGAACTGGTAGAGAGGGTGAAGTAAAAATTTCAAAGCCATTTGTGAATTATAAATAAAATATAACACCATATATTGAATTGTCACTCTGAATCCATTGCTCAATGATGATAAGGAGATCTGTACCTGCTTTAAAGTATAATATGACCATCATTCACCCAAAGTCATGTTAAGTTGCTTTAAAAAACATGTTAAGTTTGCTAACACAAATACATTTGCATCCTTTCCATAGCACTTCTCACGTAATCTCGCTTCCCTTGCCTGCACCCTATACAAACACCAGTTTCAACATTTAAGAAATAAATGCCAAGTATCACTTACAAGTGATGATAATTACCCATGTGGGTATGACATCTCTGCTAAGACAAAGCAATTTAGAATTGTGGTCATTTTAGCCACATTGAAAGTCTAGGTAGATGTATACATATGTGAAAGCACATGTGTCAGTGAGTTTGTGTATATGCATGTTCTGCTATAGCTTTATCAGTATTCCTTAATGTAGATATCTTCCGGTCTAAGTGATAAAATATTGAAGTCTATTTGAGAATAACCTTGAGAATTTGTGGCATAGTTTTCTTATGCATAGACCAAATTAGTTCATTATTCCAGCTTAAGGGTCCACAAATTTTCATTTTACTTTAATACATTTCTCAGAATAAATGATGTGAATGTATTCTGACTGAAAGTAATTTCTATCAAAAATATCAGAATAGTAACACTAGCAAATGAAATAGTCTGTTTATTCATAGAATTTTAAGTTACATATTTTCCTGTTCTTTCAGAGGTAGGCACTGACAAAAATAAATTTTGGGGACTTCCGTGTCCATTTTGGTCTTTAAAGCATAATAACGTACCATAATAGGGCATAAAGAAAAAGCCATTGGCAGTTACACAGACCTGGGTTCTAGTGCTGGTTCTGACTCAAATTTTAAAATTCTCCCTGAGGATATCCATTTGTTTTTCTCAGATATGGGATATGGGCATTCTTCTAAATTACATCTCACTTCTCAATTCTGTCAGTGTGTGATTTTATAATATACAGAACTCTAAGGAAAACTTAGCATGTTATGTACTGTCAATTATTATTTATATAACATAAATCTCTTGAAACCTGAATATACAGAGAGGGCAAACACATTTTCCATTAGCTTTCTGGACTGGCTATATATGTGGTCAACTCAAATAAAATCCCGCTTCATCTTATTCTTAATGGTCTCTGTAATTTCAAAGTCTGTAACTTGTTTTAATTTCTTTTAAAGCAACTGAGACATATCTAATATTAGAAGCATTTAAAAACTATTCTATGGTAGACAGCTTCTAAATGGCTCCCAGTTATTCCTACCTTCTGGAATTCATGCTCTTATGTCATCCTTTCCCTTTGTATCTAGGCAAAATCTAGTGGCTTGCTTTTAATAAACAGAATATATCAAAAGTGATAGGCTGTCACTTCCAAAATTAAGTTATAAAAGATTTTGTCTTCCATCTGGTTCACCCACTCTGTCTTGCTAGCACTGATGGAGCATGCTGCTATATTGTGAACCGCTCTATGGAGAGTCCCATGTAACAAAGTAATATCCAAACCAATAGCCTACAAAACCCCAAGCCATCAGTTTAGCAGCCCCCAAATCTTTCTAATAACAATGTCAACAATCATGGAAGGAGATTCTTCCTCAGTTGAGCACTGAGATAACTGTACTTCCATCAACACCTTGACTACAATCTGTGAGAACCTTAAATCAGTGGCTCTGTCTATGCCCCACTGTTCTACAATTTATAATTTCTAAACTAAAGAAACTGAGGAAATAAATACTGTTTTTTAAGTCATGAAACATTAGTATAATTTGTGACATGGCAATAGAAAATTAATATGTTTCCTCTTTAGTATGAAGAGTGATTGCCAGTGTAGGGTGTGGCTAAGAGCCTACTTTTAGGGGAAGAGAGTAGTAAAGTAGACCCAAGTAATGATTGCAAGTGAGATAGTAAGGTCTTATTCTCCTAGGAAGCTTGGACTCCTGACTAGAGAACAAAACAAAACCAAAAACAAGCTCAGAAGCCCTGGAATTAGAAGATTTTCTGCCAAAAGTCATCTTATTTTGCATAGCAAAGGAAACCATCAACAAAATGGAAAGACAACCTATCAAATGGGAAATATTTGCAAAGGATATAACTCCCTTTAAGGGGTTAATGTCCAAAATATATAAAAAAGTCATACAACTCATCACCAAAAAACCATATAATCCAATTAAAAATGGAGAGAGGACCTGAGTAACATTTTCCCAAATAAAATATACAGACGCTCAAGAGACATAAAAGATGCCCAATTCCACTAATCATCAGAGAAATGAAGATCAAAACCACAATAAGATATTACCCCTTACCAGTCAGAAGAATGGCTAGTATACAAAAGGCAAGAAATAACAAGAATTGGTGAGAATGTGGAGAAAAGAAATCCATTGGGCACTCCTGGTAAAAATGTAAATTGTTGCAAACCCTATAGAAAAGAGTATGGAGTTTCCTTAAAACATTAAAAACAGAAATACTGTATAACCTAGTAATTCCACTTATGGGTATTTATCTGAATAAAAAAACCCCACTAATATAAAAAATATATATGTACCTCTATGTTTATTGCAACATTATTTATAACAGCCAAGAAATGGAAGCAACCTAAGTGTCCATCAATAGATGGTATACATAAAGATGTGGTACACACACATGCACATACACACACACACAGTGGAATATTACTCAGCCAATGAAAAATGAAATCTTGAGGGGAACCTGGGTGGCTCAATCAGTTAAGCCTCTGACTTCAGCTCAGGCCATGATATCAAGGCTCCTGAGTTTGAGACTTCTGTTGGGCTCTGTGCTGACAACTCACACAGAGCTTGCTCAGAGCCTGGAGCCTGTTTCCGATTCTTTGTCTCTCTCTCTCTCACTGCCCCTTCTGCTCACATTCTGTCTCTTTCTCTCAAAAATAAAATAAAACATTAAAAAGGTTTTAAATGAAATCTTGCTATTTGCAACAACATAGTTGGGCCTACAGTGTATTATGCTAAGTGAAATAAGTCAGACAGAAAAAGTCTATTGCCATATGGTTTCACTTATATGTAGAATCTAAAAAGCAAAACAAACAAATGGACAAAAAAAATAAATAAAAATAAAATAAAAACAAAGCAGAACAAACTGTGTTTGCCAAAGGAGAAAGGGTGGGAAAATGGGCAAAATAGGTGACAGGGATTAAAAGGTACAAACTTCCAGTTATAACATAAGTAAGTCATAGGGATGAAAAATATAGCATAAGGACTTGGTCAATAATATTGTAGTAGTTTTGTGTGCATGTAGGCGACAGATGGTAATACACATCTCATTTTGAGCACTCTGTAATGTATAAAATTGTCAAATCACTATGTTGTACATGTGAAGCTAATGCAATATTTATGTCAACTATACTTCAATTAAGAAGAAAGTCACGGGGTGCCCAGCTGGCTCAGATGGAAGAGCATGTGACTTTCGATCTCTGGGTTATGAGTCTGAGCCTCACAATGGGTGTAGAGAGTACTTAAATATAAATAAATAAATAAATTTAAAAAACCCAAACTTTAAAAAGTCATTTTGTGTCACATATATGCCCTACATTCTGCTTATTCATTACAGTTTAGTCATGTTTGTCTTCTTCCTGTTAATGTAAATAGATCATGTCTTTGTCCTTGATGTTTCTTTGCCTAGAAGGACCCTTCAGCTCCGTTCCACATTCTGGTCCTTTACCCCTATTTGTAAGATTAACTATCACCTTCTAAAAGTACCCTTCTGGGGGAAATGGTGGGGGAAAGGGAGAGAGGCAAACCATGAAAGACTCTTGAATGCCGACAAAAACTGAGGACTGGTGGATGTGCGGGGGAGGGGGGATGGGCATGGAGGAGGACACTTGTGGGGATGAGCACTGAGTGTTATGTGGAAACTAATTTGACAATAAACTATTTGTAAAAAAATAAAAATAAAATAAAAGTACCCTTCTAAAGTAATTCTTTCATTTCTATGTCCATGCTCTTTCATTTTCCTGTGTAGATTATTTACAATTTACAATGAGTTATTCACTGTTCTTATCTTTCCTACCCACCAGAATATAAACTCTAAAGAGCAAGACTATTTCCTTCATATTCACTCATTCTTCCACAGCATCCTAGCAGAGTGTCTGGAACAAGCAGACACTTGGGAAATAATAAACCCTGGTGTGGGAGGAATAGAAAAAGGGGAGAGGGAGAAAGCCAGTTAGCAAAGATATGGGATCAATTTCAAGATCAATATGAGTACCAAAAGCATTTAGGCCAATACATCAATAGATAGCAGATGTGAAAATTTTTTTGCACCATAGAAGTCATAATTCTTTAATAATGTAGAGGGTTAGTCACATTTGAAAAGATGTTTTTGTTTATGTTTGATTTTGCCTGTGTTAGTTTTTGCCTTTTTTTTAAAAGTAAATTAGAAAGGTGTAACACTGGTATTGATGAGGAAGTTGATAATTATAGCTGAATGAAAGAATGAATGAGAGGATGTATGATTCATCACACTTTAATTTGGAGACACACTTCTGCTTTTGGACTTGCCCGCCCTTCTATAATACTCAGGAAAGTACAACCTCAATGGGTAACCTATCCATAAAATGAGAAGATAGGTGTGTTAATAATGTGAGACTCCCTAAATCTAAAATACTTTTTAAAATTTTATTTCAGTTTCAATATTATTCTTTTATTCAATTTTATACATTATAAATTATATTGCATTGTTACTTCAGGACTGTGGCCACCTGAAATCGTCTGTCAGTGAGTTTACTGTGAGAAAGTGTTTGACAGATCGTAAAAATGTTCTAATTTATCACTATGTCCCATATGCAGTCACTTGGATTTATCACTCTGCAGTCCAATCTGGCTCTGGGCTTGACCATGTGACAACTTTGGCCAATGCTATGTTAATAGATGTGGCACAGCAAAGCCTTCAAATGGCCCCACTTAGCTCTTGCTCTTATTGTGAGGACATTGCCACCACCGTAAGAAGAAATATCAAAGGCTGACCTGTTAGTCTGAGAAAGAAAATGAGAGACATATGAAGCACGGCAACTGGACAGCCCACATGTGCATGTTGCAGCTTAAGAGATGCACAGAAACTTGAGACTAGCAACCACTGGGTGCCCCACGGCTGCTCCAGCTTAACCTCAAAGATGCGTGAGGAAAAAAAAAGGCGCATGCTACTGAATGTTGGAGAGGCTTGTTACACAGCAGTTCCTGAGTGAAAGAACAGGTAACATGTATTGCAAAGAGGAATGATATACCTTATCATGTGACAAATTACAAAATCATCACATCAGTTAGGCAGTCAGCTTCTGACTCTAAAAATATTCTGTTTGGGTCAAAATTTTTATTTTTTATGTTGTATTACATGGAAATAGATTAAAGACAAACTCCCTGACCTATATTTTCAAAAGCATCTATATTTAAACCAATTAGAAATTAGTAATCCTTCTGATTCTTGAGTGATATAAGATATGAGGAAGTCATAAAGGTAGCATGTTTAAGTAAAATGAGATAAATGAATTAATGAAAATTATAATTTGGGAAGGTATTGATTTTTGGAAACTGCCTCATCTGTAAATAGTTTGCTTTGTTTTGTTAAGGAATATGTTTGCTATTATCTTTTTATTATATCTTTTAAATATTTGTGGAAGCTTATAAGCCATGAGAAAAAAGAAAGAACATATGTGCTAGTGTTCTTGTGTTTGACTTATTTGACATTTCTATCAGACAGCACAAATCAGCTCAGATAATTTATTTATTCATATCTATATTTATCTCCATCATTTTTCAGTAAATTCATTGAAGGCAACAAGTGTGTCCCGTTCATTTTACTACTTTCACCCCCTACCCCCAATAATAGCTGGTTCATAAGCAGGGCACAATAACAGTCTGGCAAACTGAACTAAATTAAATTTAAATTTAAATTTACTTCAGCAGACAACTATATAGAGAAGTGCAGAAAAAGATGACCTAAGATCACGATAGTTATGGTACAACAAGAACTTCTCCTCCAAATATGGCCATTGTTTGTCATGTCTCCTCAGAAAACTTGAAGAAACAAGAAAACCAAACCAAACAAAACAAACCATTTCAGCATCTGATAAAAATACTTTGTTGATAATAACTTAATTAGAAACATTTTGGGGTGCCTGGGTGGCTCAGTAGGTTGAGCATCCGACTTCAGCTCAGGTCATGATCTCATGGTTCATGGGGTCAAGCCCCACATCGGCTCTATGCTAACAGCTCAGAGCCTGGAGCCTGTCTTCAGATTCTGTCTCCCTCTTTCTGACCCTCCCCTGCTCATGCTGTCTCTCTCTTTCTCAAAAATAAACTTAAAAAATTAGAAACATTTTATAATAAAACATATATTGATATTTTAGGACAGATTAATTTAAGACTCAAGAATTTAAAAAATTGCAAATAAGCATGAGGAATTCTTTCATTTACCACTAGTCCTCAAAATATTTCAATTGAAGAGAGTGTTCTAGTATACTGTAATCATTATTACATAGGTTAAAGCTTTATCTCATCTTTCAAAAAAAAAAGTCATGCTAATTTTCTCTATAGCTCTACAGCTCATATTAGTGCAGGCACATTTACAGGAAGTAAGAATTGTTGCATTGATATATGGGTGGATAGATGAATCAACCAATATCAGTCTGATGGAGGTAAAGATGAGAATGCCTTCAATTTTAATATCATATATCACACAGATAAAATAATTAAACTGTGTATTAGAGAAACTGATAGTTTCTCTAAGACATAGGACCACTAAATCGTCAAGGTCTCACATCTATTTCTCATTGCATTTTTGTCTGCCTGTTATTTTTAACTCTCAATTCTTGTATCAATAGATAGTTATTTTTCACTATTTTTCCTTTTTTTCAGCTTTATGGAGATATAATTTACAAATAAACTATCATATATTTAAAGTGTATAATGTGATGATTTAGACTACTTCTTTGCAATAAAACTGCAATCTGTTTACATGGACCAGGCACTATTCCTAGGTTTACAGGATATAAGAAGACAAAAACGAGTATAACTGTCCCATTGGAAGTTACAAACAATGATAAGACATGAGACAGGGGAGTCCTGAGTGCTGAATCAATACTGCAAGTTTTCAAACAAGTTTTTAGGAATCTAGTTATTTTTAAACTGAAATTTAAAGAATTGGGAATTGAATTAAAGAAGCAAAGCATGGAATTAAGAGGATTCCACACTGAAGAGCATGTGCTAACAGAGTGCCTTTAAGAAAACATTGCGCACACCTATATGGTCAGCTGATCTTTGGGAAGGCAGAAAAGAATATCTGATGGAATAAAAACAGTCACTTCAACAAATGGTGTTGGTGAAATTGGATGGCGACATAGAGAAGAACAAAACTGGATCACTTTCTTACACTATACATAAAAATCAATTCAAAATGGATGAAAGACCTAAATGTGAGACAAGAAATCATCAAAATCCTGGAGGAGAATGCAAGAAGCAATCTCTGACTTGTCTGGAACAATTTCTTACCAGACATGCCTCCAGAGCCAAGGGAAACAAAAAGAAACATGAACTATTGGGACTTCATCAAGACCAAAAGCTTCTGCACAGTGAAGGAAACAATCAACAAAACTAAAAGGCAGCCTATGGAATGGGAGAAGATATTTACAAACAACAAATTTGATAAAGGGTTAGTATCCAAAATGTGTAAAGAACTTATCAAACTCAACACTCAAAAAACAATGCAGTTAAGAAATAGGCAGAAGACATGAGCAGACCTATTTCAGAGAAAATATCCACATGGCTAACAGACACACAAGAAGATCATCAGGAAATACAAATCAGAACCATGATGAGATACCACTTCATACTTGTCAGAATGGCTAAACTTAACAACACAAGAAACAAGAGCTGTTGTCAAGGATACAGAGACAGGGGGACCCTCTTGAACCGTCGGTGGGAATGAAAATTGGTGCAGGCACTCTGGAGAACAGTAGAGGTTCCTCAAAAGACTAAAAATAGAACTAACCTATGATCCATCAATTGCACTATTAGGTATCTATCCAAAGAATACAAAAATACAGAATCGAAGGGGTACATGCACTTCAATGTCTAGAGCAGAATTATCAACAATAGCCAAACTATGGAGGCCCCAAATGTCCATCCATTGATGAAAGGATAAAGAAGATGTGGTGTGTGTGTATATATATATATATATATATATATATAATGTATACATATAATATTGTATATAGCTGAGTAACATACCACTGTGTGTATATATATACATACCATATATATATATATATACACACCATATATACACCATATATATATATATATACACACCATATATATATATATACACACACACCATATATATATATATATATATATACACCATACATACATATATATATATACACCATATATACACCATATATATATATATATACACACACACACCATATGTATATATATACATATATATGTGTATATATATATATATATGTGTATATATATACATATATATGTGTATATATATATATATATACACACACACACACACACAATGGTATGTTACTCGGCTATCAAAAAGAAGGAAACTTGCCATTTGCAAGGATGTGGATGGAGTCAGAATGCATTACGCTAAGGAAATAAATTGATCAGAGAAAGACAAATACCATATGATTTCACTCATGTGTGGAATTAATTTAAGAAACAAAAAAGATGAACATATGGTAAGGGGTGGGGGACATAGAGGGAAACAAATCACAAGAGACTTTCAATGATAGAAAACCTACTATTGGAGGTGGGTGGGAGATGGGCTAGGTGGGTAATGGGTACTAAAGAGGGCACTTGCGATGAGCACTGGGTGTTGTATGTAAGCAATGAATCACTGAATTCTACTCCTAAAACCAATATTGCAATGTATGTTAACCAAATGAAATTTAAATAATAAAAAAGAGAATATTACATAATAGGAAAAGAACATGATTTTTTAGAGAGAAGGTAGGATGGCATCATGAGAAATGAATGCTTATCCATTGCCAGGCACAGTGACAAACATTTTAAATGAAAATTTCTCTTTCACTAATTCAACTATTCAATGGAAAATGCTGTGCTATTCTTGACCAAGCTCTAGGTTATAAAATCCGAATTTAAGTTTTCACGTTCAAATACTGCTTTTCAAAAACCAATTTGGAAAATAATGATACTTTATAAAGTGATTTTTAAAAAATAGCTTGTTTGGTTCTAGACATTTTATTGAACTATTAAAATTTACCTATGATAGTAGGTAAATACAAAAATGATGATTTTTTTTCAATTTTTTAAAATGTTTTATTTATTTCTAGGAGAGAGAGAGAGAGGCAGCATGAGCAGGGGAGGGTCAGAGAAAGAGGGAGTCACAGACTCTGAAACAGGCTCCAGGCTCTGAGCTGGCAGTCAGCACAGAGCCCGACACGGGGCTCGAACCCACCAATCGCAAGATAATGACCTAAGCGAAAGCCGGACGCTTAACCGACTAAGCCATCCAGGCGCCCCCAAAAATAATGATTTCATAAAGCTTATCAGGGATAAGCAACTTGTTCAAGTTTATAAACTATTTAAGTGTTGAATTTTGAACCTGTGTATCCAGTTTCAAAGTTAATGTCATTAAGCAATGAGTTTTAGAAAAAAAATTGGATCACACCAAACATGGTAAGAGAGCTTATAACTTTACTGTCTTCAATCTACAAAAAAGATGACTGTATGTTTTATTTTGATAACATCTGCCCAATAAAATAATATCTTCTCTATATAATTCAAAAGGCCAATGCGAAGGTTAGTAACACTTATCTTATTATACATAAAGTCTAAGTGTTAATGTGATACACACAGCTCTTCACAGTCTCACCTCCATTTATGACTTTTGAATCGTTACCCACCAGCTTGCCTCTTGAACCCAATGCTTTTGTCACACAGAACTTCTCAAATCATATCCCTTTTCCCTGTACAATCTCCTATGCACTTGCTGAAATTAGCCAGCGTACCTAGGATTTCAAATCAATCTATTAATATTATAACTTGTTATTTTGATTTGATCAGTGACAAGATCTTAAAAAAAGGATACAAAGTATTAACAAATACCAGTATGTGTCAGATGAATTTGTTATGCATTTGCATACATGCTCACTCATTAAATTTTTATAACACTAAGAAATATATTATTTTCCCCACTATAAAGATTAAAAAGTTTATGTCTCAAAAGATAAGGGCTTTTCCCATGGTTAAAAACAAAGTAGTAAGGGTGGAATCATGAAGTGAACCCAGGTCACTTGAATTCCAAAGTCCATTTACATTCCATTAAGCCAGATTGTCTTGGTTATTTTTAAAGCAAAGTAAATTTTCAGAACTAGTTTTAAATAAGTTTGAAACTTATCTTAAAGCTTGCATACACTCACGATTGCCAAAGCATTTCCATCTTTGTGTAAAAAAAGATGTAATAATGCATATAAATCATCTTGCACTCAATAGAGCTAGTTCCTCTCCCATTTTTTTCTCTAGCATCTGTGATACGGTTGGTGATGGATGTTTGGAAGGTCAGATGACAGATGGGGGCCAACATGTCTAGTTTCAGATTAAGAATTTAGAATTGGAGATACAAATCAAGTGTCTCCAAAGGAGGAACTGGAAATCTTAGAGTCTGGTTGATGCTCTGATTCTCATCAAGATTCAATTAAAAAAAAAAAAGTCTTTCCATTTTAATTTGCACCTTTTTCAAGAGAAATGCCACTACACCATTCACATAAATGAAGAGTGGAAGATGCAATGAGTTCTTGGCCATCAGTGTGGCCTCCAAGAGCCATCTGTTCTCAGAACCAGTTAGCAGCAGGGATTTATGAGCTATTCCCAGCAAATTCCATGTGTATGGCAGGGAAGGGCAAATACAGATGCTTTTTATTTTCATCAAATATCTTGATCTGTTCTTCAAACATTGCAAATTTCATGAAGCCCCAAATACGGTTTGTCAAACACTTTTCTTCTCTAATTAGGAAAATGATTTGAATGTTAAGAGAAATTGCAAAGGATAATTCTGATTCATTCATATTTACATAAAGTCATCAATGTTGTACATCTTATCAATACCCCAGATTCCCAGTGTGTGCCAAAACAAACAAGAATATACAGAAATTCTCACACAGTATTCCAAACATACAAATAGATCGTTCTCCTTAATCTATCTGAAGTTAAACAGAGGTTTGAACTTTGGGAAAGTGTGTTTTGTTCCCCTTAATAAATGCATTCATTTCAAAACTACTGAATGAATACCATCATGATTGCTAATAATTATCCTTAATATGTATTCAGCATTTTTAAGCTTTTTAAGTGCTTTCTCACACATTATTGCTTTTTGTAATAGAACTAAATGATGGAGCAGAAAGCTATCTAGAGCTCGTAGAGTCCAATCTTTTCATTTTTTAAAAAATCAACTCTATGGAGGTATAATTTACATATAATAACATGCATTCAATTTTACTATAGTAAGAGTTGTATGAATTTTGACAAAAGTATATACTGTGTAAGTATCAAAATCAAGCTACAGGATATTACTGTCACTATATCAGTGTCCCCTGTGTCCCGTCCCTACTCCTGGCCAAATACCACCCACTCCTGGCCAAAGGAACCATTGATTTTTTTTCTTTTCATTTTAAATTAGATTGGTCTTTTCTAAGGTTTCATATAAATAGTATCTAGCACCACATTTTCTATTGTATTTGACTTGCTTAACATAATATTTTTGAGATTCATTCATGTTCTGGACTATATTAAAAACTCAGTAGCTTTGGGGCACATGAGTGACTCAGTCAGTAGAGCATGCAACCCTTGATTTACAGGTTGTGAGTTTGAGCCCTGCATGAGTACAGAAATTACTTAAAAATAAAATATTTTTTACAAAGCTTATTAGCTTTTTATTATGGAGTAACATTTCTACTGTATGGCTACTTCATAGTTTATTCATTTATCTGCGTGTTATCTTCTGTTTGTTTGTCTCCCCACCCCGCCCCAGTTTTTAACTATTGTGAATAAAGTTGTTATGAACATTTCTTTACAGGTCTTTATATGGACAAATGATTTCATTTCTCTTGCATATCTCAGTGTAAAAGGACACACACAGTAAAACCTGTGTTATCGAAAGCTCTCAATTTAGTATGAGTCTACATCCAATAACACCAGGAGATCTTAAATAGTAGGGAGTATGTTCCCACTGCCCGTAGATTAGAGTAAACCATTCAAAGTTCATGAATGTAGTCCTCTTCACTGTGAAGCCTGTTTGAGTCTTTCTGAGGTGAAAGGTATTACACAAGGAGTATGCACTATGATGGAGAACAAAACAGACATAGTCATAATTACAGAACTGAATTAAAAATCCAGCAATATGTGCATATATAATTTCAAAATGTATAGATTTATTGAAGAATTCATACAGAATTCCATAATGCTATTTTTTTCTGATTGGAAAAGAACTCTATGGAAATGGTGAAAGTTAATCTTAACGTGGAAGAATGGAAAAGACACAGCAATCTGAACAGTTGTCCTAAGAGTATCCAAAAGAAAGATGAGCATGTGTAAAAGTCCTGAAAGAAGAGAGGCTAAAAGTACAGGAGTTGAAGGGAGAAGTAGATTGAGATGAGACTGAATCAAGGAAAGGTTTCTTATTTTTAATTACCTATTAAAAAATACATAGATATATATGAATCTATACAAAGTCTATGTGGAGAATTACAATCTATCCATAGCAATGATACATAAATCTTAATAAGTTTTGAGAAATGTATAAAGCCATGTAATTAAATACCAAATCAATATGTGAAGAAATAAAACATTTCTATCATCCAAGAATATTCCTTCATATCCACTTCTTTTCAAATGACACTCCTATGCTTCCCCCTGTTCCCACTATGGATACAAATCAGCCTAGATGAATCTTGTCTTTTGCTGAAAAACATAGGAATTCTACTATATGTATACATGTGTGTCTAGATTCTCTTGCTCAAAGTGATATTTCTAGATTTATCCATGTGTTGAGTTTATTTTTATTGTTGAATATTCATCTATTAAGTAAAAAATATCACAACTCTTAAAAAGTTTATCAACCTATTGATGACCATTTGGGGTTGTTCTAATTTTGAGCTAAGGCTTTTATGAACATTCATGTGTAAGTCTTTTGGACAAATGTATTTGATTCCTAGATTCAGAATGCTAGCCCGTAGTATAACAGTATGTTTAACTTCACAAGAATCATAGTTTTCTGAGTCATATTACTACTTTAGATTCCCAGCAGAAATTCATGGGTCTCTATTCTTGACAAAATGGCCAGCATTTGACATTTAAAAATTTTTCTGTTTTCTCTCTATTTTTGACTTTTTAGCTATAAATCTTTTAAAAAATTTGTTTATTATTTTTAGTGCTTTGCTGCAGGGATTACAAAGTGTATCCCCCTAAATTAACACAGTAAAATGTCAGTTAAACTGTATTATTCCATGCGTGAAGAAATTTATGATGGTATTTTTATATGTACTATCTCCTTTATGTTATTATAATGTCTATTTTATATATATAATAAACTCCAAAATACAGTGCATTTAGTTTTGCATCAACCAATTAATTTCCCTTAAAGTAAAATAAGAAAAAAGACATGTTTTTAGATATTTAGCCACATACTTAAAATGTCCACTCTTCTTCATTCTTTCCTGAGTAAATTGAGTTTATATTTGGTATCAGTTTCCTTTCAAGTAAAGTTCTTGCTTTAGCATTTCTTCTTGCAAAGTTCTATGAATGGCCCATCCCTCTCTGGAATTTATTCCATTAAGAGTTCTTTGCATCCACTCTTCTTAGATAGCTTTGTAAAAAAAAAAAAAAGTATGATTGCATATTTATCTATTTTTTCCCTTGATGAGATCAAGAGAGTGATGGTCTTTTGTGACTTTCTACTAACTGAAAAGCTAGCTCTCTCTTAGGTGTAAAACTCTCCAGATCTTATATGCATTTGAGTTTAGTGAACCATGGCATTAGCTATAGTGAGGGAAGGAAATATTTCATACATGTAAGTCTTCAAAATAGAGTCAACAGTTTTTGTTAACGGTTTGGAAAGAATCAACTATACGGGAGGGGAATATATGTAGTTTTAAGGATGCAGTGAGACATGACAGTGAGACATGACAATGATGTGAAAGCACTGAGCATAGTGTCTTACACCTGGAAGACCCTTTTGGATTGTGAGTTAAATCTGAATTGGCCTTCAGTAGTTGACCTTATAGGAGGCTCTACTTATAAAGGCTAGTTATGTAAAAATATATTGAAATAAGCTATTACCAAAAAGCCAAAAAAAAAGGTGCATGCTGTTAAACTTTCAGGTAGACAAAATGATAAAGTATATTTAGTTTATTATCAAATTTTATTGGGGTAATTGAAATCTGCTCTAAATTCTGAAAGGGGTAAGGACTTGGGAAAGGTGCCTACATAGGCCATTTGAGATGTAGCTAGATTTGTTTAAAAGATTAGAAGCCAATTGAATTCTAAACTATCTGTCACAAAAGATATGTAGAACATTAGTTAGGCACAGCACTTAAAATATATTTGGCATAATATGGGCTTACCAGATCAACTCTCTTAACAGTGCTTACCCTGTACATGAAGGTATTTGTGGGCAAATTTACACATATACACACAGAGACACATATACATGCATGCATATGACTTAAGTAGGGTCAAAATGTTTGCCTAAGACTTGATATAAGTACATGGAATCATACCCTTCCTATGGTATCAACAAAGGCTGAAAAAGGAACCTGAACTTTTATTCCTACCTGGAATGTTCCCTCTTCTGAAGCCATAGTGGCATCAGACAAAACCAGCTAAAAATGTTTAAGAAGTTTCAGTCTAATAACTTAACTTTTTTATTTTTAAGTTTATTTATTTATTTTGAGAAAGAGACAACGCAAGTAGGGGAGGGGCAGAGAGAGAAGGAGACAGAAAATCCCAAGCAGGCTCTGTGCTGTCAGTGCAGAGCTGGATGTAAGGCTTGAACTTACAAAACCATGAGATCATGACCAGAGCCAAAACCAAGAATTGGACCCTTAACTGAGCAACCCAGGTACCCCCAGAGTCTGATAGCTTAATACCCCCAAAGTGAGTATTTCAACAGAAAATCATTCATTATTCCAAAAACCAAAGAAAGTCTCAATCTAAATGAAAAAGATAATCTTTAGAGATCAACACCAATGAGAACAGAATATTAAACTATCTAGAAATATAAGTATTTCAATAGATAATTATGCCACTTAAACATGGAAAAAAATACTGTCTCATCAGAGAAACAGACTATCTGAGGGAAAAAAAACCCACAAAGTATATAGAATAATTAAATGGAAGTTCTATAACTGAAAGAAAAAACAACTAATAAAAGAATTTAAAAATTCAATGAATGAGCTCAAAAGCAGAATTAAAGGGACAGAGGAAAGATTTGGTAAATTGGAAGACAGACAACCAATCTGAAAGAACAAAAAGAAATAAGATTAAAAAGAAAAGAAAAAAATAGCAGAGACTTGGGGACGAGTAACAATACAATAGGAGATCTGACTTTCATGTTATCAGAGTTCCAGAAAGAATGAAGAAATAGCATAAAGCTAAAAAAAAAAAAAAAAAAAGACTGATAGAAATAGTCTGAAAACTTCTGAAGTTTTCTGAAGGACATAAACCTATAGATTTAAGACCATGAATTAGCCCCAAACTGGATACACCTCAAAAGCTCCACACCAAGAATACTCTAGTCAAACTTTTGAAAACCAAAGACAGGTTTTCCAAGATGGTAGAACAGCATAGAAGTTGTCAGCTTGTCTCATCACTGAAATGCAGCTAGATCAGCACCAAACCATCTTGCACACCTAGGAAATTGATCAGAGGATTAACACAACAATCTGCATAACTTAAGCCATAGAACTCAGCAGGTACACGTTGCAGAAAGGTGAGGTGGGGGGAAAAAACCATGGTTGGTAGGAAGCTGATTTTGCAGAGAGAGGAGAGAGAAAGGGAAACAGGGAGAGTGCAGCAGGGATCCTGTAGGAAAAACACTCCCCCTGAAAGTACCTGGAGAGGGAAAAAAAGAGAAAGAGTGGAAACACTTACCAAGGACTGAACAAGAAATCTCTTCCCCAAAATCATTGATGGGGAGAAAGGAAAGGTTTCAACACCATTAGGATACTATAAACAGTGGCGTGCAGAGCGAGAAATTCCATAACTTAATGCCTGGCAGTGCTCTGGTGAGGAGTGAATTCCCAGGAGCAGGCAGCAAGGCCCAAGGGGCCTGTGGATCACACAGGGAGTAGTGGCTCCCCTGGTTGGAATGTATTTGGTAGAGGCCATGCAGCCTCCCCACAGGCAAAGGTCCCAGCAGATCCCGGAGAGCAGCCACATTTGCTAATATTGGGACAAAGATGCCAGCATGCATTGAGACCTGGCACCAGCTATGTGTTATAATTTGTCATAATCTCTGAATCTTTGCCAGTACACAACTGCATGAACATTTTCTGGGGCAAGCTGGCACCTGGCCATTGCTCAGCAAGACCTTCCCCCAAAGGGTCAGAGACCGTCAAAGCTGCAGGTTTCTCTGATGTGAGGGGTATGGAAACACAGCCCCAACTGGGGTAAAACTTGGAAAGGAGATGCTGCCTGGCAGGCTGATGGCTTGGACAGGGACAGTGTAGAAGCAGGGAGTAGACAGAAGCCTGAGACAAAGGAGAAGTGCTTGACTGTGGATTGATGAGAGTGCAAAGTTCCTGTGCCAGAGATTAGGAAACTGGGTAAAACCATTTCCACTACTGCCAAGCAGGCACATGTGTGTCACAGTGCACCACAGGGATACACCCCAGTGAGCTAAGCAGCACTACCTAGTGGAGAACAGAGAGATTACACCAAGCCCTTCCCAACTGCACCGTGCAAGCACATCCCTCTGGAAGAACAGTAGAAGTCACTCCACCTGCTTAGTGTAAGAACTATAGAGTGTTTAATAGTTTGAGTTCTAGGCGAAACTGTATGTAACTTCATTCAGGTTTCATTCTGTTTCCTGGTTCATCTATTCACATTTCGTGGGGGTTTTTTTTCTCTTTTTTTCCTTTTTCTTAGATACAGAAAGAGAAAATTTTTATTTGCTTTGTAAAAATTCTATTTACTATGTTTTATTTTTTGTAAAATTTTTAATTCTATTTCACTATTTAATTTTATTCTATTTTATTATATACTGTTTTGTGATTTTTAAACTTTTTCTTTCTCTTCATTTCTTTCTTTTCTTTTCTGTTTTTATTTTCCTAATTCTATCAAGGTTCTTTCAACAACCAGACCAAAGCACACCAAGGATCTAGTTTCCTTTATTTTATTTTTTGTTCAGTTTTTAATTTTTCAATTTTAATTTTTTAATTTATTAACTCTCCTTCTTACTCCGAAATGACAAAATGAAGGAATTTGCCAAAGAAGAAATGGCAGACAGGGACTTAATCAACATAGATATAAGCAAGACGTCTGAACTAGAATTGAGAATTATAATAATAGGAACACTATATGTGGTTGAAAAAAACATCGAATCGCTTTCTGTAGAGAAAAATAATTAAAATCTAGTCAGGACGAAATTTAAAATGCCATAACTGAGATGCAATCTCAAAAGGATGCCATGGTGACAAGGATGGATGAAGTAGAGCAGAGAATCAGCAATAGAGAAGACAAAATAATGGTGAATAATGAAGCAGAAAAAAGAGGGAAACTAAGGCAAAAGAGCAAGATGCAAGAATCAGAGACCTCAGTGACTGATTAAGAGGAATAATATCTGAATCATAGGAGTCCCAAAAGATGAAGAGAGAGAAAAGGGGGTAGAAAGTTGCTGTGAGCAAATTATAGCAGAAAACTTTCCTAATTTGTGGAAAGATAAATACCTTAAAATCTGAAAAGCACCGAGAAGTCCCATTAGATTCAACAAAAACCGACCATCAACAAGGTATATCATATGTAAATTCACAAAATACACAGACAAGGGAAGAATTTTGAAAGCAGCAAAGGAAAAAAGTTCCTAACCTATAAGGGAAGACAAATAAGGTTCAGAGCAGACCTGTTCACAGAAACTTAGCAGGCCAGAAAGGAATGGCAGGATATATTCAATGCACTGAACTGGAAAACATGCAGCCAAGAATTCTTCATCCAACAACGCTGTCATTCAAAACAGAAGTAGAGATAAAGAGTTTCCTAGATGAACAGAAACTAAAGGAGTTTTTGACCACTAAAACAGCCCTTCAAGAAACTATAAGGGAGATTTTCTGAGGGGAGAAAAGACAAAATAAAGCAAAAAAACAAAATCAACAAAGACTAGAAAGGAACAGAGACCACCACCAGAAACTCCAAATCTACAGACAACACAATGGCAATAAATTCATACCTTTCAGTACTCACTCTAAATGTAAATGGACTAAACTCTCTAATCAAAAGACACAGGGAGACAGAATGAATAAGAAAACAAAATCTATCTATACGGTGTTTACAAGAGACCCCTTTTAGACCTTAAGTTACCTTCAGATTGAAAGTAAGGGGATGGAGAACAATCTATCATGCTAATGGACACCAAAGAAAGTCAGAGTAGCCATACATATATCAGACAATCTAGATTTGAAAATAAAGGCTGCAACAAGAGATGAAGAAGAGCATTATATCATAACTAAGAGATCTAATCACCAAGGAAATCTAACAATTCTAAACATTTATGCTCCAAATGTGGAAGTACCCAAATACATAAATCAATTAATCATAAACATACAGAAACTCTTTGATAATAATACCATAATAGTAGGAGACTTTAACACCCCACTTACAGCAATGGACAGATCATCTAAGCAGAAAATCAATGAAGAAGCAGTGGCTTTGAATGACAGACTGGGCCAGATGGATTTAACAGATATATTCAGAACATTTCATCCTAAAACAGCAGAATACACATTCTTCTCAAGTGCACAGGGAAGACTGTCCAGAATAGATCACATACTAGCACACAGATTAGCCTTCAACAATTAAAAAAATGATCTAGAACATTGTGTGCACACTTTCAGACCACAACACTGGGATACATGAAATCAATCACAAGAAAAAAAATTGGAAACACAACAAATACTTGGAGATTAAATATCAGCCTACTAAATAATGATTGGGTTAACCAAGAAATTAAGGAAATTAAAAAGTACATGGAAGCCAATAAACATAAAACCACCACAGTCCAAAACCTCTGGAATGCAGCAAAGGCAATCATAAGAGGGAAATATATAGCAACCCAGGCCTTCTTAAAGAAGGAAGAAAAATCTCAGACACACAACCTAACCTTACACCTTAAAGAGCTAGAAAAAGAACAGGAAATATAACCCAAAACCAGCAGAAGATGTGAAATAATAAAGATTAGAGCAGAAATCAGTGCTATTGAAATAATTAAAAACAACAACAACAGTAGAACAGATCAGTGAAATCAGGAGCTTTTTCTTTGAAGGAATTAACAAAATGATAAACACCTGGCCAGTTTGATAAAGAAGAAAAGGGAAAGACCCAGATAAATAAAATCAAGAATGAAAGAGGAGATATAACAACCAACACTACAGTAATACAAATAATAATAGGAGAATATTATGAGTAATTATATGCCAATAAATTGGAGAATCTGTACCTAATGGACAAATTCCTAGGAACATAAAAACTACGAAAACTGAAACAGGAAGAAATAGAAAATATGAACAGACCTAGAGCCAGTAAAGAAATTGAATCAGTAATGAAAAATCTCCCAAAAAACAAGAGTCTGGGGTTGGATGGCTTTCCAGGGGAATTCTATGAAACATTTAAAGAAGAGTTGACACCTATTCTTTTGAAACTGTTCCCAAAAATAAAAATGGAGGGTGAACGTCCAAACTCTTTCTACAAGGCCAGCATTACCTTGATTCCAAAACCAGACAAAGATCCCACTTAAAAGGAAAACCACAGACCAATTTCCATGATGAACACAGGTACAAAAATTCTAAACAAGATACTAGCCAATTAGATTCAACAATACTTTTAAAATAATTATTCACCATGATCAAGTGGCATTTATTCTTGGGATGGAGGGCTGGTTCAATAAATGTGATACATCATATTAATAAAAGAAAGAATAGGGGCGCCTGGGTGGCTTAGTCGGTTAAGCGTCCGACTTTCACTTAGGTCATGATCTCTCAGTTAGTGGGTTCGAGCCCCGCGTTGGGCTCTGTGCTGACTGCCAGCTCGGAGCCTGGAGCCTGTTTCAGAGTCTGTGACTCCCTCTCTCTCTGACCCTCCCCTGCTCACGCTGTCTTTCTCTCTCTCCTAGAAATAAATAAAAATTTTTTAAAAATTTTTAAAAAAATAAAAGAAAGAAGAAGAACCACATGGTTCTCTCAATAGATGCATAAAAAAGCATTTGACAAAATACATTATCCTTTCTTGATTAAAAAAAACTTAAGAGAGTATGGGTACAAAGCTCATTCCTCCAGATTATAAAAGCCATATATGAAAGACCCACCACTAATATCATACTCATTGGGGAAAACTGAGTGCTTTCCCCCTAAGGTCAGGAACACAACAAGGATGTCTACTCTCACAACTGTTATTCAACATACTGTTGGAAGTCCCAGCCTCAGGAATCAGACAACACAAAGAAGTAAAAGACATCCAAATTGCCAAGGAGAAAGTCAAACTTTCACTATTTGCAGATAACATGATTCCCTATGTGGAAAACCCAAAAGATTCCACAAAATACTGCTAGAACTCATCCATGAGTTCAGCAAAGTCACAGATATAAAATTAATGCACAGAAATTGGTTGCATTTCTATATACCAATAAAGCAGCAGCAGAAAGAGAAATCAAAGAACTGATCCCATTTACAATTGCACCAAACCCCATAAAATACCTAGGAATAAACCTAATCAAAGAAGTGAAAAATCTATACACTGAAAATTGTAGAAAGTTTATGAAAGAAATTGAAGAAGACACAAAAAATGGAAAAATATTCCATGCTCCTGGATAGATAGAACAAATATTGTTAAAATGACAAAACTCCAAAGAAATCTACATATTCAGTGCAAAACCTATCAAAATAACACCACCCTTCTTCACAGAACTAGAACAAACCATCCTAAAATTTGTGTGGAACAAGAAAAGACTTCAAATAGCCAAAGCAATCCTGAAAAAGAAAACTAAAGCAAGAGGCGTCAAAATCCCGGACTTCAAGCTGTATTACAAAGCTGTAATCATCAAGACAGTATGGTACTGGAACAAGAAGAGACACAGAGATCAATGGAACAGAATAGAGAACCCAGAAATGGATTCACAAATGTATGGCCAACGAATCTTTGACAAAGCAGAAAAGAATATCCAATGGAATAAAAACAGTGTCTTCAGCAAATGATGTTGAGAAAACTAGACAGCAACATGCAGAAGAATGAACCTGGACCACTTTCTTACACCATATACAAAAATAATCTCAAAATGGATGAAAGACCTGAACCTAAGACAGGAAGCCATCAAAATACTAGAGGAGAGGAGAAAGCAGGCAAAAACCTCTTTGACTTCAGCCACAGCAACTTCTTACTTGACATGTCTTCAGAGACAAGGGAAACAAAAGCAAAAATGAACTATTGGGACCTCATCAAGTTAAAAACCTCTGCATGGCAAAGGAAATAATCAGTAAAATTAAAAGGCAACCAATGGAATGGGAGAAGATATTTGCAAATGAGATATCAGATAAAGGCTTAGTATCCAAAAACTATAAAGAACTTATCAAACTCAAAACCCAGAAAACATATAATCCAGTGAAAAAATGGGCAGAAGATATGAATAGACACTTTTCCAAAGACATCCAGATGGCTAACAGACACATGAAAAATGCTCAACATCATTCATCATCAGGGAAATACAAATTAAAACGCCAATGAGATACCATATCACAGCTGTCAGAATGGCCAAAATTAACAATTCAGGCAACAACAGATGTTGTTGAGGATTCATAGAAATAGGAACCTTTTTACACTACTGGTGGGAATGCAAACTGGTGCAGCTACTCTGGAAAACAGTATGGAGTTTCTACAAAAAATTAAAAATAGAACTACCCTATGACCCAGCAATTATACTACTTGGCATTTATCCAAAGGATACAAGCATGCTGCTTCTAAGGGCCACATGCACCTCAATGTTTATAGCAGGTCTATCAACAATAGCCAAAGTATGGAAAGAGCCCAAATATCCATTGATTGATGAATGAATAAAGAAGATGTGGTGGGTATATATATATATATATATACAACGGAATATTACTCAGCAATCAGAAATAATGAAATCTTGCCATTTGCAACAACATGGATGGAACTAGAGAGTATTATGCTAAGTGAAAGCAGTCAGCCAGAGAAAGAGAAATATCATATGACTTCACTCGCATGAGGACTTTAAGATACAAAACAGATGGACATAAGGGAAGGGAAGCAAAGTTAATATAAAAACAGGGAAGGAGAAAAACCATAAGAGACTCTTAATACAGCGAGCAAAATGAGGGTTGCTGGAGGGGTTTTGAGTTGAGAGATGGGCTAAATGGGTAAGGGGGCATTAAAGGGGACACTTGTTGGGATGAACACTGGGTGTTAATCGGTAGGTGATGAATCACGGGATTCTACTCCTGAAATCATTATTGCACTATATGTTAACTAATGTAGATATAAATTAAAAAAAAAATAAATAGAGGTGCCTGGGTGGCTCAGTCTGTTAAGCATTTCACTCAGGCTCAGGTCATGATCTCACCGTCTGAGTTTGAACCCCACATCTGGCTCTGTGCCGACAGCTCAGAGCCTAAAGCCTGCTCAGATTCTGTGTTTCCTTCTCTGTCTGCCCCGTATATACGTATCCTGCTCTGTACACACACACACACACACACACACACACACACACACACACACACACACACACATTCATCTTACATATATACATATTCATGACACTTGTTGAAAATGATAAGGGAGACTTTATTCAAAGGGGACATGGCAATACATTGTAGAGACCACTGTAATGGGGTTTTGAGGTGGGAGAGAGAAATTAGACTCAGCTCTGAATGCAGCATGGGCAAGTAGGAATTTAGAGTGAATAAATAGGCTGGGAATCAGTGGATGGAAGATTGTTAAGAAGATTCTTGCTGAAGACAGGCCAGGGTGATCAGACGTCACCTGGGGAGTGTTGTAGATTAAGGAACCTGATCAGATACCAAACCCAACCAGATATTAAAGTTGGGGGTATGGGTGGGGCAGTCAGGTTAAGCAGACTTTGCAGGATTCATGCTAAAATTGAGAAATGCAGAGACACATACAAAGTTAAAAAGTCAGGCATAATGGAAAGAGTTCAGGGAGGCCTGAGTAGAGTTTCATCAATGAGGAATCTTTGTCAAACGAATATATATATGTATATATATACATAAATTCAGGGAGATACTAGATAACTAGAGAAATAGTTAAGCCATAATAGGGAATTAAAGAAGCAGAGTAGAGATGATTCTCACTCTGCCAGGGAATATAAGGGAAGGTTTTACTTGATGTTAGCTTTGAAAAATTTGGATATGCTCCAGGCAACAATGATGAGAATCAAGGGTGGAGTGTGTACAAAGCATCAGATATATAAATAATAAACAAAAATCCACAATGACACTAATTTAATTAGCTTGATATTTTAAGAACATTGGTTACATTCTGACACACAATTTGATACATTTTTAAATTTGGAAAGAAAAAAATCATCCTTAGTAGATACAAATTCTAATTTAACTGGAAATTAAAAATTTTGAATTTAACTTTATTCAACATCAATACATCCTAATTTATGTCTGCAAAAATAACTTTTCTTCTAAGTATATGATTTGAAGCTCTTAAGTTTTACATATATCTTTTTCTAATATTTTATGGATTTATTTCTGAAAAGTTGAATTATTTTTATTTATAACTTAAAGGAGAGAGGAGTCTTCTAGTTCGTTGCAATTCAAAGTATGGTCTGTGGATCAGCACAATCAACCTCACTTGGGTGCTTGGTAGAAATGCAGTAAGTCAGGTCATACATCAGGCCTCATGATAAATCAGAATCTGTTTTTACAAGATTCTCACATAATCCTTTGCACATTAAAATCTGAGAAATGCTTTTCTAGTTAATTAAAATAGAAAATTAGTTCAGTCAACTCAGTCTTTGCTATATCATCTATGATATCATAAATCTGTCTCTTCCCTCAATAGCCATTAAGAAATTAAAGCCTAAATGTTGGCAAGTTAAGAGAACTCACTCTTAGTACTCATCTCAAATGAGAATAAATTTTATTTTTATTAAGTGAGTATTCATTCATTTATTTAAAGGAGACAGAGTTTATGGAATACACCACATGGGAGCAGTGGGCAGGACAGCAGAAGAGAGACTATGTCTGTCAAGCTAGTGTTTAAATTCAAGTTTTAGGTGAAGGTGTTTGAAGTCCCATCATTCTCTCATTTAAAAAAAAAATGAATGCTTGGTGTAATTTCTGAATCTATATATTGTCAAATCTTTTCTTCATCAATTTTTTTTTTGCTTCCTATGTGCCTAAGTGTTATTCTGTTTTATGTTCTGATTTGAATCTAGTTTCATACACAAAAACAGATATACACCACCTGGGATTAAATACGGAAGAGACCATAATTTCATCAAAATGAATGAGCCTACTGATTTTTGTCCATAAATACATAAATTTATAGAGAATGAGAATTCCCCTTTGTTTCAAAGCAAATTGCCACCAGGAATTTCTGTTATTTTCTTGGATGTTAACATAATGCTTCTATAATTCATGTGAAAATGAACTGTATCTTAATATGTTTTCCTTTGGTGACTTTAGGTAGATTCTTGGACATTTGGCCTCACTTGTAACAAAATGCAAGAGTATTTTTTGTCTCATGGAGCACCTTCCTTCTGGCCTTAGTTTTTCTAGAAAGACCCAGTTCTTCCTGAGAGGACCCCAGCTGTAGCTTTGATTGAGGCATTCATTCTACAGCTGGGGCAAGCTTTCTCTGAATTGCAGCTGGAATAGGCATTTCACAGGCCTACATTGTTATACAAATGCTTCTATTCTTCATATTGGAGGCAGAAACCCAGTCAAGTTCCCAGACACAGAGGCTGTCAGAATGGGACAGAAATGAATTTCTCAAGACTATCATCATTTTTCAGTCCATCTTTCATCTAGAAAAATTCAGTAAAAACACATAGAACAACCTAATCATTGGGTGTTATGGCAAAATTGTCAAACCAAAGGCATTATTCACATGTCTTTGACTCACACCATGATGAGACTAAAAGATACACAAGGAATTGCCCTGGGAAGATGGCAAATGAACAAGAAAGCAAGCCACAATTATAATCGCTGGTTTGCCCCATAAAACTGTGACTGTTTAGAGAATGAAAGCTTCAGGTTATCATAACCTGTTCTCTTTAAACATTAAAATCGTAGAACTATTTTTGCATGC
This sequence comes from Proteles cristata cristata, assembly GCA_017311185.1. Classification (NCBI taxonomy): domain Eukaryota; kingdom Metazoa; phylum Chordata; class Mammalia; order Carnivora; family Hyaenidae; genus Proteles; species Proteles cristata. The sequence continues at coordinate 417,829 of JAESUZ010001155.1, forward strand.
AAATTTTATGCTCACCAAGCAACTTTGATAATTTTGCTTCCCACGTATTTTTCCTGAGGTGAGACTTACATGATTGGCAAATACACTGCATGCGAAGAAGAGTATCTCATGCTTTATTATAGGGAATAGGATAGATAGGTGCTCAATAGCTTTTACTTGAATAAAAATTGAATGGGTACATTTGCATTTCTGTTTGTATAGGTCAATCTGTAGTGACTTTTGTTATGGTGAAATGACCTCCCCAGATCCAGTCAACCCTAGAGCAATGAGAAGATTGGATTTCTAACTCAAGATTAAAGGCCAGCAGGGGCGCCTGGGTGGCTTAGTCGGTTAAGCATCTGACTTTCGCTTAGGTCATGATCTCGCGGTTCATGGGTTCAAGCCCCGCGTCGGGCTCTGTGCTGACTGCCAGCTCAGAGCCTGGAGCCTGTTTCAGTCTGTGATTCCCTCTCTCTGACCCTCCCTGCTCACGCTGTCTCTCTCTCTCCTAGAAATAAATAAAAAACATTAAAAAAAAAAAAAGATTAAAGGCCAGTCATTTGACCTCCAAAGTAAGGTTATCTAACAAGGACCCTTGGCCTAAATCCATATTAAAATAATATAAAATATTCTACAAAAGTCAGATATTACACTAAGTCTAGTACATTACAAATTACATCTTCCTTAGCCAAGAGGAGTTGAATAAATTGAGCATACATGAATTATGTTTAACTGTTATAGAATCAAAATTATTATCAATTGCTATCTTCGAATGCCACTGACCAGTACATTTATCCCTTCTATATGCAAGATGTATCCTGTCTTATCTGACATAATTTAAGTTTGCTTAGAAGATTTTTCTGTCTTATCTCCCTCATCAGTACAGCACTGACAGAACTTTATTGCTTCTCAAATCACAGTTCTAAACTTCTGATAGCATTATATTTTGCTTACTGATTGTTCCCATGGTGGTTTTCTGAATAAAAGAATAATGCCCTTGATCAGAAAACCCTGGTTTTCATTTTAGGAGGTTAGGTTAATGGTGTTGTACACTACATTTGAAGCCATTTCATTTTAGAGACACAGCTTGACTTTCAGCCACAAAACTTAAAAATGAAAAGACTTTTTTTGGTTATATTTGATCATTTCTATCTGAATACTATGTCTGTTGCCTACCTATTTAAGGAATCTGACATCACACTTTTTGAATAGTTGCACAGTTGTCTCTTTTTCTCATCCAACCTGCTTTATTGAAGTCCAAATAGGGCCAAGAACAGATTTCAACTTCCCTGTGTCTTCTGAAGAGGCAGTAAGATACAGAGGAGAGAGTGGGGACTGGGAGTCAGGGGGTCTTTAAAATCACAGGATTGGTAGGGACATTGATGTCATCTGCTCCAACAGCTCGTGATGCTGACACTGTCCTCCATCATTCCCCTCAGTAACTCATGTACAGATTAGATTTTTAGAATTCTGTTAAATAGCTTTTCTTAACTATAAAAAATTTGGAACAAATAAAAAAGAGAGGAAAGGTTGGAGGAAGGGAAGAGAGAGAGGAAAAGAAAAAGAAGAAAGGAAGAAAGAAAAAGAGAGAGGAAGAGAGAAAGGGAAATAGCTGCTCTCACTTTCCACGACCCAGAAGTAATGATGTTTACTCTAGGCTTTCTTGAAATTTCACAGAAATGAAGAATTCAGTTTCTAAACACTGTGGTCTACATTTTGGACTCTGATTATTTCTTGAAAGGCCCACCTTTCTCATTTTATAGCTTTCACCATTGTATCATGTGTAATTTTGATCAACTGATATTGAAAGAAGACACCATACCCCGTCTGAGTCTCCTTTCCTCCTAAGAGAATTATGACAGCATTTTTTAAAAGCTGTCTACAATTCGAGTTTGGATTTCTGTTGTCCTTCCAAAGCTTGGAATTAGTGCCTTCAAAGAAAAGATGAGTAAGAAAACAAAAAGATGAAAAATCCTTTTTATGACTGAAGGGATCAAAGACAGTGACTGACAGCAAGAGGAAATTTAGTGCTTTTTTTTTTTTTAATAGGCTGATTTTTCAAAGCAATTTTAGATTTACAACAAAACTGAACAGAAGGTACAGGGATTTCTGGGGCACCTAAGTGGCTCGGTTAGTTAATTGTCTGACTCTTGATTTGGGCTCAGGTCACTATTTCATGGTTTGTGGGTTCAAGCCCCATATCTGGCTCTGTGCTGACAGCAAGGAGCCTAATTGGGTTTTCTCCCTCTCCCTCTCCCTCTCTCTGCCTCTCCCCCTGTCTGCACACTCTCTCTCTCAAAATAAATAAATATTTTTTAAAAAGAAGGTACAGGAATTTCCTATATACCCACTGCCCTCACATGCACACCACTTTCCCCAATATGATCATCCCTCATCAGAGTCGTATGTTTGTTACAATTGATGAATCTACATTAACATGTTATTATTCATCCAAAGTCCATAGTTTACATCAGGGTTCAGTCTTAGTGATATATATGCTATGGGTTTGGACATATGACATATACGAAATGACATGTATCAACCATTATAGTATTATACAGATTATTTTCACTGACCTAAAAATGTTCTGTGTGCTCTACTTATTCATCCTTTCATTTCCCTTCCCCCTAAAGCCTGGCAAGCACTGATCTTATTCCTGTCTCCATAGGTTTGCCTTTTCCAGAATGTGATGTAGTTGGAATCATACAATATGTAGACTTTCCAGATTGGCTTCTTTCACTTAGCAATATGCATTTAAGTTTCCTCCATGTCTTTTCATGATTTGATAGCTCATTTCTTTTTAGCACTGAATACTAGTCCATTGCCTGGATGTAACATACATTATTTATCCGTTCACTTACTAAAGGACATCTTGGCTGCTTCCAAGTTTTGGTTATTATGAATAAAGCCTCTATAAGCATCTGTGTGCGTGTATTTGTATGCATATAAGTTTACAACTCCTTTAGGTAAATACCAGCATGTTTGCTGCATTATAGGGTAAGAACATGCTTAGTTTTGCAGGAAACTGCCAAATTGTATTCCAAAGTGGCCACACCATTTTGCATTACCACCAGCAATGAATGTAAATTCTTGTTGATATACATATTCATAAGTATTTGATGTTCTGCATTTTGCCCATTCCAATCAGTGGGTACTGGTATCCCATTGTTTTAATTTGCATTTTCCTGATGATATAAGATGTGTAATATCTTTTCATGTGTTTATTTGCCATCTGTATATCTTATTTGGTGAGGTATCTGTTATAGTCTTTGGCCCAATTTTTAGTTGGCATAAGAGAAAACAAAATAAAAACTTTTGTTTCTCCTTTACTCACACTCACAACATGCTGACATGAGATGTGTGAATTTTTTTCACATACCAACCAATTCTCTGACAGTAGTCATTGCACTTCAATTCAGCTCAATTCAATTCGATTCAATTCTTACAGTAACTAAAGTTAAGACAGACCCCACAGGTTAAGAGTGCAGTCCAACCAGACTGCTCCCCACTTTAGATATCTAACCCAAGTAGTGGGTCCCCATGTTACCTACACCCTTCTGTCCAACTTGGCTACTTCTTATGTTTGATAATTTGATAAAATAATTCACAACACTCAGGAAAACCATTCCTTACTAGATAGAAGTTTATTATAAAAAGAACAACTAGACAAAAGGGATGCCTGAAGCCAACCATGTGAGAAGGAGGCAGAGCTCCCATGCCCTCTCCAGCACTCCAAGTGCTCACCAATCTGGAAGTGATTCAAATCCCTTAGTCCAGAAATTTTTATAGAGGTTTCTTCATGCAGGCATGGTTAGTTACTCACTCAATCTCCAGCTTCTCTCCTTTCTCTGGAGAATGAAGGGTGGAGCTAACAGCTAAAGCTCTAATCATGAATGGTCTTTCTGGTAAATAGCCCCACCCTGAATGAAACTATCTAGGCCACAAGAGAGTTGCCTCATTTGAATAAAAGATGCCCCTATCACTCAAGAAACTCCAAGGGATTTAAGAGCTCATGACACTTAGCTCTGTGTTAAGAGCTAGGATCAAATTTAAAATAGTAGAACAAAAGATGTTCCTAGCACCTTTATTTCTTAAAAAATTACAGCTGTTTTACTAATTTATTAGATCACAATATCACAGTCCCATGTTCATTGACTTTTTACTGCTGAGGGTTTTTAAAAAATGTTTATTTTTGAGAGATAGAATGGGAGTAGGGGAGGGGCAGAGAGAGAGACAGGGAGAGAGGATCCAAAGTAGGCTCTTCACTGACAGCAGAGAGACTGATGTGGGGCTTGAACTCAACCCAGAAGATCATGACCTGAGCCAAAGTTGGACGCTCAAGTGACTGAGCCACCCAGGTGTCCTTTTATTGTTGACTTTTAAGAGTTCTTAAAATGATGAATTGTGGGCTGACTCTGAACTATATATGTATAATTTAAATAAAAACCTGTCAGCATAATATGCAGAATATGGCTTCAACTAAGAAAAATAAATAAGGAATATATACACACATTTACATGTGACTCTATTTGAGAACATCAAAAAGGCTGATCCATCAGATGGACACCCATCCACATCTCCGAGCTGAGAAATGCTAATAAGATTAAAGTCCAAGGATGGAAATGGCAGGAGGGTTTGCCAACTTTGTAAATCAATCACTGACGAACACAGGCTCAAGTTTTTTCAACTATTTGTATTCGCTCTTTCAATTGAAATTAATCTAATGACAATAATAGCAACAGTAATGACATTAATAAGCATTTACTGGGTGGTAAACACCATGCTAAAGCATTTTGCATGTAGTACCTCATTCAATCTTTGTAACACTGACATGAAATAGTACAGAATGGAAAATGTAGGGTTATAGTTCAGTAGTCTCCTTAAGATATATGAACTAGTAAATAGGAACCTAAAATTACAAATGAAAGAACATCTGAATTCTAAATAATAAATCTAAAAAATACTCTTGGACTTTGACTCTCCTGGCATCTTTCCAGATGCACAGAATATAGTCCAGGGCATCCATCAGCTATTGGCTATCCTCCTACTATATCTGCTTCTTTTTTTAAAGCATTTTTTAAATGTTTATTTATTTTTGAGAGACAGAGAGATGCACAGCATGAGCAGGGGAGTGGCAGATAGAGACGGAGACACAGAATCTGAAGCAGGCTCCAGGCTCTGAGCTGTCAGCACAGAGCACCGATGCAGGGCTCAAATTTAAGGAACGTGAGATCATGACCTGAACTGAAGTTGGCCACTTAACCAACTGAGCCACCCAGGTGCCCCTGGCATCTGCTTCTTGCCAAAATGTACCAAAAGCATCTCTTAATGAAAGTTTTATATGGATTCTCTATTGTTTCACTTAAATGCACATAGTACTTCCCAATATTTTAAGTAGTAATGACCCATATGCTCAACAGGACTTTGTTAATTTTAAATATTGTATGAACCATAAGAATACTATGCAGCTATTCATTGCTTCTTAACAGCATCACTTCAAGAAAAAATTATATTGTCATGGTTTATACTACTGAGAATCATTCATATTCATTCCATCTTCCCAATTGCCTCTAATCTTATTACTACCCAATCCTCTGATCTTTTCTTGTTTCAAATATGTTAAGATAAAGCATGCATATCTTTAAAATTATTACTGTATGAATTGCATAGAAGTTTAAATAACGTAACTTGTTGGAAAGCAAAGTTTGATGAGAAGATGAAGAATTTGGGGTCCTTAAAACTTAACTATGCCATCAAAAATGAAAGAAGTCTGGCACAATTATTCAGATATTGCTTTGTGTCATAAAAATATCACCAGAATAATACACAGAATATAGTCTTTGCCAATAATTAGGGAGTTATCTTATTCTGGGCTTCACTCATCCCATCTGTAAAATGAATATCTTTGATTATATCAGTAGTTCTATAACCTGTCAGGGCATCTGAATCACCAGAAAGTCTTGTTAAAAATAATCTCCTGGTCCCACTTTCCAGCACAGCTGAGATAATGATGTGTCTTAGGATACATACATGTGTCTGAATGTAGATAGGTAAGTACTCATTTATTTTACAGCTTCTCCAAGTGAATCTAATATAGCTCATCTTTCAGAATAGATTACATCTGATAGTCCTCCCAGTTTTTGGATTATTTTACCCATCAAAATCACTATCATGCTGTGAATCTTAAAGTGTTTTATAGAGGTGTTAAATTAATTAACAATGAGGTCATTAAAGGTGATTCTAATATCTTAGTTGCCTACATAAGCAATCAAAAACCTAAACCTGAAAATGCCTCAAGGTTAAGACATCAAAACCTAAGGGCAACCAATCATAGCCAACTAGGTTTTCCCAAATATGGCAAACACTTAAGTCATATCCAATGGAATAATTCCCTTGCTTTGCTTCCACCTTTTCATCCAGCTGCTGTTGGTGGAGCAGTGCTAACTACTCCTCGTATGGTGCTTCCCAGTTCAAACTGATTTTTGCTCAGATAAACTCAAAATTTGTACTATGCATCAGTTCTTCTTTAACAATGGCAATGAGATGATTTCAGGGTTGAATGGTGTGTATCACAGCGGTAATGTTATAGTAAAAAAAAGAGGAAAGATGATCTGACAAGGAAGAAGAAGTAATGGCTTTCCTGGTGACATGTACTACCAGATTCTCAGTACCTTTCCTATCCTGAAGCTATGATTCATTTTCTGGACCAGAAAATAAATGTTCCATCTCTCAAATTCAAGTTTCTTCCTAAGGTGGCCTTCCCAAGGAGTGCATTTTGAGTAAGAGAATTCTTTTGCCATGTAACAGAACCTGCCTAGGAGAGTTCTCAGGAAGGGGAAGAGAAGCCCACCAGGTAGGGAGGGAGTGGCAGCAGCCTTATTGGGGTTACACTGACAACTGATGCTCTGTTGAGTCTCTGTTTGGTCAAGTACCTAGGGAAATCACTTGATTCTGCTCTTGCTGAACCAAAAGAAGGTGGAGTTTGAATATTTAACATGACTTAATTGTCAGCCTTAATGAATCTGATTTTAATCTATTGTACAATAAGTCACTATAGTAAGATGATGCACAGGAGTGGATGATCCTTTAGCTCTGTTATTTCACAGATGCTGTCTTTATTTAGCATCTACTATTTGCCACTTTAGGAGACATTGGGAGTAGAGTAATAAGGAGGAAAATTAAGTTCCTTATCTGGTAGGTTCTTATACATGGGTGGAAAATAATCATGGCTATAATATTATATATTATCATAGTAACTGTAGATGCTATTTATTGAGTGTGTACCAGGAAGTGTGCTGAATACTTTAGTTTCCTATAATCTATAACATCCTGGAGCAGTTTGATTTTTACCTTGATTTTACAGGATCTTGAGAAAGAGGGTCACTTAGTAGAGTGTGAAAACAGATACAAATTCAGGTCTGTGATCTCAATATGTTCTATTCTGTTTTGGCTTATGAACTGGATTTCAAAGTCTTCGTCATTAGCTGTGTGACCTCAAACAAGTGACTTAATTTTTCTGACTATGACCTCTGAATGTCAGATTCTTTGATATTTGGAAATATTTTTTGATATTTAGATATTCTTTGATATTTGAAAATTTGAAAGTAAGATTAAAAGCATCTACTATGGTAGTGAAGTTGAGAAGCAAGCAAGTAAGCAAACAAGAAGAAAGAAAGAAAGAAAAAAAGAAAGAAAGAAAGAAAGAAAGAAAGAAAGAAAGAAAGAAAGAAAGAAAGGAAGGAAGGAAGGAAGAAAGAAAGAAAGGAAGGAAGGAAGGAAGGAAGGAAGGAAGGAAGGAAAGGAAAGAAAGGAAAGAAAGGAAAGAAAGAAGAAAGAAAGAAAGAAAGAAAGAAAGAAAGAAAGAAAGAAAGAAAGAAAGAAAGAAAGAAAAATGTTCCTAATTCAAAATCTGACAGCAATTTATTAATACCTGTTCTCTTTATGAAGAGACTCACAACCTAATTTTTTCCTTTCTCTGTAAAACAAGCAAAAGGTAAATTACTGAAACACATAGTCGTCATAAGCATTTGAAATAGAGCATTCAGTCAGGCGGATGGTGGGGCTTACTTTTCTCTCAACAGCTTTCTTTCATGTAGGTTCCCCATCAGGTGAGGTAACAAGGTTCTCCCTATGTCAGTATAGCGAACCAGAAAACCTGGCCACAGATGAAAAGAAGTCACATGTGTCTCCAGAGTTTAGGTGAAGTGTTTGGAATCTGTGTACTTGAGAACCCAAAGTTATTTAAGGATGCTGTTTCTAAAAACCCTACTGAATACAAACTGAATACAAATCCTGATTTCTAGTATTGCTTCCACAGTAAGATATGATGAGTACCATCTTGAAAGACTGAGAATTCCTTTTGATTTGGCAATGACGATTTCCTTAGCGGTGATATCTGGAAATAGTGCCTCTGTAAGGAGAAAAAGTGATGGAATTCCTGAAGGATTTTTTCATTAAACTCAGTTTTTCCTGTCCTTAATCTTCAGAAGATATTTCCCAGGCTCCTAGGTGAGCGTCTGAGTTGTGGTTTTGGTTCAGGTCATGATCTCACAGTTTCATGAGTTCAAGCCCTGTGTCAGGCTCTGTGCTGACAGTGTGAAGACTGCCTGACTCTGTCTTCTCTCTCTGCCCCTTCCCCATTTGAGCTATTTCTGTCTCCCTCAAAATAAATATACAAACTTAAGAACAAAAGAAGATACTTTTCAGATGTAGATGTTAAGATGGGTCTCCAGTTTAAGTGGGTACAAAGATAATTCTTACAGTCTCTTTGCTGGGCTTGGTTTGATTCAGCAGTTCTCACTTATAATCTCAATTTTTTCTTTCTTTTTTCTTTTGTTGGTTTGATTTCTTTCTTTCTTTCTTCCTTTTTTTTTTTTTTTTAAAGTGAGCTCTTCCACATAATGCTCTTGTGGTCAGTGTAGAGACTTTTTAAAAATACTGCACTAAAGACAAGGAAAAAGTGCCTACTAATTATTCAGTCATTAAATAAAGTTAAGAGTGCATTTGAAATGTAATCGTGATCCCCAGGGTAACACTTAAAGTCTGTATCACTCACCTGCAATTTGGTGTGCATCAAGGAATATGGAATTGAGTTTAGAAAAAGTGAAAGAAAGTTTGAATTTCAGAATCTAGGCAAGAAACTTGAGAAAGGAAGATAAGGCCAGAGGCTAGGGTGTTCAGCAGAAGTGAGTAAATTAACATTTATTTAGTTCTAAGCACTTTACAATTTTTTTCTCACTTAATTCTCACAATAAAGCAAAGAGATAAGCATCATTAGCATCCATTTTAAACTCAATCAAAGTGAAGCTCAAAGAGGTTAAGGAATTCCTTCCAAGTGACCCAGCTGGTAGCCACATAGCATGTTAAGATTCAAAACTCATTTTTTTTTACCATTGAAAACTTAGCAAAAGTACAACTTTGCGTACAGGGTGGGTAGTGTTTACATACTCTCTAGCCTTAGTTTACTATATTGTGTCTCAAACTCTTCAAATATTAATTCACTTAGAAAGCCCAGCATAGTGTCTTTTATTCAGTAGGCAATCAATAACGATGAGTTATAGTAATGTTTCTGAGTGAGGTTGAATAGAATTCTACTTCATCATTCATCCTGTACCTTTGAGAGATCTAGTGTTTCTGTTTTAATGGTTTATATGCTTGAGGGCAAACGACTTACTTTGCTTAGTGCAGGAGGAGGGAGGAAAAGAAGTGAGGATGCAGAGAAGGGAGGGGAAATTAGGAAATTTTAGACTAATATCATCTAAAGCTTGACATGTAATTAGATCATTTAAAGTCAAATTCTAAATTATCTTATCAGCTATTTCACTGAAATGACTGAGAGTAATTGGACAGGGTTTGTGATGGAGCTTATTTATTTGAGTATTGTTGCAGTATGGCAGTTGCAGGGCAAAAGAAGAAATACATAAAATACTCTGAGTTTGTGGCAAGCAAAATGCAATTGCACATATATTTTCAAATATAATGCACTTCTTAAATTTTAGCATTAGCTCATGTGATCATGGGTTAATTGGTGGTGTAAGGCCACAAGTCTAAACGTCTAAACCAAACTGACTCCATGACAGGCTTTACGTTTCCCCTCTAAACTAGAAGGCCTGAGTTTCGGCTTCCCCCAAAACTATCAGGCAGTTACACATTGCCCAAGGCAGGAGTAACCACCCTTGCAACACCCAATCAAGAAAGGCCAGCAACCACCCTCCACATTGTTAAGGGAGAGGCCTGGAGATAGAAACTATAGATAGGACCCTGTTACCTAATGTTAAAGTTAACCTGTTAGTCGCCAGACAAGACCCTAGGCTCGCTCTCTGATTGGTTGAATTTAAAGGTACTCTAAATGTTGTAATTGGATCCCGCCAAAAGTAACGAATGCTCTAGACAATGTGTATGGTCAAACCCGCTGTCAATGATGTTGAATAATTATGAGTGGATCACTGTTCCCATGTCACAACTTCTGTAACTCCCCCATCACAAACCCCATAAAAACCCTACTCTGCCCTTGTTCAGGGCTCTCAGCATGGATCCTCTGCGCTGGTGAAGTATGAAAGTCCGAGCTCGAGCCCGTAATAAAGCCCTTTGCCTTTGCATGCATGACTCGGTCTTCCTGGTGGTCTCTGGTTGGTGAGGATACTGCGATCTGGGTATAATAGTGGCATTTGGTAATGCTTTTCATTCTTATCTTTTCTCTTCCTTCCTTCCTGTCTGCCTGTCTGCTTTTCTTTCTTCCTTTTTTTTCTTTCCTTTTCCTCTCTTTATTAAGGTTCCTTTCTGAAAAATCTCATGTTAGTGACTTATGTCCTTATTACTTTTTTTTTTTTTCAAATTTCTATTTGTGTAAGAAGTACAGAAGCTTTTGGAACTAATGCCAGATCTGCTGATTTAGTGGAATAACCAATTCAAATATTGTCTAATTTTGATGATCAACTGGATGTATGAATTTACAAACGTCAGTTAACTATTTAAAAACAAGGGCATACTGGGGCACCTGGGTGGCTCAGTCAGTTAGGTATCTGACTCTTGATTTCAGATCAGGTCATGAACTGTGAGATCTCTGAGCTCATGTCAGGCTTGGTGCTGTCACAGAGCCTGCTTGGGGTTCTCCTTCTCTCTCTGCTCCTCCCTCTCCCTCAAAGTAAAAAAAGTAAACACTAAAGAAAAAAAGAACCAAAAGTATACATTACTCTCATCAGTAGAAACTATATTCTCATGAAACACTGGAGATTCAAAGACTGGAGCATTATTATTATTATTTTTTAAAGATATGCTGCCAATTTAGACACTTTCAGGGGCAGAAGGAAACAATGATGTCCAAAGTACACATTGACTTTAAAACAAATAGTAATTGTAGAGACATTAAAATGTAAAGTCTGAGTTTTAGATTTAAGAAAATGTTAAGATCAAACCCACAGTTGTGAGATAGCTATTATTTTTAATCATAATTCTTTTTAGTTTTTCTTTGTTTTTACAAACACTATTACTCATTGAACATTTAGTGCTAGGTACATGCTAAGAACACTGAAGAGTTGTGGCATTTAATTATCACAGCAAATAAAATATTAATATTATATCAAGTTCTACTAAATGACAAATCTACTAAGTGGCAGATTTATAGCACAATGTGATTATGTCAAGATCCATGATCTTTGCTATTATGTTATAAAAACTCAATCAACATCCTGACTTCGAAATAGCTAGGTTCCCTCCCAGGGGCTTAGAAGGGCCCATGCAAGTAAAGGACCATGATGCACAATTTCATAGTAACGTTTCTTTTTGTCTTTAAACGATTGATGGAGAGACTCATTGTGTACTAGTTCTAACTCTTGATTGAGACTAAACTCCAAGCTACAACTAAAGAGGCACATTCAGTCCCACAGGGGAGGTGAAAAGACGTGCTGCTGTTGACTATAATGTCACCAGTGGCTGCCATACAGTCGGGGTAGTCAGGGTAGAGTAGAGTATCATTTATAATGCAAAAGGCAGCAAATACAATCAGAGGCAGACCAGATCTCACCAGCTTGCTCTGTGTGACATGAGAACATGTGGAGGAATGAAGTGTTCATAATTATGAATAGCGGCTCTATTACCATAACTACATTATTCATGGCTTCAAATGGAAATGCTGTCTTGAAATTCCATGCCACTGATTTTATTTTTTCATTTTTAACAGTGATAATTTATCTTGCTTATTGTTTAACCACTCGACAAAGCTTCAAAATGTCAGGGTGGGGGGTGGATCTTCTTTTAAAATTTCTAAATATGGCACATCGTTTTGGTCATAAACAACAGGTATAATGAAAAGAGCCTTTGGAGAGAGGATCTGGGCAGAGTGGGAAGGACTGTCAGGCAATTAGTATCTCCAGTCCACTGAGAAGTGAGGAAATGGGCTGCTGATTGCTGTTCTCAAGTGCTCTCTAACCCCCTGGGTTCCAGGGCAAGAATGGGTCAGCAGAAATTCTGTCTGTCAACAAGATTTTACCACATTGCCTGGATTGTAATTTCAATTTCTTGCCTTTAAAGTAACTTAGGGAAAGTAGTACTCTCAAAAGCCCTGATTTTTTTTTTTTTGACAAGAACCAAAAAGACATACACACATACATACACCCACCACTTAATTAACAAAAAGAAACAAGAAAGGATAAAAGGAAGAAGAGTAAAAAAGGAAAGGATATATCCATCCTCTCCTGTAGTTCAATCTGTAGTAAACAAGTGATAAGCATTATTTCCTTTCATTAGAAACGCAATGATGGCAACATATGAGGTAGGTGTTATGCCCATAAAAATAAAATAGAGAATCTACAGATTCTGTAGTGTTGCCCAAGGGCAGACAAGGAAAGAAAAAAAAAAAAAAAAAGAAGGTTAGAGAGTTAATATTCAATCTCAGGACAGAAAGACAGGAGCTCTCTGCTTCAGGCTTTTTCTTCACAAGACCTATGAAAAGTCAAGTATTTTATTAATAAATTCCTGGGTAGAAACAGATCTAACCTTTACTAGCAATGCAATAAGAAGTTACTTTATCCATGTAAATCTCATCTACAATACAGAAAGACATAAACTAACAACTACCTTGCAGGAGTACTGATTGGACTAAATAAGATGATGACAGTAAAATATTCTCTACAGGGACCAGCACAGGGGAAATGCTCAATAAGTCATTATTTATGATCATAAAGATGATAAAGATATTATTTATAGCTATATGTAGCTAGATGGGGTTAAATGATATACTGAGGCATATTAAGATTTTAAGAGTTTATTTGAGCAAACATTGATTTGAATCAGGCACCTAAATCAAATGTGGATGGGGGAACACCACTGGAAAGAGCTAAGAAAAGGCTTTAGAGAGCAGATTGGAAGCAAAGCAACAGAATTTACTTGACTGGGTATAGCTTAAGCCTTACATGGAAATGCCTAGTTGACTATTTTGATTGGTTGTTCTGAAATTTTGATTTCTTAACCTTAAGGCATTTGCACGCCTGAGTCTGGCTTAATTTTTGCTTTGCTTACATAAGCTGCCAAGGCATTAGAGATATCTCAGTCTAAAGACATTTTTCTTTAATTACTTTAGTAAGACAGATAGGTGTAGACACAGATGCAAATCTATGAACACACACACACACACATTTGGTTTTACCCTTAAAATATATGCTAATTCTCTTTCTGTATTGATGTTTATATAGTTAGAACCAGAGGCCTGAGACAGAGAGAGAGAGACAGAGAGAGAGAGAGAGAGAGAGCGCTAGACAAGACTACATCATTATAATTAGTGGTATATACTTCCATCTGAAGACTCATTATATATACTTATCTCTGTTTTGTGATGTTGGCAACTGTTCATCATCTTTGTCTGGATTTCTTACTATATAAGTTATTCAACTCCTCTTATGACCAAAAGTTATGCTTAGTCTAGAGAAGAGAAGCTTTGGAAAGATGCCATCTTGCATAGGCAACTTCACTTAATCTTGGGATGATGACCAAACAGAACTTAGACCACTCATAACCACAAAATAACAGTCTCCATTGATTGAGACATCTGGAACAATTTCCACTAAAGTAATGACAGCTCCTGGTCTTGCATGTTAGGACATCTGGGAACCTAAAAATAACTTAGCCAATTTCTTACAATTTAATGATTTCCATCCCAACACTGGGCAAAATTATCAGTATCATAAAATTAAGGTTTTTACATATTCTAAACTTACAAAGAAATTTATCATGCAAAGAATTCTTTTTTAAAAAGGAAAAAAATGTTTTTCTCATATATAATGTTAGAGGTTGTTTCCTCTGATAATAAAAATGAGAAGTATGGACTCTATAGAAAAAAATAATAAGGATAACTAAGGGTGCCTGGGTGGCTCAGTCAGTTGAGCACTGGACTTCAGCTCTGGTCATGATCTCAGTTCGAGCCCCACATCAGGCTACTGCTGGTAGCACGGAGCCAGGTCTGAATCCTCTGTCTCTTCTCTCTTTGCTCCTCCCCTGCTTAACTTTCTCTCTCTCTCTCTCTCTCAAAAATAAGTAAAAATTAAAAAAATAAGCAAATAATAATAAACTTTTTATTATTATTCAAAAATTTTATCCAGAGATAACTGTAGTTAGCTTTCTTTCAGATATTTCCCATGCAAATAAATATAGAGAAAAATAATTTAATCTTGTTCTACACGAGATACAAAGATAGATAGATTGACACTATTCCTTTGACCTTTCAATAAAGAAGATCACCAGCCCTTCTTTGAAGATGTAGGTTTAGAAATTCACCCTGGAGCATATCTTGAGGGTCCTACTTACTTATGCAGATTTATGCTAGGCAGACCTCTGCCTTAGAAAAAGTGTCTAAAGGAAATCTTTGTTTGGCTTATCAAAGTCCAACCTTCCCCTTTGTGGCTCATTGAAATCTGAGAAGAGAGAACACTTTGCATAAGAATTATGGAGGTTTTTTGTTTGTATTTTTAAGAGAGGTGGATAGTAAATGTCCAACCCTCTCACAGTTAAGGAAATAATAGATCAAGCAGGGTAAATATAATCCCAAACATGGCCCAGTTAGCAGGTTAAGGCCAAAGAGCTCCTGAAATGGTCACCATGACTTATAGAGAACAAGGCTGGCTTCATGGGATGGTGACCAGAACAGTCACACAGGGACACCTCCCATAAGGGACCCACACTTACTTTAAAGCTCTGTTGTTGTCCTCTTGAAATTCTTAATTATTTCTTTTTTTTTTTAATTTTTTTTAATGTTTTATTTATTTCTATGAGAGAGAGAGAGACAGCGTGAGCAGGGGAGGGTCAGAGAGAGAGGGAGTCACAGACTGAAACAGGCTCCAGGCTCTGAGCCGGCAGTCAGCACAGAGCCCGACGCGGGGCTCGAACCCACAAACCGCGAGATCATGACCCAAGCGAAAGTCGGACGCTTAACCGACTAAGCCACCCAGGCGCCCCATTTCTTAATTATTTCTAAACAAGTGATCCTGCCTTTTTATTTTATAGTTGGCCTTCAAATGGGCTAAGGGCAGGCTGCCCAACATGGGCCACTTTGGCATGAACATTATTTTGAGTCAAGCAATCAAAACCCATAAGATACAGGACAAGTTCCTTACCTTCACCACACCTGCCTAAAAGAATTTAGAGGACTTGCCCTAGGAAGAGAGCTATCACCATAGATAATCACATTACCATATGAACTAGGATGTATGGTGGACAGGAAGGAACCTAGCAAGGTCTGTTTGATCAACATGCTCTCTTTGTCCCTTTGTTCTTGCTTTCATTTTTTAAAATGTTTTATTTATTTCTGAGAGAGAAAAAGAGAGAGAGAGACAGCGTGAGCAGGGGAACATCAGAGAGAGAGGGAGATAGAGAATCTGAAACAGGCTCCAGGCTCTCAGCTGGCTGTCAGCACAGAGCCTGACATGGGGCTCGAACCCAGGAACCGTGAGATCATGACCTGAGCCGAAGTCAGACACTTAACCAACCTAGCCACTCAGGCACCCCGACCCTTTGTTTTTGAACAGACCAACCATTTACACTTCATCATTTCCCCTGAAAATTATATTCTTTCCCTCTGAAGATCCAAGCCCCTACCTCATTCTCCTTAGTTCAAAATGGCATATATACCTCATTTTGCCTGACTGTCTTTGGAATTTCATGTCTGTATGGATTCTCCATATGTGTGATATTAAATTTAACATTCTGTTAATCTATCTGTCCCATGTCAGTCTGATTCTTAGTCCAGCTAGAAGGACCTTGGCAGCAGGATATTCTTGTTCTCCTGGTAGAAAAAGACGGCACTAGGGCACTGGAGCCAGCCATTAGATATATAAAGGGACTGTATTATTCTGAGCCACTGAGTAGGTTATAGGCAAAGTACTCTTTCTGCTAAAAACTAGCTCCTTCAGAGGTGACTATGTGTGTATAATGAAAGGATTGGTCTCTAAAATGAAGTAATTCTTATATATAAAAAAGGTATTAAAAAAGACATGGCACAAACTTGACTCAGAGTAACACACTAAGTTATTGCAAAACTAAGATGGCAGAAGATGCTATCTTTTTGTCCTGGAACCAGGGCACTTGGCTCACTCACTCTACAATAAATAATAGTAGATAGCTCATGCTGATTTCTAGACTCTTCCCTCTGATTTTATTTTGGATTTCTGCACAGAAGTCTAAGACCCATCTCTCCTTTACTGGACATCCATGAAGCTTCAAGTCTTTGAAGCTTCAAAATCTATTATGGCCATAACAGTGGCTTTGGGCTCCATGGAAATATAGAAACATAAGAAAGAGAAAGAGAGAAAGAAACAATCTGATTCTTTAGAACCTATTCTAGCATTCAGGATTCTTATATCCATAGCCTGCACACTCTGATAAATGTGAGCAAGAAAAATGGATTCCTTCCCTCTTCACAGACAGAAGCAACAAAGCAGGACCTCTTGTGAAATCACAAGAAGGGCTTGGAGACATAACTAGGGTTATATTGGATTTCAATTATAATTACAAGATGGATCCTGAGCTTGGCCCTCCAGTTTAGCTGAGAATGTGTAATTTATACCCCACACTTTGCAAGCATTAATGAAGGAATCTCTGACACAAAAATAAAATCTATGTTAGTAATATTATAATAGTCACACTATTCTATAATCTGGTTAAGAATAACTTAAGAATATATTGTAATTTTTTCCATATTAATATAGGCCTCAATATTTTTTAAAATAGATATATAGTTTTCCATAGCATGGTGGTGCCTTAACTGTTACAACTATTTCCTCTGTCAACTGTGTACCTTGTGTCTATTTTCTCCCACTCAGTCAACAAGTATTTACTGAGAGCAAGACCCTGACACAGTGAGGATAAGATAATGGAGAAATAACCACACAGCCATAAAACACCTGCATGTGATCCATCAGTTTTGAGGCACTTAAAATAATAATAAAATACATTCTGACTGGGTCAACAAAATTTAAAATGCTTAAGGGCATAACAACAGTATATTCTAATGAAAACAAGTTTTTCCTACGCAAATATGTTTTTAGTCACTGAACTTTATTTAATGAAATAGGTAGTTTTTGCTATTGCTCTAGACATTTAGATTGCTTCATATTTTTCCTTATTGTAAATAAATCTGTCTTAGGAAGTAAGTTAGAGGGGATATGATAAAGTTTACTTTATTCCCATCTTCCTAGCAATGAGGGCAAAGAAAGAAACAGTTTTATGTCTGTTATTTATTGGGGAAAAAGAGGATGGAGAGAGAGAGAGAGGTCACCCATCAGTCAAGAATGAGTAATTTTCCCCAGACTTGAATATTTAAAGAGACTATGTATCAACGGTAGTTCCGCATTAAAAGGAAGAGCCATGTCTAGATGATGTCTGTGGAAGAAGGTTCATTGTTGAAGACATCAAGAAAACTTAAATGCCTATCTTTTATTCTATTCTTGTCTTGATCATAGTGTTGGAAGGGCCATAACAATGGGATCAACTGTCCTTTTCAAAAGCAAGTTTTCAGTAACTGCACAGTATTTGAATGCAGTATTCGGTACTACAGAACTCTTTACAGAAGAGCTTAGAGTTATGCTTTTAAGATGTAAAAGATGACAAATGTGTGATGATAGCCTTGGAATAAGTCTTGGCGAAAACACTGGATTTTGAGTCTTTGGCCAACACCCTCCTAAACCTGGAGTCTGTGAGTCATATTCCTTGTGTTTTCATATGGTGACAAGACTAAGGCAGGGACTGAGCCCATGTAAGTTGAATGAACTGGTAGAAAACAGTCTTTTCTCTCCTTTGCTGTAGTAACATTGCTTTTGAAGACACAGTACACTTGGTATTTGTTGCACACACAAGTTTCCTGAAACCATTTTTATCACAGAAGAAGAACAAGCTGAATGTGGAGTAAGAAAATTAAGGAGACATCTTTGAATTATAATATCCACTTTGGTAGTTAGGGTTTGGGTTGAAAATAGTTGACTCTGATTAACTTAGGTGAAACTGCCAGAGTCCAGCTCCGGCCAGGTTCAGGGGTCCCTGAAGGATGGACGGTGACAGCAAGACAGAGTGAGATAGGCCCAAGATTCTTTCTGATCACCAGGCAGGCATCTCTGCCCTGTCGGTCTTGGTGTCTTTATTTATAGGTCAAACGTTGACGTGGCATCAGAAAATGAAATTTTTACAATGGATAGTTCTCTGTGATGAGATGTTTTTGGAAAATGTACAGAAACAGGTCTTACAGAGATATTCTTGCAGAGCTGCTCCAATTATAGTGAGGTTGAGTAACTAAGAAAATAATAGGGTGTTCTTAGTGAAAAACAGGAAAACATACACATTTTAATAACGCTAAGATTAAGTCATAGGTTAAGTTGTATATACTTTTATCCATCCTCATCACAGCTGCCAGTGTAAGGGAAGGTGTTTGTGGAATGTAGGCCTTAGGGAAGGGACTGCTATCCATCATCAGTTAGCAAAGGTATATGTGGTAACTTATGTTCTGCCCTTATCTGTTCCTTCTCTCTAAGTTAGGCTCTTTGTCTCTGGGCAAGACTTGATTTTCCAGTTATATTCCTTATGGCACGAGAGAGCCAACCGTACCTTTAAACAGTTTAGCTCATTTCCAATACATAGAATAGCCTCTTCGAGTGTATTTACCTTTGTGTCTAGTTTTTTGTCTATGATTTCTTTAATAGCTAGGGCACAAGAAACATTTTCGGTTAGTTGATTTGAGCTGTATGAACCTCTTGGACTAACATAATGGTAGAAATAGAATTGCACACATAAAGGTCAGTCTTTTATGAGTAAGGATCATTAGCCTGTTCAGAGCTCAAGGGAAAGTATGGAGGGAATCAGGACCTGCCAGAGACATGATGTCTGTTCCCATAATCAAAAGAAGAAGTTCCCACAATAAGTTCCTTCACAAGGTGCAATCATCTTACCAGGGCCAGAATAAGGGGACAAGTTACTTCTGACACCAATCGACAAGGTACCTTGGGGGTTGGTGTTCAGGCAGAAATAATTGAGTGGAGGTGGATATCGTTGCCGTCTGATGGCAAGAGACCGTGCAACTTGCTTTAACCTCACCAGGAGCTTTCTCGACTACTGGGCTCAGAATGGCTCCCAATGTGAAATGAAATTTAAGAAGTGGGTACGGGATAGATCATGCAATCTAGAAGTCCAGAGGGCAAGGCTTGGGAAATATGCCAGAGCCAAAAGGACTTGATCATCAGAGTCATATAGCCAGAATCATGTTTTCAGGAGAAGACTCCTTGCCGTCATCTCCGGGGCCAGCGTGCTATTACTGAACCTAACTGCCACTGAAAAGTGAGGCTATTTCTACCTCTTTCACAATTATTTATGAACAGTATATGAACCTCCTTCAAATTTGAAATCTGCTATTGTGGTTCCTTATTTTATTTTCAGTTCTGTGGTTTATTCCTTAAAATGAATTCCGTTTCTACTTAAAGTTAATCAAAACTGACTTCTTTTTTTGTTTATCTGTAATCAAGCTACCAAAACCAATGTACCCCTATCCCCCTCACTGACTAATGAAAAGCAAACCATCTTTGGAGATAGCTTTTTCATAGCTTTTCATGAAGCCCCTTCTCTTTCAGATACAATTATTGAGATCTCACATTTGTTTGCTTTATGTCTTATTCAAATATATGCCACAATAACTTTAATACCTCTTTGTACTCCAGTTATTTATATTTCTATTCCCTCTCTTGGAGCTCTTTGAGGGTAGAAACTCATTCCGGCCTTTTTTTTTTTTTTTTTTTTTTTAATCCTTAGTTCCCAGCTTAGAGTTTGGTGAATTGGAAGTCAATAAATGCTTGCTGAACCACTGCAATGCTATGAATATCTGTGTCACTGGTGCCCAACGTGGTGCTTGGCATCGAAGCCCTGTCACTGACTGACTTCTGGATTGAAAAGGAGAAAACTCTGCTTACTTAAGTTGATAGTCATCTTCACCTTTCTGCCTGGAACATCCATAGATATTTGCAAAGCAAAGCAGTCCTTTATGTAGCTGGCTGTACTATGTGTTTGCTAATCTATTATGTCTTCACAAACTTCCATAGTTCTTGAAGATGGAGAATACGTTTTAAGCTATGATTCTACCCTGAAAAGCATAACACATCCTGTGGCATTGCTATAAATGTTAATTGACTCTAATTTGATTAACTGTCAGAATTTGAACAACATGTATATTCTATCCTAGGGAATTAAACATACACTACAGAAGAAATTAAAGCCTCTGCATTGTGAACCCACAGCTCCTGCCTTGTACTGTAAGTGTAAGATTTGGCAATTACAAGGCATCACATTGTTGCAGAGTCCTTTTTTCCCCCCACTAATGCAAATGTCTTATCACTACTGAAATGCTTAAAATTACTTTTAAAATGAGCATCTTCAAGAAAATACCGCACTAAGTTGACAGGGGGAAAAAAAAGGAATAGATACCATAGATTTTCACAAATATGTTCAACATAATTTTAACCAGACATTTAAAGTAATTGAGTTGTGAAGTTTTGTTATTTTTCTTATCAAGCCCACATTTCAGAAAATAAAGTTACCAATTAAAAAAAAAACCACTTATGATTATACAGAGATAATATAAGTTATGTTTTCACATATCCTAAGAAAGTTTCAACAAAGGAAAGCTGAAAAGAAATCATTTTCACAGAAATAATTTTCAGAAATTGCTTTAGTCTCACGTTGTTAAGCACACACAGAGAAGAATGAAGACATATAATACATTCAGACCTCAAAGGTGGATACTTGTGTTTCACATACAAGCAGTTCATTTAGAATTGATCTGAAATCACTGAATATACATCATATTTGATGTTTCAATTGTTCCCTTAAAATAAAAATTGGAAAATATAATAATTCTCTGACTTAGTTCACCCCTGCTATTACTGGGTGACATTTCAAATTATATATTTGTCATTCTTTTCCTTGCCTTTTGTAGCACAAATAGATTGAGCAAAGTAAAGAGAATATATTTTAAATCTTAGGTATTCCCTTTCAGAGGATTTTCATAATATTTGTCATTGCATTTTAATATGTAGCAATAGCAGAATAAAGCATTTGCAAAGATGCATAGGACATACATTTACAATTCTGCCTCAACCACCCTCCTTTTCCTCCTCCCAACATAGTCATTTTCTAGGTAGTCAAAAGACAGATGGACTCCAGGGCTAGTTTGTCATAAAAGGTAAGATCAAACCAATAGGAAGAAAAGAAAAAAGAAATAAAGAAAAATCATTACAATGAGCATGTGTACTGACCCAGACAGGGCAAGAGTCACCAGCAGTTTCTCCAAGACAATCTGACAGACTCTGTTTGACTACTTGTTGAGCTGCTCACGGGATCACGTGTCATGACTTCCTCTGGTGCTCCTGCCATATTCTTGCCTTGGAACTTCTGTTTTGGGTGCCGCCTGCTGGGGGCACCACTGAGGCCAGAGAATATTCAGAGAATTTCTGAAATGAATTTGACTTTTAGGAGCTTCTAAAAAGGAATGCATCTCTGCTCATCTCTCTGCCAAAGAGCTGTCACTCTCTTGAAAAGTTAAATTTGTCACAAGGAAAGAAAATTTCACCATAGCCTGTTTAAATAAGTTAGGGAGTAGAATCTTCTCCCCAATGCTTTTTCCACAGCAAGCAAATGTATCAATCATTTTATTCTCTGAAATAACAATTTATTATCCATGCAGGAGGCCTTAGATTCAATCTGCACAGTGTTCTGAGTGTCGCATCAGATACTAAGACCTGCCATCAGTCTTTATCAGGGTGATCACTCTGCTCTTGTCATTAGTTTTTAATAATAAAACTATTTATTACTTCAATAATTATTTATGACAAGAAATCTGCCATTGGCATCGTGAATAAATGTTGATAAATTGCTTGGTTAATATATCGGTACTGTTTAAGTGTCTTGGAGAATGTGAAAATGAAAGTATTATTATAAAGAGTTATTGTAAAAAAAAAAAAGTGAAATGTTTATCTCTTATTGAAAAGATTATATTTGCCCAACAGGAATCCCATGAAAAGAAAGTGAGAAATCTAATTTGTAAAAGGACAAAGATTTAGCATGAAAGACTGAAAAAGCAATATTAAACCATAAAAAAACACATAATTTTCAGGCATCTTATCTAGATGCCAAATTAAACTAAATGAATTGGATTCAGTTTGAGGCATTGTTTATATATATATACCCCCCCCACACACATATATGCATACACATATATACATATATACGCACATACACATATATATTTAAAAGGGAGACCAAAGATTTAGAAACTATGTTAAAAAACACATTCTTAAAGCTGTGATCAGCTCCCAAGAGCCACAGATTTTTTTTTTTAATGTCTTTTATGACAGGCTGGAAACACGAATTTGAAATGGGAGTCTGAAATAGCATTAAATCTCATCCTCTGATGAGCTGCTGGGAACACATGGATATAATCTTTACATACAGAGACTCTTTCCCTTGGGCCAATATTCTGGAAACCACAAAGGACTCAAAGCATGACTAACAGTTACCTGGTCAGTGATGCTGGATAATAGGATATTCAACTTAAAAGTCAGGGCTGCTTCCACAAGAGGGCTGGTACAGACCTCTTAGCCATCTTGACTGCATAGCATCGTGGATACAAAATCAAAATAGAAGCCAGGGGAGAGGCATTTAAAACCAGTTAGGAGATACTCCGTATTTTAAAAATGCAAGTAAATCTCCAGCCCACTATATGAATCTGCTGAACAGAAATTGTAAATTCCATCCAAGTCAGGTCCAAATTAGACTGCTGGAGTTGAAGTTAAATAAAGAGTGGCCCTCCATGAAGGCAAGGAGATCTTAGGGGCAGTTGCCCCGCAGATAGACTCTGAAACAAGGATTTGAATGCAAATACTGGATTTGAGAGGTGATCCTAGGAAGGATCGTGACAGGAATGGGAGATTTTGTACAGAGTCAGTACAAGTTCTTTTACTGAGCTGGTTACTGCTGTGAGGAATTTGGTTCACCTTCAGCAGAGAACTCTAGGAGGCAGTTTAGAACATGAATCACCTGTCATGCAAGGGTTAGGAAGGAAGCTGGGCTGTTTAGATTTCAAATTCCAAACACACGTGCCAAGGAAACATGTGCAGTGTACCAATAGCTTCTTTTACAGTGAGGCAACTGGAAAATAGAAAATTGGATTTTTCCAAGAGTTGGGTGGGATCAAGGAACAGGTTCGTGCAAATAAGAGGGAGAAGGTGAAGGAAATAATGAAAAGAATTATCATGGATAGGGCTTTCTCTTGAGCGCATTGGAAGGAAATGGAGTAGTTTGAGCACACAAAGAATCAGTAAAATGTATGTATGAAGAATGACTAGCAGCAGACTTTTCAGAAGTCGTTAAGCACTCAGGCTAAGGCATCAACCTGTCTGGATTTGAATCCCAGCTCCAAGATTTACTTTCTGTAAACTTGGGGAAGTTGTCACTTCTCACACAGGTAATGTAGAGAATTAAATGAAGCAAATTATAGAAAATGATTAGCACTGTACCTGGTCCTGGGTAGGTACTCAGTAATGTTAGCAATTATTAGTGTTACTATTATGAAACATGCCCTGGTAAATCTAAACTTAGCCACAAGACTGATATGATTAATTAGAAACAACTGTTTGAGTTCTGAGGTTGCTTGGACTTCCAATCGTCTACTGGATGTTTTGCACAAATGATTTTCAGGAGAGAACCAGTTCATGTATTCAGCAGACCCCAATGATATTTGGGACAGACAAGCTTGAGGGACACTTTTTGAAAGCCAGAATGATTGACTTAATAACTAGAGGAATTGAATAGATTATTTAAAGTTGGATTGACTCAAAGCTATAGGTGAGGAAACATAGTCACCGTAGTTCTGTATGTAATTACTCCAGTGACACCTGTTTTTTAATTGTGTCTCACATACTGACTATTATGTAGGACACTGTGAATACAGCAAGGTACTCTGCCCTCAAAAATCTTACATTGCAGTGGTTTAAAACAAACAATGAACCAGTGATTATAGGAATGAAAAAAGAAGGACAAAGCACAGAGATGCAGAGAACCAAGATATCCAATCACACCTAGGGAAAAAAGGCGGTCATCTTAATTAGTTCTTCCCCTAAGTATTTGTTCTGCACCTAATGTGCATCATACACTGGGCCAGGCAGTGGCATACCCCTGAGGGGGGAAAGGAGGAAATTTCAGCTGTAATAGATGACACTATGAGAAGATCAGTCTAGAAAAATGTTAGAGAAAACAGCATCGCTGCAGAAATCATGATAGAGCTAGGTGTTCAAGGGCCATGGGATCTTTCCAGGCACAATCAGAGGGTAGTGGTTCACGCAGAGGGAGGAGCGAGTGTAATCACCTTGCAGCAGAAGCAAGCAAGGGTGGCCCTAAATCTTCAGAAATGTAGCTGAAGCAGGGCAAGCAATGCAGGGAACATAATAGGAAGAGGGCTGGCAGAGAACAGAGCAGTAAAGGGCCCTGAAGGCCAGGTTCAGGTTGTGGTTCTATCCTGAGAACAATGGGAGACACTTGGAGGTTCTGGAGCCCAATGTGCATGATGGGATCTGCTTTGGGAGACACGTCCCAGTGGCTGCAGTTAAGAGACCACTTCTCAAGGGTGGAGGAGAAGACCCATCATTAGCTGTGGCAGTCATTCAGGTGAAGGCTAATGGAAGAGACTCCACGCTGGAAAGAGAGGTGGGAAAGTTGGATGAAGAGCTGTGGAAGCAGACTCGACAGAAGGAACCAAGCTAAACAGGAGAGTGTGATCATTTTGAGAAATGCAAAGATAACCCATTATTGCTGGAGAATTGAACTAAAAGAAGAGATAGTGGGTGGATGATGAAGCCTCAGCCAGATTCCAGGGGACCTAATGAAAAGATTTTAAGGGCACAGCCTTTATTCTAAACTCTATTAAAATATCTTAGGAAAGATTTTTGAAAGATCACTGGGTGAAGGAACAAACAAAAATCAACAAGTAATTCCATGGGTGGAAAAGACTACTGCTCTATGGAAAAGTGTTTTAGTAATTTTCATGTGTCAAAAGTCCTCTGGAAAATGCTATCAGCCAAAGAGGAGTACTCAGCAATCCATCTGATATCATAGTCCCTGACAGAGCTCAAGTTTCAGTGAAAAAATATTTGTTAAGCTTATACTGACTGACACAGATCTGATGATACCCAAATTGGTCCTGCCAACCCTATATGGTTCAGTGAATTCACCCATCGTGAGATCCAGGCCAGGGCTAGGTGATTGATTACAGCTGGTCAAGTGTGAGGCTAAGGCTGAAGCTTGGTTCTGTCACAGTTGGAGCTGCATTTTGAGTAAGAACTTCCAATTACAGAGATTGAATATATTCACACATAAGCCGCTTTAAGGCAATCAGAGAATTATATACTTGCAGAGAAATCATGGTATTCTACATGTCTATTAAACAGTTTCCCTGTTTTCCTGGTCGTTTGCCTAGTTCGTTGTTGTTGTTGTTTTCAATGAAGATTTTTTGCTTCTCTCTCCCAATCATCCTCAAGATTTTGATTTTAGAGATGTGGGAATGGCTTAAGTATCTGCATTAAAGCAAAACTCCCCAGATAACTGTGACACCCATATAGGTTTGTCAGCTTCACCCACTATACATTAAGCATTTAATTAAATTGAAATAACATGAAGGAGAGTAACTTAGCAGTTTGCTCATTCAACCAGCATGTATTAAGCATCTGCTCTCTTGCTATCTGTAGCTATGATAGTGGGTGAGATGAACCAGAAATAATTTGTATATGAAAAAGAGAAGAAAATGGAATGCAGAACCCAGAGGAAGACGTGCCTTTTGAGAGTGGTCAAAGGCAGCAATGGAGGAGACAAAGTCAGAGAGATGGGAGGGAAATCAGGCAAGAGTGAATCTGTCAAATACTTCATAATAATTATGGTGCTTTAATAATTCTTCATTTCTGCTTTTATCACTATTCAGCAAAATGTTCATAAACACCGTGAGATGGGACCTAATTTACATATTCTGCCAATTATCTGTATTTATGGATAACCACTTGGAGGTTTTCCCCCATTACCCCGAATAATTGAGAATTGGCTATAGAAGCAGTTTCCCTTCCCTGCTGAATAAATGTGCTGTATTTATATTATCCATTACCAGGTGGCAGACGTAATGTTCAGTGATGTGTGTTACTTATCTGAAACTTGAAACTCCTTTCAAGGTTCAAACTCACCAGTTAATAGAAGATAATCTGTATGGAGCATAAATTTCAAGGAGATGTCTACAATATATCTTTTGTGAGCCTCCCGCTTGCCAAGATACCTCTTGCTGGAGTTGACTTTATCAGTAGTAACCATTTGCACTACGAAGCCTGTGACAATGATAAAGCTTTTACATTATATGAATTATATTGGACATATTCTATTTTTTCACATTCATTTGTTTACTAACAGACCTTAAGATAGAAAGCTTTCAAATCATCTGGCAAAATATAATTAAGAATCACTCAGACATGTAATTTAATCAGGAGAATAGGAAATACATAAAGGTTATAAATGACTTCACAAATGACTTTAGAATTCTTATTCATACTAATTCTTTTATGATGCAGATTAGGGAAGTGAGTTAGATGGATTTTAAATGTTTGGTTTTCATAGTATTTTAATTAATTAAAATAAAATCCACATGGCTAACCTAAGTATACAAAGAAAACAATTATAATTTAATCTTTTTAATGTCCAAGCTTTGTGTCTTAGGGTTTTGAACATAAGGAGGTTTCACACCAAGATGATAATAATATTAGTGGATATGGAATGTCATTTGTGGAACTATGTTTTAACATTGTATTTATTCCCCTAAATCTAATTTTGAATTCTTCTGTTATGTAGACTTTTAGATTATAGACATTCTTGTTTATTTCTTTGTCATCCTTTCAAAGCATGTGAAACCACAGATCATTTTATATTAATTCTAATTCTACTTTTCAGAGAAAGGTAAGCTATATTCCTGCTCCCTTCTTCCTATGACACAAAATTGCCTTTCACATCCAATTCTTCTTTGTTAAATCAATCACATTTGATCAGTGAAGCATAAAAAAATAGACATATAGTTCAAATTTGTATTGGAAACATTATCTTGTTCTAATTTTAAATATGCAATCAGAGGAGGAACAATATCTTGAGAAACCAAACCTCAAGTCATGGGCTGTGAGTATGGTTGTGATGGGGAAACATTCAGCAAACATTTCAAAATCCATCAGCTCAGACTCAGTCAAACATATCCATACCATCTGTCTACATGGTTTATGGATGCAATCCAAAATGACAAAAGGAATCGTCTAGACACCACGATGCTCAATATGACCCACATTTTTGGTTGAAGACATTCTGCAATGATTCTGTAGTAATTCACTGTAGCTTAGAGGTAGTTTGGGCCCCTTTCATGACATACTTCTCTTTCCTTATTTTATTGGTGCTGAAGTATTTGTCTATCTCTATCTACTAGAAATATGGGGACCTAATGGAAAAAACATCTTCTTTGGAGGCAAACAGGCTTAAGTTTGATTCCAGGTTCTGCCACTGACCAGTCATTAGATACAGGTCATTTCTATCATTTTTTTTTTTTTTAAACATCACTGAGCCATTGTGAATCATTGGGAAGATTTATAAAACAGATGAAAGATAGGGGTTAGGTGGTAAAAGATTTTGGTGATAGAGCTTAGGATTCATACTCCATTGTTAAAATCTTTAATTTGACACTTAAAGGCTGTGTGAGGGTGCCTGGATGGCTCAGTAGGTTAAGTGTCCGACTTCGGCTCAGGTCATGATCTCACGGTCCATGGGTTCGAGCCCCACGTTGGGCTCTGTGCTGACAGCTCAGAGCCTGAAGCCTGCTTCAGATCCAGTGTCTCCCTCTCTCTCTGCTCCTCCCCTTCTCACTCTCTGTCTCTCAAAATAAAATAAAGACATAAAAAAAATTAAAGGCTGTGTGACTTTTGATGAATTTCTGAAACTCTCTCTGGCTTGTTGCCCATGTATAAAATAGAATTATTTTAAAATCTATCTCCTTTGGCTGAGATGAGGATTCAGTAATTAGTACATACAACATGCCTAAAAATATATCTAGAACATTGAACATTAGTATATGTCTAAAAAATGTGAAGGTTTTAGTGAGATAGTAACACCTCATCAAATGCCTGGCTGATAGAAACTTATTAATTTTCCTTCCCTGACAACACCAATTTTGTCATTCTCTACTTTGTGAACATAGAAATTAGAAAGATATTTTGCAAGAAGCTGTGCATAACAAATACAGAAATAAATTCACATACATAAACCTAAAGGTTAAATACAGAAAAACAGAAAAACAAAACAGAATAATAACTTTAAAGTTAGGAGATATCACCTAACCTGAAGAATTATTAAGAAACTGCCTAATATCACCTGAAACTATTATTAACTATGTATTAAGTAACTGGAATTTAAAAAATTTGGAAGAAAAAAAGAAACTACTTAATATACTTTGTTGAGCTGTTTGTCACTTCTTCTTCCTGATGCCTCCTTGCTTAAATTGACAGCTCTGACTATCCTATAATATGTGTATTATCTCTAGACTCATTTCACTTTTTATACACAATATGCAGATAAGTGCAATATATTGTGATTGCAAACAAAACAACAAATTCAATTATCTAGTTACTAACATACAGTCTAAATAAACACATATAATATCAAAACATCAAGCAAAACAATAGACACAAATCCCATGTGCTTTATTCTGAAGCAAAGTATTAGAACCACTCTCACGAACACAGTTTAAAGCCTACTAACTTAATATTAACTGATAATAAATGCTGTTCATTTTGCAAAGACTATACAGTTTTTAAAGTAAAACTGAACTGTACTGGAAGAAATAGCTAGCATATAGAGGTTTCCCATTAAAACTTCATATCAGCTAGCTTATATTTAGAAAATTACAATCATTCCAAATCCTTTTGTATCATTTATAAGATTGTAATAATTCCAAATACATTTTAGAGATAACAAAAGCTTGCAATAATTTTCTATTGTATTGAATAATATGTAGGTTTGATACCTAAGGTACAAACTGCAGAGATTTATAAAACAGTATCACACAATCTTTTTTTTAAATTTTTAAAAACGTTTTCTTATATTTGAGAGACAGAGCATAAGCAGGGGAGGGGTAGAGAGAGAGGGAGACAGAATCAGGAGCAGACTCCAGGTTCTGAGCTGTCAACACAGAGACCGATGGGGGATCGAACCCACTTACCATGAGATCATGACCTGAGCTGAAGTCAAACACTTAACCAACGGAGCCACCCAGGTGCCCCAATAATCATCTTTTTATTTTTCAATTTTTTAAAAATTTCTTTAAAT
Organism: Proteles cristata cristata; assembly: GCA_017311185.1. Classification (NCBI taxonomy): domain Eukaryota; kingdom Metazoa; phylum Chordata; class Mammalia; order Carnivora; family Hyaenidae; genus Proteles; species Proteles cristata. The sequence goes on from JAESUZ010001155.1 coordinate 447,709, forward strand.
GTTTTATTTATTTCTAGGAGAGAGAGAGAGAGAGAGACAGCGTGAGCAGGGGAGGGTCAGAGAGAGAGGGAGACACAGAATCTGAAACAGGCTCTAGGCTCTGAGCTGGCAGTCAGCACAGAGCCCGACGCGTGGCTCGAACCCACGAACCCCGAGATCATGACCTAAGCAAAAGTCGGACGCTTAACCGACTAAGCCACCCAGGCTCCCCCCAATAATCATCTTTTTAAAAAGATTTTATTTTTAATTAATTTCAACACCCAACATGGAGTTTCAACCTACAACCCCGAGATCAAGAGTCACATGATCTATTGATTGAGCCAACCAGACACCCCTGAAAAACAATCTTTTGAAATTTCTGAAAATGAGGAAATAAGTCGATTTCTTTTCAGAAACGCAGAATAATGGTCTCCCCAAGACGTCCATATCTTGACCCTGGAGGATGTGACTGTTACTTTGTATGGAAAAAAAAAAATTGAGATGCCCATGGAATTAAGGGTGTTAACCAGCTGACTTTAAGAGAGGGACATTATCCTGGAATTTCTGAATGGCTCTCAATCTAATCATGTAAACTCTTTAAAGAGGAAAAGGGAGTTAGAAGACTGAAGGAAAGATGTGACTTGAAAAAGGCCCAAACTATCAGATATGCTATTACTGGATTTGGAGATAGAGGAAGAGGACCGCTAGTTAAGAAATACGGCAACCTATCTACAGGCTGGGAATAGCCCTTACTTTATAGCCAGAAAGAAAAGGAGACCTCAGCCTTACAACAAAAAGGATCTGAATTGTGTTAACAACCTTGATGAACAGAAAACAGACTCTACTGTGGTTTTCAGGAAAGAATGTAACCAGCCAGCTGTTACGCCGGTTTTAGTCCTGAGCCCCATAGCAGAGTCCTAACCTGCAGAAATTTAAGATTACAGATTTATGTTATTTAAGATAATACACTTGCAGTAAAATGAAATGATACAGTACTAGTTTATACTAATACCAGTATGAACTAGAGAGTCATAAGATTGTATCACACTTTATATAAAAATCTCATGAGATTTCTAAAAATGAAGCAAAAGAAAACTCTTTATTTATTTGAAGTCTTCTTTTATAGGTAAAAAGAATGCCTTCTGGTTCAAAGACCTATTTTTTCTGTTTATTTAGTAAATGTTTATTGACTATCTGTAAGGTTTAAAGACCTCAAATGTGTTAAAACAATACCAGTATTCGGAATATAGAGTTTGACAGGAGGCCTGTGGTCATACCACATCTCCAATGCAAAGTAGCTAAACTAATTCCTGCCAGGGAAGTAGCAGCATAGAAAAGGAAAGGACCTTTCTGTTTTGGATTATCAGGGAGTCCTTGATTAATTGGGTGGATTTTAGATGAATATTGGAGAATTATTGGGGTTTTATTATATAGAGTTAGATTAAAAATGTTGTAAGGAGTAAGAATAAATGAACTATGACATCACCTTGGAATATGCAGACCTATATCAATGATTTAGCTATATCCATGTCTAAATTACATCACAAACATCAGTGAAAGATTTATGTTTAAATACTGCTTGTGAGAGGATGCTCCCAAAAGGCGGCTGACTCTACTGTCCAACAGTTCATACAACGATTCACATCTTCCTTAGTATTAACTGAAATCTGCCCTATTCTAAATCGATAGCCACTGGCTTTGGTCTGACTAACTAGAACATCAGAATACATATATTATCCACCTTTTTCAAAATTATTCTCCAGAGTTTTGAAAATATTTCTCAGTTTCTTTTTGTGTCTATTCTCTCAAACTAAGTGCCCCTAAATCCATTTGCCAACGTTTAACATAACAATGATGGGAACATCCACCGCCATGTTCATCCTTCCCTGGATATTCTCCAGTTTGGAGCATTCCCTCTTATTATTGTAGAATCAAATTATTTTGGAAAATATTAAGAAAATATTAAGAAAACAGTTTGCTTCCTCAGGTGTGTATATAGGCATTTCCAGGAACTGAAATGTAGAGCCCTTGTTAACCCATCAGATCAACATGAAATCCAGTCATTTAGGCTTCAGTGTTCCTTAGCAGGGTTCCTTAGCTACCATCTGATAGCAGGGTCCTCTTGGGATTTCTAGGGATACATTAGAACCATTTTTTCCCTAATAATTGAAGTTGGTTTTCTCTAAACACACTCATTTTGCTTTTTTAAAACCACTATACACTAGTAAAAGAGGATAACGTATACCGAAGTATTCTTAAGGTAAATTAGAGACATTTGTGTCTACTTAAGAGGCAACAAGGTGGGGAGCCTGGGTGGCTCAGTCGGTTCATCGACAGACTTCGGCTCAGGTCACGATCTCATGGTTCATAGGTATGAGCCCCACGAGCCGCACAAGCCCCGTGTCAGGCTCTGTGCTGACAGCTCAGAGCCTGGAGCCTTCTTCAGATTCTCTGTCCCCCTTTCTACCTACCTCTCCCCTACTCACTCTCTGACTCTCTTTCTCAAAAATAAATAACATTAAAAAAAAAAAAGAGGCAACAAGGGGTGCCTGGGTGACTCAGTTGGGCATTTGACTTTTGATGTGAGTTCAGGTTGTGATCTCTCAGTCATGGGATCGAACCCTATGATGGATCCACTGGGTGTGGAGTGTGCTTGGGATTCTCTCTCTGCCCCATCCTGTTCATGTGTGCTCTCTCTCTCAATATAAATAAATAAACATTAAAAAAAAAAAAGGAGGCAACTAAGTTCTGTAAGAAAGGCACAGGTTTACATTGTATTCTCCCTACTGTTGGCAACCCGTAGTCTTAATCACTCTGAGTCTAAGCTCTACCATCGATGTATACATGTATAGAAATGATTCATGGGGTTGTGTTACAAAGTACATGAAACGGCTTATTCAAATTGCTTAGCAAGAAAACCTGATACACAGTAGATTTTCAATACAGGTAGTTCTCTTTATTCTTAAGCAGGATATATTAAAGATCATTTTCTTTTACTTGACCAGACAAGATCATTATATATCTATTTTATATATATATATATACGTACATATATATTCATGCACACATTCCTCTGTTCTCAACAGAAAAGTGCTTTTAAAATTCTATCAGAAAAAAGTTTCTACTCAACATTCTACCTCATTTCTCAATTGTTAACATAAGGAAATGCTTCTGCTATGGTGCCCTGGTGATCTTGAAGATATCTACATGGGCCATGCAGACAAAGGCTTGAACTGCTACCAATAATAGGTCTTAGAATAACATTTTATGATTCGTCAAGAACATTTAGAGAATGGAAGGTCTATGAGAAGCTGCTTTGAGGCCATTTGCCCCTTTGCTTTCATATCTCCCTTACAAGGCTCTTGTAAGAGTTTCTCATTGCCTCCTAGGCACTGGCAAGGTATGAGGCTTTCTGTCTTGTGCAGCCCCCTAATGATAGTCTGCAGAATATAAAACTGGTTACATGCAGACTACTATTAGCTCCTCAACAACTTGGTGTCCTACAAATTGTGTTGCAGTCCCCTAGTCCTTGTCTCTTTGATGCTCTTTTTGGTAAGTGGCACATGGATCATGAGGAGCTGGTTCATTTGCTTTTTTCTCCCTTGACTGTTTATGAAAATAATAATAACCTAAGAGTGGGCCATTGTAACTTTCCTGGTCAAATTAGTCTACCCTTGGCCTTATCTTGTCTTGTATGTGCTTGGCAGTTTGCAGGTAGAAAGCTAAGAAATTGAAAATGTAAATAGCCCTCTTGCCCCCCTCTCCAAAGATTCTTCAGAGTCACTGCTGTCTGGGATAACTAAAGGGATTTAACTGTTAAATATAAAAATTTCATTCAGAAAAATATAATTTTGAAAATAGACACAACTACTGCTGGAACATAAACATAATTTTTAGGCTGTGTTAAAATAAATAGAAAGTTACTTGTTAGTCTCTCATTGCATCTACTTTTTCACTGTTAGTTGACACTTCTCACTTCTACAAACCCCTTCACTTTCTTTCCAGTTACTTTGTTGGGATTCTATTGGATGGGGAAACCAAATAAACAAGATTGATAAGTTTTAAAAGTTAGATAATGTCAGAATCAGAATGTTACTGCCAAAGCAGAACCACATGAATTCTGCCTTCTGTTGTCAGACACAAGATTCTGAAAAGAGGGTTAGGGATCTTTCCATGAGTATAGGTTCTAAGTTGATTCTCACACTAGATTTTCACTTATTTTTGATATTTGAATTGTTCCCTAAAAATATTTTTGAAACTCATCGTTTCCCCACCTTCCCAGAATACTTTTTCCACCCAAATAACCTAGAAAAAATAGATTAATATAGTTTAACAAAAAGGCCGTGTAACACATGAATGAAAAGCACTGACTTTGAATTCAGAATCCTGAGTTCAAATTGTACTTTTGCTCAGAGCTTAGTTATAATCCATGCTACACAACCACTTAGCATCTGTTCTGCTGTCTGTTAAGTGAGACTATGTGATGATACCAGCTTCAGGAAGCTATTGTTAAGAATGAAATGAAACATTTCCAAAAAGTGATTTGCAGAATTGGTAGATCTTATAAATTCATACTTACTAACCATAATGATAATAATTATTCAAGCATTCATTCATTTAGAAAAAAAAAAAGCATTGCTTGAGCACATAGTAGGACAGGTTTTGTTCTGGGCATAGGAAATATAAAGATTTGAAAGTCCATTTCAAGAGAGATAGACAAATATGTAGACAAAGTGAAAATTTCTTTCTAGTATCTACCTTTTTCTCCACACAATTTAGACTCAGCTTTCTCTGCTTTGCTAAGTTACTAATCTCCCATTTAATTTCCATTTTCCCAAAAGGTGTCATCTTCTGTTTGCTATTTTTTACTTCCCTGATTGTTTGTCTTTTGGGGTTCCCATCTATTTCAGGGATGGGGATGTCAATATAAATGTAGTATTAAATTGATGATGTTGAAGTACAAGGTTAATAAATACTATTAAAGAAACCTCAAAGGTGCCATTGGAAATTACAGAGAAAGGGATAACAGTCTGCCTAGTTGAGTCTAGGAATATTTTAGTAAATCAGAATCAGAATCATTTGTGTTGAGTCTTGTGGGATAAACTGGGGTTAGACAGACTGAAAAGAAGGGGATAGACAGAGCAATCGCATAATCACTTGGGAAGTAAGGCTTCAAGGAGACAAGTGCTACCTGCATGGAGTGTTTATGGGAAGTTCTAAAGGATCTCGGAAATTCACACTACTCTTTATCAGAGGACTTGGGGTGATATCGATGGATTAAATTTTAAAATAACAATTCTTAAAAAGTTTGAAGAAGAAATTAATGAGAGAGCAAATGCAGGTGCAGAGAATAGGTGAGAGGCTGTTGAGAAAGACCAGGCCAGGAATGAAGAGGGCTCAAGTACAACAGTCTATCTGATTAGCATCACAAATTTGATTGTGGGTGAACTCATTTTGTAATTTTAGAAGTCTTTTAGAGCAATGTGTTGCTCTGTTAGACTTAATTCATTTCTCTTGTATTTTTTCATCTCTCTCCTTCTACCACTCCCATCCTCAAGCCATCTCCTCTATAAACCCTTGGCAATGGTATACGAAGACATTGATGCCAATTTATCTTGGCCTTGTGCTCACAATGTTATTTCATAGTGTTAAACAAATTTTCAGCTCTTACCGCCATGAGCATGAGGTGATATGCGCAAATCTTACAGATTTGCTTTTTTCCACTATTCCCTTCAAAACACTTGTCCTTAAAACTGGCACTGCATTGCTGATGCAGTCAGTGAAACCTTGTTCCTGTCCAGAATTCCAGATGGTGCTCACAGCTTTTTATCTCCTATTGAAAAATGGTATATTCAGGGCAAGTTATACGTACATTAAATTTCACTGGCAAATTATTTGACATTCAGATAACTGATTGAATTAATTGAGCTTTTAATCTACATTGTTTTATGCAAAACAGGCTGTTTAATCTCTTTTTAAATCTGGATATTTAAAATTAAGGCATTTTTTCTTTTTCTCATAAAAACCATTAATTTCTCAAACATAACTAATTAGCCAGCAAGGTATCATAAGAGATGAATGCCAGTTTTATGGAAGTTTACACACTTGTACATTGAAATTACTTTGACATTTATGGTTCCCAATAAGCCACACACTTTGAATCTCAGGCCAATGGGGTATAATGTTTATGGCATATATATTTTTAAGATTTCCTGCAATAATAGAGGGCTTACTCATTATATGTATTTATAAGCCAAATCTCAATCAGTTTTGGATTCATATACACTCAAAAGTAGGGATTCAATTAGCTGATAGAACTCATGAGGCAGATATATGTTCCCTTAATAATTAAAAAAAAAAAATCAAACAATTCACAATGGGTGCTTTAGACATCGGGTAAACCTCATCCCAGATTAAAAAAAAAAAATTCTTCCTAACATCTGTGATACTTTGCTCTAATTATGTCAAAGCAATACAGAAATAATAGATGAAAATAAAAGCCTCCCAGGAATTGAGGTCAAAAGGGAAAATATTTTAAGGTGTTTGGGATTTTTTTTTTTTTTAATTAAAAGTATTTGATTGCTTCACAATAGTTGTTCTCCTGGTAGGCAACCTTTCCTAAGAGGATATCTTCCTGGAAAAATGGCTTTTTTGAAGTCATGCTCTAAGGAAAAATCACAGCTGTGCATAGACATGAGGTTTCCCTTATCTATGAAATGCTATTTTTTTTAAGAGCACATGCTAGAGAGAAGAGGTCCAAAGTAGAGTTTTAAAATGAAAGGTATTGCACGGTCAGATCTCTCATTTCACAATGGAAGGTCTCAAATATAAAGCGATGTTCACAATTTGAGATATATGAATGGGTAATGAAGCTGGGAGACTGGAAATCTTCACTGATGATTGTTATAAGTTTGAGTAGCTTGGGTGGAGTCATGACCACTGGGGGAAATGAGAAAGAATTAATTAAATGGCTTTAGTGAAACTGCCACTGCTTTGGTGTTTTAAGTAATGGACTGAATTTACGGTTGGTTTGGGAGAAGTTACATATTGGCAATCATTCTGTCAAGTAAGTTTAGGCCAGGTAGTCAGGCCTGTGATCCAATCATGAGGCACCGATCCTTTTGGTGTTAACACATGTCAGGTCTTTTGTAATCAGATCACTATATTAGATGTTTTTGTATGTTTCCTTTTACTGTCTAACGCATAGTTTCAAATATGAGATACTGTATGGCATCATCATTTGATGATCTCATTTCCTAATCATTTGTAATGATATTTGCTAAGAGGCATATACTTATTTTATTTGTAAACTGGTTTTTAAATATACTTAAATAACAGAATGCTTCTGTTCAGGATCTTTAACCAGATTTATAATTTTGGTAATATAAGTACTTGCAAAAGTAGAACGTTATTCAAGATATAAATACTGTTTTGTTTTAGGAATAGCTGTACTATAAAAATCCCCTAAAATGAATGTATAGTGAAACGGATGCTTTGTAAATATAAACTTAAGTACTCTTTTCTGGTAAGTTCATGCAAACTAATTAAAGTAACATGAAGAATTACATGGTTTATGTTACAAAGATTAAGGTTAGTGATGTCAATCTATATATGGCATATGTAAGGTATTAATAAAAACTAAGTAGTTCTTTTGTTTGTTTGTTTAAGAGAATGCCACCTTTCACGACCCAGAGAGATTTAATTTCCTCTAGTGATCAAGTGGCTGTCATCTACTACACTTTAAGCAGCAGGGTCTTTATTGGTCTGTGGGCTTTATTGGAATGGCATTGATAAATGCTGAATTACACAGGTCCAATTGTAAACAGAATTCAACTGACTGAAATTCTACAACCCTAGGATTTTGTCAGTACTGGACGGGACAACAAACACATCCAGGCAAGAAATTGCCACACAGGCTATTTTCTTTGCCTATTAATAGATATTGCCATAAAGAAACACAAGACAGCATGTGACCAAGTAAGTTGGGTATATTTAAGCACAGTTAAATCTATTTCACTGTAGAATCTCTCAGTGTTTATAGGATGATCAAGGTCCTTGTGCAGATTTGAATGAGTATATAGTATTCAGTGATGTGGAAGTTTACCTTCTCTCTCTTCCTTCTTCCACCTACTTTTACCTTTTATGAAATATTTCATGGGACAAGTGTTTTCTGGAAGGAACCTAGGGAAAGGCTGATTTTCTCTGTGTTTATTATTACAGATAATAAAACATGACATGCCTGCTAAGGGACGAGGAAGGGAAACATATGGTATGTAGAACAAACTTGTGTTCTTATGAAGAACATAAGACTTGAGATGTAAAGATCATCCTGTAATGATTCAGTCAACCCAAGGTCTTGGGGGTTGTGGTGGAGGACAAACCAAGAGCATGCGCTGTGGGTCACTAAGATAAGTACCAAATTCAGGAGGGTAAGATAAGAAACAAGAGTGGTCTGGTAGAGCCAAGAGCCTGAAGCTACAATGAGACACAGACTGGGGACAGAATATTGGGTATGACCAAAGTTTAAGGGGAGGGCAGAATATGATGATCTCAAACTCTGCTTATGCAGCAATAATGAGAACAACTGAAGTTTAATATAGAGGGGGACTGGGTAGCTCAATTGGTTAAGTGTGTGACTTTTGATTTTGATTCTAGTCATGATCTCACAGTTTGCAAGATCCAGCCCCATATCAGGCTCTGTGCTGACAGAATGGACCCTGCTTGGGATTCTCTCTCTCCCTCTCTCTCTGCCATTCTCCTACTCTCACAAGCTCTCTTCCTATAAATAAATAAATAAACTTTAAAAAAACATTTAATATAGAAACCCTTTTCAGGTTCTAATTATTCTAAAAACTAGCTTTTCCTACCTGACTGTCAGGAAGATGGTTGTTGAGTTGGAGAGAGGTACTAAGATTTTTAAGAAGGACCCATACAATTGTAGAGAAGTCTTCAATTTTAGATAAAAGCTTATCTCAGTGTAAATCTCTTCTGTGAGGGACAGGGACTGTCCATACTCTAATAGGATAGGGCTTCCTTTCTGATTTCTACTAATGTAATCATGCTGATTATTTTAACGTTTTACTTTTTTCCTTTTCTCCTTTTTTTCCTCTTCTTTTTTCCTTCTTCATTTCCTCCTTCCTTCCTGCACAACTTTCTCTTAAACAAGTATTTAAATCACTACCTTATCGTCCCATGTAGATGTGAAATTTGTTTTTCCATTTGTTTTCTGTGTGTTTGCTTGTCCTGGTGCTTATCAGCATTGGGACTAATATTTCAGGAGTAATTTTAAATTTTCATGGAAATGTGTCCAAATGCTTACAGCAAAAGAGAAAGTCCAAATGACTACAAATTTAGAAAGCTTCCCAAATTTTGCTTAGGAAACTCTGGAAGTCAGATAGACTTTCCAGATGTAAGTGAATTTAGCACTTTCTCACAGCCAAGTGCACTTGTGATGTGTGTTGTTCTATATTTTGTTTGCAACACTCTGGCCAAATACAACAGTAAAACAATACAAACCAAATAAATAACATTAAAAATCCTTCTAGGGCCTTTTTTTTGTCAACTGGAAAAGTTGGAAACAATATTATACCTTCCTTCTTCTTAACCTTTTTACAAAATCTCATTCTTTCTAATACACATATTGTTTTTACTCTCAGTAGGCAAGAGTATAACATGTAGCAAGTCTGGAGAAACAAGCCTATGTAAGTCATCATTCTAAAAGGACTTGCTGGTATCCACCTTTTCTCATTCCGGACATTTGGTCCTGGGCTCAGCAAGTCATCACCACACATTGAAAAAATATATGTGAAATTACTTAGTCAACATTAGGTTATAAAGCAACTTTGTATGATGGTGTTATTCCTCTTCTCACAGAGAGTGTTCTTTAGAGCAGAGGAGACAACAGTCAAAGAGAGATATGAGATAGTTTCACATATTGATGAGGGTTGTGAGAATAACAACAAAAAGGGGGCCTTGGTCCACAGAGGATTGATGAGAATGATGTGCCAAGGGTGCTTTGGGTGGTTAAGAAATGCCTTACAGAGGTTAGAGTGTCACCTAAAAGGCAGAAGGATGTAACTAACAATAAGTATCCCAGGCAGAGAAAACACAAGTACAAGGACCCTAAGGAAGGATTCAGTCTTGTGTTGGAAAGAGGAAGTCAAGTAAGCATGGACCAAATCAGGCACACATTGGTGAGCTACTTAAAGCAGCTGATTTAATTTTATGTGCAGCAGAAATCCCTGGAAGGGATTTAAAAAGTTGAGGGACATAATATAATTTATGTTTTCAAAAGATTTTATTCAGTTTTAGATATATGTCTCATAATTTCTGGAAACACATTTAAAATTGGAATACATGAGGAAAATATAAATGATTATTTAAAAATTTTTTAATGTTTCTTATTTATTTCTGAGAGACAGAGAGAGAGAGAGAGACAGAGAGAAACAGAGAGACAGAGACAGAGTGAGCAGGGGAGGGTTAGAGAAAGAGGGAGACACAGAATCTGAAATAGGCTCCAGGCTCTGAGATGTCAGCACAGAGCCCGACGTGGTGCTCAAATCCACTAACTGTGAGATCATGACCTGAGTCAAAGTCGGACGCTTAACTGACTGAGCCAGCCAGGCGCCCCATAAATGATTATTTAAGAATGAAAATATGCATGCAATAGAGGGAGAACTGTATATATGGGTTAATTCTTTGCGGTGGAGACATATATAAGGATATATATTTAAAATTTTTGAATCTAATATGCACATATTATTCACATATTACTATCACTGAAATCCAAATGTATTAATATTGTTAGTATGTCAAAGTTAAATTTGTAGCATATGCTCCTTAGAGTTAAGTAAAAAAAAAAAAAAGTCATTGCTTTTACAATGGATATTAACCTCACATTTGATGAATTTGGGGAACAAATGTGTACATTAATATTAAGTGTTTAATTTATCATTCTACTTAAAGTGCTTTGTATGTATTAATTTGGAGGCTGTCAGCTCTTTACATGGAACACATCTCCACGTATTTCCGGGGTGCTGTTGTATCATTCACTCTCCATTCAGGGGTGCTCAAGACCCAGGGCAGCAGACTTTCAGTGTTAAAACTGGGATAGCCATAGGAAACTAGGATAACTGGTCCTCCTGTCCGTTCCTGTCTACCATAATTGTTTCTTGAGATAGGCAAGCAATCCAGCTTGAGCCAATAAGAGTCCTCTCTGGGAGTTTTACCATCAAAATACATATACTTTCTTTTTAAACCAATAGGTATTCAATAACATCACTATATGTTCAGAGTACTTGTTCACCATCAATGCAGATCCCAAATTAAGACCTTGCTTAGAATAGAAACCAAAGGAAGACCCTTGTAGAAGTTGTGCAGATGATACAATGTGAGTTTCTGCATGAAGGTAGACCTGTAGCCATTTATGTCTGGCTCATTAGAAAATAAATTTCACTCTCCGAGATGGGCTTCTGTGCCTTCTGATCATAATTACACTGCACACTAAGCATTTTGTCCAATAAGCTTATTTTCTCTTTCTAATTCATGAGAATTAATGGAGAAAAAGCAGTGGGAAGTTTCTCATAAGAAATATATTGATGTGAAGGGTACCTGGGTGGCACAATTTGATAAGTACCCAATTTCAGCTCAGATCAAGATCTCACAGGTTTGTGAGTTCAAGCCCCACATCAGGCTCTCTCTGCCAGCACAGAGCCTGCTTCAGATCCTCTGTTCCCCACTCTCTCTCTGTTCCTACCCCACTTGCACTTCCCTCTCTCAAAACTAAACATTAAAAAAATGGAAAAAAAAAAAGAAATATATCAATGTAGAGGGAGAGAAGAAAGTATGGCATACAGGAATCATAGGCATGTATATAGCTTTAAAATGTTTCCAAAGACGTCCTCTTTTAACTATTATTACACAGTTGATAATTTCAATGTAGCATTTAAAGTTTTTGTTTGTTTTGCCTGTTCTTTGCTTATTTCAATGTAATAAAAAACTAAGCTAAGGGCTTTATCTTTGAGGAAGAAGCTCTTGGAAAAAAGTGTTATGTATGAAAATTGTGGAACTTAATGCTTTGAATATTATTTTCTCCACCACTTCTATTTTAAGAAGCAGCAAAGGGATAGACTGATATTTTCATCTGTGCTCCTAGTTAAAAATGTAGTGAAATTTCAGGTAGTTTCAAAATTTCAAAAGGCAGAATGAGTAGCATGAGGATCAGGAACACATCGGTGGGAAAACAGGACTGGGTAGGCTGAAGCCATTAAGTGTGAGACAGATATCAGAGGGAGAGGGCATCATTCCAAGGTCAAATATCAGATCTCTTGTGGCGAGTCAAGAGTGGCCAATGGACAGAGACCAAGTTAAGGGAGACAACTATAGGAGATAAAGAAAGGGATGTGAATCCAGGTCAAGAAGATGTAGAATAAAATGTATTGGTTAGAAACAGAAAGGGAGCTGAGTCAGGATGAGATGGGAGACTCCAATACATATTCTTTCAATTGTTTATGAATTGACATAAACATTTCTAAAAAAAAATACTTTCTTTTAAAATTTAAGAAGAGGGTACCTGGGTGGCTCAGTTGGTTAAGCGTTCAACTTAAGCTCAGGTCATGATCTCATGGTTCGTGGGTTCAAGCCCTGCGTCGGGCTCTGTGCTGATGGCTAGCTCAGAGCCTGGAGCCTGCTTCAGATTCTGTATCTCCCTTTCTCTCTGACCCTCCCCTGCTCACGCTGTCTCTGTCTCTCAGAAATAAGTAAAAACATTTAAAAAGAAATACAATTTAAGAAGAGTATGGGATTTACAGAAAAACTGCAAAGATACTAGTACACAGAGTTCCCATATACGTACTCTATGCCAGATTCTCTATTATTAACATTCCTTTTTTCTTTTTAATCTCAGTGTAGGGTTGGAAAACCGATGACCAGGCTGCTGTATGCTACATATGCTAGGGATATAACAAAACAAACTAAAAGAGGTTGAGTCATCTAAGTCTTAACTAACAGCATTGTAAAGGAAAACTAGTAGAGCTGTGGCTTTCACTTAATACAGCATCTGAGCAAAAATCTCAGGCTGAATTTGAGCCAGGGCACATCTGATTGCAAAGAGTTGCAGATAGCAGGTCAAATAATTGACAGGCCCTTTTGGAAAACCAAACTCTTTGATTTTTAGGGTTGTTCTTTTTTCTAATAATTTTTGTTCTGATTAAATTATTATCAGGGAGTAATATGTGTAATATTTCTGGAATTATTGAGTTTATGTATGCTGATTACAAATAACGAACCATAGTGATACATTATCATTAATTAAACTTCCTACCTTGTTCAGCTTTCTTTAGTTTTCACCTCATGTCCCTCCTCTGCTCCAGGATCCCACCCATGGTACCAACTGGATTTAGTCATTATGTATCATTTGGCTCCACTTGCTGTGACAATTTCTCAGACTTTCCTCATTTTCGATGATCGTGACAGTTTGCAGAAGCATTGCAGGTATTTTGTAGGCTGTCCTTCTATTGGGATTTGTCTGATGTTACCTTATGATTAGACTGGGGTCTGTGTTTTTCATGGGAAGACTACAAAGGTGAAATGTCATTTTCAGCAGACCATATAAAGGGTATATACTATCAACCCCCTTGCTGGTGTGAATCTTGGTTGCCTGGCTGAGGCAGAATTTCACAAATTTCTCCAGTACAAAGTTAGTCTTTTTTTCACCTTTCTACACTATATTTCTGGGAAGAAAATTACTATGTGCAGCCCACACTTAAGAAGTGGGGAGTTATGTTCCACCTCGTTGAGAGTAGATTGTCTTGGTAAATTATTTAAATCCTTCTGCATATTTGTCTATCTTTACCAATTTGCTCACTCAAGCATTTATTTATTTCAGTATGGACTCATGTATATTTATTTTACACTTTGGTTCATAACCCAATATCAATGCATATTTTTGCTCAAAGTCTTCTAGCTTTGATGATAAGGAATCCTTTCAGTTGGTTCCTGTGTCTTCCTGGCGTATCTTCAAGATTGTGATTTTTTAAATATTTAATATTTTAAATATCTCCTTATTTCTGGCACTAGAAGATGCTCCCAGCTTAACTTCTGTATTTCTTGTCTCCGCCCTAGAGGCAGCTATGTCTCCAAGGATCTATGGACCTGCTTTTAAGGGCTTTTTCCATTGTCAGGTATTTTTCCAGCAATGTCCTGAATCCTTTCAGAGATACAGCTCAGTCCATAGGACTGTTGCATTGGACACAATAAATTCAAAGATAAAATAGGGAAGACACATTTTGATGAAGTTTTTCTAGTCTGCATTAATTCATGTTAAGATAATTGGAGACTTCGAAAAAAAAAAACCCTTGTGTTTCACAGGAGTTATCTAAATAAATCATATAACTCTAAAGGAATCTCACTGTGACTGATGCTAATAGAATCTAAATTGTGGGGATTTCAAGTGCCTGGGTGACTCAGTTGGTTGAGTGTCCAATTCTTGATTTTGGCTCAGGTCATGATCTCATGATTTGTGGGTTTGAGCCCCATATTGGGCTCTGTGCTGGCAGCGTGGAAACTGTTTGGGATTCTCTCTCTTTCTGCTCATGCTCTCTCTTTCAAGACAAATAAATATTAAATTTTTTTTTGTAAAAAAATGTGGTGTTTCCTTTCTCTTGATTTCTAAAAACAGTTGTGGATACAAGCATGGTAAATCTGCACTCACTACCAAAACTTCTCTTCACCAGATCAATATATTATAAAACTGTGCTAGTTAATAAAGATATTTTTCATCTATTTGAAAAATATCCAGGACCTAGCTCTACTGAGGTGCTGAATGGAGCACTTTATAACTATTTGTGAAAAAGGATAGTGAAGTCTCACTCTGTACCAAACATTCAGTTAGAAACTGGATGTTCAGCAGTGATGACAGACACATAACTAGCATTTTTTCCCCATAGTGGCACAGTGCAAATCTTTTGGAAATGAATACAGAGAAGGCCTAACCCAGTCTAGACAGGTGGGTCTCTTATTTCTCATCTGGGAGGAGAAAAGCCTCAGCAGTTCACCTTCATGCGTTTGAGGGTGGTGTTCCACTTTCAACCTTCTCATTCAAATGCGAGCCCACTAACCAATCACTCTTGCCTTGATCCCCTAAGTCAAAGAACTGTGTCTGAACCTGTTTTCTAGCAATAACTCTACTGTTTTCATGGGAAATTTGAGGTTTCTGTTTTCCTTTCTGAGTGGGAATCAAGTCTTCACCTACTATATTTACCCCCACTCTGCCGAAAGCACTGCACTACAAATACCAAGTTTCAGTGAACCTTTGTCGAACACAAGGGGGAATGACATTAGGAAACATTAAAGTGTCAGTTTGAGGGGATGTGCTTTTCAGTTCTAAGGATCAAAGAATCAGTTCCAATCAGAGCAACCAATGATTGTTTTAAAAAAAGGTTAATTAAATCATTGACAGTTGACAATAGAGTTCTGAAGAGAATAGATGACTAGATGAAGGTGAAACAGCTAATACATTTGTTGAACAGGGGACTAAATCCAGCTCTTGCTTCTCAGTTGTTTGGAGGTCATGCTGTATACAATGACCCTGAACAACATAGATTTGAATAGTTCAGGTCCACCTGCACACAGATTTTTAAAAAATGTTTATTTATTTTTGAGACAGACAGAGCATGGGCAGGGGATGGGCAGAGAGAGAGGGAGATACAGAATCTGAAGTAGGGTCCAGGCTCCGAGCTGGACATGTCAGCACAGAGCCCAACATGGGGCTTGAACTCACAAACCACGAGATTGTGACTTGAGCAGAAGTCAGATGCTCAATTGATTGAGCCACCCAGGAGACTTACACATGGGTTTTTCATAGTACAGTACTATAAATGTATTTTCTCTTCCTTATGATTTTCTTAACATTTTTCTTTAGCATACTTTATTATAAGAATACAGTAATATACTATGTATAACATCCAAAATATGTGCTAATTGCTTGTTTATATTATCAGTATGATATCCAGCCAACAGTATGCTATTTGTAGTTAAATTTTGGGAGACACAAGTTATGTGCAAATTTTCCACTGCACAGGGCACTGTGCCTCTAGTCTGCATTGTTCAGAGGAACTGTATATGATCACATACTGTAGTATAGCTATGTACTCATTTTTCTGACCCAATATATAGCTCTGATATGTAGTTCCCACATAAGGATAATTCTTGAAATCATTTCCAAGGGTTTGTAAAAGCTATGCAAAACAATAATCAACATGGAGAGTGAACACACAGATTTGTGTTTCTGGAGGGAATCTTAACTTTTTTAAAGGGATGCTGCATGCGTTTGACTCTAAGTATCTCACAGAGTGCAGGTGGCTGCTCCTAGGGCTCAGTGGTAAGTATGTGGGAGGCTAGAAGCATTGTTATTATAATATTTACAGCAGTTCTCTGCTGATCCCTAAATATGGGCTGAAGATCAGCCCAGCAAACTTTTCAACATTAAGCATTCAAGGACAGCAGGAAGCCCTCAGTCATTGTTGGAAAGATCATTTATCACTCAATTGTAATAGCTTTTAGTTCTTAGTGTGGTAGGCAGGACAATGAATTGGCTATGGAATCAAAAGAAGTAAGTTCGAAATTTTCCACTGCTGCTTACTAACTATGTAAACTTGGAAAAGTGACTTTTTAAGCCTTTATCATTTTATATGTAAAATGGGGATAATAATTCTATGCCACTGGTTCCTGCAAATACATTGCTGTATTTTGTTTTTCTACCATCCTTACACGATCTCTGAACCTCCCTGAAGGTTTATACTGCTGATTTTCTACGTATTTTTCATTACCCACACTTTCTTTTCCTTTCTATTGGACTGTATTTCTATATGTCTAAGCACATAAGCTTATGTAATCTTCCTCCATTAACTAATACACAGCTTTGCAATCTTGATTCTATTGATCTTTGGGGGTGGGTAATTCTTTGTTGCTGTGTGGGTGTCGGTCCTGTGCATTAGGTGTTCTGTCCTTCACACCATTCTTGGACTGTCATTTAGATGCTATTAGCAGCCCCCCTCACTCTCCCAGTTGAATAACAACAACACAAAAACCCAAAAAAGATGAACAAAGACAAAGAAGAAGAAGAAGAAGAAAAGAAAAAAGTTTCCAAACTTAGCAGAATGTTCCCTGGGTAGAGGAGGGGGGCAAAATTGCTTCCGGGAGGGAACAAGAGACCCCGTACAGGTCAGCTCAGGATGCAAAGCATATGGGCTCTATGCCAAGAAGCCCATTTTAGATGTCCTGCAAGAACCTCAAACCCAGTGCAGCTCAAACTGGATGCATCTTCTTCCTTTCTCTCAAAACTTTTCTTGTCCCTTCTGATTCCTACTCCTGCCACAGTTGTCCAGGGATCAGTCTAGACAGAAGCTTGAGATACATCCTTGGCTATAGTTTTGCTACTTTATTTTATGTATACTAAAAAACAAGGAAAACAAAACAAAAACAAATCCGTCTCAAATCAATCCTCTCCTTTTTGCCTCTGATCCTTTTTTTATAAATAAAAGTTTACAAGATGAAGGTTGCATTCAACAGGTATTACCTTTGGTTTGTCCTATATACATATGCATTGAATTAGCAAAGATTACAATTTAAGTCGTTAGGCACCAAGAATATTTCCAAAGACAGTTCCTAAATAAAATGTTGATCAATAATAAGAATTTGAAAAAAAGATTTCCTCTCCTTATCTTCTCTGTCATCTCTCTGCCACCAGAATTCAATATCATGTCTCATCATAGTGAGTAACTGCAGTAATATTACTTTATGATATCTCACAGTAGTGCTGGGCCAGAAACACATGGATCAGTCTTACAACAGGCAGATATAGATCCTGTAGTGATTTGACAAAGCTGGTGGCAATTGCTCTGAATGAGATCAAAAGATATCACCTTTATGATTTTCTTTAATTGAGATAGATTCTCAATAGGCTTTAATATGATTCAATTAAAATCCGTGTATTAACATAGGTAATTTCTGGATGCGCATGTGCGTGTGCATGTGTTTGAGAGAGGGGCAGAGGGACGGGGAGGGGGGCACCAATCATTAGTTAAACGATATCCTCACATCCTCATCATTTTTCCCTACATACAAAGCCTCTTTTTTTTCTTTGAACTCAGTCACTTTGTTTATTTTTTAAATTGAAATAAAACTAAAATAACTGCCCTTTAGAAATTAAAAATTAAAGCTCATCACAGATGGTGAGTGTCTCCTCTTATCCAGTCATCTGGCTGATTTTGAACAAATCTCTATTTAATTCCTTTCTTCTGGAAAATTTCTAATCAAACCTTGGAAAATCAACTCCATCAAATATCAAGCACACACACCCCCACTTCGAAGGTTATTAAAAGATGAAGGTAGAGTAATTCATGACCTTGAAATGTGAGCAAAGCATCATTCAATCACTACTGTGGGGAACAGAACCTTCACTTCTATAGAACAGGTGGCAGAACAATTACAGATGTGCAGCTGTTTTATGGCATCAAATTCTCCATGGAAAAGCCGGAGGTGATTGTTATGTAAAAAATGTGTTTTATCTCCACAGAATATATTTAATGAAACTGTGAGGTATGTAAATTTGTGAGCCAGAGGTAGAAGCGTTTTGAAATTTGACTATAGTTTTGTTTATATTAAGAAATTACACATATTAGTGTAAATCATCTAAATCATAAATTAGCATAATAGAAACATCTCTGTAATAAAAAGCTGCCATTCTATTACCATATAGCTTTATTTCTATGAGACTTTATTAGCAATGAATATCAAGCAGGCCAGGAGATGTAATATATTGCCTAATGTGGTATTGTGGAATGGAAAACATACTCCATGAATATGTAAACTCTATTTCCATACATAAAAAAAATAGCTCTATAAATATATATGTCCAGCAACACCAACATGGTGGCCATTATATTATTTTCTTAGCATACCTCATACTGCATATACCTGTAATTATACCATATTCAAGATAAATCTTTGTTATTCAGGAAATGAAATAATAAATGAAGAAATGAATGCTAGGAGCCTACCATTGACATTGCATTATGAAAGTCATCATCAAAAGGGGTGGATGGAAAAAATGGGAGAAAGGGAAAAAGAAAACAGGGATTGAAGAAAGGATAGGAAAGAACTAAAAGAAGGAAGGAAAACATTTCTGATAGTCTATTTCCATGAGGTCTTGATACAACTGTTTAGGTTGTCATAGTATTGCCAATGCAGATAAGGAACGGAGGCCCAGAGAAGTGGAAAGTCCTCTGTGGTCACACAGTACATGTGAATTTGAATGCAGTTCTGATTATGAGCTCCCCTGCTCCTATCTCACAGTAGGATATCTTGGAGAAAGAAAGAACTGGAGAGGGTAGGGAAACTAGGTAAAAAGACTTGAAGGTCAATGCTTCTGATTCTTCTTGACATGTCCCACTTCTCTATTGGATAGAGACAATGGATGTAGAGATTGGCAGTGTTTGTTTATACACAGAATGCTGTAGGCTGAATGTTTATGTCCCCTTAAAATTCATATTCTGAAACCTAATCTTCAAGGGATGGTATTTGGAGATGGGGCCTTTGGGAGATGATTAGGTCATAAGGGTGGAGCCCACATGAATGGAATCAGTGCCTTTATAAAAGAGGTTATGGAGAACTCCCTCACTCCTTCTGCCATGTGAGAACACAGCAAGAAGACGGCAATCCATGAACCAGGAAGCAGGTTCCCACTGGTCATGGAATCTTCCAGAACCTTGGAGTTACAGCCTCCAGAATTGTGAGGAATAAATTTCTGTTGTTTATACACCATGGTGTTCTGTTACTGCAAACTGAATGGCTAACAGATTATAAGCGTGCTATAGCAACACTTTCTGTGAATGGATTGATACTTGGAACAGATCATTCAGGGTCATCCAGTACTGAGAAAATGTCTGAGGAAAGGGCTTACTACTGTGCAATAAGCCATATTG
Source organism: Proteles cristata cristata (assembly GCA_017311185.1). Classification (NCBI taxonomy): domain Eukaryota; kingdom Metazoa; phylum Chordata; class Mammalia; order Carnivora; family Hyaenidae; genus Proteles; species Proteles cristata. The sequence continues at coordinate 467,670 of JAESUZ010001155.1, forward strand.
AATAGTTCTAAGATGACTATATTGATGTAATGTAACTTAAAAAGTACTTTGTGTTATAATTAGTCTTCTACATATGAAACCAGTTGAAGGCCCCTAGGTCTATAAAGGAATGGGTGACACTCTTTTGCTCCAACCCCACTCTCCAAATTTTCCATTCCCCTGGAATGATAATGCCCTTTCTGCTTCCACCCTACCTCCCACCCTGATGATACATTTCTGTTGGTAGATTATAGGGGCCAATAGGGATTAAACTGTCTGGATACACATCTCACCTTCCTCAATAATCCTATGACTTTGGGTACTTGCTTAATCATGGGCGCCCGTATTTCCTCATATAATCACAGGTGTCTCAGTAGGTGGTAGCCAGGAGTGAGTGAGATGGTGCAGGTAAGGGTTTATACAAACATCACAAATATGTGTTGAATGTTAGTTGTTGTTTCCATTAAAAATGGCACGAGAACTCTCATATTATGGAGGATTTAAAACTTCTTGTTTTCTCTTATGCCACTGACTTCTGACAAAGCCTATCAACACAGTGTTTTCCTCCCCTTGTTCTTTCTAAAGACCAAAAAGGAGAAAGAAGGGGCTAATTTCTCTGGAAATAAAATCAAACAGCTTTCCCTGCACCTAATGTGCAAGTGCCCTTTCAGCCTAATCACTGCACTGCTTAATGTAGGAAATTAGAGAGCAGATGACATGTCACAAGCTTCCATATTTTCTCTTGCTGCGCATATAGCTATGTGTCCACTATCAGTCAGGTAATATGAAGTAAGCTGTATTCAGAATTCAACAAGATTCCAAAAGTAAAGCTCTATATCCCAACTCTATCAGAATTATCCTAAAAATAAGTTAGCAGAAATACTCATGTACTCTATCAATGGCCTCTATTTTTTATGCTTCTTTGTTAACTTTAATTGTCAAAGATTAGTTATACCTACCCGGTGTAAAAGCCAGGGTAGTGATGGGATTAAGAGATGTGTACTGGGATTGTATTGCAAGATACATATCTTGTCTACTTCCCTCATTAACGGGAGACCTGAGCAATATTATATAATCCTAGGATCCATAATTTTCCACATCTGGAAATTTTAATAACATCTACTTTGAGGAATGTTGAAAAGCTTAAATAAGATAATACAAAAATGTTTAATAACATATCTGACACATAAAACATGCACTTATATACAAACACAATTCATTTAGTAAATGTTGGTTACTGTTAATACGGCTGTATTCTTGGCACTGTGAAGGCACAAAGATCCTGAACTCCTGGAGGACACAAAGACCTCTACTGAATCACAGTAAGATTGTTGATGTGCATATGATTTGTTAAGAGTACAGAAGACAAGGAGGGGCGCCCGGGTGGCTTAGTCGGTTAAGCGTCCGACTTTCGCTCAGGTCATGATCTCGCGGTTCGTGGGTTTGAGCCCCGCAGCTGTGCTGACTGCCAGCTCAGAGCCTGGAGCCTATTTTCAGAGTCTGTGTCTACGTCTCTCTCTGACCCTCCCCTGCTCATGCTCTCTCTCTCTCTCTCTCTCTCTTTCCTAGAAGGAAATAAAAATAATTTTAAAAAATTAAAAAAAAAAAAAAGAGTACAGAAGACAAGGAAAGATGATACATTTACAGAAAATGTGCCGATGAAGCCATGGAAAGATATATGAAGGAGAGAGAAAGATGTTAAATACTGGCCATAGGACAACACAGCATCAAGATTCAACAGGTCAGAATTCCAACACAAATCTAAGAGCTGGCTTTTTGATTGCAAAATGGCATAGGTGGGTCTTACTTAGTTTGTATTTTGCTAATATTAAACTTTAAATATATAGATTTCATCTAGATTAGCTCAGTAGGTCCAGGGTCCTTCCTTCCTTCCTTGCATTCTGCTTTCCTTCCTTTCTTCCTTCTTTCCTGCCTCCTTCCTTTTTTTAAACTTTTGCTCTCGCTTGCATGTGTGAGGTTTGCAAACTTGTACACTGTTATGCAAGGAGAAATTCACTTGCATTTGAAAAGCTTAACAGCTGTGGCATTTGGACTTCTCATACTGAGGGAGCCGCTCCTCATTTCCCAGGGCAATGTGATGCAGTGTCCCACATCTCATGGGAAAGCAACATTCCCTGGTGTGGCCCGAAATGGAACAACAGACCTTCCTAAGAGACAAAATGCTTTCCACACTGTTGCCCTGAGGAGGGAGCTGCCCTCTCCCTGAGTGGATGAGTGTGTTATGTCACTCGATCCAATTATGACAAAAACAGCAATTTAACTCATATTCAGTTAACCGTTAGCTTCAATAACAGTGATGGCACTGAATCTGAAGCGTGACTGGCGCTGACAATACCTGAAATGAAGTGCTGTAAATCTCACCGCTGGGAGACTCCCCCCACAACTGCTGGGTCATACTGTAAATGTCTCTTTCCTCAAGGGAAGGCCTTGTGTCTGACAGTTTTACACTGCTTCTATGTTCAGGGGTCAGGCACTAGACTTCCTTGGAAAATTGCACAAGAGACCATTGTGATTCTCTGGCAGAAGTCTAAGATGTATAGAAGCTTATAATTTCATATTACATTTGGAAATGAAAGGCTCACTTTCTCTTTGAAATGCATTATTTCAGTGGGAATCCTACCAAGTAAATAGTAAATGTTATTTTTCTATGAATAGACAGGATCCTGACACTTGGTTCAAATATGAGGCTCAGTGCTCTATCTTTGGGACAATCAAAGTCAGGCTCTGTATCTTTGATATTTAAGCAGCATCTTTTCTGAATTGTCCTTTATTCATTTCTACCAGCTTGCAGTTACTTCATTATGCTTTTTAATAATCTCTCCCGATATTAATAAGATACACTGCTGTGTTTATGGAAACAAACTCCTTTATTTTCCAGTGATCTCCTCACAGCTGAGACCTGCTGAAGTCTCCCAGTGTGTGGCCCTACAACATGAGAGCATATATTTATAAGATTGCTAATGTTACAGTGAGTTAGATAGAAAATCACATGATAAGGTAAGCTATTATAGATGTTAAACAGAGCTATGGTAAGTAAGGACTCTGAATGGCAATGAGAAATAGGACTATATGCTACAGAAGAAAAATTATGGTGCAAACAAAACTCATTCTAAAATCCAACACTCTCTTAATTGCCCTTATTCTTTTGTAGGTGGCTTGGTAAGCACATTTTTGGTGTGGTCTCACCAGTCCAAAAACTGAGGTCATTTCTTTTCTGTAGATACTCAACTCTTGAATTTTTTCAACAGAAGTACTTTCCTGATGAGAAAACTTCTACTGGGTGTGCCCAACCTTGAGTCATAATACTCTGGAGTGTATTTGTTGAGTATGTTATACCATTTGATCCAATTATGACAAAAATAGGCAGGTAATTCATATTCAGCTAAGCATTAGCTTACAACCATTGTGTCTTGCAATTTGGAATTAAGAAACAGGGAAAGTTATAGTCTCTGGCTATAAAGATAAAGTATAAGCTTAAGGTAAGTATTATCATGCTCTTAAAATATCAAAAAACTCTGTTTATTTAATGAAATGGATCTTCAGTGTAAGCTCTTAAGATCCTTATAAGGGGCTTTGTCTTTCTGAAATGTTCTATGAAACATCACATTAGATCTATCTGAGGTCTTAAGCATAGGTCTTACTCATTTCCATCCTGGAATTGATCTTGGTCTGGAGGACCTTTCTTATTTTGAGAACTCACTGCTGTCTAAATGACTGGTCTGGGTAGTTTATAAATCCTTTAAATTATAGTTGAGAAATAAATAGTTTGTCCCTTAGTCCATCTCTGTCTCGTCTTATTTTATTACAGAAGGCAGATGGCACCTTGTATATTCCATCTGGAAATACCCATCACTATCGCATCAAGTTAATTAAGTTCATTTCATAATTTCCACATTACTCAAGGTGACAATTTTTAAACTAAATTTTCTTCACTTTTATAAAGTTGTTCCTTTCCTACAGCTTTTCAGCATTGTCTTTCCACTCTTCAAAGTCTTGACCAATCAATAACTTTCTAGCTTTCTTCCTCAGTTTCCTCAAGGTTTTGCCTCTTTCTGGCTTGGTCCACATGTTTTAGGTTTTTATTATGTATAGTATGGCTTGCTACAGAATAATACTAGAGACAATCACAATATTTTTATGGGACCTTTCTTCCAAGTTTGAAATTTTATATTTGTTTTCTCTTGCTATTTAACAACCTAGCTCATTTCTTAGTGACAGAAAGCAACCACTTTACTATAATCATGGATTCTCCAGGTCAAGAATCTGAACTCAGCACAATGGTACGTCTTATTTCTGCTTTGTGATATCTGCACCCTCAGCTGGTAAGATGCAATGTTTGGGGTGTCTTGATTCACGTATTTGGCTGTTGGCTGGGATCTCAGCTGAACCTATAAACCAGAGCACCTACAAATGGATTCTATGTGTGGCATGGACACCCGAGGAAAGGTGGACTTCTTAGCTGGCTCTGAAAGTGTTCTGGAAGCTTCATTGACTTTTATGACTGAAGCACAGAAGTTACACAACGTCATTTCCACCATGCTATATACAGGCCAAAGGAGACACAAATCCAAGCAGACTAAAGGGAAAATGGTACATATCCAATCTCTGAGTGGGAAGTATGTCAAGATAACATTGTAGAACAATGTGTGGAAGGGAAGATATAGTTGCATCCATCTTTGGAAAATACATTTAACTCATCCTAGCACCATGCCTTATTTAGATTATAGCATTCTTGTATTAACTAAAATAGATAATCTGTTATCAATGAATATACCTTTTTCCTACTATTCTATATAAATACATTTTAATCATGAATGAAAAAGTAATATAACTTCTAACTTTAATTTTCATATGAATTATCACCAATGTTTCCACTAGTGTTTATACTGATTTTCTCAGTCTGTAAGGTATACATCTGTAAGGTAAGTGGCAGAGAAGCAGAGACTTGATCCTGGTCACATAGTATATATTATGTGACACTGAGATTAAAATCCACAATTTAACTCTGTTCAATGGTCCTTCAATCAAGCTAAATAGCCTCTCATCTGAACTACTTATTAGAATATTTTGATGGTAAGAAGTATTTTCCAATCACTTTATAAATGACTCAATTCCAAAGTAATTTCATATGAATAACCAAAATAGAACTATAACAACTAAAAAATAGACTAATTTCACTTGAATGAACAACTTGTTAAGTCAATCCTTCTTTTCAAAGAAAATCATGGTTTTGGTTTAAGTGTGATTCAGATACATGTTGATTTATTCTAAGGGCAATAAGGCATCAGAAGTCTCCATTCAGAAAGCCAAAGTGAAGTTAAAAATTAAATTGCCATTAAGATATTCAGACACCAAGAAAAACTTTAGCTAATGGTGAATCTCTTCTTAGTCATTTACTATAAAAAAAGGACATACGTCAAGATGCCAACTAGTCTTTCTCAGTCTTTTAAAATCTCAATACAGAAAAAGCTACCCAATGGGATCAGATCGTTCCTATGACTAGAGAGCTAAGTGAACAGGTCCCGAGTTAATGAAGAGGAAGACTGAGAGCATAAGATTATTTCTATTATTCTAATTGCTTTTTTCACCCTTGACCTTTCACAGTTAGCCAGACATAATGACTGTACTTTCGAGTTAAAAGATGCGAGTGTAAGGAAAATTACTGAAAGGCTTTATTCTCATTCTACCTATAGTTGAAACAGCATCTGTATCATCTTCCTATCTGCTTTACCTATCTTAAATCTTCTCTCACATCCTGCAAATATAATTTTTCTAACACAAAATAATGATAATAATTCATATTGCCCTCTTGCTTAGTGAGCATTGCTCCCTTCCCATAGCATTTCCACAAAAAATTCAAACCTTTCCTTAAATTTGTATACAAGAATTTAAAAATCTTTCTTAAAACTTTAGCTTCATTGCCTCAAACTCTTCCATGAAAATGCTTGTCCCTAACATGAGCAAGCAATAGTGCCCTTCGTGAGGATGACTTTTTAAAGTGAATTTTTCTTCTTGGGTCTTTACCAAACTAAATGTAGAATGTGGCAGCTTTGGTGTTTATGAAGAATTTAAAAAAGTCGCTTTCTCTCAGGAAAGGTGATAACAGCTGAGGGTCCCCGGGTTGGATTTGAAGCTGACTGATGTCAAGGAAGGAAACTGTGCCTTCCTCGGGCCTCGGACAGGCAGGGAGACTTTCAGCATTGCGCGTTCAGAGCCCAACGCTGCCTTCGTCTGACAGAGGCAAGAAGAGACTGTGGAATGGCTGCCAGGTTTGCAACAGAGGGGCTTTCAGATCCAGAGCAAGGACCCTTAAGGACCAGTGGGTCTAGTCCGCCAACTTCATGCCCAAGGACTTGGCAGGCATGGAACTGTCCTCATTAAAATCCAGTTTGGATCACAGCACCTTTTCATTCCCACCCAGCTGTTAGCCAAAAAAAAAAAAAAGCAGATAACAGGAGATAATGCACACATCCAACACACATCCCAACACACGCACAAATACACATGCACTGTAAACAAAAATGTAAACTGGAAATAGGCAAAATATCAATCTCACTTTTCATAGTTGTCAATGAAATATTGGCCAGGTAGCTCTATGCCTCCAGATCCTTCCTTTAATCATCTTCCAGTTTCATTTTTCTTTTTCTTTCTGTCCTAATTATTCCCTACTTTTAATATCCCCCCACTGGCTTTAATTAAACTTTCTGTAGTTTCAGCTTATTTGCCACACAGCTTTCCTTTCACTTTCAAAGCCCAGCCCGATCCTTGTGTCCAGACAGTCAAGGTTATCAGAAAAGTCTGTCAGACCCCTGCTTCCTCAGGAGTTTCTCTCATCCTTGCTCTGTGATTTCTGTGATTAGTCAATATGAGCTCAGCCGCAAGGAGAGGCTCTGTTTTCTGAGATTAGAGAGCCTGATGCCCTGCACACATTTTCTCCCTTGTCACTTCCTCTCCTCATTCCCTCCTAATTGAAATGTACTTTCATCACATTTTGATTTCACAAAATCTGTTTAATCTTCTATTTAGTCTTCTGTGGTCTTTGTACTCTTGGAGGAAGTATCTGCCAATGAGCTCTGGGATGCTGGGTGAGCTACTGAGGCCTTTGGGAAAGTGAGAGCTATTTTTCTTATTGCCACAATGCTGTTTTGATACCTGTTTACACTCATTATAATGCCACAATCACAAAACTATTGCTAAGGTCATGAAAGGTGTTCCATTATGAAAACTACATTTTTAGGTTTTATGTTCTTCATCAAGTAAAATCTTCTAAGGCTAAATTCTAATGGGGATTGTCTCACGATAAACCTATCTTTCTTCAGGAGAGTTGAGGAATAATATCTTTAGGGTAAATGTTGATTGGCAAATGAGAATGAAAGAAAATGTCTTGCAGTTTTTTGAAGAAAACATTTATTCATTTATTCATTCAAAGTATATTTGTTAAGCATTCCAGTGGCAGACACAGTAATGGGCATTAAAATTAGAGGCTATGAAACCATTTCTCCATTCAATATGTTCACAGGAAGTTAAGAAACAGATATGTACACCTATAGCTACAACTTGGTGAGGCAGAAACTGAAAAAGATCTATGGAGTTGGAGACAGCAGAATATTGGCCAGTAAGAAAGGTGATCAAAAATTTAGAGAGTATCTCTGAATGATAAAAAGTAATGTGAACTGATGGAGGTGAAGAAATCATAGTATCCAATATTTACCAGAGGAACCTGGTGCAGAATGAGACGCTGTGTGAAATAACTCTGAGCTTACAACTGAGAGACTGAAGTAGGGGTTGTTAAAGATAATAGGTCCGAAATGGAGTCACTTGTGCTCAGTCCTATGTCACCAAACTGAGACTTAGGTAAAATTACAGTGTTGGTTCTTCTAGAAATGGCATCTTAAACCAGTCAATCAGGAATCTCCTTAAAAGTATTAGTTAGGTAATCTGCCTGATAAACTAGTGTCATCTCTTATAAAGAAAGTAATCTTGTATTAATAAAATCTGTTTGTTTTTTCTACCTAGTACAACATCCTTGTTTCTGCTCCCTTCTGCCTATAAAATCTCTTGCCTTATATAGTTCTTTGAAGCTTCCTTTTATGTGCTAACTTAGATGTTGCCTGATTCATGAATCAGAGAATAAAACCAATAAGATCTTTGAGATGTACTCAGTTAATTTATCTGTTCTTTGACAGAGGTAATGGGACATCTTCTGCATTATTAAAAGAGGGGCTCGCTCAGAACATTCACCATAGCATTTTCCTATAACTTAGGAAGTGAGTGAGGACCCCAGGTCCAGAGGGCCAGCACAGTGTCCCAGAGAAATAATGATTCCAAGGCACAGTGAATCTTTTCGCAAAGAAGAAAAAGAAAACTCTTCAATCACAAGACAGACACCACTTATTAGAACACAGCAAATAACTTACAAAAGGATATTTTCAGTGAATATCCTTGAAAAAAAGAGAGGGATTAGAGAAGAATACTAGGAATATCTTAAAAAATAACTACTATAGATGATATTAGTATCAGACACAGAAAAAATATAAAAGGCATTAAGTGGAATATTTTAAATTGATAAAAATTCAGTCCACAAATAAGATATAATATCACTGACTTCATTTAAATTTAACAGCTTCAACACATCAGAAACAATTTAAAAAATGTATATTTCTGGGGCGCCTGGGTGGCTTAGTCGGTTAAGCGTCCGACTTTCGCTTGGGTCATGATCTCGCGGTTCGTGGGTTCGAGCCCCGCGTCGGGCTCTGTGCTGACTGCCAGCTCCGAGCCTGGAGCCTGTTTCAGTCTGTGACTCCCTCTCTCTCTGACCCTCCCCTGCTTACGCTGTCTCTCTCTCTCCTAGAAATAAATAAAACATTAAAAAAAAATTTAAAAAAAAACATTAAAAAAAATAAAAATAAAAAATGTATATTTCTTTTTAAGATACCTAAGAATTCAATAGTTCAGACAGAACAATAATTGAATAAGAAAATAAGATGTGTAAGACTCAAATGACCCAACAAGATTTACTTATATTTATGTACATGTGTATGTACTCATGCTAATATTTGTGCATAAAAATACATATGAAATAAATGTAATCATGTAGTATTTGTTCCCAAACTATAAAGAATGCAATATTTTTTAAATATACATGAAACATTACCTGAAAAAAAAAAACTGATCATGTAGATTAGCAAGAAATAAATTCCAAAAAAACAGGGAAACACAAAAAGGATTTGTTATGTGAGCATGGAAGAGAGACAGTTATACCCAAAAAGGGTCACAGAGGGCTACATGAAAAGGGGGTTTTGAAGGATGAAGGACAATGTTAAATGGACCATAGGAGAAGAAATGGCTAAGGGAGGGTTGTTTTATTCAGACACTTTTCAGCTGGAAGCAACTCAAGCCTATTCAAATAAGCTACAGCATGAAGTGACAATTTTTTCATAAGGAGAGAGAGATAATTCTATATAGCCATGGATGGTATACAAAAGCAGGTTTCCTATAGTCAGGATCAGGGGCTGAATCCGGGAATAAGATGATCTCTGTCTGTCTGCTTGTCTTTTTTTCTTTGCCCCCACTCTCTCACCATATTTTCTCATTTCATATTTTCTGATGTTTTATCTGTTTTATTAGTTTCCCCTCCATGATTTTTTTTGCTTATTTCTTTATGCAGTAAACATACCATAAGTCTTAGAAATTCTCCAAGGCAGACATATAACAGAGAAGAAAATAATTCCCAAGTATCAATTCTAACTTTTTGAAAATCATGTGTACTCAGTTTGGGTCAAGGGCTTGTTCCTAGTTGAAGAGACTATAGGGGTTCAGAGAGGGAAACACGGTCCTCTACCTGTTTGCTATGCTGTGAGGGCAAATTCTTTGAGGATATATTCAGAAGTGCAAATGGGAAGTAACAGTAAGTGTCGCTCAAACAGGGAACATAAATAAACTCATTAAAGATCTTGGTTTTAGCCACCCACCCCTTAACTCAGGTAAAAGAATACTTGATTTTGGAAAATATTCCAAAGCAGAGATATGTCATGTGTAGGAGCTTGGAAAACAGAATAGGGAATCTAGGAACTGAGAAATACAAAGCATGTAAAATGCTAGGGATGGGAAGATAGTATCATATTCAACAGAACAGTTTTCAATCTCTCAGGTTAGCTTGGTGCTAATGACTGGTACCCATTTGGCCTGAGTTCTCTCATAATAGCACATTGACCAAGCTCATTTAGGTCTTGAAAACCTACAAGATGAAAAGTAAAATACTAATACTGAGCCTTTTAATCTAAAAATTTAGATACAAGCAATGTGAGTTATTAGCCTGATTATATGAATAACTGGAATGAATATTTACATTTCTGGTTATAAACCTTGGTTATTCCTCCTTGAGTTTGAACTGGCTTATTTCCTTGTCAAAATATAGGTAATGGGAAAGTATGTTTCACAACAAACTGAAACAATGAAAAGTAGCTCTTAAGAAGCTACATTTGGCTTTATTACACCTATATGAAACTTGACATTTTTTTCCCAAGTCACAAGTTCACAATATTTTTAAACATAATGGCCTTTCCTTGTTTATTCAAGGCAACCATTCTTAATTCTCAAGTTATAAATGTCAAGACCCTGGACTTATTGATACACATCCAATCTGATAGTAAACCCCTTGGAAATATCTTTGCAGTACATGTAACTAGAGGCTTGCAAGTTACTGTATCCCCAAGAAATTCACTCTATCTCCAGGCAGTTCTGACTCAGAAAAATTTACATTCTACTGGACCTAAATCAGTATTCCTGAAAAATGGTGGGAAAAAAATGATTCTTCCTGAAAATTAGAAATAATCCTATATTAAAATCATATCTATAATGAAAATGATAGGTTTTTAAACTCTACTAATTGAGTCTACTTTTCATGGCCCCAATACTCTCTCTATCTCATTATCTACTCTGCTACTGCCTATATATCCCTGGTGACTTCACCTATCCTATTGAACTTTCCTTTTCCCCAAATATCTGATGATTCTAGTTCTTCTGTTATGGACATATGGTAATATGTACTCCCTTCAAAGTGGGATGCTCTGAACCCAATAAAATTTCAACTGCACATTTAAGTTTGATTCCAGGATTTGATAAATGCTTGTCCTTTACAGTCCAAAAAACTTTCTAGTTCTGATTTCTGTGATTCCATGACAAACCCAATAGCATCACTCTGGTGGCCCTTGACATGGCTTCATTTTCAACATGGAACAAACTCATTACTCCATGATATGTAAACATAACACCATGTCAGGAAACGTCAGCTGTTGCTTTTCCACAGATACTGGTAACAGCTGTTTGTCTGACAATACTGAAGATTATCTGACCTGTGTGGCTCTGGAGTCTGGAAGCAGCTTTTTGTCTCAAGCACAGAGATGGCTCTTCACCCTTTGGAGATTCATATGACAAAATTTCATAAGGTAGAAACAGTCAGGCTTCAGAATGATGATAATTTTGAAACTCTGTATGTCCTCTTCCTAGCACAGTAGGTCAAAACCACTGGGCTATTTGCTTCCCTGTCCTATTGTGAAAGATTTCCTCTGAGTTAGCTTCAGAGAAGTTTTATCTGGTCAATTATTTTTTTCCTATTTAAATCTCAGGGCATAAATGTTTCTTCTTATGTTATGGCTGTGTAATGCTGCTGATTCATCTACCTAGATCATAGTGCATGGCATCATGATGTTCTCTGATAATCCTGTGGATAAGGTTAGATAAACCATGGCTAGATTCTTAATCTTTTGCATGATGTGATAGCTAATTTTATGTGATATCCTGAATAGATCAAGGGATGCCCAAATATCTTGTTAAACATTATTTCTGTACGTGTCTGTAAAAGTGTTTCTGGAAGAGAGAACATTTGAATTAGAAAACTGAGTGAAATAGATTGCCCTCCCTAACACTGGCCTCCAATCCATTGAAGGCTTGACTAGAACACAGTGCAGGGCTGAGGAAGATTCATGTTCTCTCTGCTTTGCTGTTGAAATGGGGCTCCCATCTCCTGTCCCTGCTACTGCTGGTTCTCTGACCTTCAGACTTAGACAGGAATCTGCACTGGCAATTCCAACCACACCACCAGCTTTCTTGGGTCTCCAGATTACAGATGGCAGTCTTCTTATAGAATACTTGTTGGCTTCTATAGTTGTGTGAGCCAATTTCTTACAATAGCACTCATTGTAAGAGAGCTCTCTCGCTCTCTCTCTGTCTCTCATTCTCTCTGTGTGTGTGTTTGTGTGTGTGTGTGTGTGTGTGTGTGTCCCTCTCTCTCTCAAATATATTTTGTTCATTATTCCTGGATAACCCTAATACAGCTGCATGGTATAAGAAGAATGTTAGCTAGTGAGTCTGTGTACATTGTGGGGAGACTATCCTGCAAAGTTATGTACTTAGAGAGTGAAATAAAGAACTGTGAGAACTGTGGTTATGTAGAGAGAAGTCAGAACTTGGATAAACTGTCTAGCTATTGTACTACACAGAGAGACAACAACATCTACAACTCATTAGAACAAAAGAGGTAGGAGAGAATACCTATGAAAATAAATATTAGTAAAAAAACACTATTGTTTATATGGTTTTCTTTATTTTCCTTACCCTATTTCCCATCTTTCCTTCATACAGCATCATTTCCATCCACAGCCAATTACACTTTACATGCGGCTATTTTGTTTCTGTCTTTCCCCACTGGTTCCTACTGTGCAAAATATCCATCCCATGTAGTTGACTAAATGAAGGTGCACTCACTTTTTAGAACTCTAATATTGCCTCACTGTATGAATTGAACAGCAAAACATACACATAAATTAAGCAGATGCATAGATAAATAAATATGAATTTATATTCTAGGCAATGTGTTGGTCTCATTAAGGGCATAGCCCAGTGACCAAGAGAGATTCAGGGTTTGCCCCAATGACCTTATTCTTTAATAGAGCAGATGGATCTCTCTCTCTCTCTCTTTCTCTCTCTCTCTCTCTCTCTCTCTCACACACACACACACACACACACACACACACACACAAGAATAAAACACTAGCAAATTGTGGTATTAAGAAGAAAATGAAAAATGATGCATCTAAGAAACAAAAAGGATGATCTCTTTTCAATAGTGCAGCAATAAACACTAAAGTTGAGACTCACAGACTAGAAAATGAAGTGTAGATACATGATGGTGGTAGATACAATCTATCTGTAGAGCAGGATCTCATATGTGTGAGAAAATAGAAGATTGGCAAGTGTGAGTAACACTGGCAAAAAAGAGTGCACAGCATGACTCTGGAGAAGCTAGAGTACTCACAGCCTCCAGGGGTAAAGATTTTGCTCCATGTTCACTATGAAGCTATTAGGACCTTTAATTTATGGCTTGCTTCATTTTAATTGATATACAATTAATACAAAGTGGCCTGAACTTAAATACTCAGTTATGTGAATTTTAACAGTTATAAAAGCCACTGTGTAACCATGATCCAAACAAGATATGGAAAAAATTATGACCATCTCAGGAAGTTCCCTGTGACCCCATTCCAACCAGTTTCCTTCTCATCCATGAACAATCTACATTGCCAACTATTTGTGTTTGTATTTGGATTTCAAATACATGGAATCATACAAAATGTAGAATGATATAATTGTTAAAGCTTAAGATATTGCACTTGATGTTGTGGGAATAGAATTTCATGAAATATAGGAAGTGAGTATATTATTCAGAATATAATGCCAACTGCACAGATTTAAAATTATATATATATTTATCACATATAATTACTATAATATATATAACTACATATATATAACCTAAAATCTGTGAAGTATATATATAAATCTGTGTGTACACACACACACACATACACACACACACAAACATGCTAAATGAAGGTGGTATTAGTGCAGATAAAGAGGACTAGACAGATAGGAGATCTCTTTTGTATCAAAGTATTCCAAACTTATTTAGGGTATATTATATAAAGTGCATGAAGCAAAGAGAGTAAGCAGAATTTCTCCTTGAAACTCTGCTTGGATAACTAGATAGTGCAAGACAGGTGGTAGGGGTGCAAGTCAAGAGATTAATTCTGGGGAAACCTGGGTGGCTCAATCTGTTAAGTGTCTGACTTCAGCTCAGATCATGATCTTGCAGTTCGTGAGTTCAAGCCCCGCTTTGGGCTATGTGCTGACAGCTCAGAGCCTGGAGCCTACTTCAGATTTTGTGTCTCCCTCTCTCTCTCTGTCCCTTCACTGCTCGTCCTCTATCTTTCTATCTCTCAAAACTGAATAAACATTTAAAAACATTTTTAAAAAGAGATAAATTCTGGATAGCTAAGTTTGAGATACATACATGATTTTACCAGGAGAGATAACCAGATACCAGTAACTAATTTAGAGAGACAAATATGAAAATCTGATAGAAGCGTGGACTGAATTTCTAAATATAAAACTGATTAGCATTAGTGATGGTATTTGAATCTTTGGTAATGAATTAAATCATTGGGAGGAGGGAGAATACAGTCTGAAGAAGTGATGAAACTAAACCCTGGGGAAACTCAACATACAGATTTGAGATAGAGTAGAGCCAACAAAGGAAAATGAGAAAGACAAAAGCCAAAGAGTTAATAGGAAAGGTAGAGGGGGAAGTTCCAATAGTTAGGATAGAAGACTGCTTGAAGAAGAAAGTAATGATTTATTCTTTTAAAAGATAATAAACAATCCAGAGTGATGAGGACAGAGAAAGCTACTCCTATGGCAGTATGGAAGAGTTTAGTGACTTTGTAAGAACAGTCTCGGTGGAAGAATATGGCCAAAGCAGATCTGAGTGGTGGGAAGAGTGAGGGACAAGGATGGAAGCAGATGGAGAGAACATGTGTACACAAGTACTTTTGAGAAGACTGAATACAACAGCAGAGAGCATTCACAAAATAAATGCTATCTAAGCTTTAAGTTCTGGATTGTATTTAACCAGTAAATGTATAACAGGCAATCTAAACAGAGAAAACAGTAAAGAAGCAGGGGAGTAAGTGAGGAAGGTCTTTGGGAAAATTCCTATTCTGATCAGAGAATCCTCTATTTTGATCAGAGTCGCCTTGTGGTGGATAGTGAGTGAAGATAAAGCAGAGAAAACTAAGAGTCTATATTTGGCAATGCTAGAGGAAGCAAAAACATATATATCGTCAATCAGTTTAACAGATTACATGGAGCAGTGGCCCTTTGCCGTGAAAAGCACATCTATCTTTTAAAAATTCTATGTTGGTTTCTTTGTGAGTTTCTATTCCAGTGAATTTGTCACTCTCTCTCCTTTTTCTTATTATATCCTCTAGGTTTCCTGTAGAACTGATCTGAATAAAATTCTGCTGAAGGAACAGATTGCAAAAGCCACCTTTAGCAGCTTCAAACTTTCTAAGATTTGAAAATTTTTCATTTTCTGGTGACCAGCCAGGATGTATTTTGTAAGTCTTAATCATGAAGAGCAACAACAAATTTCCACTTACCTAAGAAGAGGGGCTCTCTTCCTTAGAGCAGATACTACAGCCAACATTGAAGGAAGCCTGGTATCCCAGCAGAAAAGAATTCTTTGCCAATGATGACTGTCTTTGCCAGAAAAAAAGGTCGAAGCGATTGTGATATGGGCCATAGAAAAAAGAAAGTGATGCTTTGCAATCCCCTGAACTCCAGAAATGAGCTACATACTAGATAAGTTAGAGCAGAGAGTAAGAATATTGTAGTAAACTTTGTCAAAGTTCCTAGGTAGTGATGCAGTCAAGAGTTAATAAACGCATAGACTTGAGCTTTTGGTATGGCTAAATTTAATTATATGGTACACGCAAGCATTCAATTTTATGAAGGTGAAAATAGGATACCTTGCAATAAAATGAACATTGGCATCAAAGTGTTCAAATTTGCAGATTTAATGTGCTTCAAAATAGCTTCATTTTATCACCATTCAACTGCAAAAAAAATCAAACTCATCTAGGAATTAATATCTAGTACAGAGAATGACAACATGAAGCTTTCTTTTTTATTTCAGATTTCATGGTAAATAAATGGATGTAAGAATGATCATGTGAAATTTATTTGATGACAGTTAACAGCCTCTCCCCAAGAGGTCTCTAAAATATACACACACACACACACACACCATTTAAGATATCTCTAGATTGGGAGAAAAGAGGTGCTAAATTACAACAGAAGCAACTTACTTTCCAGCCCTCTGACCTCTTCCTCTTCCCACTTCCCCCATCCTCTAACGTGCAACTCTAATATGTGAAGTTCTAATTCTACCATATGCTCAAATACATAGCACATGCTCTTTGAATGTGGTTAAGTATCAGTCTATGTATGATCCAAAATGATACATGATACAAGTAAATACAATATGTAGACAGACTATCCAAATGGCATGCCAGGTTGCATAAGAGATAATTTAATGATACATAGTAGGCTGTGGCTAAGCAGGACTCAAAGAAGAGTTTGTGATTATCCAGTTCTTTTAATAGATGCAGACAACCAAATCAAAGTTTCAGGCCAAATAAAATTTATTTTGAAACATTACTGCTTCACTGAAATTAACAGGATTAACCAGATAATTGGCAAAACTTTGTTTCTGTTTGTGTGATGTGAAATGGTTTCAGGTGACACTGCCTTCCCAGGTGTATATTAAACACAGCTGGGATACCATCTGTGGTCCTCATTGCCTTGTTATTTGGGTTACAGAATCAGAATCTATTTTTGTTTTCTTTTCTAAGGAACTATGGCATCATTTTAAAGAGCATATTTGCATCCAACTGTCCTGGACTTCATCACCATGTTAGGACTTTGGACAAGACGCTTAACTTGTGTGGTCTTAGTTTTCCTCATCTATAAAATAGAAGACAATAATTATGCCAATCCAGTAGGGTTGTGGGCACAGTTAAATGTGTCATATATGAAAGGCATTCAGTATAATGTTCTGCACGCAGTAAACACTTGGCGTCTGTTGTTGTTAAGTAGCGTTCATTATGGATGTATTATTGTTAATACATCTGTAAAATCTAAGAGCTCTCACACAGGTTGCTGAGTTCATCAAATGATAATAGAGCATTTAAACCACAAACTAGTTGAATGAGTCATATTGATAGGAATATAGCTAATTCAGGAAAGCAAGTCAATAATTTTCAAATGAAATTAAAAATATTTATTGAAAACATGTAAGTTGGGCTATTCATTGTTTAACTATTTTTTCTTATTAAAAAAGACATCTATGTTAAGTTAGCACTTTAGAGAAAAATAAGCTGATTCCATACCTCAGAATCAATTTTAATAGATATACTTATCGATAGATATATGCTTAATGTATCATGAACATCTTTTCCATCTCTACATATTCCTCTATGCAAATGGTTAATTTTTAATAGTTACCAGAAGAAATGAAACAGTTTTGAATGTAAATAAATGTAAAATACTACACTGGAAAAAAAAAAAGGCTGTTAACTTGCTAGCCTTCACTTCCAGGCTAAAAAAGTCCAAGAAAACCTTGTGATAAACCTTAGTCAGGGTCCCCTCTTATAAGCATCTTTTCTGCCTTTGGGTTTATTCCTGCTTTAGGTTGTTTAACAGGGATACAAGTCACTGTGAGGATGACTCAAGAATCAGACTCCTTCTTTCCCTTTGTTTATGACTCTTTCAAGACCCTGAAACAGAATTATTAGTAACTTCCATTACCACTAAACCTCGATTTTTTACTTATAAATTTTATCAGCCTTCCGCTCAGTGCAATGTTAACTTTCAACCCCAAAAGATTAAAAACATTTCCTGATTTACTGACTTCCTGTCCCTCGGGCAGGGACCACATGCATAAGCTATCTCTGGAGAGAGTATTTTCTTACCACCAACATTTCCAATATTTGCTTCCTCTATCCTCCTCTGCCTCTGGCTTCAAGATCACTTGTGTTTTCTTTTTTCTTCTCTTGGAGATTCTTTCCAGTTAACTGTTTTTTGTTGGTTTTGTTTGTTTGTTTGTTTCATGGATCTAGATAAGACCTACAGCTTGGAAACCAAACTGGTTTTCTTTGAGGAGGAATCATTTCATTTGTTTTTTGCAATTCAGCAAATATGAATAGATAATATCTGCACTCTATAGTTATGATCTAAGGACAGCTATATGTGTACTGGAAATAAATTGGGGAAGAAAACAGGGAAATGCTGAAAGAAAATCCTAACCACATTTTTTTTCCTATTTCTACTGAAGCTTAAATAATGCACATTTGCCTAATATTTCACCTCAAATGTGATGGTATATCAACATTTTAAAGAACATTTTGAAGAATATTTTAAGGATAATTAGGAAACATAAGAGTTTTTCACTTTACAATCACTTTTTGCATTTTTCACATAAAACTTGAAATGTTCTTTCAAAAACATAAAGAATGTAAAATATGTAGACTTTGAAATTTGCTTTTAATTAAAGAAATGTAAATCTGAAACTCTAACTTTTTCCATTTTGTAATGGGTCTGATACTCAAATTCCAACTCTGATGGTCAAACGGCAATGAAAGCTAGAGAATAAAAGATGAGATGAATTATGCCATCCAGAGAAAAAACAGGGTTTGATATATTTCACTAAATGAACAATTAACAGCACAGAAGGAATATTTTAGGAAGATAGGTGAGTATCTTGTATATCATAAAGAAGTTCCTGATTCACAGATTAGAAATTTTGGGCTCAGAGGAGTCCAGTGAATTGTTAAATGTGTTTCTACCCTTTAGATCATAGCTGGGTTTCATTTCTGTTTCCTACTCCATGCCTACGGTATTTTAATTTGTTTGACCCTGTCACTATACTGCTATTTAGTGATTTCTAGCATTTAAATGAAAGATGACTTCTCTATGGATCTGGGGAGGGGAAGGAAGGAAAGCTGCAATTAGAGGTGACCTTTTCATGGGGTAGGACAGTCTTGTCATTGTCATAGCTCAACTTGTCCCATGTGGTCCTTCCTTAAACAAATGAGCTCTTCTATTCCACCCACCTCCACCACCACATTCAGGTTACTATGTGGTTGTTGTGGGCCATGACTAGTTGCCCAGGTGAAGGTATGGGGTTTGCACTTTAAGATATAGGAAGGAGGAAACACACATTAGTTAATATTTTAAAGTATTATAGTATGTCCATCCCCTCTGGAAAACAGGATGGGGGTTCCTCAAAAAACTAACAATAGAACTCCCCTATGACCCAGCAATAGCACTGCTAGGAATTTACCCAAGGGATACAGAAATGCTGAGGCATAGGAGCACATGTACCCCAATGTTTAAAGCAGCACTCTACACAATAGCTAAAACCTGGAAAGAGCCTAAGTGTCCATCAACAGACGAATGGATCAAGAAGATGTGGTTTATCTATACAATGGTATACTACACGGCAATGACAAAGAATAAAATCTGGCTGTTTGTAGCAACATGGATGGAACTTGAGGGTGTTATGCTGAGTGAAATAAGTCAGGCAGAGAAGGACAGATCCCATATGTTTTCACTTATATGTGGGTTAGGAGAAACTTAAGGGAGGACCATTGGGGAGGAGAAGGGGAAAAATAGTTGGGGAGAGGGAAGCAAGCAAACCAGGAGAGACTCTTGAATGCTGACAACAAACTAAGGGCTGATGGGGGCGGGGGAGGGCGAAGGGAGGTGATGGGCATAGAGGAGGGCACTTGTTGGGATGAGCACGGGGTGTTATATGGAAATCAAATGGACAATGAACTATGAAAGGAAAAAAAACAGAAGGATACCTAAAGCATTACTGGATATTGCAGAGGAAATCCGAAAATAATATTCATGAATCACAATAAACAGAGGGGTGACTGGGGGCTCAGTTAGCTGAGGGTCCTACTTGCACATTTGCCTCTGGTCACGATTTCACAATTTGTGAGATGGAGCCCCACACAGGGACAGCACAAAACCTGCTTGGGATTCTCCCTCTCTCTGCTCCTCCCCTGCTTACAGTCTCTCTCTCTCTCTCAAAATAAATAAACATTGGGGCGCCTGGGTGGCTTAGTCGGTTGAGCGTCTGACTTTCGCTTAGGTCATGATCTCGTGGTTCGTGGGTTCGAGCCCCGCGTCGGGCTCTGTGCTGACTGCCAGCTCGGAGCCTGGAGCCTGTTTCAGTCTGTGACTCCCTCTCTCTCTGACCCTCCCCTGCTCACGCTGTCTCTCTCTCTCTCCTAGAAATAAATAAAACATTAAAAAAAATAAATAAACATGAAGTATAAAAATAATGAAATAAAGGGAAAATAAAAAAAGAAAGGAAAGAAAAACAACCAACAGGTAAAAATAGATGACCTATAAACCTGAAGTATATGTAGACTGTGAGGATGCTTGGGAAAAATCATAAAACTAAAAAATTTGCAAAGTTATGTTCTATCCAGTGTTAGAAAATCTAGTGACTTCTAGTCACTCAGAGAAAAAGACATACAGGTCTTCCAATGTCTTAAATTTTTGTTCAAGTTATGGATTCCTTTAATAAACGTGGTAATTAGCCAATCTTAAAAAAAGTATTATAGTATGGATAAGCAATACCACATGACAATAAGTGTACAGAATAAAACATACACAGCTGGTGGGAATACACCTTGTACAATCAATTTAGAAACGCACTTGACAATCCCTACGAGAGTGGGACAATGGTAACCCATGTGACTCTCAATTGCTCTGTAGCTATAAAGCCAAGAAAAATGACAACGAAAGCCTAACACTGTAATGTTCACAAGATGATGGGTAAGAGCCCTCAGATAGAAACTACTCACATACCTTTCAGAAGCAGAATAGTTTATGATATATTCACATATTGGAATTCTGTGTAGTGAAGAAAATGAAAACCCTTTGACATACAATGTGGATGAGTTTCAGAAACAATGTTGAGCAAAATAGGCCAGACAAAAGAGCACACCAGCAGGCTCCATTCATATGAAGCTCAGCATAAACATTAATCTATGCTATTTGATGACAGTAGGATGATTACCCTTGATCATATGGGGTAAGAAGCAAACAGAGGAGGGTATGAAGGACTTTCTGACTACAGGTAAAAAGTCTCTTGGGGCACCTGGGTGGTTCAGTCAGTTAAAGGTCCTACTTCAACTCAGGTCATGATCTCATGGTTCATGGGTTTGAGCCCTAGGTCAGGCTCTGTGCTGACAGCTAGCTCAGAGCCTGGAGCCTGTCTTCAGATTCTGTGTCTCCCTCTCTCTCTGACTCTCCCCTGCTCATGCTGTCTCTCTTTGAGAAATAAATAAAACATTAAAAAAACCTCTCTCTCTCTCTCTCCCAGTTTGGGGTGCTGAATAAAAGGTGTTTTTACTCTATGAAAATTGACTGAGCTATGAAATTATGATTTGTGTACTTCTCTGTAGGCCAAGGAAATGTATAAAAATAAAAATAGCTTCCCCTGATTTAGGCAAAATGAAGTTTAATTTTTATTATTATAGAGAAGTGGAGTTTTTTGTTTGGTTGGTTGTTTGTTTTTTCCCCCCTCTCTCCCATTGTATTTCATGCTCTGGATTTAAAGCTGCAATCCATTCCCATCAGCTGATTTCTGATTAGATGCATTTTTCTCTGGCATTCAGGTTTCTTTTGTAGCTCTGTCTGCCCCTCACACCACTCTCCGAACAGGTTTTCAGCCCTCTGGGCAGGCAGCCCATTCTTGCATTTTCCCACCCACTGCCAATCAGAGCACTGTCAGTTCTCCCGCCTCCCATTGTCATGGCGGAGTGAAGCTTTCTGGGCCCGCCATGAGGGCAGCCTTCAAAGCTTCTCTCTGGGGTTTTGCAATCTCATTCCTGTGATGGCCCCAGGGCCTGCCAGGCCTGGGTCATTTCCAGCTCCTCTCCTGTGAGAGGTTCCCTCCCTCAGCATTGTCCAGCTGCGTTTGTATTATTATAATTATGGGTAATGGGCTTTCCATCCTTGAGCTGTCAAAAGCTCTCCCCACATTTTATTCCCACAGTCTTTTAATTTTCACTTTTTAACTGAAAGCAAAACAAAACAAACAAGAGGTTTATAATCACCTCAATTTAACATTTAGAGTGACAAAAAGAAAAGAAAAAGGAAAGGAAAAAGAAAAATTGGCAGTATCTGAGCGCCTTTGAAAGCCTCAGCTGCCTGTTGGCTTTTCCAGTTTTGTTCTGTTTTCCTCATTATCCCCTTCACCACACCTCCCTCTCCTTCCCCCTCCCTGGAGACTGAGAAGCATCCACGTGATGGTGATAGTTTTCAATACCACTCACCAGAATCATTTAACCATGGGTTCTAACCTCTGGTTTCTAGCAGCTTGGTGCACCGTTAAATCAGGAGTCTTGTCACAGCACCAGAAACAGAGTTGGAGAGCTATTAAGTTCAAAATAATTGTTTTGAAAATTGTGATCATATGCTGTACCTATGAGTACAGTCATAGTTAAGAGAGCATTAATCTGTTTTTCCTTGGCAACCAAGTGTTCTGTAAAACTTTCTAACTTGGTGTGTTGAATTACCCTGGCCTGGTACTAGATAAGAGCTTCATGTAAGTGAAGTTATAAAATATTCTTTATACTTTAATACAGTCAGGAAAATAACACACTCAAACGTATGAGGAAATGGAGCTTTAAAACTAGAGTTGAGTATTTTGCCTTCAGCCCAATGTTCTGAGACTCCTTTAAAAGGAAAATGCCTTGACCAAGGCCCAGAATTTTAGGGAAGGACAGTTTTAAGGACTGCACAGTAACCACTATGACAGGCAGCCTCCAAGATGGCCTCCAACGATGTCTACTTCTCAGGATTCACTGCCTCTATACAATATCCTCTACTGGAGCGTGGGTCACGCTTCACGAGGCTTCCAATGAATGGAATACAAGAAAAATGATGGCATTCCATTTTCAAGATCATTTTACTGAGAGGCCATGGCTTCTACCTTGGATACCCTCTCTTGCACACTTCCTTGCTTGCTCTGAAGGAAGCTGGCTGCCATGTTGTAAGCTGCCCTATAGAGATATCTGCAGGGCAAGGAACTGAGGATGGTCCCAGGGATAATGGCTGGCAGAAACTGAGTCCCATTCCAGCTACCCTCAAGGAAATGAATCCTGCCAAAGACAATGTGCATGAGCTTGAAGTAGATCTGCTAGAACAGAGGGTGGAGACTGCAGCCTTCGAAGGCACTTGAAGCTACAGAACTCAGCTAGGCCACACACAGATTCATTTTAAGCCACTATGTCTTAAGACAATTTCTCACTCGGGGGTGCCTGGGTGGCTCAGTCAGTTAAGCATCAGACACTCTTGATTTCAGCTCAGGTCATTTTCTCATGGCTTGGGTTTATGAATTTGAGCCTGGCATCAGGCTTTGCACTGACAGTGTGGAGCCGGCTTCAAGTTCAATCTCTTCTTCCTGTTCTGCCCTTCCCCACCTTGTATGGGCACACCCTCTCCTTCTCTCTCACTCTCAAAATAAATAAATAAATAAATAAATAAATAAATAAATAAACTTTAACGATCATTTTTCACTCATAGCCTCTGCAATAACAGCAATATTGTTACTATTGTAGAAATGGTTACAATTGTAACAACATGAAACTCTTACCTTTCTTTGCATAATGGTTTATAGCTTAACCTTTTGCTATGTGTATTACATCATTATATAATTTTGTCTTCAAAATAAACATAGAAGATAAATATACTACTTTTGTTTTTTTAGGATAAAAAAACAGAGACTTAGAAATACTAAGCAGGTTGCCCGCTGTTCATCCTGTTTGTAAGTGGAAAAGTTGGTGTCAGAACCCTAACTGATAACCCTGAACCTGGTGTTCTTCTCAAATGAAGGTATTTTGCAAACTGTAAATGTTATTATAAATGAAAGTACAAAAAGCCAAAGATTACAGACATTAGAAATTCTACCAACAGAGCTTGATGTTCAGAGTATAATACTCTGAAACCTTTGATAATGCAAATTTCTCAGAGAAATGCATTACTTTTAATTCCATCAATTTCTGACATCTCAGTATTAAGGAAAGCTCATTTGAAGGGGAGAAAAGGAAGATAAGGAATAACAGAGGTGATATTTTATGAAATAAGGATGAAGGGGAAGTAAAAATTCAAAAGGTTTAGAAAAACCTATGCCATATCTTACCTACTAGTTAGAGGCAAGTAACATTTCCAAACATTTTATGGTTGTGAATCTTTCTAAATTATGCCATAAATATTCAGAAATGCCAATATGAATTAATAAATACATATATTTCCCACAGGAGAGAAATTTGGGAATGGTGCTTTCTACATAATATTGGAAACACACACACACATTCATGCAGACTCAGGACTCTGTGTGTGTGTGTGTGTGTTTAAATATTGAAACTGAATCTGGAATGTTTATTTGAGATGGTTGTATATATATAAGGGAACATAGGAATGTGTTACATCATTTTGTTTTATACAAAGTGGCCCAACTTGCTCAAAATAATACATTACATGCAGATCTAATAATCACCATGACAACCAAAACATAAATCTCAATGTATTATTTTAATAACATTTAATCTTTATAATCCATAGAGACTTGATACTTTGGATCCCTTTCTTTTATTCACTCTGAGACTAATTTAAGAAGGGGTATTCTTTCTTTAGAGATGAGATTTGGTGCCTGTATGAAACTTCTATTTCCGCTCTAACAAAATACCATAAATTTAGTAGCTTAAAACAACACAAACTGTTGAAGACTAATATGGGTTAGCAGAACTGTGCTCTTTCTAAAGGCTCTGGTGATGGATCTGTTTCCTTGACTTTCCCAGTCTCAAGAGGCCTCATTCTCTCCTTGGCTCACAGTTTATTTCAACATCTCAAAGCCAGCAGGGTAGCTTTGAATCTCTCTACCTCTGTGATTTCTACTTCCATTATCACATCTCCTATTCCATTATCACACCTCTTTTGACCCTCGTCCCTCTCTTACAAGGTCCCTTGTGATTATATTATATTCTCTAATCCAGGATAATCTTCCTAAACCAAAATCCTTAATTTAATGGTGTCAGTAAAGTGCCTTTTGCCATACAAGGTAAAATACATACAAGTTCTAGGGCTTAGGGCATGGACATCTTTGGGGACCACTGTCTAGTCTACTACCAGACCTGTTTTTGTTTGATGAGAAAGCTAAGAGAAAGAGGTCCAGGAGGAAGCCTTTTAAGGTGAGAATTCATGGGAGGTTTTTTGGATTAGGAAGAAAACCGAGGGCTATGTTTCTGTCTGCCACTGGAAGAGGATTTGTTGATGCTTACATCCAAACCTGCCTGAACTGCTCACTCAGCCATCCATTGTCACATCCTTACATACTCAGTGCCTTATATAGTCATTTTCTGTGCAAAAAAAGTAATAAAAATGAGCATGAACTCATATTTCTGTCATTTACAACATGTCCAGCATAATCCAGGCACTCAGAATCATAGAACGGGAATATTTTCTGCTAGAGGTATTTGATTGAACTGATAGTTATCAAAAAGCTTTGCTACCTTTGTTTTTCTTGATTCAATATGATAAGGCATATCAATTGACTTTGAACAATAGCTTGAAATAGAAAGGAATTATAAGAAGATGCAGTTGTACTGTATATAGAAGACAGAGTAGAAGACTCAAAGATTAATCTATCTACTTCTCTCTTTTCAGTTGGGAAACTGAATTCCCTCATTTGGGAGAAGAAACCACAACTCACTACCAATAGAAGAAGAATCAAACTTAGAACTCCATATTTCTGAACCATATTTGGCTTTGGGTACAAATAACTCATGGTAAAATAACAACAAAATCCCCCTAGTAAAAGCTCTGTTTCTTCCCCATAGGAGTAATGATCAAGGAAATTAAAAGAATATCTAAAGAAATCAGAATTTACCAATAATCTCTTCTAATAAATGTCACAGCAAGCCTGTTTTGGAAGGAGATACAAATAATGTTTTTAAAAGAACTGATGCTTCCCCTACATGATCTCATTATTATCAATAAAAATTTATCACCTAACAGTGATAGGGTATTAAAGATTCAGAAAAAATGACTCAGAAAACTATGGTTACCTTCATTTTGATAGTTAATGGTTAATTAGAAAAAGTCAGAAAATCGAAGATAGTTCTAAAGCTGTGCCATTTACCTATGTGTTACTTTAGCAAGTTAATTAATATCTTGAGGTTTCATTTTTTAAATCAATGCTGAAATTTAGAATTTCACCAGGAAATGCAGGTGAACCACTCAGATTAGCTCCTTGGGGGTGCTTTGGGCCAGGGTTCATGCTATTTAAAAACAACAACATGGATGGATGTGGGGGGAGGGGGGATGGGCATGGAGGAGGACACTTGTGGGGATGAGCACTGAGGGTTATGTGGAAACTAATTTGACAATAAACTATTTGAAAAAAAAACCTAAAAAAAATAAATAAAATAAAAACAACAACATGAAAAGTACCCAATTTACTTTATTTTCAATTTAAAATAAAAGAAGAATGTTAGTTTGATTATAGAATATTCTCAAAAACTATAAAGAGAATCACTTTCTTGTATGTAAAATTAGTGAGTTTTATAGTTATTTAATCAAAAGCCTGTTGAGTTCCAATGATATCACTAATCCCCTACCAAATGTCATGGGAGCTACAAAGAACTGTATGGGGGCTTGTCTTCAAAGAATAACATGTGAATATGCACCAAATATTCTGAGAAAATGTAAAAGGTATTTTTAAAAAACAGGAATTTTAGATTCAGTTATTCCTTAAATGCAGTAACATTGGCTTTCTTAGAGTTTTTTCAAATGCTATTCTCTTTCCCATAGATCATTTCCTTGATCTAGTATTAAATACAAGCTACTTGCACTCAGTCTACCTATCAGCTTTCTAACTCCTTAGTACTTATCATAGTTTGATTGTTTTATTTGCAGCACTTATTGTAGGCCAATTTTGTAATAACTCTACAAATTCTAACTTATTTGTTTTTTATCATTCATTAATATATTTTAAAATTTACATTTGTTTGCAATCTCCCCCACCCCCAATACCCCAATTATGATGAGTTTTAGGGTATAGCTACCAATATACCCTAAAACCCAGAGACCCCATATCTTCATGGAGTGAACTGGTAAGACCTAAGGAAGTTTTCAAATTCTCTAGGGGAAAAATAAATGTTACATGTTGAACTGTCTAACCTTTTTCAGTGAGTCTGGGAGGGTAGGCTCCATACATTTCTCACAGTATTATTTCTTCAGCATCTAGCATGGTACCTGCCACATATCTAGTAGTTAAATATCTGTAGTTATATATCTTTAAATCAGTGATGAAGTGAATGGGTTTTTACAATATACTTAAAGTCATATAGATCAGAGATACATAATTATCTTCTATAAAAACTTATATATTTTGCTTAATCATATACTGATTCTTCCTTTTAAATTGTTTAACAATACTATTCATGTAATAGCTTTCCCAGGGCAGCCATCGTCAATGACTGGCCAACATGGTAATATGAAAAACTTGCCCCACCCCCACCCCAGTTCTTGGGACCACTCTTTTTCAGACTTTACTAGAAATATATATAAGGATCCTTTGCATATGAATTAGCCCCCCATCTTCTCCTTCTAGTGAATCCTACTTTCTTCCGTACCATTTCATAGGTATAGGACTCCAAGGTTCCTTAATAAATCTCTGGCATGCAAATCTCCATATCAGAGTTTGCTTTTGGGGGAACTCAGCCTATTTTTTGGTGCCAGGAATAGTTTGAGAAGGGAGACTCTAGGATGGTATTTTGGCTGGATCACTTGCCATGCAGCTGGCAAGAAGAGACCCATCGCCGATGATAGGTGGAGCACAGGGCTGCTCTTGGCACAAGATACCAGTGCAATTTCCAAACCTTTCACCAATAATGAACAGAGATATTGCACCAGCTTAAGCAGGTGTATTAGCTGCTTCCATGTATCAGGCAGGTGGGAATTAGTAACTACATGAAGAGTAGAACTGGGTAATCATTGCTAATCTTGATTGCTTTAGAAAAAGACAACACACGTGGGCAAATGATTATCAATAGTTAGAGGCTAAGTGTCATTTACTGTTTGGAAAGATTAGTAGTCAGCAGCTAGAATTTACATGAATATGAATAATGTTAGGTCAAGGACAAGAAAACTTGGGGTAGAGGCATGTGGAAAAACAAAAGGAAGAAAGGGATAGACATAAAGTTTTAAGATATTCAAATCATATTTTAATTACCCACTAGAGAGTATCCACCACTGAAAAGGCACAAAACAATTGGGAAGAATCTTATTTTTACATTTTTAAGAATGTGTCTGCACTAGCTGCCAGTAGGACTTGAGCCATCATCAGTCTTGTACAGAATATGTAATTCACCAATATGGAATCCCACCTGACAACACTTCAATCCAAAGGACCCACTGACAGCCAAAGTGGGATAGAAATGGGTCACCTACTATGGGTTCCATAGATCATGTGACATACCCCACTGCCCAGAAGCTGCCAGACAGAGGGGTAGAAGAGCCAATTTAAGGCACTAACCTGGGGACAATACTGAGAGAAGATGGACAGCCATCCTCCATCCAGTTCATGGTGTTCACTTTAAAGCATAGGTCCAAAAACTCAGCATAGTCCCAATTACCATTACTCTTACTCAATAGAAAACAACAAACAAAAAAAACACCACAATTTCTGACTTATTCTTACATCCTTGCAACTTCATTCTCAGAA
Source organism: Proteles cristata cristata (assembly GCA_017311185.1). Taxonomy (NCBI): domain Eukaryota; kingdom Metazoa; phylum Chordata; class Mammalia; order Carnivora; family Hyaenidae; genus Proteles; species Proteles cristata. The sequence continues at coordinate 496,375 of JAESUZ010001155.1, forward strand.
TTCAAAATCCTAATTTCCATAGGGAGAACTTTTCCACTAGAGGACACTAGAGTCCTACTGAAATACAAACTACAACATTGACTTTGGGACTTCAGGGTTCAGCAAAAGAGACCAGCATTCAGCAGGCAGAACAACCATCTTGACAGGGGTAACTAGTCTTCCTCATCAGCAGGAGGTGAGTCTGTTGTTATGAGTGCAATTGTGCAAATGGGAGAATAAAAGAATATGGCATTCACACTGATTCACTCAAGTGCCTCTTTGATCTGCCTTTCCCACCATTAATAGTAATTGTATAAGCTCAGTAACCCCTGCCTGATAAGGGTATGGTGAACATGAGCTCAAATATTCCAGGGATACAGAGCTGGGCCATGTCACAAGGTAAGCCAGTTAAACCAGTAGAGACATTAGCTGAGGTGAGGAATCTATGATGTATATGGAGGAGAAAGACCAAAAGAATACCAGTCACAGTTTTGACACCAGCTGTTGTGGAGGGGTTTAGAATTCCTGTTGTATTTCCTAGGAACACTAGAGTACTTGCTCTAAAATTTTATACAAATAAAGTAAAAAAAAAAATAATGATTAATAGCAGACAAGTTCAGGGTAAAGGGTAGACACTACTGTACACTAGGATATGCTACTTTGGGGAATGAAGAAGCATCTGGGAATGCCGCATGTCAGGCCTCTGCTCTCACTCGTTTGTGGGGTTCACTTTGGCTGCAGCAAGTCCTCTTCGAAACAAGACGTCTTCGATGACATGCTTCCATACCAAGACATTCCTTAACTAAGGATTAACCAATGTGGAAACAGCAATGCTTTGTCCCATTAGGAAAACTTGGGACAACTTCTACCTTTAGAGCTCTTCATAGGATTGTCTAAGGTCTTAGGACTACATTACAGTCTAGCATCTCCCTCTGTTTAATCCTTCTTTCTTCTTTTCCCTTCCATAGGCCGTCACCCCAAAGAGCAGTCTCTTATCAATATCCAACATGCTAATCTCTACTTCACATTCTGCTTCCTAAGGAACTCAATCTGAAACATCCTCTAGGACACAAAATCACCACCCCCAATAAAGGCAATGTTCTTAGTGACTCAGTGTCTTCGACCTCTGTCAACTCTAAATTTAAATGTATGTATCTTCTCTTTTTGCAAACACTACTACTCTGCTGATTACATTAGTTATGGCAGAAGCTATATGGCTCACAAGCCAAAAATAGCTACTGTCTGGTCCTTTACTATTGGATCCTTGTTCAGTCCCTGACTTAGAGGATGTCCTTCCCATAGTTTACAAACATGTCTACAGATTGGAGGTTTCAGTTTAACCTTATCTTTTTGTTTTATTTTGTTCTACTATGAATTTTTATGTTTCTGATTCTATATTCAAATTAAAATGATACATCAGACATTTCCATTTTTTTCAAATCCATAGCCACTGAAATTACTTCTGTTATTAATTGTGCCTTTGCATGATAATATTGATTTATCATCAACTTTTAAGAAACAAAGAAAAAAATACTGTCTGTCTGTCTCAATTTTGTACCAAGTGAAATATACTAACAGAGAGACACCGGGACAAGAAAAATAATATAATAACCGTGTGACTGCTTCCAAGACCTTTAGCATAAACCATCAGAAGCTTGACTTTCTGTTTGCTAAACTGTTTTAGACAAGATAATTACATTAAAGTGCTTGGTATTTCCAAGTTATTGCATAATGTCATGAGTCTTAGATGATTTAGTCTGGTTATGCTCCTGATAGCAGAATCAATGAAACTGTGCTGAAAGTAAAGGGGAGGTTTTCAAAGAAGTATGCGGTAGGTCTGGGCAGAACTTCCTTTTGTTCTGGACTGTGGGAAGATTTTGCTGTATATTAACCAAAGAAAGCAGCATGGGCAAGTTTTACTGTCGTTCTTCTAGTCCTAAAGTCAGATGATGACACAGAACACTTTCAAAAAGTGAAACTCATTGTAATTAAAACATATATTTATAGTGAAGAACTGAAATAAGAAATTGAGGCACCTGGGAGGCTCAGTCAGTTAAGCGTCTGACTTCAGCTCAGGTCATGATCTTGTGGTTCTTGAGTTTGAGCCCCACGTCGGGCTAGCTCAGAGCCTGGAGCTTGCTTCCAATTCTGTGTTTCCCTCTCTCTCTCTGACCCTCCCCTACTCATGCTGCCTCTCTCTCTCTCTCTCTCTCAGAAATAAATAAAACATTAAAAAAAAAAAGAAATGGAAACTAGTTAAGAACTAAGGAAATTCTGTCCTTTTTTACTACCTCTTGCCACCCGCACCCTTTTCTCACTACCAGTTGGGACTTTTGTTGTATTTTGTGTATCTTTTTATTACTCCATGGCATCTATTTACTCATAGTTTCTGCTTCCTCATGATTCAGGCTCACAGACTCACGCTTGCACAGATCTGCTTAATCGCTCTTCTCTATCAACCCCTTCCATTTCTGCTCAGGCTTCTAGTGGATTTTTCTTCTCATGCAAGATCTCACTGAGAAACTGGCCAAGCTGATTCTGGCCTGCTAGACTACATTGTAGGGTGTTGATAAGCGTATTAAGTAGCTACTCTCATCTTCACTATGAAATGTCAAAGCATTCATCTGCTAAGTCTCTAGGCTGATGGCCATAAGGTCTTCGTAGAGTTTCCCTCAGGTTAGGGATATAAACAAGAAACCTTAAAAATAATATGTCTCTTCAAATATTCCTGATCAACCACTATCTTGACCCTCGCAGCAGAACTTGAGACAATAGATGGCGTGCAGACTGCTTATTTGGGGAATAACATACAGAAAGTGTGAATGCAAGGGGCGCCTGGGTGGCTTAGTTGGTTAAGCGTCCGACTCTCGCTTGGGTCATGATCTCGCGGTTTGTGGGTTCGAGCCCCGCGTCGGGCTCTGTGCTGACTGCCAGCTCAGAGCCTGGAGCCTGTTTCAGTCTGTGACTCCCTCTCTCTCTGACCCTCCCCTGCTCATGCTGTCTCTCTCTCTCTCCTAGAAATAAATAAAAACATTAAAAAAATTTAAAAAAAAAAGTGTGAATGCAAGACAAGGCAAGTGGGCAGGGAAGAAAGAAAAGCCATATCACATGTAAATACGTGTTATGGTGTCAATCACTGCCCTGAGTGAACACTCTATCACCTGGGATCCTCTGAGTTGCTTTATGGAATGTGTCTCAGAATTAACTGTTTTGGCGATCCATCACTGTCCCCTGGCTCCTGATGGCTCTGTGATCATTAACTTCCCACACTTCTGAGTTGCACATACAGTTATACAGAACACATTGTGCAGGTATCCCTTGCCACAAGGTCAGAAGAACTTCAGTTCAGGAAAGAAGAGGTTTATAGCATAGGCCAAGATGAGGCATTGGCTACGCCTGGGACAACATGGTTTTGAAACGTACACAGGGAGCATCCAAATAACTTGGTTAATGGGTCTTTTTCCTATGCCGAACTGTGAGTAGTCACTGTATCCCCTCTATTACTATCCCTACTTTAATTAATCCATATCATTTTTTTGGTATAGAATCTTAATATTCCCTCTGATTTAACCAATACCCATCTAGTCACCATATGATCTCCAGAATAGTTAAAAACTTATGGTGACATTATTACTATTATCATTATAATTATTAATGACATTTTGTTTTAAATTCTTTAGAATGATCCTTATTCTCCCTAGAAAACAAAATTTACATCTTTGCAAGGGTTATAACAAACTTACATCATCTTTGTCAGCCTCTAGCTCAGCACCTGCTTCTCTTGCCATCATCGCCTAATCTCAATTCAAAGGAGAGTGCAAATGGCACGTCTTCTCCAAAATCAGACTCAGCTTGTTTTGATAACCCAGCGTGGTCCTACCAGCACATGGTGCATTAGACCACAAACTCTCTAACTGAGGACTACATATTATTTCCATGTGCACCTGCTGTTTTTGTCACTAAGAGTGTCACCAGAGTAGGTATCAATAATATATACTGAATAAATAAGTTAAAGTAAGCAAAATAGAATAATCATCCTTTATCTCATGCATTTTTATATGACTCCTAATTTTTCATGCCTTTATAAGGTCTGTACATTTGACAAATGTGAGCTCAGAGGGTATGACTTCTTACAGTTGGCCAGTAGTTCATGTAGTGGTCTGTGTCTTCACAGTAACAGAATAAAAACTCAATACTGCTTTGGCTGTTGGAGCCATGGCATCAGATGAGTTAACTGAGTTGCATTTTATACACTAAACTAAAAAAAAAGCTGTTGGAGCAAGTGCTCATTTTTATGTGAACTGAAATCTCTACCAACCTAAAAGAATGAGAAGTGCTTTTATTTATTATAATATACTCAGTTAACCTGTAAACTTGATAATACCATTCTATGTATGTATGGCAATATTCCTGAGAATACCATTATGCTAATGAATAATCTATTATATATATGTATATGTATGAACACTAAAAATATGAAAATAAGTGTAATAGATTATGATCACTCTTAGTAATGAATTGCTTAGCAGAAGACAGTTTTGAATTCACCTTCACATAAATAGAAGACCTTTCCAAAGAAAGTACTTTTCCACTAAAAGTGGGAAAAAGATGGCTTCAACATTTGGTGAGCCCTACATCAGTGTAGTTGTTCGAGGAAGGTGCTTTAGTGGATGCAGACAGGTCTCAGATACCTAGTCCAGAACTGATTTGTATGGCTTGGTGCAGGTCACTTTGCTTCCTTAAATCTAAGTTATTTTATCTGAAAAACAACATCTTCTTTGGATAATGCATGTAAGTATCATAGGTTATATATGTATGCCTAGAACATCATAGCATTCATTATAGTATAAATGACAATATTCTTTTAATCAACTATAATTATTTATACTCCTAGTAATTTTGCCATTCACAATGATACAATAAATAACAGAGAATAGAGTTTGTTGGAAATATTTACAAAAGCACTCAAGCATTAAGTGCTTGATAGAACAAGATTAGTGTCCCTGGTCCCATTTAAGCTGGTAATATGTAAACCACTTAGGTTTCCTGTGCAGAGGTGTGAATCACTGAGAGAATGTACAGAAAAGAAGAGAATATAAAATAAAGGCATAAAACAGAGATGGAAAGAGTTGAAGGAATAGATAAGAAATCTATCCGTGTTCATAAATTCCTTAGGTGAGCTTTTGTCCTATCTTATTCTCAAAGTACCATGAGTGTGTGACGCTAGGCTATTGAGAAAATTCCAAGGGATATCTTTCTACTCTAACTTTCTACCTTAAAAGTTGTTATTTGTTTTCACATGGGTCATGTCTAGGATTATCCAAAATAATGGGATTTATCTAAGCAATCAAATGGAAGCCTTCAGATTTCAGATGGATGGCTTAGGATACAACTGTATCTGAAGGATTATTTATGTTAATTTATGCATTAGTCTTTTCCAAGGGTGTACTCAAAATATCGGAGTATTATACACAAGACAAAATTAGATTTAGGAAAGTAAAAGCAGGGGCAGATAAACTAAAAGAAAGGAAACTCATGAATATGTGTGTTTGAGATGAATACATCTTAAGCCTCAAAGCCTGGGTCTGAGAGGGAGCATCACTTTTGTTATTTGTGTAAGAGCTGAGCAGATAAAACATGACTATACATAATGCCTAACAAGGAGGTTGATAACCTCGTCACTCAAAAGAATTGACTGGATTGCCACAAAACTGATTAGCTGAATCATATCCACATGGAATAAGCATAGATGACCATAGTCAAGTTTGAACAAGTATCAGAGTGCATTTACACATTTTATTTTTGGTATGCCTACAACATATTCCAAGATGAATCCTTGCAAATGTCACTTACATCTAAGATGTTACAGAATGGCAACTCTACTCAAAACTTCCTTCAGAATTCGCTCAAGTGAGAGGTGCCTCTCAGAGTAATATTGATCATTAGGGATTATATATCTCTTAAAATTCATTTCAAGAATTTTCTCAGAACACTAACACCAGTTTATTTTCTTTCCCAAGAGAAGCACATGCAAATAGCTTGTTTTCTTTGAAAATTGAGCTTGGGGCAGAGTGAGATAAACTAATAAGCACCCAGATCTCTTATTTTATTGATCCATTTTCTTTCAATAATTACATCTTATCTTCAAAGGTACAAAAAACAGCATAAAGAGTGTTCAAAATCGATTACACTAAGGATATGACAGCAAACAGTTTGAGCTGACTTTTGTATTTTATTAGAGGGAAAAAATTATTAAAGGGTAGTACTGATGGGAATGTGATATTAACAACATCACATCTTAGCCAAGTATCTCAATATATCACCTAATAAAGACCACATCTTATTTATGAATTAATAATACACACATATATATACACACATATACAAACATATGCATGCATATAAAAAACTCTAATTTTTCTCCACAAATTATGTAGGTTTCTTATTATACATAATTAATAAACCACAGTACTTAAAGTCTAATTTCTGACATTTCTAAACTTTCTTACACTTCACTACTTTAAAAATAAGGGATTCTTATTATCATATATCTAGCTTCCAAAACTAGTAACTGAAAGTTAATCACACACAGGATAAAAAGTCTCTTGAATATGTTTCTAAAGATAAGTAGACCTACTGAAACTACCGAAATCAAATACAATACTCATGATAGATAAAAAGAATCAGATATGTCTTTGGAGAGCCAAGGGTTAAGACACATCTTTTGGTTTGGGGTTAGAACCAAATGCATTGGGTTCCAGTATCATGATCAGAAGTGGTTTGACTTTTTCAGGAAAAAAAGGCAGGTAGGACTAGGTCAATTTACTGAAACCAAATGTGTCTTTTATGAGGATGCAAAATAAAGAGAAAAAAAAAAAAAGAAGACCAAAAAAAAAAAAAAATGGCCGAGGAGTTAAGTGTACAGATGCTACTGGGGGAGGACACGGAAGGTGTTACAATTGGCATACATTGTATTGAGAGAAGGTAAAACAGGTAAATAAATATGAAGTAATCCTTAGGTTCTAATGTAATGAAGTTATTTTTTTTTAATGTTTTATTTATTTTTAGGAGAGAGAGAGAGAGACAGCGTGAGCAGGGGAGGGTCAGAGAGAGAGGGAGACACAGACTCTGAAACAGGCTCCAGGCTCTGAGCTGGCAGTCAGCACAGAGCCGACGCGGGGCTCGAACCCACGAACCGCGAGATCATGACCTAAGCGAAAGTCGGATGCTTAACCGACTAAGCCACCCAGGCGCCCCTGCAATGGAGTTATTTATAGTGCCTACAAAAGGTGGATGTAGCAGCCCATTAGGGCCTTTATACACAACTGATGCATTCAAATATAAACACACATCACATGTTTTTGTGTACATCTACGTTGTTTCCCTATTTTAGTCTCTATCCTAGGAGATAGTGGTACAGAAGTGAAAAAAAAATCACTTTTACCCTCTCTAAGCAAATATCTTAATAGTAAAGATAGAAAAAAAAGCAACTAAGTTGTCAAACAAAACAGGTTATTATAAATCTAGCTAACTATTGGAAAGAGGAAAATGCAGGCCTGGAAAATTTCCATAAGGAATACAGAAAATAAGAACAATGACATCTAGGTGACAATGTGGGTGACAGCATCTCTGAAAAGGAAGCATGTGCAATTCTCAATGAATAAGAACTGGCCATTCAAATAGTAGGACAAATGCCCCATGTGAAAGGATCAGAAGTGCAAAGGTTCTGAGGCGGTAGAGTTTAGTGCGCATGTTTAAAGTGCCCTGCCCAGATCTCCTACACATGCTGCTGTACTCATTCTCTAGCTTTTGTGATATTTGGTAACAATCCACAGTTTCCCCCTTCTTTAGATAATTACCCTTGCCAAAAGGATAGACCCAGTGGGTACTTTTTTTTTTCAATTTTTAATGTTTTATTTATTTCTGAGAGAGAGAGAGAGAGAGAGAGAGACAGCGTGAGCAGGGAGGGTCAGAGAGAGAGGGAGACACAGAATCTGAAGCAGGCTCCAGGCTCTGAGCTAGCTGTCAGCATAGAGCCTGACGGAGGGCTCGAACCCCCGAACCGTGAGATCATGACCTGAGCAGGGCTCGAACCCATGAACCATGAGATTATGACCTGAGCCGAAGTTGGATGCTTAACTGACTGAGCCGCTCAGGCACCCACCCAGTGTGCACTTAAATGATCCTACTAGAACATCACTTGGTACTCCCACTTAATGGGAAATGGGCAAACACAGCAGTCGTACCTGATTTGAACATGGGAACCAGCACCTCACACTCCTTAGGGATGAGGATCAAGACCTGCAGACATTCTATCCTAGGAGGACAAGGATTTAGAATAAGTGCTGGATCGCCACACCTAATAATGACTTCCAGAGTAATGTAACATAGGGCTTCAGCTCCTCTCACTGACCCTCTTCTTGGAAATTTCCTCAGATTGTAACTAACCGGAAGCCTGGAGAAGCTGTGATCCGGTGGAATAAACCTAATTAGAGAAGAGGATATGAGCAGTACAAGAAAGTGTCTTGTACATTACACATTGCTATACCACCCAAACCCTCTTTACTGGGGCTGGCCTATCCATAGCCAAGATGCTATGATTGTTCACTGCTAACAGATGACAATTGTCCCTTTCTTTGGAGAATAGCTCCCAAAGTCATCTGGGAAATCTATATCTTTCTCACCTAAGAGCAGAGATGTATGTCTAAGTACCAAAGGTTAGCTCCATTACCTGGAGATGGGGCTAAATGTGCTGTGCAATTTGTGTCCAGAACTTCCTTGCAGGATTATTCAGAAGTTAGCCTCCTTCTGAGACCACCTTATTGTTTAGCATTACCCTCCTGACCTGGCTACTTTCCTCATCTTTCTTCAGTAAGCATATACCCAATAAATCTAGAATAAGTCCATCTTAGCCTCTGTTTCTAGGAAGCTAGACTGAAAACAACCTGTTCTAGAAACAGGTGAATTTGGCCAGATAGTAGTGAGGAGAGATGGGCCAAACTGAGATTAGAAAGAAGGGCCTATACCAAATTATTCAGAAATACAATAATTCTGTTAACTTACATCTTGCAGGCAATGGGATGTAAATGATTTTTGTGTGCATTTTATTAAGTGCACACACACACACACACACACACTTACTGTTCCTTTTGGTAGACAACTGATATAAGGATTTGACATATAAATGGTGTCTGAACTAAAATATGACTTAAAAAATAGAAGTCAGGGGTCTGAGATCCATCTCTATTTGAGATTCATCTTGCTACCTCTTAGGAGGGGGTATGGTAAACTTATGACTGATCAAGATTTATAATGGCATTGACCAAGTCTCCTATAAAATGTCAGGAAACAGACCTGAATGAGGTACAGTGATTTCATTAACAAAATAATATTGCTTCCACAAACATTAAATGGGTCTAAGTAGCATTGTTTTATCCCCTTTTCCCATCTGTAAGAGCCAAATCTACCTCAAGCCTTTCTGAAGTCCACCCTGAGCCTCTGCAGCGAACTGAGTCATGCCCCCTATATTCTCCAGTTTTCGTTGATTCATCCATTAACTTATGAATTCATTGGCCAAATATTTTTGAGCAACTTATAATATGCCAAGCATCCATTCTAAGTACCGAGACATGTTAGAGAAAGCAACAACAAAATGTTCATGGAGTTTATAGTCTCATATATGAATCCTTCTATGAGAGCATTAGCTCATATGATTTAGTAATCATATATATCTGCTGTAGTGTAAAGTGTTTGTCTCTCTCACAATAGTCTGTGTGCTCAATAAAGGCAAAAATTTGCCAGCATCAGACAGTGATCAAAGAAATATAGAGAAATATAGACCCACCATAGATATGTGCTAATAATAATGGTTCAGATTGACCACCAAAGGTCAATAGCATGTTATAATCTGGTTCATTTGCAATTATAACAAGGCTGGTCTTTCTTTTGCTCAAAAACTATTTAGTCTTATAGAACTCTCATGTAGCAAACTGCTGGAAAGCCATAAACCAGAGAAGAAGAATACAGACACAGAAAGGGACTGATTTACTAGAGCATATTTATTAGTGTATTAAATATTAAAGGGATAACTCTATTGCTTTGTAGCTTAAGTAGCAATAAATGGGTGTTAGGATTGATTAAATGCTTGCGCTTTACTTCAATGTTTAATTTGTTTTGAACAGTTTTGAAAAGAATATGTAAAAGGAATAGAAATGCTTCTATTAAGGAGAATTTCTTCTACTAGATCCACTTGACGGTGATACAGTCATACCTACAAATATTTTCAAATTGGGTGACTCTGGTTACCAAATCAATATCAGGAAGTCGACTGCAACCATAGAAAGCACATGCTTTGGATTTAAACTATGTGGTTTTAATTTTGATGTGATCATCTGAATACATGGCTTTAAATAATATACTTAAATCCTTGGATCTTCTATTTTAACATCCATAAAATTATTGCAAAAATAAAAGTTGTGTGTGTGTATTTATATATAAAACTTTGCAAATATATACAACCATAAGACTTGCTTAGATATAGAAGTTCATGAGTTAAGTTATGGAAACTTTTTAACATAAAGTTTGACTCTTGCTAAGGGTTCAGTGGATATCAGCCCTTATAATTGTTATTAAACATAGGATTAACTAAGGGCTTACTCTGCAACACATTTTGCCCTTAGTCCTTTTAATATTACATCCTCCAAAATTCCATGCAGGTACTAACTTCATTCCTCCATTTACATATAAGGCTTAAAGAAAATAAGTGGCTTGCCCACAGATAAACCATATGGTAGAACAAACTTGATCTCAGATAATTTGTTTCCAAAGTACATGAACATGACTATCATGAAATAGAAGCATCACAATAATTATTGCAATACTGAGTTAAATGGAAGAATGGGTGTAAGAATGAAAGCATGATAGTTGAATTCACAAGACAGCAAATATTTGGATGATTTTCTTGGTGACAAAAAGAATGCCAAAGTATGGAATAAAAGGAATATTCTTATATATTTGGTAAGTCACATTTAAAATCTAAAATACTATTGCAACCTTTCAAATAATAATTCCATTATTAAAAAATTTCCAGAGAAGATAATATGTGTAAATAGATTCAGAATGATCAATGATTTCCCCCAAAGAGAAATAATTAAATATCTTTTTTCTTCTATTTTGTGTGACTGCATTTAATAATCAAGTTACTTGAAACTGTATTTGGTATAGTGATATGAAATAAACATAAAACTAATTATTTTTAAGAAGTAACTAATTAATTATCCTATAATGATACATAGAATTTTTTTCCTGTCCTTCATTTTGTTTTCCATATCATGCTCAATTTTGGCTATCAAATTATTTAAAAATCAATTGCCAGTGCTTTCTGTAATGATATTTGCATTTGTATATGCTTGCATCATTACCAATTCTGTTGCTGTCCTTTATAACCCATCTTATTGCATTAGAGAAATAATATGAGAGCATATTTGTTTAGTTACTAAACTTGCAGTAAAGTGATCAGTAGAGTTTAACAATAATAAATAGATTGAGGGAGGATTTCCAAATAACCAATCTTCAAATCATTTTTTTGAATGTTTCTTTTATTATTCTTATTAAAAAACATTTTAAACTAATGTGTTAGGGATAATTTGGGCTAAAAATAATATAGAGGTGCTTTATTTTAGAGCTTGTAAACTTGTACTATGCTATCAGCTCTTCCCGTTAACAGGCAATACAGGGGTACCTGAGGGCTCAGTCAGTTAAGCATCTGACTTTAGCTCAGGTCATGATCTCGCGGTCCATGTGTTCAATCCCCACATCAGGCTCTCTGCTGACAGCTCAGAGCCTGGAGCCTGCTTCAGATTCTGTGTCTCCCTCTCTGCCCCTCCTCTGCTCATGCTCTATCCCTCTCTCTCTCAAAAATAAATAAACATTAAAAAAATTAAAAAACAGGCACTAGATATTGACACATTTGATCACAAAGTTATTGATCTTTTCCTTTAGTGTATCTCTAAGGATTTGGTTCTTGTAGAAAAATATTGGAAACCATGTCCATTACACTAAATAACCAAATATTTTCTCGTATACAAACTAACAACAATAGACCATTATTATCAGTTCCTGAAGTATTTAGATTATGCAAATTATGGATTATGCAAAAAAAAAGCCAGGTTTTTATTCTAAAATATCCTCAAGAGACTTCAGAACACAGATTAACATTCCTTTGAAATGCACAAGTAATATATTTTTAAAAAGTAATCTGCTTTTTTTGGCCATTTTTTGAATACCATCATCACTGAAAATGGTGAATCGTATCAGGCTATTTTGACCTCTATGATTGTACATGGAGAACGAGAATCCCCTTTTGCACAAGCACACATGTGCAGAGAGAATACTTTTTCCTGGCCATCTGATCTGGTTTAATAGCAAAAATATTAATAAAATACAGACTTCTGTTTTATGAATTACATAGCATCTTACACTGCAATAGTATTGCATGGTATTGTCAAAACAGGGCAGGAATGATTACACCATTCTGTGTCTAGAGAAGCCAAGATTTTATGGGACCACTAGATACCATTTCACAATCTCCTTATTATGATCATCAATTGTGCCTCTGTTCTGGCGATGTCAGTTCCTTTTTGAAAGCCTGCGGATTATGCAGCTGTAGTGATTGATGGCAAGATAGAGCTTGGGTTCTCTTATGTTCCTCTCTGCTTACTGGTTATCTTCAGGAGAAAAAAAGTGCATGTGGGATTTGAGGGCATTCAATCCTCTACTGTTCCATGAGTATCTCAGAATTCTTCTCACAAGTCCTTGTTTGGCTAGGAAATAAATCATAGGCCATCGCTTAATGGCTGGAAGTTAAATTTGAAGGTCTTTATTTCACCAAGAATTTGGAAAGGCCTTGCTATTTATAACTTGAATTTCTCATCTGTGGTAATGTTGACCCAGTTTTCTTCAAGATAGAATGTGATTTGGCTTCTTAGTCACTGGCCCAGTCCAGACTTGATCCTCTCTCCATGCTCTGGATCATTAAGGAATGCAGCCCTGAGCAAACAAGGTTTTGATAGTGCTTGTTGGGCATTGCATTTACTCTTGCATTTTATAGCCCAGGGTTCTCAAAATTTGATACCATCCCTCTCCTCCTTTTTTTGTCTTTTCTAAGCTTCCTCACTTAAAACCTACTATTTATAACCAAAACATTTTGGACACTTGGAGGGGTGAGATTTGCTTACTGTGTATCTTCAATTTCGTAGGTACGGGGATAATCAGTTTACAAAATTATTTTATTCTGTGAGGAAAGTATTCTTGCTCTTATTTAACATGAAAGCAAATAATGGCTTAGTCAAGTTGAATGACTTGTCAAGATCACACAATAAAGTCGATTTCAGTCTTAGTCCAAACTCTAGTCCCCTTCTTTGCTTTTCTCTGCCAGAGACAAAGACATCAGAGACACACAATGATACATGGGAAAGTCCCAGAACCTGGAGAAGCATGAATGCTACCATTGCCACCAACTGACCAGAAACACGGCACATTCTCTACTAAAATCTATAAAGAAGTGCTGAGGGGCACCTGGGTGGGCCAGTTGGTTAAGTGTCTGACTCTTGATTTCAGCTCAGGTCATGAACTCCCAGTTTGTGAGACTGAGCCTCATATTGGGCTCTGTGCTGACAGTGAGAAGCTTGCTTAGGATTCTCTCTTCCCTCTTCTATCTCTCTGTCCCTACCCTACTTGCTCTTTCTCCCTCTCTCTCAAAATAAATAAATGTAAAAATAAAAGAATAAAAAACAGATAACTGTATAAAGGACTGCTGAGGAACTTACAAGTCCTAATCCCTATTTTATTTTATTTTTAATATTTTTATATATTTCTAGAAGAGAGAGAGAGAGACAGCATGAGCAGGGGAGGGTCAGAGAGAGAGGGAGATATAGACTGAAATAGGCTCCAGGCTCCGAGCTGGCAGTCAGCACAGAGCCCGACGCGGGGCTTGAACCCACAAACCGCGAGATGATGACCTCAGCGAAAGTCAGACGCTTAACCGACTAAGCCACCCAGGCGCCCCCCTAATCCCTATTTTAAAAGATGGTTCCTTTAAACCCTAGCTGATAATTGGAGAAAATCAGCAAATTCAAAGAAAAAAGAAAGAAAAGAGACTTAGTATAATTTAATTATTCTTTATCTGAAAGTATCAAAGAAAAGAACAAAGCTGGATAGTTGGGAAACTGAAAGAGAGATTTTATTCAGACTTCTGCAGAACTCAGCTCCACTCCACTGAAACCTTTTTAAATGCTGGGATGTGCCAAACAAGTAGTGTTGTAAGGGGTTATGGGTTGCCAGTCAATGTGGTTAGGCCACATGAGTCTGTTAATTTCCCTTATATGGGGGAGAAACAAATTTTCATATCTTTAGGACAGCAGGTAGTTTTCAGAATTGAAGCAAGGCATCCAGCAAAATTAAGCTCTTACCTTCTTATAGGAAGGGAGATGATCAAGAGCTCATCAAGAGCTATCACCCTGCTTGTTTGCATCTGGAAGCAGACAGCTTCCATATCTTTGGGGAGGCATTTCAGGGTGGTAGGAGATTTATCTTAAAAGGGCAGAGAAAGTATTTATAACTGTTAGCTGTCTAAAGCAAAACACCTAAGAGAAGAGAGGTCAGGCTCCTATAGTTAGGTTTGGTCTGAAAAAAAAAAAGCAGTAAATATTTTCAGCAACATTGAGCTTTCTCAGGCAATTTAAAAAAGCATAGGATCATCATAGGGATCATTGTATTGGTCTGATAGAAACCATGCCTGAGTATGGTCAGATCGCCTAGCACAGAGGGCTGGATTGGCATCATTTGTGTTGAGAGAGAATTTTTTATTTCTCAGAAGCCAACCACATTTTAACTTTATTGTTCAATTATAGCCCATTCACAGTTTATAACCATGGAGAGTATATATTTATTACAGATTGTTTTTAAAAGATTTTCATATCTTGGGGCGCCTGTGTGGCTCAGTCAGTTAAGCCTCTGACCTTGGCTCAGGTCATGATCTCACAATTCCTGAGTTTGAGCCCTGCATTGGGCTCTGTGCTGACAGCTCAGAGCCTGAAGCCTGCTTCAGATTCTGTGCCTCCCTCTCTCTCTGCTCCTCCGCCACTCCTTCTCTCTCTCTCTGTCTCTCTTTTTCTCTCTCACTCTCTCTCTCCACCCCTCCACCCCCAAAAAATAAACATTGGGACGCCTGGGTGGCTCAGTTGGTTAAATGTCTGACTTCAGCTCAGGTCATGATCTCATGGTTTCTGGGTTTGGGCCCCACGTCGGGCTCTGTGCTGACAGCTCAGAACCTGGAGCCTGCTTCAGATTCTGTCTTCCTCTCTCTCTGACCCTCCCTGCTCATGCGCTTGCTCTCTCTCGCTCTCTCTCTCTCTCTCAGAAATAAATTTTAAAAGAACATTAAAAGAATAAACATTAAAAAAAGATTTTCATATCTTAAGAGCAATCTTTACTCCACTCTATATAAGCTGTTGGTATGCTGAGTCATGGGTCAAATAAGAGAGAAAGCTTCTTAGCTCAAGTAGATCCTATGCTGGTTACTAAAAAACCTTTGGATACATTGCACCTTTCAAGTGACAGATCACAGATGTTTAGGGCAGCCTTTCAATTTACAGGAACCAGAAATTACAGCATTTTGGCACCAAGCACATATTGTACATACTGTATTGACTACAAGGACCATCTGCTTGATATCACTGATTGACTATTCCCTGACTAATCATGGTTGATGAAGGGAGAATGCATTGTTTGTGTCTCTCTATATTCCTTCCTCTTCTATGCTTCAAAGTACTTGTGAATTATGGTGCCCAAACCATATGTATATTGCTAGCCTGCATACATGGATGACTGTCAAGATATGCAGGCTCCTTAAGAAATGGTCCTAACTTCTCAATTTCATACTGAACAATCTGTGGTTCTTTAAATGAACCATATTTCTTGATGTCTTTTCTTGCACAAGCCACTGCTTTTCCAGAAGTACCCTCCTTTTTATGTCCATCTGAAAAATTTAAAATTATTTCTTTGATACGTGTCTCAAAGACCGTGTTTCTCAAGTTTCTTCACTTCCAAGCCTTTATGCCATAGTTGGACCAAGGGCTTGTGAGCTCATTGATCTCATTATGTTCTGTTACAATTGCTTATACCTGCTTCTTCCCACTACTTAAGTGAATTCCATGACATTAGAAATCAATACATGTTACACCATTATACACAATGCAAGCTGTTATTGCCCTGAAATGGATTCGGAAATCCAAATGTTAAGAAAAGAAAAAGGCATAATAAGCATACCTACATAACTTCATTGGATTTGCATTTTTCCTGCCCTAAACAGTACTCAGAATGGTAAAGGACTAACATGTTTTCTTAGAATAAATTGTGGATAGATAAGAAGGCATCAGGGATCTAAGATTTCTTGATTTTGGAAACCACAAGTCAAGCTATTGTAACAATTTACCTGTCAGTTTTGAGGCTCACAGAGATATCTTAGTGTGTTCTTTTAGGCTGAAGACAAGGTAAAAAAATTTTTAAAGTTTTTTACATTTATTTATTATTGAGAGGGAGAGAGGGAGAGAGAGGGAGAGAGAGGAAGAGAGAGGAAGAGAGAGGAAGGGAGAGCGAGCGCGCGCACGCGCGCGCGCACACACACACACACACACACACACACACACACACACGCATGAATGGGGGAAGGGCAGAGAGAGAAGGAAATACAGAATCCAAAGCAGTTCCAGGCTCTGAGCAAGCTGTCAGCACAGAGCCTGGCGCAGGACTCAAACCCATGAACCGTGAGATCATGACCTGAGCTGACGTTGGGTGCTCAACAGACTGAGCCACCCAGATACCCCGAGAAGGTAAATTTTAACATCCACATACTTCAAATTTTTGAGATGAAATTTGAACAATGGTTATTTAAAGTATAATAGATAACAACCTAGAAAAGAAATCAATGGTTTCTAGAAAACAGCAGTATTTCAACCAAGAAAAAATTATGACAGACTAGCTTCATTTCCTTGTATACCTGGTGTGATAGTATTTTGTCATAGAAAGAGAGGGAATGGGGATTGGCAAATGGGACTTTTGTTTAACGTCACTTATATGTGGGGCAAAACACTATACTTATTTATATTGCCTCATTCAACTCTTATACTAAATCACTACATAAATTATTACCATAAAATCTAATACAAAGAAGGTGAGTGTAGACAGTTTGAATAACTATATTTTTATGACATAATTCTCTCATAAGTAGCACAGTAGGAATTCAAGGAGAGATCTCAAATGGGTATGAATGTCTTTATATATATACAATTTTTCCACATAAAATGTATTGCAGAACTGTCTATTATTCGTTCCTACCTGAAAGAGCAATATGATGGACAATAAAACAATACCATGACAACATTGGTTCCATGACATTGAGAGGTCTGTGACTTCTTGATTGACTCATGCAAGGTTTGGCAATAATATTTACTTACACACACACACACACACACACACACACACAATCATCCACCCACCCACATAAACATCACACACATCACACACACAGAGATACATGTGCACATCATATATACATATTCACACCAATTTTTAAAGGTTATTTCAATTAAACAATAGATATGTTTCAGGGAATAAACAAGATCAAAATGTTCCTCCTGAATGAATTGGATCAAAACATGTTAAAGAGTCTCTGAAAATAGTCTACACTTCAAATAGTATATATCAAAAGAATAATGGCTCTTACCACAATTAAATGCCTCATATGCATTATCTCTTTTAAGGTCATAGTATCCCAATGAGGTAGGTTGTTTTCGCCATTATTTTCCCCTATACAGGTAAGGCACTGATGCTCTGACAAGTTCAATATTGCCAATAATCAGGCATAAAGTCAAGGTTCAAATCTCAGTATTATGATCCAAGAATCTATGTTTTTATCCTCTATATTCCTTTAAGTAGGTTTAGTCATTCATAGAAGTTGTAATTTTTTTGTTGTGTTTTAAGTTGCATCACCTGTACACTTTGTCCCTAAAAACTGTATAAATATAAAAGTCAAGGAAAGACTTAAAATTCTTTAAAGATCATTCAGGGACCTAATATTATGTCCCACTGTATCCAGTTTCCTATGCCATATGTTGTCATTCATCTTTTCGGTATTTGTTGTAAGAGTAATTTTTTCCTCAGTTGCACAGTATCTTTTATAGAAATGTTTCTTCTAACCATTGGTTTTCTAACCAATGTTTCTAAACATTGTTTTTCCTGAAAATTATCACTTAAATGATCAAATAATTTTCCAAAAGAAAGAAAAAATGGAGGACCTAAAATTTCCTTAGAGCCTTCAAATTCTTCTAAAAACACTCTGAATCCATTTTTTGTTCAGGAATCCATTCCTAGTGTTATGTAGATTTTTACTTTTATTTTATAAACATCATCAGAGAATTAACATTTACACTCTTGCAGCCAATCCTTCAATTCCTCAGATAGCTCTATTAATACTATTAACAGTTAATTAGCTGAGTCTTTTAGTGTCTTGTATCCAGGAATCCTCATATGGGCACTGAATACAAGTCAGAAAAAAATCACTTTCATAAATAATCAACTTTTATATTTAAAAAGGTGCTTATACATTTCAAGTTTACTTTAAAAATAATTTTTTAATTTTATTAAAACATAATTCACATAATGTGCAACTCATCGATTTAATGTGTACAGGTATATTTACAGAGCTTGCATCTATCACCACAAATTTTATACTTTAGTAATCCTAAAAAGAAACCCTGTACCATTTAGTCATTATTTTCCAAGCCCCCTTCCCAAATTCTCCTCAGCTCACAGCAACCATTAGCCTTTTTTCTGTCTCTGGATTTGCTTAGTCTGAACATTTGAGATATGGGATCATGCAATATGTGGTCCTTTGTTACTGACTGCTCTCAGGTAGCATAATGTTTTCAAGTATCATCCATGCTAGAACAAGTATCACTATGTCATTTCTTTTTATTGCAGAATGATACTACATTGTATGGATATATCATACTTTATTTGTGTCTTTATCAGTTAATGGATCTTTGATTTGATTCCACTTTTGGCTATTATGAATAATGCTGCTCTGAATATCCAGAAATAAATTTACTGTGTGCATATAGTTTTTTTTGTTTCTCTTGGGTGTATTTGCAGATGTGAGACTGGTAAATCATATGGTAACTATTTTTAACCATTTAAGGAACTAACAAATAATTTTCCAAAGTGGTCACATTGTCTTATAGTCCCACCATTGTCTGACTTGATTTTTTTTATCCATTCATATTTAATTATCATTGATGTAGTTGGATTTACTTTTGTCATTTTAATTTTTGTTTCTTATATATCTAATGCTCTTTTTGTTCCTGGTTTTCTGTTTAATGTTTTCCTTTGCATTAAATAATGCTTTTCTAGTTTAAATTTAGCTTAAATTTTTACTTTTCTCACTATTTTTTGTTGTTATTTTCTTAGTTGTTGCTCTGGAGCTTACCATGTATACTAACTTGACAGAATATGCTTGAAATTTATGATAAATTAATTCCAGTGAGATATATATTCTCCACCAATTTTATGCTATTATTATTATACAGACTATACACACACAAACACACACACACACGCACACACACTCATACACGGCACTATTATAAGTAGTGTTTTTGCATTATGTCTATTAAACAGCTGAGGAAAGAAAGAAAAACCAAAATGTATTTATAGAGTTTGTTATATTCATATTCTTACTATTTCTGATTCTCTTCATTTATTCTTTGGGTTCAGGTTACCCTAAGGAGTCATTACTTTACTCCAATACAACTCTGCTGTCCCTCACCTCCTTTGTGTTATTTCTATATGTTATAAGCCCAATAGTGCAATTATATACATACTGGTTTATGCAATTCAGTTTTAAACAAGCTAAGAAAAAAGATGTAGTTATACTGTCTTTTATAATGACATAATTACCTATATTGTTGTTTTTTCATGTGGATTTATATTTATATGTGGGTTTACTTGATTTAAGTCTGGAGAACTTCCTTTGACACTTCTTGTAAGGGGAATTGCCTTGCAATAAATTCTTTTCCTTGTTTGCTTGACTTCTAAGAATGTATTTAGTCCACCTTCATTTCTGAAAGCTAGCTTTGCTAGGTATAGTTTTCTTGGATGAGAGTCTCCCCATTTGAATATTATATCTCCTGAGCCCCTTGAATATTATATCTCACTACCTCTAGATTCCACTGTTTCTAAAAAGAAGTCAACTGTTAACCTTATTGTAGGGTCCTTTATATACAATTAGTCTTTTTTCTCTTGCTGCTTTCAAGATTTTCTTTTTTTGTCTTTCAGCATTTTTACTATTATTTCTCTCAGAAAGGATCTCTTTGCATTAGCTTAGAGTTAGTTGAAACTGGATATGTAGATTCACCCTTTTAGTAATTTGAGGAGGTTTTCAGTCATTATTTCTTCAAATATATTTTTTCTGCTATTTTTCCCTCTTCTTCTAATACTCCCATTCGCCATATGTTAGTGTGCTTGAAAGTAGAAAACATTGCTCAGGTTCTGATGAATTTCCTTTATTCTAAAATCTGTTTTTCAGATTGCATAATATCTATTGATCTCACTTCTACCTCACTGATTGTTCTTAAGAACATTCATTTTGTTTACTGGTCATTCCATTCCCACATACTCCATGTTTCTTTTCTGTAATTTCTCTTTATTGATATTCTCTATATGATGTGCCATTGTTTTCATGCTTTCATTACTTCTTTAGCCTTGATTTTCTGTAGCCCTTTGAACATATTTATAGTGTCTACTTTGGAGTCTCTTAAATCTGACATTTGGTTTCCCTTGGCAATTTCTGTTGCCTGTTTTTACCCTGTGCATAGTTCATATGTTCAAGTTTCTTACATGTCTCATCATTTTTGTTTATTTATTTTTGTTATTGAAAGGTAGATGTTTTAAGTATTTTATTTTAGCAACTCTGGATACAGGCACTGCTATCCTTTTTCCGAGAGCTCATTTGCTTAGTGGTTTTGCTATGTGTTTGTGTGACTTGTGTAGACTATTTTAGTAATGTGTATTTCCTCTGTAGCTTGTAGCCTGAAGCCTCTGGTTTCACTTTTCAAAGGGACCATCTTAGACATATGCACAGTCATGTTGAGATGGTAGTCTCTGTTTTGCTCTCTTGACCTGATTTCTCTGTTAAACGATATAATTTGATACTATACTCAGTCTGTTAGGCTCCATTAATTATGGACAGATTGCTCTACTGTTTGTTACAATGATCTGGGACACAAATTGCTGAGCTGTCTGATCCAATTAAATTCAGTCAGGGATAAATTTTGGGGTCAATCTTTGAGCTTAGTTCTGATCCCAGTAGTGTTCTTTCTGGCTATTTTTCCTGTTCTCTTTGGTGAATTAATTGGTCTATGGTTTAACTTGCTGCTCTTAATTAAGAGGAGGTGCTGTTTTTAGGAGCACTCTTAGCTTGAAATCCACCCACAAATTGCTTCAATTTGCTTTAAATAATGTCTATATTTTGGGGGGAGCTCAGAGTACCCTTTTCTTATGGATTACCTCTAGCCATGGGCAAATTCCCTAAGCCAGTACTGTAGGGTCTGGGTTAAGATGACAGCATCTATCTATCTATCTATCTATCTATCTATCTATCTATCTATCTATCTATCTATCTATTGGCTTGGGACTGCCATTTTAGAACCTTTGTTCTAATAACAAGATAAGGAAAGGATAATTGGGTTGCCAGTATCCTGCAGTTATAGGTAGGAATAGGTAGAGGAATGGAGTTCCTGACTTCTTACCAGCAACTTTGCCTCTTCAACTTAGAGGCTGTGTGAATAAGAAATGCTGTGCCTTGCCCCTACAAGTAACATATAATAAACATTGCTTAAGGGAGAGGAAAGAGGGAGCCTTGCTTTCTTGTCTGTAAGCACCCAGAGTGGATTTACAGTCAAGCTGAGCTGGGGAGTGGGAGAGGGGTTTTGATTCAAATGACACAGATTCTCACTACTTTCACAAGATGAATGAGATACTGGGCTGCCTGGGTGGCTGAATCATTTGAGTGTCCAACTTTGGCTCAGATCATGATCTCATGGTCCATGGGTTTGAACCCCACATTGGGCTCTGTGCTGACAGCTCAGAGCCTGGAGCTGCTTTGAATCCTGTGTCTTCCTCTCTATCTATGCCTACCCTGATCATGCTCTGTCTTACTCTCTCTCAAAAATAAACAAACAGGGGTGCCTGGGTGGCTCAGTCAGCTAAGCGCCCAACTTCGGCTCAGGTCATGATCACGCGGTTCGTGAGTTCGAGCCCCGCATCAGGCTCTGTGTTGACAACTAGCTCAGAGCCTGGAGCTTGCTTCTGATTCTGTCTCCCTCTCTCTCTGCCCTCCCCTGCTCATGCTGCCTCTCTCTCTCTCTCTCTCTCAGAAATAAATAAAACATTTAAAAAATAAATAATCATTAACAAATTTAAAGATGGATAAGATACTAATAGACTTCCTTGAATCAAAGTTTCTTCATGTGCTGTATGCTCTTAGAAAAACTCCCAGATTCTTTATTTTTAAAAATAATTTTCACTAGTTATGTTGTTTCATTGGGCAGCAGGTCTGTAGAGCTTTTCATGTTTTGTGTTTTGTTCCTCATGATCTCAGCGGTTTTTCAATATTGAGCATTAATAAAATGCAAATTATCAAATATATACATACTATGGACATATTACTGACAATTGTCATTTTTTCTCAATGTATTCAGGCCCATTTCACAAATAAGAAAACTGGAGCTCAGAAAAAAATGATAACATATGCAAGAATAGTGAGTTAGAAGAAGTCATATTTGAACTTCGATGTATCTGTTTCCAAATTGTACTCTTGCCATTATTCAAAACACTGTGCAAGCTAGAGCATTTTGTGGTGCAAGACTGTAAATAAGTGCTACAAAAAATGGAGTGGGTATGGCATGCCTAAAGAACATAGAAGTCTACGTGAAAGTGTCCCCAACGGGTAAGGTGGTTTAAAAGAATGGCCAAGGAAATAAGTAATACTAGTATTGCATTATTAGCCAGGGAATAGGGAATCAAATACGTATCTATGAGTCCATACTGATATAAGTAACTAAACCACTAAATAAAATAAATGGAGGAAAATAAAAATAACCCTTCTCACTGAAGAATTCTAACTGATAATATTTTTTTAAATGAAGAAAATATAAAATCATAGTAGTGTAGTGTAATAAAATTTGACAATTTTATTTAAAAAGTAATTTCATAAACTATACCACTGTAACAAATTCTACAGGTGAGATCTAATGATGAATGCTAAAGTGACTGGGTAGGGTTGTAAGCAAAATTGGTGTATCTTCACAGTCTCAAAATTTCTCCCAGAGAATACTTAGTAATTAGAGAGGGTGAAAGTCATGTTGCATAAAGGTTCCTGTCAAAGACTACCTTACTCAAATAATCAAGTTGAACACGATCAGTAATCTGTATAAACATCAAGTGCCTCCATATGGTGATACATCCTTGCCTCTTTGGTTTTCTTGAGACAAATGCATAAACTCAGTCTAATCATAAGAAAACATCAGGCAGACTCAATCTGAGACACATGCCTAAGGCAACTGACTAGTATTCTTCATAAGAGTCAAGATCTTAGGAGACAAGGAAAAAGTGAGAAAGTGTCACAGTTTGGAAGAAACAAAGAGACATGACAATCAAATGCAGCATAGGGCCCTAAATTAGATACGGGAACAGAAAAAAAAAAAAACACTAGCAAAAAAAAATGGTGAAATCCAAACAAATTATTTCAGTTGATAGTGTCATGCCAAGGTTATTTCCTTAATTTTGACAATTATTCTGTGGTTATATAAACTGTTAACATTAGAGGAAGCTGAGGTGAAGATTATATAGGATTTAGCTGCACAATTTTTGCATCTCTTTCCTAAGTCTAAATTCTACACATTTTAAGAAATATAATGGCTTAGACTTGTATAATATTTCAGTGCTTGCCCATCTTCAGGAAATTATTTTACCTAGTGGATCTGAGACTACTGCCTACAATTCATCATTAGGGATCTATGTCAAATGCTTCAGAAGCAGAGGGAAGAGAGGAGTTAATTTGGATGGTAATGAGCATAAGGAAATGGGATTAAGGAAGTCTCCATGCAGGAGTTGACTTGGAGAAATCCTGTGGAAAGCAGCGAGGTTCTCACTGGTTAGAGAAAGAGGGCAGGTTGAAAATAGTATCAGCAGATACAACACAAGACCATGAGAAATCGGGTATTCTTGTGAAATAAAGTGCATGGAGGAATCATACCTAAAAGAAAGTCCAAAAGGTTGATTGTGATCGAATCATGAACAATGTCAAAAACCTAGAATAAAGGTTGGGACTTGAAGTACAGGTAAAAGTAGTCAATAGGTAGTAGAAAACATAATGAAATATAGTATTAAGTACATATCCATGAATTCTGGCTTTATTTACTGTAAGTTCTAGATATTCTCTATGCTGTTAAAATATGTCAGTTAAAATGCAATTATTATCTGTTTCTTTCTTTTGAGACAATTGTGTATATCAATTGATTTTATTATCATGCTACAAGGTCTATAAATGGGTGAGCATTTTTTCACCAATTCCCTTCGATCTCACTTTGAAATAGAACAGTGACACCAAATTTGGAAGGGCCTTATAATTTTGATGTTCCTTTTGGGGATTATTTTACTTTTGATAGTTTGTGGATTTTTAAATTTTTATTAAGGTTTATTTATTTTTTTTGAGAGACTGAGAGAGACAGAACACATTCAGGGGGACAGAGAGAGAAGGATACACATATCCAAAGCAGGCTCTAGACTCTGAGCTGTCAACACAGAGCTTGATGCAGGGCTTGACCACGAACTTTGAGATCATGACCTGAGCTAAAGTTGGATGCTTAACTGACTGAACCATCCAGACATCCCAATAGTTTGTGGGTTTTTAAAAATGCATCTTTACTACTAACTTTTTCTAAGTTGCTTTTCCCCTCTACCTTCTATTTTTCTTGTTGAATGTATGATCATCTTAAATATCATCCACAAGAAAACATTATTTTTGGTTCATCAGGATTAATAAACACCTTACAAACACAGCTATGTCTCCTGTTATATGAACTGAATAGGGGTAGTTGGGAAATGGCTTTTGAAAAATAAATTCCCTCAAGGTTTTTTCCATTCATTTTTTTTCCTCTAATTTTTTTCAGTTCTGTGATGATGATGATGATGTTTCATCTTTTATTTACTCACCAGCTATTTGTAGAATACCTACAACTTCTTAGGTCCTCTACTTGTGGCCATAAAATAAGTTAAGCGATTCAGGTGTCATAATTGAATGTTTAGAGTTCAAAATGTACCATGTAGAAGAAAATATATATAACCAAATGATTCTTAAGAAAATATACATATTCATTTCTTCTTTCCATGGGATTTTCCTACTTCTAATCCCCTTATCATTCATATTTTCAGTGGTTCTCACAGAGAGTGCTATCAGATAGTTTCCTGATTCCTGCAAAATACAGGAAAGACCATTTCTACACAAAACCTTCTTGGAACTTCTCCATGACATGCTAACTTCTATCAGTTACAAATTTTTTGCCCTCACATTTCCTCCTGTTTTCATCGTACTTTGTATTAGCCATTTCAAGTAGACACCTCTTACAGAGAGAGTGCTATCAGATAGTTTCCTGATTCCTACAAAATACAGGAAAGACCATTTCTACAGAGCCTTCTTAGAACTATTCCATTATGTGCTAAATTCTATCAGTTACAAATTTTTGGTGATCACATTTGTTCCCTCTTGTTTTCAGTGCTCTTTGTATTAGCCATCTCAAGCAGAAAACAAATTCTTAGAAAATGGAGGTGTATCTTTTTTCTCCCCTCTTCACTCCATTTTCCAAATTCCTAATAGACTCCTAAGCATTTGATTGGATACAGAAAATGCTGATTGATTTGTTATCTTAGAGTAACTGTATACTTGATTTTCAAGGTAAGTATTTCAGTTGTTGGGTTTTGTAGCATTCAAAATAGAGAAGATATTAATCTGAATTTCAAGTAGAGAACAATGAGATAATATTCTTATTTATGCACAATGGAGACAAATTCCATCCCTGGAGTACTGAATCAATAAGTTATCAAGTGGTTGTTAGGGTAAAACTTGTCTGCTTCCAAAGTAGTATTGATATCTTACAATAATGAACATATAATTCATGCATATGGAGAATACATAAATTGAAGCATACTCTTACAATACTATGTGATATAGCAATGAAGATGTATGAATCAGCTCCATGCATGTCTAAACAATGCTGGGTCTTTAAAATATAACATTGAGTCTAACAAAAGTACTAATAAGATAAAGTCTCTAAGATACCACTTATATAAATTGTAAAAACATACAGTGAAATACATATTGTGTATGGAAACATATAGTACATATCAGGAATACATATTAAAAGTATTAAAATAATAATGGAAGTATACATAGCAATTTTTTGATATTAATTACATTTAGGGAGAAAGGAAAATGAAATGTACATGGAGGGGTATTAAATTCTATTTGTAGCATGTAACTAACTTTTTAAAAAAGTGAAATAAATACATGAAATGTGATTGTTAAATCATTTGTGTATTGGCCATCTGTTACATGATTATTTGTATTCCTGGATACTTTAAATAGTCTATACTTGAAAAAGGATACATATCCATGCATCTACATATAACTACATGCAGATCTGCATACATAAATATATTGGTACAATTAAACATGCACATACATGTAAAAACAAGTTCTTTAAGCTGAAGTAAAAGCATAAATAATGTACAAAATTCTTATAATGTGAAAATACAAAGGAACGTGTTCTACCGGCATAGTTTATGTTAAATGAGCATTATAAAAAGGTTAAAAAAATTCGAATAGGACCTTATGAAAGAGGTACAATTGGTAGAATTCACAAAAACTGTCTCCAAAAGCAAATGGAGGGATTAGAGATATGATGCTCCTACCGTATTACAAGTACGGTAGCAAATGCCATACCCAAATGAACAGGGAACATTTGGGACATATGACTGGGAAATGAACAGTGCTGGTATATGCTCTAGACTGACTGCTGCATGTAAATGTATCAGGTTTGATTCTGCCCGGGTGAACCCAAAAGTGCCCACCAGAAATGATCTCATTATACCTTTATAGTTTCTTCCTGTGACAGAGTGTGTGAGAACTGGGAAACTATATATAAAAGAAGTGTAGTCCTAGAAATCGAGTGTCATTGTGGCCTCCTGAAGTAAAGAAGGTGATAAATATAAAGCTTCATTCATTTCTATCTTCATTCATATTTTGGATAATAAATAAGAAAGTAAAGAGGTCAGCACAGCATTAGTTGGCCAGCTTATTCTGCCTATTGAAGTGATTGTGAATCTCTTTCCTATAATGGTCTAGCCAGAAAATAAATCAATAAACAAAAAGCTTTCTCATTGGCAATTTTTTTCAATCATAGCTATCATTTTAGTTTTTATTTACATTTCCTTAATGACAAATTATACTAAGGGTATTCCATGTGCTTGTTAGCCATGTGTCTATCTCCTTTGGTTAAGTGCCTCTTCAAGTCCTTTGCCTATTTGTTAACACTGGAGTTGTTCTTAATATAATCTGCATAGTAGACTCTTAGTAGATATAAGATTTGTAAATATTTTCTCCTATGTGGGCACATGTGGCTCAGCTGGTGTCTGACTCTTGATTTCAGCTCAGGTCATGATTTCATGGTTCATAAGATTGAGCCCTGCATCGGGCTCTGTGCTGACAGGTCAGAGCCTACCTGAGATTTTCTCTCTCTCTCTCTCTGTTCCTCCTCTCTGCTTATTCTCTTTCTCAAAATAAAGAACTTAAAAAAGTTTTCTCCTACTTTGTAAACTGTACTTTGACTTTCCTGATAATGTCTTTTAATGCTCAGAAGTTTGCTGGGTAACATTTCTTCCACTATTTTCTTCTCCGTTTTCTCTCTTCTGGGAACCTCATCATTTATGTATCATTCTGCTTTATGATGCCCCACATATCCCATGAACTCTCTTCATTTCTCTTCATTTGGTCAAGTTTCTGACTCCTGAACTGAACAGTTTAAACTGCCTAATCCTAAAGTTCAGTGATCCTTTCTTCTGCCTGTTCTAACCTACTGTTAAATCTTTTAAGTGATTTTTCATTCAATCCCCTATCTGTTTCAGCTTTGGAATTTCTATTTGGTTCCTTTTTATGATTTTGTTCTTTTTGATACTCTCATTTTATTCATATATAGTTGTTCTTGTTTCATTTATATCTTTGTGTAGGGTTTTGGCTTTTTTGACATATTTAAGACAGATGGTTCAACTTTGTCTATTAAGTCCAAAGTCTGGACTTTCTCAGGGATGGTTTCCATCAATTCATTCTTTCCTCTGAGGGTCCTTACTTTCTTGTTTCACTGTATACTTGGTGAGTTTAGGTTGAAACAGGATGTTAAAATATTAGAATGTGGTTACTCTGGAAATCAGATTCTCTTCCCTCTCTAGGTTTTGCTGTTTCGATTGTTGAAGCCTATAGTTTGTCATGTATTTAGTGATTTTCCAATACTTTCGCAATAGTTGTATTTTTGTTATGGGTGGTTGTTGAAATTTCTTTTAGCTTATGTTCCATTAGTGTTTTCATATAGACCTTCTGGAATGCTACGGGCTATGAAAATGAAATAAAACAACAAATGACAAAAGCAATTCTTCCAGGACGTACAGAAGGGCATTACACTGGAACACCCTTTTAACACTTAACCATGCCATTTAAAAATCTTTATCAAGCCTTCACTCCATGCTTGTAGTAAACCTACAAGTCAGACAGAACTGAAAGCTTCATATCTTCTCAGATTGTTCCTAAGCATGTGTCCTGTCATGGGCATGTGCATGGCTTTCTAAATTCCTCATTATATACAGACATTTCTGAGTGCCCTAAAACCCAAAGTAATTCTCTCCCCAACTTTTCCTTCAGCCATTAGGAGGTCTATTGTATGCCTCAGCCATAATCTTTCACTGCAGTAAGCTGTGGATTTTTCACGTACCTTGCAATGTTTTTGAGCAATGCCTACTGTTTTCCACTCTGAGTTCTGGATAAGGCAGACAGAGACCAGCATTTTACATTACCCTCTACTCTAGATTCTAGATGGATTATTATTTTCACAGACAGTAATTTACATGTAAGTCTGCTCTGCTTTCTCTGAAAAAAAAAAAAAAAAAAAAGGACCAGAGTCCCACACTGCGGACACAGGCTGTCATCTTTAAGACTGACGCTGATATGAGGAGGGGTTGGGGCAAATGCAAATAAAAATGTCCAACCCTTTCTACCATTTTTAAGTTGTATTTTTATTTTTTTACAAATAGTTTATTGTCAAATTAGTTTCAACGTAACACTCAGTGCTCATCCCCACAAATGTCCTCCTCCATGTCCATCCCCCCTCCCCCCCACATCCATCAGTCCTCAGTTTTTGTCAGCATTCAAGAGTCTCTCATGGTTTGCCTCTCTCCCTTTCTCCTACCATTTCTGCCTTTCTTCTCCCCCTTGTACCTCCGTCAAGTTCCTCCTAATCCTCCTATACGTGCAAACATGATATTTGTCCTTCTCTGCCTGACTTATTTCGCTCAGCATAACACCCCCAAGGCCCATCCATGGTGCTACACATGGCCAGATTTCATTGTTTCTCATTGCCATGGAGTATTCCATGGTATAGATAAACCACATCTTCTTGATCCATTCATTCGTTGATGGAGACTTAGGCTCTTTCCATGTTTTAGCTATTGTGGAGAGTGCTGCTATGAACATTGGGGTCCATGTGCTCCTATGCCTCAGCATTTCTGTATCCCTTGGGTAAATTCCTAGCAGTGCTATTGCTGGGTCATAGGGGAGTTCTATTGTTAGTTTCCTGAGGAACCTCCACACTGTTTTCCAGAGGGGCTGTGCCAGTTTACATTCCCACCAACAGTGTAGGAGGGTGCCCGTTTCTCCACATCCTCGCCAGCATCTAGAGTTCTCTGACTGGCTCATTTTAGCCACTCTGACTGGCGTGAGGTGGTATCTCAGTGTGGTTTTGATTTGTATTTCCCTGATGAGGAGGGATGCTGAGCATCGTTTCATGTGTCTGTTGGCCATCTGGATGTCCTCTTTGGAGAAGTGTCTGTTCATGTCTTCTGCCCATTTCTTCACTGGGTGTTTGTTTTTCGGGGATGGAGTTTGGTGAGTTCCTTATAGATTCTGGATATTAACCCTTTATCTGATATGTCATTTGCAACTATCTTTTCCCATTCCGTTGGTTGCCTATTAATTTTATGGGTTGTTTCCTTGGCTGTACAGAAGTTTTCATCTTGATGAGGTCCCAACAGTTTATTTTTGCTCTTGATTCCCTTACTTTTGGGGATGTGTCAAGTAAGAAGTTGCTGCGGTGGAGGTCAAGGAGGTTGTTTCCTGCTTTCTCCTCTAGGGTGTTGATAGTTTCCTGTCTCACGTTCAGGTCCTTTATCCATTTTGAGTTTATTTTTGTGCATGGTGTGAGAAAATGATCTAGTTTCATTCTTCTGCATGTTGCTGTCCAGTTCTCCCAACACCATCTGTTAAAAAGGCTGTCTTTTCCATTGGATATTCTTTCCTGCTTTGTCAAAGATTAGTTGGCTGTATACTTTTGGGTCCACCTCTGAGTTCTCAATTCTGTTCCATTGGTCTATGTGTCTGTTTTTGTGCCAATACCATACTGTCTTGATGATGACAGCTTTGTAGTAGAGGCTAAAGTCTGGGATGGTGATCCCTCCTGTTTTGGTTTTATTTTTCAGGATTACTTTGGCTATTCGGGGTCTTTTGTGGTTCCATACAAATTTTTGGAGAGTTTGTTCTAGTTTTGAGAAGTATGCTGGTGCAATTTTGATTGGAATTGCATTGAATGTGTAGAGTTCTTTCGGTAGTAATGACATCTTAACTATATTTATTCTTCCTATCCATGAGCATGAAATGTTTTTTCCATTTCTTTGTGTCTTCTTCAATTTCCTTCATAAGTTTTCTATAGTTTTCATCATACAGATCTCTTGTATCCTTGGTTAGGTTTACTCCTAGGTATTTTATGTTTTTTTGTGCAATGGTGAATGAGATCAGTTTCTTGATTTCTCTTTCTGTTGCTTCATTGTTGGTGTATAAAAATGCAACCGATTTCTGTGCATTGATTTTGTACCCTGCAACTTAGCTGAATTCTCGGATCAGTTCTAGTAGGCTTCTGGTGGAGTCTGTCGGGTTTTTGATGTAGAGTATCATGTCGTCTGCGAAGAGTGAAAGTTTGACTTCCTCTTTGCCAATTCTGATGCCTTTGATTTCCTTTTGGTGTCTGATGGCTGATGCTAGGACTTCCAGCACTATGTTAAACCACAGTGGTGAGAGTGGACATCCCTGTCGTGTTCCTGATCTCAGGGGGAAAGCTCTCAGTTTTTCCCCGTTGAGGATGATGTTAGCTGAAGGCTTCTCATAGATGGCTTTGATGATGTTTAAGTAGGTTCCTTCTATCCCAACTTTCTCGAGAGTCTTTATTAAGAAGGGATGCTGTATTTTGTCAAATGCTTTTTCTGCATCTATTGACAGGATCATATGGTTTTTATCTTTTCTTTTATTGATATGATTTATCACATTGATTGATTTGTGAATGTTGAACCAGCCCTGTAACCCAGGAATGAATCCCATAAGTTGCATTTTTTAAAGAGATGTTTATTTATTTTGTGAGAGAGAGAGAGAGGAAGTGGGAAGGGGGCAGAGAGAATCCGAAGCAGGCTCTCGGCTCAGTGGGGAGACCGACACAGAGCTAGATTTCAGATCTCACCACTGTGAGATCATGACCTAAGCCAAACTCAAGAGTTGGTCACTCCACCCACTGGGCCATAAAGTTGCCTGGAATTTTTTTAAAATTGAGAATTCTCTTGATTGTTGTAAACATTTGACTGGTTTTCAGAATTCTGACAAATTTGCTTCTAACAGTGACTGTTTTTCAATATTTCTGTGGTGTGATGTGTACTTGAAGCTACATACTCTGATCATTATTTATTTATACATTTTGATTAAACATATTTTACAAATAACACAGAGCATGTTAAATAAGGGTTCCATACAAAAATCCAGGTCTATCTAAAGTTATCTGCTAACTCTAAAGGTAATATATTTTTGCCCATGCCATAAATCATCCTCATATCATTTTGCATAGCTTGTTTTTTTCTTCACTCAACACAAATTTGTTGATTAAATGTTAATTATATGTCAGACAGTCTAACAGTGTTGATGATAAATGGATGAACAATTGTGGTATTATATATATACAGTTTTTATTTAAGTTCATTTATTTTGAGAGAAAGAGAGGCAGAGGGAGAGAGAGAACCCCACACAGGCTCCACACTGTGAGTACAGAGTCTGATGTAGAACTTGAACTCACGAACTGTAAGATCATGACTTGAGCCAAAATCAAGAGCCAGTGGCTTGACCTACTGAGCCCTCAGGGACCCCAAACAAGTTTGGCCTTTATCCTCAATAAGTATGTAATAAATCTTTCTTGGGGTGCTGTTTTGACCTTCATAAGGTAAATAGGCAATTATACTACAGTATAGGTACAATAAGGTAAGGACAAGATGCTACCTTGAAAAGGCTTTTCTCAGCTTGTTTTAAAAAAATATTTATTTATTTGGGTGGGAGAGGGGTAGAGAGGACAGAGGATCTGAAGCAGGCTCTATACTGACAGCAGAGAGCCCAATGCTGGTTTGAACTCATGAACTGTGAGATCATGACCTGAGCCAAAGTCAGACATTTAACCAACTGAGGCACCCTCAGCTTTTTTTTATTATTATTGTTATTATTATTTCTTATCCACAAGAATAGCAGTTTCATGAAATATCAAACTATAAGAAAGAAAAAAATATGAAAATGTGTGTACATATATGGGCCTTTGAATATAAGTATTCTGGGTAAAGACTAACATGCCATTTTTAGTTTTTGTTCCCCATTCTACTTCACAGTCAATTTCAAACTCACCAATTATTCTAGTACTCAGAGATAAGTCTTCTCATGATTACAATATTAAAATAATTTAGGAAGCATTGATCATCAAAAACTATAGTTAATAAATTGCCTTTTTTTATAAAACTTCTATAAAATATTGAATAGATTCACCATACTTATAAAACACCAGTGATTTTTGGCCTCCAGCTCTGAGAACAAGTTCTATTCAAATGAAATGAAAAATAAAAAATTCTTCAAGTGCCAATAATAAAAATGTATACACTCATTGCAATTTGGTTTACATATTGATGTTTATCTGTGTAATTCATCCTTATTTTTATTTATAAACCATTCCTACATGGTATATGCATACTCATCATAAAGAGATACTGAGTAAAATCATATGCTGGCTGTGACTTTTAAAAATGGATTTGGGCCCTAAATTAACTTTTGACTGATAGTTATGTTCAGGGGAATGCTTCTATAAAAACAAAGACTAGAGTAGTCTATAATTTAAATTGACATATTGATGAGCTCTGTAGATGGATTTGATACATAGTGAGAAAGAATAAAATTATGTATACAAATCTAACATTGCAGGTGTTGCTTTTTCTGATGAGAATATATTATAGGAATACAAGGTTGTCTATAGAGTGTAGGGTACACCTGTTATGCACCAAGATTTTATATTTCCTTCCATGAAATTACTCATGTTGAATGAGTATGTGTTATGTATGTGTATTGGATGGATTTTAAGGGCACTTAAAAGACAAGGAGATTGTATGTCACAAGATATTCCCAGGTACAAAGCATTATGTTGGAAACAATAGAACATAGCATTAACCACCAAGGAGCTCAACTCTAGGTCATATTTCTGCTCTGTTCAAACCATATGACTTTCCAAGTGACCTAATTCTATGATCTGCATTTATAGAATGGGGAAACGAATAGTTACATCCTCAGATTGTAACAAATATGAAATGAGACCAATGGCAAACGGCTTTCTATGTGGTAAATCATGCAAATATGAAAGATAACTATAAGAAGTAAGTTTTCAGAGTTGTACTTTAAGCACACATTTTTAATTCCAGATTCAGAAAAGTATTTTAATTCTGCCTTTTACATGGAACTTTTCTAGGATGGAAATACTCCTTTCTCTTAGCTTCATCCATTCCAACTATTTCCATGATTCAAGATCCACTGTACATTTATAACATTCTAGAAAACTTTCAGTTATTCCCAGAAAAGTCTGACCTTGGAAATATGGATATATATATACATACATACATGCATGTGTATATATGTATATATACACACATATACATATGTATCTGTATATATACATATATATATGCTTCTATACATGTATGCACATATGTATTCATATATGTATGTGTATATATATGTATTCATATATAATCCTAAAGTCTCAATTTACGTGGAAATGTATCTAAGTTCAACCTACCCATTTTGCCAATAGGGACTCAGAATTCCAAAATGGATGAGTGTTTTATCATATTCTTCTTGTATTACCATATGTTTACCATAGTCATATATACATTTGTACCTGCTGTTGGCTTAGCCAAGTGATCAGTCTATAATAAGAGACATAATAGAAATACAGCATATTTGCCCATTGTCACATACCGAGAAAACAGTATCAGTGATATTCCCTGGAATGGAATAAGAGGAATAAATGGATGAGTAAATGAGTGAGAGGTCACAGAGACATTTAGAAATAAAGATTCATTTCCAGAGTAAACTTAGTAGCAGCAAAATCATTGAAGTTCCTGAAAGGCCAACCTAAAATCCAACCTATGTCTCCCACTTGCTATCTTTTAAGTCTTCCATGGGTACAGCCATCTTCCCCAGTGTAAATTAGGTACACTAATAATATATTATCCTAGAAGACTTTTGATTTTACCAGTAAGTAAACTTGCTTCGACAGTGGTTGGCATAATAAAGGACTTAGTAAATGTTAATCAGAAATGCTTAAGAGCTTCAATCACCTGCTTTTGAACAAATAAATTCCTTCTTGCAACTCTATTTATATCCATCACTATCCCAATCACAATTACATCCATTTTTATCTCCAAAATATATTTCAAAGGCACCCATTTACTTCTCCATTCATTAATCATATCTTTGTTCAACCCGGCATCATAACTTATACGAAAGTCTTCAATACGTTGTCTGTGCTCCGATTCTATTTTTAGCATCTTTCAAACTATTTCCCATAAAACAGTTGGGAGTGATTTCTTCTCCCAGCTTCCATTCCTCCCTCGCTCCCTCTCTCTTTCCATCCTCCACTCCCTTCTCTTTCCTTCTCTTCCTTTGTTCCTAAAACATTTAATCGTGTCATTCCTTTATTTACTTCCCATTGCATTTACAATGCAAAATAGACTGTCTATGAGGGTCTCTCATATCCTGCAATATTTGGACCCTGATGTCAATTTTTACTTCATGTCATTCTTCCCTACCTGGGCTTTCTTTTACTTCTTTAATAGGCTGGGCACCTATGGACCCCTCAGTCATTCCCCAATGTACCTTCAGTCTAAAAGACACCTCTTGAGAGAATCATTCTCTGTCACTATAACCACCTTCTCCTTTTGTCACTCACCATTTTTCTCCTTCATTGCATCCTTTGCATTTCCTTTTTAGCATGTAACCTAAATTGTAATTCTATGTGTATCTGAGGTCCACTTGTTCATTTTTTTCTTCTTTCATTGGATTGACAATTCTGAGAGGTCAGGGACAAATGCTTCCTTCATCAAAGTATAGTCATTATCTGGGATAATGCCTACTCAACTCATGAAAGATGATCTCTACTGCCAATTCTTACTACTGGATTTAGATGCAACAAAGGTAAAATTAAAGATGGGTTGCAAAAGTAGAGTGGTCCAAGTTTGTATACATAACTTTAGTTTAAAATTTGAGTGTGACTTTTGGCTGTTAAGAAGTATTGCATGAAGAGATAATACAAAAAAATCCTTCCACAGTTATGAACACATGAAGAATAAGTATTTATTTGAGTGGTATGCTCCAATCATTGCCTGGATGCTCTTCTTTTTGTGGTGTGACTAGTATGTTGGTGGCAAAAGCTTCTGGTGTGTACCAGAACTACCCCATCAGTGATTTCCCATGTTTCCCATCAACGGTTTGTGGAGAACCACGACAATTCCAGGAGGTTATTTCCTTCAGTGAACTTAGTCAATGCTTGTCCTACAATGAGATCACATACAAGACAATTCCTGCAGAGAAGGCTCCATACTAGTTTTAATGATGATTTAAATGAAGATAATTTAAATGAAGATGAAGATGATTTACTGCAAATTTCTCTCACTCAGTGTCTTTGCCTTCTTGTGCCTGGTACCTAATTTTTCCTACAAATTTCAAGCTTCGTTTCCACAGATAATTAGCAACACTAAACTGACTCTTCCTCCTTTCTTTTCCTCTTCCTACTAAGTAAATTCTAACATATAATGGCAAGCTTTCATATCCTCTCCATGCAGGGTTTAGCTATAGCAGGAACATATGGAATTTGAGTCCTCGAGAATTAGTTTTTTTTAAATTATTATTTCAGAATATTTGAAAACAGACAGAAAAAGAAACACAGCTTTGGTGAAGCAGTCACTACAGAAACAATTGTTGCTCTCATGTATCTATTTTTGTAGGGTATATTTTAGTTATAGTCAAAGACACATGTATTTATTGTGAGACCTGGGTTTGCATTTATTTTTCACAGATGGCATAGGAAATTTTTCCATTACATGCTGGTGCTAGTCACTGGATGACTAAACTGTGACCATATTTAAGGATTTAAATGAAAAACAATGAAAGTAGAGTTCTCAGTGTTCCTTCAAAAATTAATAAGTCTCTTTGATGTAACAGACAGTCTCCTTCTGGGAAATATGCTTGGGTTTTGTGGAGGGCTTAACTTATAAAGAAGTATACACTAAGACAAAATAAGCTTTAATAAGTAAGAAATAGCTTCTGGCATGGGGGAGGGGAGAATCACTTAATTTAAAGAGTTAGTTCTTCTGGCTCCTTTTGATAAGTTTGGGGATGTTAGTCAATGGAATTCACTTGATTCAGGAATCTCTAACTCAGTCTTAGCCCCGTCACCCTTCTCATGACATTTTGGGGAAGAGACACAGAAGGAAAATATCAAACCAGCATGCTACCTTGTTATTAGTTGGGCTTTCGCCCAAAGCCCTGATGCAGAGCTCTAGTAGACTGAGCTGGGAGGGCGGATGTTACATTATATAAGTCTCAGCCCTAAAGAAAACCTAGTCTCCCTAAGCTCTATTTAAAAACTGGATGCTGGCAGCTTCTGGTTTGTGCCAGGAACAAAAGAACAAAGAGGTGAGAGTGCCAAGAAATGGAATACAAAGGGCCCTGACCCAAACAAAGCAGATTAGGGTTTTTATTTCTTCTCCAGTCTCACTGAAGGGAAAGAAAGACCCAATAATAAATGTGGCTCAACCCAGACTCTAGAAAGGAAGTCAGTTTCCCTTGGAAAAATATATGAATGGGGGAGGTAATAGACTTTAATGCCATATTTCTCATTAAAGCTCCTAT
This sequence comes from Proteles cristata cristata, assembly GCA_017311185.1. Classification (NCBI taxonomy): domain Eukaryota; kingdom Metazoa; phylum Chordata; class Mammalia; order Carnivora; family Hyaenidae; genus Proteles; species Proteles cristata. Next base: position 534,038 of record JAESUZ010001155.1, read on the forward strand.
TTGAAACCCCCAAATATAAAATATACCAACAATTTAAGCACTATTTTGTTTTCTGTTTTTGTTTCTGTTGTTTGTTTTGTTTAGTTTAGGTAGAGAAACAGGGTATTATTAAATGCTGTACTTGCATCAGATTCAAGTAATTATTCTCTGGTTCATTATAGAACAGAGCTGGTGCTACAAGTACTTTTCCTGAAAAGTAGAATCACAATGAATTACTCTGAATAGCTGGTTTGGGAACAAACCATAACCTTTTCATTGGTCAGCGAGATGAAACATCCATCTCAGCATGTCAGCAAGACTTACACAAAACTACTCTCACTGCGTAACTAAGGTGCCTGGATGTGTGCTGGGAGAGCCTCCCTGATGGCCCAAATGCCTTCAGCTGGGAAATGAATGCTGACAGTAGTTATTCTGGGAAGTGATTAATTAAATCTCTTTCCTGGCAGTCCCATTAATATCAACACAACATGGCAGAAATATTGACATAGTGAGAAAACATTGCTCTCAACAATAGAGCTTTGTTGACAAAACAGTGAAATGTCTAGACCATTAGCAACAATTCAGGAACCCATCTTCTCCATCAATCTCATTTAGTTTACACATAACACACACACACAGACATCCTCTCTCTCTCTCTCTCTCTCAAAGTGTGTAGCAGTTAGGCAGAGAAAATGAAACGGAATTAGCATTAAATATGAATGCAGTTAGGAACACACTAGACTAACTCAACTCATTCTCATTCTTTCTCTTTCCACATACACACATCCATTACTGGGGAGGTGGAGCAGTGGGTACCACCTGAGATTAACTCATAGTATAATTTAATGTAGCAATTAACAGGGAATGATGTCATTTAAATGGTCTACTATATGGTTGACGCTGCACAAATATGATCTCAAATCCTTACAAAAGTTTTTTGGGTTGTTTTATTGCCCTTCATTTTCAGCAGGACAAACTGTAGTTAAAAGAAGCTAGAGAACTTTCTAGAAGTTGTATGTCTTATAAGGAAGAAGAGTTGAGATTTAACTTTGTGATGATCTTACTCCAAAATCATTACCTTTTCCATTCTGGAATCTTCTTTAACTTCCTGCTCCTAAAGAACACTGCAGTATTCTCCTTCAGTTCCCTTCTATGCCTGAGCATCTATGATCTGCTAAACAGAACTGTGTAATGTATGCAATGTTTCCATTTAATTCCATCAGAGGTCCTTAGTTGTCTGCTATGTGACAATTGTCTGACTTTGCCCTGCAAAGACCATTGTGACTGTCTTTGTGACTGCTCTGCAAAGACTGTTGGCTTCTGAAGGAACTTTGATTGACTTATATGCATTCACATCTTGTTCTAGTAGCATGTAGTATTTTACCACAAGCATATGGAATGAGTGGAGATAAATGTTTCCAGGAAATCACAACAAAATAAAATTAGAAAGGTACGAAAAAGTCCATCACTGACCATTGGTATTTTAATATATGATAAACTCCATCTTCAAACCTCTGATCTCCAACATTGCTTAGAAACTACCATCCTTAAGACTTACAGGTCTTTCTTTGAAAGAGTATGTTTTTCGCCATCTCATGATTCTATTCCTTCCCTGCCTTCCTCCTTCCCTCACTTTTTTCCTCCTTCCCTTCTTAATACCTTCCTTCCTCCCTCCCAAAAATTTCCATGTTCAAGTATCTAGGAGTCAACTATTCAAAGTTCTCATGAGAAATAGGCAATTATGTTATGGTATGATCAGTACAAAGTCAGAGTTGTGTGTAGGATACACAGACAATATGGGAGACTTCTGCTATTTGAGGGCCTAGGAAAGACTACTTGGAGGAGGCAATTAGTGAACTGAGTTTTGAAATATAGGAAATAATAAAGCAGGAGCTAACAGAATGTTGTGTTTTTGTTTTGAGAAGAAAGATACTAATATATTTAAAGGCTTTTAGAATATTATTTGAAATCAGTTTCACTGAAGAGCAGCAGTTTCAAGGACGAAGAAGACATGATGGGCAAGATTTTCTGCAGATTTGTTCTAGCTCTTTTTCTTTTCCAGATTATGAACCTGGATGAGAAGAGCACATATTAGGTGTAAAAAGGTGTATTTGACCTGCCAGAGCTCAAGCACAAGATATAGTGTTAATTCCCACTACTCAAGGCTAGAGAGCTTGAAAACTCTATTGTCAGGATAAATCCCAGCATGAAACAAGGGCATGATGTGCTCGCTAGGAATGGCTACCATCTATGGACTTGAGAAACTTGGGTGGGAATACCATGTGTGTCATTCACTGGTTGTGAAGGCTTGAGCAATTTATTCAACCTCTGAGCTTTAGTTTCCCCACTTACAAAGTGATGATTATAAGTGGACACCAACATTTAAGGTTTCAATGAGAAAACATACGTAAAAAACTTTGTGTGAATTCTAGCACTTTATATTTGATAAATAATATGCATTACTATGTTAATAATATTTATTTTTTAAAATTTTGTTTAAAACTTCTAATGTTAATTTATTCTTGAGAGAGAGACAGAGAGACAGAATCTGAAGTAGACTCCAAGCTCTGAGTTGTCAGCACAGAGCCTAATGTGGGGCTCAAACTCACGAACCATTAGATCATGAACTGATCTGAAGTCTGATGCTCAACTGACTGAGCCACCTAGACACCCCTAATAATAATTATTATTAACTGTATCTATTGTTCTTAACCCTGGGTACATGTCAAAATTACTTAATGATTTTGTACAAATTCAGATGCCTATGTCTTTTCCTGGAATCCACCTGATCTTAGTATCTGCAGAAGGAATTTGGACACCTATTATTTTTAAAAGTACTCTAGCCAGTTTCTGTGTAGAACTAGGATACTATTAGAATTTTAAAAATGACCTCTTAAAACTCCATAATACAGTAGCTCTGAAAGAGAGCTGGCCAACAAGTGGACACATTTTCAGTAGTTGCTGGAACTAACAAAAAAGCAGGCTCACTCAGTGTTTCTCAAATTCTTTCCCAAGTTATCTGTTTCCTACCTTAAACCTTATTGACAAAAATAATAGAAAACAGTTACAGATTTACAGCTATTATTTTTAAGCATTATCTATGTGCTTTGCATAGATGTGTCATTATGTTTGTACAGGAACTCAATACATTATTCTTAATGTCCTCTGTGTTGTGGATGAGGAAAATAATCAGAGATGTCAACATACTTTTCTAAAGTCACAGAGCTATTGAGTAGAAAGGGTATTAGAGGTGGGTACAGGCTTTTCCCTACCATACCAGGCTGTCTTCTGGTATTACAAATAGATGTGATTATACCCAAATCTAAAGATATTTTATATTATAATTTGTCTGTAGGACCTATACATTTATATTTCTAAAATGTAGCATCATTTACTTGAATGTCTCTGAGGTTCAGTCCAACTGGACTATTATTTGAAAAGTGAGACCCACACCCAGTATAAACACTCATACCCTGTGCGGAGCTACCCCTTTCTGAAACATCCTTATACTTTCTAAGTCCCTTCTCTATTAAATCCATTATTTAAGCATTCTTGCCTGTCTGCGTGTGCTTTTCCACACCACTGAGCTGCTTCTGTGTGGATTACAGGCGCAGTATCATTGTGACTGAAACCTAATTGACTTCCACGATAAATATTAAAGGAAGGTGGCGAATGTGACTAGTTGTCCATTCAGTATGACATGAGATGGCTAATACCTGTGTGTAATGAGGGAAAACTCTTCTGAGCTTCAACTTTTGCTTTATGGAGAAAAGGAGGTGAATCCTCAAGTGACTGTTGACAAGTCTATCGCAAATGCGTGCACCAAGTGAGAAGTTGAAATAAAAAGCACTGTACGAAGTCGTTAAACATCAAGCCTGATGAATTATTCATTTAATGGTTTCAAAGTTGGACTTGGGAAAATGTAAATAAAACACACCAAAAACTTTCTCTTTTCTGAAAACGATTTTACAGTCATGAACTAAATGTGAGGAGCACTTAAAGTGTCGAACTGCGTTGTATATTTTATGTAAATTAAGAATATTGAACAAATTCCCCATTTGGTACAAAGGAAGGAAAGAAAATAGACCTCTCCTGATGATCAATGGCTCTGAGAAAATGAATTATCTTTATTTTCCCCATTATCTTTTATTGTCATTTTATATACTCTATAAAATATCGACCTGCAGGTATTCAAATGAAATGTGATGTAATTTTTCTGATTCACGAGCCTTTTTTGTACCCTTCAGACATGAGTGTGACCTTCTCTACAACGCTGAATACACCTCATAGCTAGACTCTGCCCTGGTAATAGAAAGTATTACATAGTAATAGAGTGTATTATATTAAGGCAAATGTAGTCTTCAGAGTCCAAAGGCCTGGGTTCAAATCCCAGCTCCGCAACTGAATGCAGATCTTCAGATATGTTCATTATAATGACTAACTCAAAGTATTGCAAAGCTGAAGAGAGACTGAATTCACACTCATAAAGCACATGGTAGGATCACAACAAGTATTAGTTAATGAAATAGATCCTGATGATATTCTTTCAGTGACTACACCCACACAATCCTTCTTGAGCCTGCAATAACAGCTTTTTACTAAGCTTAATCTTCATTAGCCCCATATTTTTGTGCCCCATCTAAGGCAAGAAAGAGAGAGCTATTATTCAGAAGATGATGTAATTAATCAGTAAGAGGGCAGAATTTCAAAACCCTATGGAAAGCCAGTACATACTCAGACACCATATTAAGTGCCAAGTCCTTGGTGGAAATGCCCTGACCTAGCCTAGGAGTATAAGAGAAAAGAGTCTGTGGTGGACTGTCTACTGACAGCAGGGAAATGAATACATACATATATATGTATATATCTTTTAAAAAAGAAACTGAATTTTTTTTTTACTTAAGTTCCCTCAAATCACAGCCTGATATAAAAGCTATGCACACTGGTAGTTTATTTGGAAATTCATTCCAGAGACCATGAGGGAGTAACCTAGGAATACAATTAAGAAAGAAGAAAAACCAATAAAGTACATTACTGGTTGTTGTTCTTTGCCACTACTGCTTGGTCTTGACTTCTGAGGAGCCTGGTGCAATTAATCACAAAACTGACTACTTGGCACCCAAAGGAAAGACATTTATCCATGAATGTCTATGCTGCACTGCTCACAAGAGTTCCAAGGCTTTACTTCCCATACACTTCTTGGTTGCAGGTGCATGAATGTCGCTAGAATTTCCTTGGGCATCTCATGTGGCCCAAAGAAATCCCTAGGCAGGAAGAAAATATTTCCTCCATTGTTCTAAAACAAAGCTGTACCTGGGTGAAGCTCATGGAGCTTGCATGGAATCAGTTGCCTCAACAGTGGCCAGAGTAAGAAATGTCCAGGACAGCTCTCTTTTAAACACTTGGATTGGCTTGCATCATTTAAGTTCAGCATGTCAGAGAGCACCCTTCAGAGTTGGCAGTCTTTTCAAATCTAACGACAGAGAGTTAGTAGGACAACAGAAAGAATCCACTGTTATGGTTGGTGTAGGAATAGTGACTGAAATCCATCATTCATGTACAGTAATTGCCCCTTATCTGTGGTTTTGCCTTTCACAGTTTCAGTTACCCAGAGCCAATTGCAGTTCTGAAGCAGATGACTCTCTGACAGACTGGATCATCTGAAGGTCAGTAGTCGCCTCAGGTTGTGTTCCAGTGCCTCCATCATTCACCCCCCTTTACCTCGTCACATAAGCATCTTATCACCTCACACCATCACAAGAAGAAGGGTGCACACAGTACAATAAGATATTTTGAAAGAGAAACCACATTCTCATGATTTTTATATTTTATCGTTAGTTATTGTTAATCTCTAACTGTGCTTAATTGATAAATTGAACTTTATCATAGGTATGTACGCATAGGAAAAAACATAGTATGTATAGGATTCAGTTCTATCTGTGTTTTCAAGCATCCCTGGGGGTGTCTTGAAATGTAGCACCCATGGATAAAGAGGGACTCCTACACCTCAACACTCATTTTATATTTCTCTCACCTTTGGCCAGCACTTTTATTGCTTTAGGTTGGTTTTCTAGGGCTGGGTGATTTAGACCTTTTATCCCCAAGGAGGACCTGAGCCCTTGATGATCATCACCTTATTGAGCTGTGGTTCCTGTAATTCCCTTTTCATCAATATTACCAGATAGGGAAGCACCAAAAGACAACCTAATAACATGATTGGGGTTCATCCTAACCAGGGCAATTACCTCTGCTAGCATAGCAACTCTTGTTTGTCTACTGGGCCAGTGGAAGAATTCCAAGTTGATACCTTGGAATACCAACCTTCCAAGTTGATATCATTAGCTTTGGTGGAAGTGATCCCCTCCCTCAACCCAAAGTAGTAGCCGTTAAAATAGGTTTGCCTATGGTCATGGGAATGGAAAGCATATCTTGATATTTCACCTAATTAGGTAAAATTAGCAAACTTAGGTACAATTAAGTAAAATAGAATAATTATGAAAAGAATTGTTCCTGATTGTATAATCTAGTTCCTGAACTTTTGTACTGTAGCTGCTATAGAACATAGCACCATTTAAGAATGGTCAATTCAGCAAATATCTAACATATTAAAGCATAGCATCTAAATCCTGCAGGGACTCATCTCTGAATTGGTACTCTGGCTGAACCTTTGGTGGACTACACCATCGTTCTTTGAGATTGTCTACTTTTATGTGACGAAGGGGATGGCAAGACCAATAGGTCATAGTCACAGGTCTATTGTACATTTGCTGCCAAAAAATTAGTTCCTTGGTCTGAGGAGTTACTGTGCAGAGTATGATGGAAACAGCTAAGGAGCTCTGCAAGTACTTGGATGGTGGTGGTTCCACAGGCACTGAAAGCAGAAAAAGCAAACTTTTATGTGAAAAATCACTGCATCTTCAGGATAGAAGATTTCCAATGGAGCTAATCTACCATCGAGTGACTGCTGGGCCATTTAAGAGACGGATCCTTTTTGAGCACACAGTCGGGTTCTGGTGCTTGTGGGTTAGGTAGCCATTGAGTGTTCACGGTGGTAAGGTCATACTTTTTGGAGAGGACCTCATGATATTTGGCTCATATTTGGTTCATTTTGTGGCTCCTAATTGCCACAATAGCCATTCCATTCATATAATACTGGTTTGGCTGAAGAAAAATGCTAACTTATATCCATAGGATCAGATATCCAGTTATTAGCTGCATGCCTCCTCTGAGTCTAGTTAGGTGCCTCTTTCCCAAATTTCCTTGTTCTAATCATTCAGTCTTGCTCCTTGTGAGCCTTATATTAATAGCCCAAGCATTTTCCCAAGGTTCCTTGTATGTCCACCACATCAGGTTTCTTACCTCTTTCCAAAACATTGATGACCAGGCATACCATACAAACCCCCCTTTCCCCTCCCGGGAGCATTTCCACCACTCTTCTTTGGAAACACCCCGAATGGTTTTTGGTAAGGCAGCAGTCCAAGTTGTACCAACTTATCACCCTTGCCTATCTGTGAACAAGGCCCACATGTTTTCTTCCCCATCAGTTGTTTCTCAAACAAAAATGTGCTTGTTAAGGCAGTGTTCGACTTGAGGGACAGGCAATAATATGACACAGGTATGTGATGTGGGAGACTAATGTACAGGTAATTGTAATTGATACATGCCTTCCGAACCCACTTGCCCCCATGCTGGAGATAATATTTCCATTGCCTGCCCTGGTGGGTTTCTGTTGCACCATTCTGACCTCTTAACAAGTCTTGTAGGACAGCTCTGGACATATGGACTCTGCAGGCTCTTGATCTCTACAAGTGCCCAATAATATGGCAAGAGCTTCCTTTTAGATTCCAAGGAGTTTTCTGCCATCGAAGGCATCGCTTTCCCTGTGCCTTGGGAATCCGAACAGAGATTTCCCTCCCAGGGCTTTCTGTACACCACTCTTTCCAGCTGAGATAACTGTCTATGACTGAATGTGCTGGGTCACGTGGCAACGCAGCTGGCACCACCATCTTGAGTGGCTAGACAGCTCCATGTTCCTCCAGGCCTTACTCAAAATCAGCAAGACTCCAGGTTGGGTGGACTTGAGTGCTGAGTGGGTTTGTACCATTTCCTATGCTGTGAGGTCAGAGAAGCCCTGAGGCAGGACACAAGGGATGAAGACAAAGACCCCAGGGAGATGCTGCTGCATGGCGTTTGCCACAGCAGTGACTGGGGTAAAAGATGAGACCATGGAAATATGAATTGGTATGCAAGAGTGTCTGCTATAAGGTCGTAACTAATACATATCATTACTCAAGTTAAGTAACTATTTTTAATTTTTTTAATATTTTATATGAGAGAGTAAGCAAGCGAGTGAGAGGCAATGAGCAGGGGGGGAGAGAGAGAAAGAGAGAGAGAGAGAGAGAGAGAGAATCTCAAGCAGGCTCTGCACTGCCAACATGGAGCCCAGGGCAGGGCTTGAACTCACACACTGTGAGATCATTACCTGAGCAGAAACCATGAGCCCAACACTTAACTGAGTCACTCAGGTGCCTATTGTAACTATTTTTATTTTAAAATTACCTTACCTTATTTTAAAATTACTTTACCATCCTTTTGGTGGTAACATAGCTTTTTACTTGTCATGCTTTGAAAAAGCAAAATACAAAAACATTGCCAACCATATATCACTTTCCTCATTTCATGCACACGCATATATGCAAATGTCTATGCATGAATACACCACACAAACACTCCCATGTCTACAAAAATCAAAATAAAAGTATCATATACGGAGGGGCATGCAGTCACCTCAGACAATACTCCATAAAGTACACAGGAAAGCTTAGAAAAATCAGTGAATCAGCTGAAATGAAGTATAAAATTTGTATGCGCACCAGAGTTCAAGTACATCCATGAAATTTTCCCTAGATCCTAGTTTTGATGACACTAACTTGAACACTCACTTTATTGTAGTACCCTTTTTTTTTCTTCCTTCCTTCACTAATTCACCCATCTTTCACAACTTTCTTACTAAAAAGGTTTCCACTAGAAGGCAGCAATTTTAAATCCCTCTCTTATTTTACCTTACCACAGAAATTTCTACATATTCAATCTTGTTTCCTATCCTTTTTAATACTTCTGTTTTTGGTTTATTTTATTATTATTATTATTATTGTCCTCAGTCACATTTCTTGTCAATTGAAAGGTTGGAGTTTCAAAAGGAAATGATAAATTTTCAGGGGACAAAAAATTCTAATGTGCTTTATTTTTATGAGATGAAGGCAGTTGTGGGGTCTGAGTGAAGGATAAATGTTTAATAGATATCACTTCCTTGCCTTTCAGTCTGAAGTACCTTAGGAAGGCAACATTGGTTCAAAACTTTAAAAATTCCCTGGCAGCTACAGTTTGCAAAATTATCTTTTGGGTGTTTCATCTGAAAAAAATAATCAGACTTCCAAGAATAGGTTTCATATATTGGTCTTCATTGCAACAGAGCACACTGTAGATGAAAAATGTATTCTGCAGCACAATCAAAATGATAATTTTTTTGAATATGCCTTCTGAAACAGCCTTTGCCACAGAAGACAACAGCATATGCAAACTGTGTTGTGCAAATTTCTGTTAGTCAAAATTCTATTGAGAAACAATTCATTTTGCTGGGTGTTTTATAATATTTGTTCTCTTTGTATTCCTATATGTCCATGCCCTTGGTGGATTCCAATGGGCATCCAAAATCTACACAATGGAATTATGGTGTAGTAATTTAATTATTCATACAAGGTTTGACTTCACTTTTGTAGCTTTTTAAAAGTAGAACAAATAGAGTAAGGAAGGTCTAGGAGTTGATTTTGATTTTCTGTGAAGACAACACAATGGTTAGTGGTAGAAATATCAGGATGTAATAGCTCTGGGCAAGAAATTTCTTTTTTTTTTTTTAATAAATAGTTTATTGTCAAGTTGGATTCCATATAACACTTAGTGCTCATCCCCACAAATCAATATTAGGCTCAGTTTTCTCATTTCTTAAATTAGGGTTATCGTATCTCCTGAAGTCTGTTGTTTATTTTCTTAAAGTTTGAATGAGACAATATATGTAAAGTGATGAGCACAATTCTTGATTTATGGGGTAAAGTCACTAACTGGGTATTATTATTTAGTGATGTTTGCCAACAAAAATTACAATCATACTTTTCTATCTCTCTTTCATAAAACCACATATTTCCAGGATATATCATTTCAGATAAAACTGATCACAAAGACACTGTGAAAGGTACTGTTTACAGGTGATGCAGTCAGGATGGTGAAGGAAGTAGGTATTGTGCCCAAAGATAAAAAACTAATGGGACAAAGAGTGTGTAGTCTTGACATTAGATATAATTAATATAAACAAACACATAAAGGTCCTCATGTGGAAAACACAGGAAATTGAAACTTAATGCTTCCAAGTGGTAGAATTTGGACTTAATAATCATAAAGAGTAGAATGTTAGTTGTGGGTATGAAAAGTGCTTTACCGATGTAGCTGTCTAGTAATGCATATTAAACAAGGAACAGTCAGTCATTTCTTTGTGTGAATGTATTTCATTCAGGTCTCGAGTAACTTTGACCTTGGGAGGATAGATCTATTATAAACAAGCAGTTGATAGGAGGGAGATGAAGCAATATTTATTTTCTCCTCATCAGCATACTCTCTGGAGTTCTATAGCAAGGGAGAGAATAAAAGAATTTTTGTTGGTGTTTATGTACAATTCCTGCTTTGTAGTTGTAAACATAAATCATTATACACCTCAGGAAGTTTTCTAGTCATTCAGTCAGTCACCATCTTTTGTTCCATGTCTCATCCTTGCCTCTGGATACATAAAAGACATGGGACTTCTTCCTGAACACAGACTTGTAAACCCATAAATGCAACATGGTGAAAATTTAAGAGAGATGTATACAAAGTGCCATGTGATTTGAAAAACAAACAAGCAGATAAACAGCTACCCATGTTGGCACTTGGGATTAATTCAGGAGAGATACCAAAAGGACAGTATTTTCTGGACACAGTATTCCTAGCAAAGCCAAAGTGGCATGCATCAAATAATGGCTCAATGAAGCAAAAGGACAGAAACATGAAAAAGAACTGGAATCTTTTGGGACAGAAAGTAATTGGGTAGCTTTGTAGCAAGTGGCTATGCAGAGATACTGTGGGAGATTATCCTACAAAGTGTGGCTGGGTCCACCCCAGAAAAGACCTTAAACAACAAAACGAGCAGCTTGGACCATGTCACATGTTTTGAGAAGGTGACATTTTCCCCCTGGAGATAGATTGAGGAGGTCAAGCAAGAAGGCCGGGCAAAGAATTGAGAGCATACTGAAACATTGGAGTTGACAGGTGATGAAGTCATGGCCACGGCAGCGGAGTCAGGAACAGATAAACAATGAGACCACTGACCATCATGCCCCTACTTGCTAACAGGCACCACTCCATCACTCATGGGACAAGTGAGAGGTGTACAAAGAGAAGGAACAGCACAGTAGGGCTTTGTCTCTGATTCACCATGTTAAGTGGACCGAACGGTTCTCTCTTACCCTTTTTGGCCCCATACTCTCAATTCAATAGATATAGAATGCTATTATTTAATAAATACTTACTGTATTTTTTCTTTGCTCCCCGAATCTAAAAGATTAATGTAAAATTAATTAATTAATTAACGTAAAAGCCTTGAGTATATAACTTTTGAGTACATGACTTAAAATTGTATGTCATTTTGATCTTTTCACCATGCCTAATTTAGCTCCTTCTACTAGATTCATTTAACACTTTTTGTCTTTAAAGGATACATTTTTCTTCTCTATCTGACCCTTCTTAAATTACTGTTTAAAAAAATGTCTCACTTGACTCTAATTAATAAGCTACAAATATTCAATTAACAAAATAGATTTTAGAATAAAAACTTGGATCGTTTTCAAAGCAAAAGGCTGCCATACACAATTTCAGACCTCCACCAGGAATTAGCAACTGATGTGCTGACATAGTACATGCATATTTACTTTTGTTATCCCCCAGAATGCACTGTTACCATGGTAACTCATGTAGTGCCACTGCTACCAAGAGACAGAAGTTTCTGGTGGCGATAAAGGGGGAAAAAAAAGGAAGAAACAAAGAAAAAATAATCAATGAAAATTATTTTAAATGCATAGCCATTTTTATGAACCACCCTGTAAAAGGCTGTGAATTTTCTCAAGAAAATCTAAGGAAGGATGACCACGGTCAAGAAAATGCTTCATTTTATCACAATGGTCCTAATCATTCCTTTATCAGGGAAGTAATATTGCAAAGAAACCTATTGGCCGTCTGTTAAATTATTTGAGTAGCTTCATTAATGTTCACTTTATTTTATGCTCCATGAGGGAAAGACCTTGAATGTTGTGCTTAACATTGTAGGGCCAGCACCTGGTATAATACCCAGTACACAATAAGCGCTTTAAAAATTGTGAAATAAATGAGTAAATAGCTGAGAGCAAGTCAAGTGTAAGCCATGCCTACAAAACCAAGTTAAAGAAGACTCTGTGGAGTGAAAAGATCAAGACTTACTATTTTTAATGTATATTAAAAATAATATAGGAAGTTAATAAAATGCAAAGTCCTGTGCCCTACTCCAAATGATTTTGATTCAGTAAATCTAAGATGTGCCTCCAGATACTTTAGCATATGTTTATTATTTGTTATGGGTGAGTCTGATGGATTTGCTCCAGGAATTTCCCTTTGAACACATTTGTGGAGAGCATTAAATTCCAAGTTAAAGGCTCTAAATTTGCTCGATTACTTAATAACTTTGTAGAATCATAAAGAATTTCCTGGTTAAGGTTCTCTTCTCAGAAAGAAAGAAAACAGAATTTCAATCATTTTCAAAATAGATGCAATCCAAGGCCCCAACTGCATTTTATTTAAAATAGCTCTGACTGCAATAGGGTCTTTTTTTTTTAACTTCAGGTTCTACATAAGAATTTTTTTCAAAAAAGTTTCCTACTGTTGAACATAGTAGACCAATAGTGACCTGAAAGGCAAACACAAAACAACTTTGACAATTTCAGGAATATATAAGTTTCAAAAAATATACAGGCAATTTAGAAATTGCCCTATTGATTTGATTAATGAGGCAATTTTTCAATATACCCTAGACCAAAATAAAATCAATTGTAGAACCATCAATAAACTCTCTTTACAAACCTATTTACCAGATAATTGCCAATTCACCATTTTTAGCTTGTCATGCATAGAAATGTAGAATAGGAGATGTATTTTCAAATAGATTTCCTTTGTGTTTTTTTTTGTTTTGTTTTGTTTTGTTTTTCCAGAAAGAGCATCACTTCATTCTGTTATCAAAACTGCAAAAGCAATATTTTATTGTTGGCTCTATTGAAATATTCCAGTTAGTGAGTCAAAAGATGGAAAGGAAACTTGATTCCTGATGTTCTCATTCACTAGGATCCAAATAAAGAAGAAATTAAGTCAAAAAAGAATTGGGGCACCTGGGTGGGTCAGTTGGTTAAGCATCTGACTTTGGCTCAGGTCATGATCTCATGGTTCTTGGGTTCGAGTCTCTCGTCAGGCTCTGTATTGACAGCTAGCTCAGAGCCTGGAGTCTGCTTCTGATTCTGTGTCTCCCTCTGTCTCTGTCCCTCCCCTGCTCACACTGTCTCTCTTGCTCAAAAACAAAAACAAAAACAAACAAACAAAAAAACCCCAAAACGTTAAAAAAAAAAGAAGAAGAAGAATTACAGTTGGAAATCCAGTCATTGTGTGTTGCATTAATTAAGATGGCTGGGAAATACCAACAAAAAACCTGTCATCAGCTGTTGCTTTTGCTTGAAAAGAAATTTGTCATTTTGCATCAAATTCTGCCCTGAATATGCTCTCAGAGTTAAAGGTTTTGCAACTTGATCAGCTTCATGACAAATTGGTCCAATCTCTTGTTTGTGGACTTGGCTGAGGATCTATTTCCAGTAACTCGTTTTTCTATCTTCCTGTCTACTCTTTCTGTTTCCTTTTCCCACCAATGTTTCCTGGTTTGGCTTATCTCTGTGATGAGCACTTCCCACTGGTCAGACACATTGCTAATGCAGCCAATGACCTCATAAACTGAATAAATCTGAAGATAAAAGTGGATGTGCCAATTTAAAAGAGGTCAAGCAGCAAGTGGGAATCAAGTGTGAACAGAAAGCAGATGGTGATTGCATTTCAAAGAGACTAGTATTTCCAAAATAAAGGTCTGCCAACATAATTACTATATTGTTTTTAAAGAAAATACATTTACACATTGCTGCTTATGAAGAAAACACATTATAAAAATTATGAATGTACTTTTCATAAAAGTACTTTAAAGAAATAAAATAAACTGTAAAGAACTTTAAGTAGCTAACTTTCAAATGAAAAACATACTTTTGAAAATTTAAGTCATGATAGATTGACCAATAAATTCCTAGAATCATTTGATTTCAAGTTGTATATGTTAGTAAATACCCCCCCAATAACATGCCAAGGTTGTACTAGTCATTCCCACACAACTACCTGCTTGTAGTTCTAACAACCCAGAGTCAAAATAAGTAAATTATAACTAACTATATTTCAGATGAAAATACAAAGGTTCAGAGAGGAGAGACTACTTTCCAAGGTTAAAGTTACAGAGCTGTTGAGCCATCACTCAAATCTCGTTATCCTTATATCATATCCTCTCTCCCAAATAGTAACTACATAAAATAGGTTAAGAAAGTTGAGAGAGACCAGAGAATATGGTAAAGATCAATTGATTTGACCCAGACTTTGAAAGATGTTAAAGAAGTTTAGGTTAAAGGAGATCATGAGCAAAGATACAAATACGAGAGCTTTTATAGCAAGTGTTGGTTGAATTCCAAAGACTCTGGCCAGAGGGTAAAATGTTAATTGAAAGACGGGAGTTGGGCTAGGTAAGATAGTAGGCTGAGACAAAGGCTCTCAAAAAAAATATTCTTCATGAACAGCTCTTCAGAGAAACACCTTAATACTAATGGTAATGACAATCATAGCAAGAGCCAATGTGGGTTTGTATTTCTTGTCTCATCTGTGTATTGATCCCTTTAGTTGTCCATTAACTTTCTAAGGCTTTATCCGGTGCTTGCTCTCTGACAAAACAACTGACAGATGAATGGGCACAGTGTAAGAAGATACACTGAACATGCCGTTGTAGTGGCAGGGATGAGTGATACAGGTCTTCGCAGAAAGCTATGGTCACACACACACACACGTACACAGAACTGGAACTTTTCAAGCTGGAACTTGACAGAACAGAAGCTGGCTCAATAAACAAGGGATGGATATGGGGACAGTGTGCCAAGACAAGAGAGAAGCAAATAGAAACAAATGAATATTTCACAAAGTAAGAGTATAAAGCATATCCAGATGCTTAGGGAACTCCAAGGGGTGGAGATGAATGGAATATAAGGCTAGAAATGTATTTGGAGGCTATGCTGAGGAATTTCTATTTTATTGTGTAGACAACAAGAGACCAAGTAACAAATGTTACACTGGGGAGAAATGTGACAGTATATTAGTTTTAGGAAGATGATGTAGGTTGACCATGGAAAATGGTTCCCAGAGCCTGGGAAGGTAGGTGAGAAAGTGGGGCATCTGAGAGAGAATCAGGGATGAGAAGGAAGGATAAAAGGATGTTCCTCTAACAGATGCTTTAAAAGTGGTTACGTTTTTATTATCACATTAAACTGCAAAATAATTTGGGGGGTGCAATTAAAACTGTGATTTGAGGGGTGCCTGGGCAGCTTAGTTGGTTGAGCTTCTGACTTCAGCTCAGGTCATGATTTCAGTTTGTGGGTTTGGGCCCTCTGCTGTCAATGCAGAGCCCACTTCAGATCGAACCTCTGTCTCCCTCTCTCCTTTCCTCCCCGACCTGCATGCTTTCAAAAATAAATACATATTTTTAAAAAATGCAATTTGATCATCTTTTCCAAAATAGTGCCACCCAATTTTGTTTGTTAAATAAAATGGAGTGAATCATTATATATCACCTCCATTCCCATTCCGATTAAATGAGAAGATTTTCTTCCTTGTTTCTGCTTCTAAAAAGATGTTTCTCTTCCATATGGCCTGGAGGGAACTGGCCCTGCTTGAACAGGTGAAATGACCCTGGCCTCTGGAGAGGCGGGGTCTTTGACCTTGAGGCTGCTGCAGCCTTTGAATAACTGTCAAGATGTGTCTGAAGTTCCCTAGAGAGAGACTGAGCAGGACCTCGGAAAGATGAGGAGGGATTTTTAATATGTTCAGAAATATTTAACAGTGTAGAAACTGAATGTTTAGAAGCCACTACGATGAAGATTAAACTAGAACAGTCAGTTTAATGATGGCTAACATTTTACTGAAGACTTTAATACAGGGCAGGCATCACCTTCAGCTCTTTGCAAAGATTTTATTTGAATCGGATAATTCTGTACGTATTCTATCAGTCAGGGTCCAAGGAGAAACTACTCAGGATGCTTAAATTAGGGTAATTTGAGGAGAGATAAATCAAAGCGCTGTCTTTAAATATGTGCTTAAGAAAGAGTGAAGACAAAAGATGTAGCGGAATATTCCTGGAATAGAAAAAAAAGGGGCTCTGTTACCACCAGCAGCATTGAAAGGGCAAAGAGAGGAAGTAGAATTATAACAGCACACACAGAGAAGAGGGTGCAGCAGGACTTGAAGCTGAGAACACATGGAGCCATGCCAGTCCTTACACTGATTCTGCAAAGGAACCAGAGCAAGTGGAAAAAATACCATATTAGCCAGAGTTCTCCAGAAAAATAAAACCAATAGGGCCTGATCTATTAATCAACCGATCTATCTAATTAGATTTATTTTTTAATTGGTTCATGTGATCATGGGAGCTGGAAATGGGAAGGGCAGGCTGGCAGGCAGGAATCTCAGGCACAATCTCCTCACTAGTCCTGAGGCAGAATTCTTTCTATTCAAAAAAACCCCCTCAGTTTTTGCTTCAAAGGTCTTCAACTGATTGGACAAGGCCCACCCACACATGGAGGTTAATCTCCCTTACTTAAGTCAAGTGATACAGACATATCTACAAAACGGCTTCACAGCAATTGTTAGAGTAATGTTGGACCCACGAGCAGGCACCATGGCCTAGCTATATCGACATATGGAATTTAACCATCAGAACCATCCAAACCTCTCTCTTATTCACGGATTTATCTGAGAGGAAAATGTGAAATAGTTTCAGATGTTAGATTTTATTTAGACAATCCATTACGTCTCTCTACAATAAAGTGGTCCACTGATAACAAATAAGTCCAGAGATAACAAATAAAGATTTTTTTTAAAAAGAAAGTTGTTGCCTTTATTGGTATGATAGATTAGAGCTGCTACCTCAACTATTTCATACTGCAGCTTGTTTTTCCAGATAGTTTTTCTCTCTACCACCAAACAGCAATATGTTTTCCAGCAGAAACTCTTAACACCCAAGGTCCGCTGCCTGTATCTGAACAGGGATGGTAACCGCTCTGAAGTTTAAATTCCTTTGCTTGCTTTGTTTTGTTTCATTTTCAAAGTCAAGCTATGCTGATTTTTTGTCTTTGAAATGTCCTTATTAGCTCATCAACTTTAGTTTTCACAAATTGAGAGTGGCATTTGCTACCCTCTAATTGCTTGATTTCTTCTTGGTACAGGGAGGGCCAAGTGGGCTAAGTGTCTTAGATTCTGACTTCCAGGGTATAAACCTGTTATTTCCCGACTGCTTTTAGAACAAGGTTGCCCCAGTTATCCTGTAAGGAGCGCCCCAGAAATATTTTAGGCTCTAAGGGCCATAGTGTCTTGTCACACTACTAAACTCGACACTGTCACTGTAGCACTTAGGGAACCACAGACAATATGGTAATGAGTGGGAATGATTTTGTTCTAATTACATTTATTTGTGAACATTGGGATTTGAATTTCATACAGTTAACTCCTTTCTTTACAACAATTTAAAAAATATAAAAACCATCCTTAGTTCATGGGATATACTGAAACAAGTGGTGTATCGAGTTGGGCCCCTGGGCTGTAGTTTCCTAATCCCTGTTTTAGGAAAAATCTGTTTGTGAGACCCAAAAGGACACTTCTACAGGAGATGTACTGCAAATGCTTTTTAAACAACTTTTTTGTTTTTTAACAAAACTTTATTGAGGTATAATTGATATATATATGTATATGCATATACATACATATATATATATATATATATATATATATTTAATGTATACACTTTGTAGAATTCACTGCTTTAGAGGTAAAAGATTAGAGAGGAACTGACATTTGTTCTGCATTTATTCTATAGGGTAATTTATGTCGGTTTCTTCACTTAGTCTTCTCAGATGCCTGAGGACACCAAAGTGTTTCCCTCCCCTTTATGTAATCTCTGTTGGTTTCACTGCAAAACTGAGTGTGTCATTAAGCAAACAGACTGTGGACAGAGCCTGTGGGTTGCACCTTCATCTGCCTTATGCAATCCACCAGAGTTGACTTTGGGATCTAGAGGCATCTTGGTCATGACTTTTACTATTAATGAATAATGAATAAGGAAGTGCTGGCCAATATAAATAGCTACAAGAATCTTACATGCTTTATTTTCAAGTATGTATTTCAAAAGGTAAAGACCTAAAATAGTAGTTCTCAAACTTAACCAGGCAATAATATCACCTGAAAAGACTCTAAAATTTCTAGCATCAAAGCCACAACCCCAAACAATTAAATAAAACTCTTTGAAGGTGGGATCCAGGTATCAGTTTTAAAAATTCTCTAGGATACCCAAATTTATGTGCAAAGTTGAGAACTGCCATTCTAAAACAAGGGTACCATATGCAAAAGTACAGAATTGTAGTTGTAAAATACATATGGATTGTAGGAAGTAAAAGCAGGTTGTGTATTTGTATACACACACGAGTGGGCGCGCACACACACACAAACACACACAGACACAAAGATTCAAGACAGTCTGTGTTTTTCAGCGCAAAAGAAATTCACCTAATATTTTAATCCTTTATTTGAAAAAATAAAATCTTTACACATTGTCCCAGTAGCTACTAGACATCTCCTCTGGGAATTCTGTCAAAAATATAGTTCTGAAGCTAGAAAATCAGGGAAAAGGGGTTATCAATTCATAACCATATTTTTATATTGTATATCCTATCTACCTACCTGCCCCCCTAGCTATCTAACAAGAGAGAAGGGAAGCAGAGCCTGAGTCTTGATTTGTGTATAACTCCATACTATCTAATTTTTGAATCAGAAAACGTATGGTAGCAAAAACAGTCTGTACGTAGACACTGCACTTTTATCCAAGGCTACAATGTCTGGTCAGAAAATGGGCAACAGTGTAGTAAGATCTGTACTTGAGAAGGAACATTACTGACTTGTGAGAAGGATGGATTCCTCACCTGTGAGGAGGTGGGTAGGCTGAAGGCAGAGCAAGCCGTTAGGAGATAATTACGACTGTGTACATGGGGAGGAGCAAGGAATAAATTGGGAAGCTCCAGGAGGAACAGAATAAATTCAGTGAGATTTTATAATAGATTAAATGTGAAAGATGAGCTACAAATTTCTAGGCCCCTTGAAAATATTCAAACTTAAAATGTTGAGGCATGTGGTTCAACTCTGTATAAGCCACGATTGGTTTTTTGGGCCGTGGCTTTGTGGATGACAAGTACATATTTGGACACTAACAGACAGGCCAGGGAAAGTGTTTCTTTAATAATTCAGGGATCAAATTAAATAACCTGGTCCTAAATGAATCAGATGTAGTACTCAACTTACTTTGGGAAAATGTTTTACCCCTCCAAGTTATTTCAGTATGTTTTTGTTTTAGATGATTCATTTTTGTTTGCTGCAGGTTCTGAGGAAATTCATATGAATTTCTAGAACCAGTCTGTAAGACAGCAAACAATTCATTGTTCCCTGAAAAGGCTACTTTGAGTATAAAATATCCTTAACATTTAAGCATAAAATATCCTTCAGAGTTCACAACAGACATCCATTGATTAATCTTTCATTATTATTATTTTCTTCTTTGGTAAGCAATTTTTAAATTGTTTTAAACTGTTTTAAATTGTTGTTCTTTATTAACACTTATTTATTATTTATTTTTAACATTAAAAAAATAAGAGTCTACTTTAGTCCCTATTTTAAGAATTTTTATTGAGCTATAATCTGCATACAATAAAATATACAGATTCTAAGTATAATTTGATGAATTTTGGCATTTGAGTATTTCCATATAACCACCAAACTAAAATTTAGAGCATTCCCAACATCATTTCCCATTACAGTCAACCTCACTCTCTATCGCTCTTATTCCATTTTATATCGACAAGCAGTTCATGATAAAATAAAATACAATATTTAAACTTTCTATGTCAAACAGTATAACAGATCCACATAAGTCAAAGCATGTTAACATCTTTAGAAGAAATTAATTAAAAACTCAAATATGAAAAACCTATTTGTCTAAGACAATGTAAGCAGTCTATTAATAAAGCTTGCAATATTAATACGTGGAAAAATATATCCTTATATTTTAGCACATCTTGAAGGAAGAGGTGCATTGAGACCCAATATTTACTAACAAAAAAACTTCAGGTATTCTCTTTGGGCTGTCTATACATTTGAGTTCCGCTAATACCTCACTTATTTTATAGTAGCAGTTTGTTTCCATGGACTCTAATTAAAGGTTTGGTGTTTAATTGTACTCTCCTGTTATGAAGAATTTTATTGTTTCCTCTTGCCTATGGCAAGCTTATTATAAAGAGAAACATTAATTCCTAAATAATTTGAAGTGATCTGCAAGCTATGCTTAGCCAGAAGCACAGCACAAAAAAATACAAAATCCACAAGCTAATACTTACAGCATGAGCTATCCTCAGTCTGACATGTTCCTGTTTGCTGACTGCTCTCCACATCAGGGGGGCATTACAGAGAACTCTAGAGTCCAATCCATTAGGGAAAGAGGTGGTAATCGAGAATGTGTGAAACGTGAAGAGCCCTATATTATCAGGAAGCACTCTTGCAAGTGGAGATGGACTGCAAGATTTCTAATAGGCAAATATCTGCTTTTGATTAAAAGTGCATACTCAGTAACAGTAAAGGATGATCTTTCTTCTTGCCTGGACCCACTGCTTTTCTTCTAGACCTCCCTGTGTCCTGAAAAGGAGAAAGTCTTACTACTGAAATTTTCTGTTTTGTTCTCTCTCTCCTCATGGTTTTATAGGTTCTTCGAGGCAGAGGCCATAATCAATTCATGGTTTCCTACCTCATATATGGGATTAAGTGCTTGGTATACTGGAGGCAGCCTATAAATGTGTATTGTGCCCTATACCAGCCCAACCCGTGTCACTTCCAAGAAAAACAAAACAGAACAAGGAAAACAGTGTTCTGTATCGTACTGAAATGGCAAAGGGTGGTTTGAAAAAGAAGTTTACTAAAAGCCAAAGATAGGAAAATCATTTCCAAATGAAAGGTCGTGAGTAATCAAAGGCACAAAAAGGATCAAAGGCTTACAGAGTTACAGTGGTTGGTTTGAAAATAAAGGGATCTTTAGCCAAAAAAGGTCCTACAGACGTAAAGATGCAAACATGAATATGACGAGTAGGAAGAGAGCAATGTTAACGGGCGTGTGACTTGGAGAGCCATACAGGGCTTCGTGCCTGGCTTCATGTTCTGCTTTCACCACCTTAAAATTCTTAATACATTTTTTAAAATGTTTTATTTATTTCTAGGAGAGAGAGGGAGAGACAGCGTGAGCAGGGGAGGGTCAGAGAGAGAGGGAGTCATAGACTCTGAAACAGGCTCCAGGCTCTGAGCTGGTAGTCAGCACAGAGCCCGACGTGGGGCTTGAACCCACGGACCGCGAGATCATGACCTAAGCAAAAGTTGGACGCTTAACCGACTAAGCCACCCAGGTGCCCCTCTTAATAAATTTTGAACTAGAAACCTCACACTTTCCGGTTTCCCTGGGCTTTACAAATTATGTAGCTGGTCCAGGTAGAAAAATTTCGTAGGATGTGAAAGAACTGATACCACTTTCCTTTATCTTCAGCAATTCTTTAATAACATGGCTACCCTTTTTGATTTAAAACATCATATAGATGTATGTGTGGATACATAGGTACATATCTTCAAACCAATGTGTACTCCTTCTATGAAATGGCTAAGACTTGAGAAACATATGAGAAGCCCCCAAATTCCCAAAACTTCAACACTTACGAGCTGAAATTACATTTTCAATACATTCATCATGTCCCTTTCTATCTACTTTTTCTCTAAAAAGTTAAAACAACTCTCAACCACATCCCCTTTCCCCTAAACTTTTCTGTTCTTTTTCTTTGATCTCATGCCAAAATTAAATACTTCCATAACATTATATTTAAATAGCTAAATAATAATGCAATCATATGTAAATAATACTATTTGACTTTCTCATTCACTGTGTTTTATTATTCTTTTGGTTTTACTATTATTTTTCTACCTCGTTGTTAAACTTGTTTCTGGAAGCATCTGAGACTTAGAAAAACAACAAGGAGGAAACTGAAAATTGGATTTCCTAAAGATTGAAGGCACACTTTTTCCCTACATGTAGAATGCAGTATTCATGAAATAGCACATAATCTACTTTTCACTAGGTATTTGTAACATGATTTGATTGGTTTTAAAAGGGCATTGATGTCTGAGCTTCTCGAAGTGGCATTCTTAAACCAGGTCTCTATAGTTTCATGTGAGTCTCAAACCCACTTTTAACAGAATCGTCTAGGAAATTGCTTTAGCAACTCTTTTGTCATGTTTTCTGGAGACCTGAATTTGTTTTCCTCCAAGGCTGTCAGGAGACAGAGGTAAGATTATAAACAGAAATAGTGTGACAACTGCCTATTCGCTGTGAAGTATATTAAATGTACTACAGCTTTATCATATAGCCTTTGTAACATTTCACATGGCTATTATCAAATGAAGTCACTTTTTGTTTTAAGGAAGTGAATGCCAATCAAAGTCCAAGAAGTTTTTTGAGAAGTGGATTCCTTTGTTTTAAAGTTTGAACTCTAGACCTCACTCATCATTCTCAGGAGATCAAATTAAAATTATCTTTGGGTACTAGTATGAAACCATGGCCCATATGTTCAAGAGAACAATGGGATTAGTCCAATAAGAACTATTTAGAGGCAATGAAACACTAACCACTTTTCTCTGTAAAGCAGGCAGATGGCTTTCACTACTGCATCATAACACCAAACACTCATAAGTCATTTCAAAGAGCACAGAGTCTGTATAACGTTCTCTAAAAACATAATCTGGAGATTCAGTTGACATGGTGTGTATTGGCTGGATTTTGCAAAGAAATCTGCAGCGAATATGTTAGTAGACTTTTACTTCCAATATCATCATTATAGGAAGCAATCTGAAAGATTATTTGGGCTCCAGCCCTGTGCCAAGGGTACCCTATATTCTTTACATTCACTGTTTCTTCCAATTCTCACAGATTTTGTGTAGGCATTATTTTTACCCTAGTTTTAGAAGTAAGGACCTCAGATTTAGGAACATATAAGAGCTTGTTCAAGTTTATATATCTGTTAAAATTGAGTTGGGTTTGAATCCTGCTGGTAATCTCGTCATAATCACTTTTTTATTAATGATTACATGGAGGTTTGCTTAAACTTTCCAAATTCTCCCCTGGCTAATTTGTCAGTTTTTAAAGTTTATTTATTTATTTGTTTTTGAGAGAGTGGAGATGCATGGGGGAGGGGGTGCAGAAACAGAATCCAAAGCCGGCTCCATGCTGTCCATGTAGAGCCCGACATGGGGCTCGATCTCACAGACCATGAGATTATGACCTAAAATGAGATCAAGAGTCAGGTGTTTAACTGAATGAGTCACCCATGGTTAACATGCTTTTCAACTATAGTATGTTATCAAAACCAAGAGATTGACACTGCACAATACTATTAACTAGACTACAGAACTTATTTGGATTTCTGCCATTTTTTATATGTGTTCTTGTGTGTCTGTGTGTATGACATTTTATCACATGTTAAGATGTTTGTAAACGCTACTTAAATCTGCTAAAATTTCACTTCTGGGGAGAGTAACAGCTTGTATGTAGGGACTAATTCAGTCATGTGAAACTCAACCACAGAAATATATCAAGATAAGCCTTGCAACAAAGGAAAAATCAATAAAACTAAAAGGCAACTGATGGAATGGGAAAAGATAGATGCAAACGACATATTAGATAAAGGGCTAGTATCCAAAATCTATAAGGAACTCACCGAACTCCACACCTGAAAAACAAATAATCCAGTGAAGAAATGGGCAGAAGACATGATCAGACACTTCTCCAAAGAGGACATCCAGATGGCCAACAGACCCATGAAACGATGCTCAGCGTCACTCATCATCAGGGAAATACCAATCAAAACCACGCTGCGATGCCACCTCATGCCAGTCAGAATGGCTAAAATGAATAAATCAGGAGACTCTAGATGCTGGCAAAGATATGGAGAAACAGGCACCCTCTTACACTGTTGGTGGGAATGTAAACTGGTGCAGCCACTTTGGAAAACAATGTGGAGGTTCCTCAAAAAATTGATAGTAGAACTCCCCTATGACCCAGCAATAGCACTCCTAGGAATTTACCCAAGGGATACAGGAGTGCTGATGCATAGGGGCATATGTAACCCAATGTTCACAGCAGCTCTCTCAACAATAGACAAAACATGGAAAGAGCCTAGGTGTCCATCAACGGATGAATGCATCAAGAAGATGGGATTCATCTATACAATGGAATACTACATGGCAAGGAGAAAGAATGAAAGCTGGCCAGGTGTAGCATCATGGATGGAACTTGAGGGTGCTATGTTGAGTGAAATAAGGCAGAGAAGGACAGATACCTTATGTTTGCACGTATAGGAGGATTAGGAGGAACTTAAAGGAGGACCATGGGGGAGAAGGGGAAAAATAGTTGGGGAGAGGGAGGGAGGGAAACCATGAGAGACTCTTGAATGCTGAGAACAAGTTGAGTCCTGATGGGGATGGGGGAGAGGGGAAGGGTGTGATGGACACGGAGGAGGGCACTTGTGGGGATGAGCCCTGGGTGTTATATGGAAACCAATCTGACAATAAACTATTAAAGAAAAAAAAAAAAAGATAAGCCTTGCAAGACTGGAGTTAGCCTGAAGAGACTGAACAGATTTCAATCTTAGGCATCCACAAAGAAGAGAACTACGGAGATGAGTTGAACAAAGTCCTTTGAAAGAGATGAGTGGCCTCAAGGAAATTACAATCAAGTGATAAGTCTAAGAAGACAGAAGTAGCATTCAAAACAGGGTACAAACCCAAGAAGGAATTTGCAGAATATGGTTGCTAGTAGTGCAAGACATTTAAGCAGTTGTCAAAATAGAGGTGATTTTTTAAATGGCTTTTCTTTCTAGTTACTATGTCTAATGAATGTGAGTGGGTAGGATGTGCACCCAAAGGAGTAGGGTTGTGATGGGCAATTTTTATTTCAAATAAACTATACAAGTAATAGAAGATGTATTACAAAACATGACATAAGAAAAATAGCACCATTCCTGCTTTACAGAGTTCATTCTCCTACATACTGACATTGAGCTACTGGATGATGGCACTGGCACCTATTTCTGCCAAGGTGTGGCTGAGTCCTGGTTCTGTCTGTTATTGAAGGTCAAGGAGGGTTAATTGGAGAATAGTGGGTTGGCAATGGTCAAACTCGCTCAGCAATGACAGTATTGAGTCTGTACTCATTGCATCGATGAACATTTTTCAGGAATATCCAGCCACTTTAGAAGAAAACAAAACAAAAAATAGCCCCCACAAGTTTGTCAAAAATAATTTTTGTGCCATTTATAAATGGAATACTTTACCCTCTCACTTTTAATACCTGACCTTATTCAATCATATAGAGGTACATTAATGTTCGATTGTCACCCATAATTTGTAATCTTAGAATGGAAACTTCTCTAAGACATGCATGTTGTATTATTTTATTCATCTTGAGTTATCTGGGATATGCTGAATTGATACAAAGTTGATGTTCAACAAATACAGGCAAAACTGAACAAAAATGACATCTACTGAATGCTCAGTAAGTGTCGGATGGTGCTAAACACTTCAGGTATTTATTTCTATCAACAGTGATTATGAAGGCATTTTACCAAGAAGCTAAGACCCATGACAGTAGATCAACATAAGATCACATTGCTATTTAGTCAGAAAAAGAAGATTTTATCTGAAGTTTCCATCACTTCCAGTTTTTCCCAGTCACTTAAAAAGCCACTTTGTGATCTAAGTGAATTAGTTGTTTATATAATGAAACATGAAAGAAAGGATTTTCTTTTTAAATTAAAATGAAGTATAAGAAACTACTCTAAAGCAAGAGGTTATTTGAATTGAAAATTATGAAGTAAATAGATACAAAAAATAATTTAGATATCAGAAACAGTCAGGGATAATCTGTCAAGAGCCATTTTAGGGAAGCATAGCAAATATTTGATTCCCTGCAAGGAAGATAACAGAAGAAAGTTGCTATTTGTCAGAAAGACGTATAGAACTACTTAGGAAGAAGAAGTTCTTTCTGACACAGTAAAGACTGATAGACAAGACACCACTGCAAAGATATCCCTTCACCTCTACAGATTGCTTTGGCTGATCTGTATGCCATATTCCTCCCTACCCCACTCCTCTGAAAATATGTTCCTATAGTACATTTTACTGCAGTTCGGTTTTACCATCTCAACTTGGAAAATTGAGAGAGAGGGAAAAAAATGGATAAAGTGATAAAAGTGGATTTTTAAGAGAAAAGAATTAACACTGCAAATGTTTGAGGGAGTAAGGGAATACAATTTGAAATCACATCACAAATTGTGATAACTATTTCTGATATTTGATATAGAAGCTTAAAGGTTTTGTTTTGTTTTTTAAAGACAAATGGCTCATTTTTTAAAGTTTATTATTTCTTTTGAGAGGTGGTGAGGAAGGGCAGAGAGAGCAGGAGATAGAATTCCAAGCAGGCTCCATACTGACAGTGCAGAGCTGGACATAGGGCTTGAACTCACAAACTGTGAGATCATGACCTGAGTCAAAATCAAGGGTTGGATAGTTAACTGACTTCAGCCTTCCAGGCCTAAAGTTTATTTTGAGGTCTTTAGGCTTGCTTTGCTGTCAATGGATTTAAGAGAAAAAATACAAAATTTCGGCTATTAAAAGCAGAATTTTGCAGACCAACTAGTAAGCGAAAAATGTGCCTTAGTCTTAGGTCACGCTAGTTTAAAAAAAAAAAAAAAGAATTCAAAATAGAACTTTGCATCCATGCAAAGAGAGTGTACCAGTCTTCAAATCATGCACGTGTATTGACGGGGTCTGGGAGGAAACATGTAAACATAGAGCTCTTATATTTGTTAAAGTGATGGGATTATTATTGGAATATATATTTCCTTCCTTATTACTTTCCTCAATGTCATAATTGCAGTTGTGCCATAAATATGATGGCTTATTCCAGGACTATAAAGCTGCTATTGCACCCTATGCTCTCCTAGTAAAGTGATTTGACAAACTTCCTTGGATTTGAAGTACATACTTCATGAATAAATATGTATTTTTTCTTCCAAATGGTTCAGAGTTCCTTTTAATGTATAGCACAAAATAAAATAAACATTTGGGGAATTTGCAGAATCTGATAGACATAGTTGGTTAGTTGAATCCACAGTCATATGTCAGTTACTGCAATTTTCCCCATACACTTAGTATATTCCTACTGTGATGGTTTTCCAATTGTGCTGATTAGAGTTTTATAATAAAACCAGAAATCACATTTAAAACACTCTAATTTGGCACAGTCTTTAAGAAAAAGCCAACTATTATGGAATTTAATTGTGAAATATTTCCAATCCACTTCACTGCTAAAACCAAGGATGCTATATTTTTATCAGACTGTTCTATAAACAGGAGCTTAGTACAGAGCAACTCAAAAGAAGTGAGAGAAAACATCATACTGGTTCTTCCTTTAAATAAAGATACTGAGGGGTGCCTGAGTGGCTCGTCTGGTTAAGTGTCTGACTTCAGCTCAGGTCTCATCAAACTATGATCTCATAGTTTGTGGGTTGGAGCCCCACATCAGGCTCTGTGCTGACAGCTTGGAGCCTGGAGGCTGCTTCAGATTCTGTGTCTCGTTCTCTCTCTTCCCCTCCCCTACTTGTGCTCTGCTTCTTTCTGTTTCTCAAAAATAAATAAATGTAAAAGAATTTTTTTAATAAAAAATAAATGAAGATACTGAACAAGCAAGCATTAGAGCAAGCCACTTTAAGCAATTTTAAAATCAGTAAAATATATCTGTCCTCCAAACAATT
Organism: Proteles cristata cristata; assembly: GCA_017311185.1. NCBI lineage: Eukaryota > Metazoa > Chordata > Mammalia > Carnivora > Hyaenidae > Proteles > Proteles cristata. The sequence continues at coordinate 562,405 of JAESUZ010001155.1, forward strand.
CTGGATAGTGGTAAGGAACAAATGAGCCAATGAATGTGAAACAGATTTGTAATTTTCAAAAGGAAATAAAGAAATAATTATTCCTAAAATGGTCAGCCAGTCATGATTTGCAGTAACTGAATAATCAAGGATGTAGTCCTCTGGCCTTTTTCATTCTCTGACAAATCCTGGCACTAGAAAGTGGATCCACTTCCACACGGTTCATGTATTGCCCCTTTCCTGCGCACCTCATGAAAGAGCTTCCTCCTTTGTTAGCTAACTAATGATTGAAAAGTATTCCAGAACCCTTAGAAGAAACATCACATGTACTTAATTTGTACTTAGTGACTTAGTGTAGTTAATATAGGATCAAATATTGTGAGTGATTAGGACCACTGACTTCTAGGGGCTTATATTCTAATGACAAGTCAATTAGAGATTCAGAAAGGAAGTGAAGTCAAATCTTGGCCTAATGATGATCAGATTTCAAAATTTTCAATTTATACAGAGACAACATATATCTACATGTTCACTTTATTTTATTTTTCTGTTTGATGCAAAAATGTTCTATAAAAATTGCATCCATTAGGACAATTTTAGGAAAAAAATGCAGTTTTCACAAGAGTTTTAATAAATTATAAAAGAGTCACTTTTTGTTATCTTCTGCTCTTTCAACTCTGCCTCATTAATAATATTGATTTAGCCAACTTGTGCTTTACTGATACCATTTTTTTTAATGTTTTATTTATTGCTAGGAGAGAGAGAGAGAGCATGAGTCACAGACTGAAACAGGCTCCAGGCTCTGAGCTGGCAGTCAGTCCAGAGCCCGACACGGGGCTCGAACCCACAAACCGCGAGATCATGACCTAAGCGAAAGTCGGACGCTTAACCGACTAAGCCATCCAGGCGTCCCTACTGATACCATTTTGATACTTGCATACAGAAGACTGTGGTATTGTTGCACATTTGTACTTGAAAGGTGATATTTACCCATTATTTAATAGCTATCTATACTATCTTTTCCCTCTAAAGCATGCAAGAAATAGGCAGTAGAATGACCAATGCTAATATTGTAAAAAAGAGGAAAAGTAGAGCAATAGAGTCGTAACAGAACAAGTAAGCCAGAATTCCAAGTGGGGACACATTAAAGCAAAAACTCAGGTAATGATCATAAAACACTCCTGCAAGGCACTGGTGTTTATTTCATCTCATGGAAGCTGTATAAGTATCTTTGAGATTAATATTTCTGCACTCTTAGAATAAGGAGCCTCAGGATGAGAAATTTTAAGCGGTTTGTCCCCAGAATGGGAATAAAATCATGGCTCAGGTTTTCCAAAGCAAATATTCTTGTATGACATGTTTTGACCTATTATAAAGGGAGTGGGGAATTGATATCTGGAAAATTCTAATAGAACCTTTGCTATTAAAATATTCAGGTATATAAGATGAATTTTTTTAAACAATGAAATCACCTAATTCTAATAATGATGGAAGCATACCTTTTTTACATATAAGAAATTCATCTTTTTAAAAAGATTTTATTTAAATTCCAGTTAATGTCAGTGTAGTATTAGTTTTGGGTGTACACAATATAGTGATTCAACAATTCCATACAACACCAAGTACTCGTCATAAGTGCACTCCTTAGGGGCGCCTGGGTGGCTTAGTCGGTTAAGCGTCCGACTTTCATTTAGGTCATGATCTCGCGGTTCGTGGGTTCGAGCCCCTCGTCGGGCTCTGTGCTGACTGCCAGCTCAGAGCCTGGAGCCTGTTTCAGTCTGTGACTCCCTCTCTCTCTGACCCTCCCCTGCTCACGCTGTCTCTCTCTCCTAGAAATAAATAAAACATTTAAAAAAAAAAATAAGTGCACTCCTTAATCCCCATCACATTTCCACCATCCCCTCACCTCCATCCTCTCTGATATCAGTTTGTTCTCCAGTTAAGAGTCTATTTCTTGGTTTGACTTTTTCTTTTTTTCCCTTGCTCTTTTGTTTTGTTTCATAATTTCCACATATAAGTGAAATCGTATGGTATTTGTCTTTCTCTGACTAACCTCTTCCCTTAGCATTATATTCTCCAGCTCTATCCATGTTGGTGCAAATGGCAAGATTTCATTCTTTTTTGTGGCTGAATAATATTCCATTCTATGTATGTATATAGCTACTGATAGATATGGATACATATACCATATATGTATGATAGGTATATATGCCACTTATTCTTTATCCATTCATTAGCCAATGGACACTTGGCTATTTCCACAATTTGGCTATTGTAGATAATGCTGCTATAAACATCAGGGTGCATGTACCCCTTTAAATTAGTATTTTTGTATTCTTTGGGTAAATACCTAGTAGTGCAATCACTAAGTCATAGGGTACTTCTATTTTAAACTTTGTGAGAACCTCCACACTGTTTTCAAGTGGCTGTTTGCATGCCCACCACAATGCAACAGGATTACTCTTTCTCCACATCCTTGTCAACACCTGTTGTTTCTTGTGTTGTTGATTTTAGCCATTATGACAAGTGTAATGTGATATTTCATTGTAGTTTTGATTTGTATTTCCCTGATGATGAGTGATGTTGAGCATCATTTCATGTGCCTGTTGCTCATGTGTATGTTTTTGGGAAAACGTCTATTCATGTCTTCTGCCTTTTTAAAATTGAATTGTTGGAGGGGTGTTGAGTTTTATAAGTTCTCTATATACTTTAGATATAACCCTTTATTAGATATGTCATTTGCAAATACCTTCTCATATTCCTGAGATTGCCTTTTAAGTTTATTGACTGTTTGCTGTGCAAAGCTTTTTATTTTGATGAAATCCCAATAGTTTATTTTTGTTTCCTTTGCTTCAGAAAACCTATTTAGAAAGAAGCTGCTATGGTAAAAGTTAAAGAGGTTACTGCCTGTGTTTTCCTCCAGGATTTTTGTAGTTTCAGTCTCATATTTAGGTCATTTCATTTTTAACTTATTTTTGTGTATGGCATAATAAAGTGATCCGGTTTCATTTTTCTGCAGTGGCTGTACAGTTTTCCCGATACCATTTGCTGAAGAGGCTGTCTTTCTCCCTTTTGATAGTCTTTCCAGCTTTTTTGAATATTAAGTGACTCTACAGTTGTGGGTTCACTTCTGGGTTTTCTATTCCACTTCATTGATCTATACATCTATTTTGTGCAAGTACCATACTGTTTTGATCACCAGAGCTTTGTAACATAATTTGAAGTGCAAAATTATCATGCCTTCAGTTTTGCTTTTCTTTTTCAAGGTTGCATACAAATTTTATTATTGCCTCAGCTCTATGAAAAATGCTGCTGATATTGTGATAGAATTGCATTAAATGTGTACTCTGCATAGGATAATATACCATTTTAACAATAACGTTCTTCTAATCCATGAGCATGGAATGTCTTTCCATTTCTTTGGGTCATCTTCGAATTCTTTAATCAATGTTTTAAAATTTTTTAGAGTGCAGGTCTTCCACCTCTTTAGTTAGGTTTATTCCTAGTTATCTTACTAGTTCTGGTGTAATTTTAAATGAAATTGATTCCTTACTTTTTCTTTCTGCTGCTTCATCATTGGTTTATAGAAAGGTAATAGATTTCTGTACATTTTTGTATCCTGTGACATTACTGAATTTGTGTCTCAGTTCTAGTAGTTTTTGGGTGGAGACTTTTGGGTTTTATAAAGACACTACCCTATCATGTCATCTGCAAATAGTGAATATTTTACTTCTTCTTGTGGATTTGGATGTCTTTTATTTCTTTTTGTTGCCTGACTGCTGAGGCTAGGACTTCCAGTACCACGTTAAATGTCAGTGGTAAGAGTGGATATCCTGTTTTGTTGCTAAGCATGGAAAAAAAGGCTCTCAGTTTTTTCCCATTGAGAATATTGGCTATGAATTTTTTGTATATGGATTTTACTACGTTGAGATATGTTCCCTCTAAATCCATTTTTTGAGGGTTTTTATCAAGAATGGATGCTGGCGATGCCTGGGTGGCTCAGTCGGTTAAGTGTCTGACTTCAGCTCAGGTCATGACCTCACAGTTCGTGGGTGTGAGCCCAGCATCAGGCTCTGTGCTGAACATTTGCTCAGAGCCTGGAGATTGCTTTGGATTCTGTGTCTCCTTCTCTTTCTGCTCTTCTCCGCTCACAATCTGTCTCATTCTGTCTCTCAAAAATAAATAAGTGTAAAAAAAAAAAAAAAAGGAATGGATGCTGTACTTTGTCAAATGCTTTTTCTGCATCTATTGAAAGGATCATATAGTTCTTACCCTTTGTTTTTTATGTGGTGTATCACATTGATTAAATTGTGAACAACCTTTGAAACCTAGGAATTAACCCCACTTGATCATGATGAATAATTTTTTAATGTATTGTTGGATTTGATTTGCTAGTATATTATCAGATTTTTTGCATCCATGTTCATCCATGATATTGGCCTGTGTTTCTCTTTTTTTAGTGGAATCTTTATCTAGTTTTTGTATCAGGATAATTCTGGATCAGAATGAATTTGAAAGTTTCCTTTCCTCTTATATTCTTTTAAGTAGATTGAGAGGAATGGTTATTAACTCTTCTTTAAAGATTGGGAAGAATTCACCTGTGAAGCCATCTGGTGGTGGACTTTTATTTGCTAGAATTTTTAAAATTATTGATTCAACTTCCTTTGGCTGTTATCAGTCTTACCAAGTTTTCTATTTCTTCTTGTTTCAGTTTTAATAAATTATACATTTTAGGAATTTATTCATTTCTCCTACATTGTCCAATTTGTTGCCATGTAGTTTTTCATAATAGTATCTTATTATTGTTTTTATTTCTGTGGTGTTATCTTCCCCCTCTCACTAACGGTTTTATTTATTTGGTTTCTTTCTCTTTTATTTTTGATACGTCTAGCTAGGAGTTTATCAATTTTGTTAATTGTTTCAAAGAACTATCTTCTGATTTCATTGATCTGATTTTTTTCTATATCATTTATTTCTGCTTTAATCTTTATTATGTCCTTCCTTCTACTGGCTTCAGGCTTTATGTGTTGTTCTTTTTCTACTTTCTTTAGGTTGTTTATTTGAGATTTTCCTTGCTTTTTAAGGTAAGCTTGTATTGCTATATAATTCCCTCTTAGAATGGCTTTTGCTACGTCCCAGAGGTTTTGAACCACTGTGTTTTAATTTTCACTTGCTTACATGTCTTTTAAATTCTTTCTTTGATTTCCTGGTTGACTCATTCATTGTTTGGTAACATTTTGTTTAACATCCATGTATTTGTGGTCTTTCTGTATATTTTCTTGTGACTGACTTCCAGTTTCATAGTGTTATGGTCAGAAAATGGGCATAGTATGACTTCAGTCTTTTTGTATTTGTTAAGTGTGATTTGGGGTCTCATTTATGATCAATTCTAGATAACATCCCATGCACACTTGAAAAGAATGTATATGGGGCGCCTGGGTGGCCCAGTCGGTTAAGCGGCTGACTTTCGCTTAGCTCATGATCTCGCAGTTCGTGGGTTCAAGCCCCGCGTTGGGCTCTGTGCTGACTGCCGGCTCAGAGCCTGAAGCCTGTTTCAGTCTGTGACTCTCTCTCTCTCTGACCCTCCCCTGCTCATGCTCACTCTCTCTCTCTCCTAGAAATAAATTAAAAAAAAAACATTAAAAAAATAAAAGAATGTATATTCTGCTGGTATAGGGTGGAATGTTCTGAGTATATGTTAATATCATCTGGTCCAGTGTGTCATTCAAAGCCATGGTTTCATTGTATTTTTTTCTGTTTAGATGATCTGTTCATTGATTTAAGCGGGGTATTAAAGTTCCTTATTATTATTATATTATTATGAACTAGTTCCATTATGTTTGTAATAAATTATTTTATATATTTGGGTGCTTTATATCTTTTTATTTCTTACCCTTCTCCATGACCATGGCTCCCTCCCCTCCCTCTCCTCCATAGCACCTGTTACTCCCCTAAACCATGTCTCTGCTCTTCTTCCTACTTTCTTTAATGTGGACTCCTATATCCCTTTAGTTGTAGAGTCTATTCTGTCAGTCTTTAGGTCAGTTTCTGGGGTATTTAGGATAGCTAGCTATGTTCATGGGACTCTAGCTATGTTCATGGGACAAGACTAGGGTCCTCCTACTCTACCGCCATCTTCCTTTCCACCAAGAAAAAAAACCATTTTAGGCAAGAGAGAGGGAGGATAAGAGGGAGGCTGGAGAATTCTCTCTCCCATTAGCACACCGCACACCACAATAATGCAATATTATAGTGTAGAAAATACTGAAGCTGGGGGCTTCTGGGAGGCTCAGTAAGTTAAGTGTCTGACTTTGGCTCAGGTCATGATTTCATGGCTTGTGAGTTTGAGTCCCATGCCAGGCTCTGTGCTGACAGCTCAGGGGCGGGAGCCTGCTTCAGATTCTGTGTCTCCCTCTCTCTCTGTCCCTACCCCCCTCATTCTCTCTTTCTCTCTCAACAGTTAATAAACATTAAAAAAATTAAAAAAGAACATGGTGAAGTTGATAGATTCTACAGTTTTGTAAATAAATAAAAATCATTTTACGACCATGTGAAGAGGAAAATATTTTATAAAAATCCTTTGACAAAAAAACCCCTTACATATAGGCCTAGAAAGGAACATAAAACAGAAACTTATACTTATCAGAAATTATTAAAAAACTTAACTTATTAATAAGAATTCTGAAAAAAATTGATCAATCCTGATGCAACCCACATGGGATTTAAATACTTGTGGGGATGAGCCCTGGGTGTTATATGGAAACCAACTTGACAATAAATTATTTTTAAAAAATGTTTGTGAATGAAGTAAAATAATCAATAGTACAAAAGAAGAGAAACCATGGCAAAATCAAATCTATTCTGCTTAAATTTAAGGTCACTACATTAAACTGTAGATGTATCAGGGCGATGTCACACTTTTACCATCACTCTGTGTAGTGAGATGGAGATTTCTACCTGATTTGGGTGGGGACTAATTTAAGAAATCACAGGAAGATTTTCAAATTTTCCAGTTATTAATAGTAGGAGGAGTTTGGATTCTGGTTTTCATGCCAGAAATTTTCAAACATTCTCCCAATTTGAGCCTGAGATTTTGCAGTAAAAGTCAACTTTTAATGGGCATCAAGCACAGGTCACAATGGTACATCTTGAACAGCTAAGCGTCTCAATAAGTTACATTAGTTACTTTATTGTTCTGTTCTGTTTAGAAAATATTTAGCCACTCTAGAACTTAGTTCTGTAATTCTGAAATGCTGGTGCTAATACCTACCTCTCTGACTTGTATATTCATTTTTTCATTCACTCATTCACTCACTCACTCACTCACTCACTCACTCACTCACTCACTCAGTATTTACTAAGTACCTATTGCGTTCCAGGCATAGTGATTTATATGTATGTATATATATTTGCTTACTATTCCAGTGAGGCAAAAAAGACTGATGGATACATACTAAAGTATTAGGTAGCAAGAGTATTATGAAACAAAGAAGAGAGAAAGGAAATCACAAGTGATGATTTATACAATTTATGGAGAATGTTCAGAGAACTCACTGAGAAGGCGACACTGAGAATCAAGTAAGGGGTATGAATGGTGTTGTCAAAGAACAGTGGGAAAGATGGTACAGCTGAATCAAAATGAACAAAGACAAATTACAGAAGAAACATTTTCTAAGGGTAGACAGGGATTAGATAATGCAGAGGGCATGAAAGAGAGGCACTAAAGGTTGAGATGAGACTGGAATATATAACTCTAATACACATCCTTGTTTCCATGGTCTTATATATTAAAGAGCCAGAATCAATTCATCTTGCATTTAATCAATGCTTTTTGAGTGTACAAATTTCCCTTGCACTTGGGTAATGGGTTTGAAAAAGTTCTAAAATCACAAGAGGACAGTGCTCCTAATAGGTATGAATGGTAAACACTAAAATAAACAACAACAAAAAACACAGACACTTTAGTACATAAAACTTACTGCCTAGAGACTCAAAAATGAGAATGAATACTACATAGAAGCAAAGAAGTTAAGATTTACCAGGATCATTTTGAGATGTTACTAGATGCTTTCCATTATTTCTTTTAATTATCACTCAGCATGTGTCTTACTATGTTCTGGGGAAGCACATTATCCATATTATACAAGGTCCAAGAGAAATTTTCCTACCTGTATCCATTTTTCCTTACCTTATCTCATATATTGAAAGCATGAAGTAACAGGGAGAAATATGAATGGAATTGGATGTGAATGTTCATGTGTTTGAAATAGCTGAGCTAGAATGCTTTTCTCCTTGCCAAAACTTGGCAGGTGACCATGTCTACACTTTACTTCCCCAGTATTAGTTTAATGCTTGCTAACAAACTGTACTGTTGCTAGTAAACACTAGCAACGTGAAGTGTAAACAAGAGAAACTATTAAAATCCATGCTGGATGAGGGATTCTACAAAGCATGGAGGATATTGGTCTAGATTAGAGAGTACAGGAGAATAACACTTCTACAAACAGCTTCCATAAAAAGAAAGCCCAGTATGGGATAGGCTTTCTGTGAGTAATGAGGTCAATGTTACTGGATATATTAAATTCAATACGTGATTGTTATATGAAGGGAGGCCACAAAGGGCCATGGTTCAAAGATGGAACTGAAAGATTACTAAATTCTTAACCCTCAATGTGCTTCTCTTATAATGTCAATACTCAATGCAATACACAGGAAAGAATCTCAAGACAATTTTATCCCCATTTTCCCTATGACATTTCCTGAAGCACAAAGAAATTCATGTGACATAAATATAGGCTTTTGCTGCATCAAGAAAGAAAGAAAGGAAGAAAAATCGGATAAGGAAAAAAGAAAGGAAGGAAGGAGAATGAGACAGAGACAAAGAGAAAGAGAAGTAGGAAGGAAGGAAGGAAAAGAAATAAGATATAAACATAGACATAAATAGTATGGATATCCATATATGGAATTATTTTCCCTGACCTTTGGTTCTGAGTTTATTTAGTACCTACTATTTACTCATTTGGTAGCAGTATTTTATTAGCACACGATTAACATAATGTCTCTTATTTCATGCTGAAGAATGCATTTATCACCATCATTTCAAAAAGCAATTTCTTTAAGCATTTAAAAGTCATATTTCCCACAGTTGTAGTCATGATACATATAATATTTCTTTTTTGTATTATTAATTGCATTTTCTATATTAATACCAGTACTTAATAAACGTATTTCAAAACACTGCACAACATTCCAAGTGTTTCCTGCTATTCCATAATTTATTTAACCAATCTCCTACTTTGTGCTTTTTTACCATTATAAATAAGACAGTATATGTATATGGGCATAATACGTTTTCCTCCATGTTTTGGTTGGTCCCTTATGATGCTTTTCAGAAACTGAGCTATTGGCTTAAGTAACATAAATATTTTAAAAGATTTTTAATCTATGAAAATTAACTTTCAAATGACTAAAAACCTTTTTAGACTATTTTAAACATATTTTAATGAATTGTAATGCAAACTTTTCGAAGACTGTAATTAGTATCACTGTCAGTCTATGCATGATACATTTAGTTGAGTTTTAATATTAAAACACTGAGCAAATTTCCTTGGGATGTTGTATGGTGTTAATTCTCATCATCACTCACACTTAGGGCTTATTCTGCACCTGTCTCTTTATGTAGTTTATCTTGCTCAATTTTCAGGACAATCCTGAGAGAGGTCTTATTATTTTCTCTCTCTCTCTCTCTCTCTTTTTTTTTTTTTTTTTTTTGCAGCTGAGGATACTTAGTTTAGAGAGATTATAGTCCTTGTCACACAGATAAGAAATGGTAGAGGATGGAATCGATGTTGCCAGACCGCAGAGTTGATTATTTTTGAAAATGCACTATATTCTTTATTTAAGCATTTCAATGAGTGTTTTAAATTGAATCCTGTCTTTTATGGTATGTTTGTTCTCTGTAAAGTGGCTGTGTCCAGTAGTATACTGATAAACTGGCTCTCCAATAATAACGACAACAACAAGCACTGAATTGCAACATTTGCTGGTTTTTGTGTTATTTCCACATCTATATGAAGTCATAGAATGTGGAGAGATGCAGATGATCAGCTCTCATAGGCTGATACAGCCAGCCCTGCACATCACTGGCTGGGCCAGTTATTTGATTGTTGTCTTTTAGCTCCCCCTCAGTGAGACTGGAACCGCACCCTACAAACATTCTCCTTCACCACTTGTCTCTGTTAGGCTTTCTGCAAAGAGGGTACTGGAGAGATATTGGAAGACCAAAGAAGAGGACCAGGTTTCCCTCAGTGGCTCCACCATTCTTTCTTTCAGCAGAGGAGGCAATAGATTATTAAGGAAAAGATAAGCAACCATGATAGTAAGTTTCTCAGCCACTTGGTGAGTGGTTACTATAAATCATGGTTGGCTTGTTCACTATGGGACGTTTTATTGTTACTGACAGTCTGAGTTTCTGCAGCTGCCATACCCTTCAGCAAGAATTACTTCTCATCCTTAGTTTTCCCCTTGTTCACTTTTTTTTTTTTTTTTAGCCTAGACATATTTGTTGCTTTGTGCATTTGAAATTTTGGTACCACTGTAGCTTCTTCTTTAACCTTTAGTAGTTAGTCATCTATAAAATTCATCACACCATCATATTGTCTGAATTATAGGTGTGGTTTTTATCTCCTTTATGGACTGCGATAGGTCCATGAATTCAATAAAATAAACAACAACATCAAAAACAAATGAAAAATAGGTTGGAAATCTCTTACCTTTGATCCACAATTTCCCAGCAGCATATCCAAGGCCAACGTGAAGCAATCCTTCATATTCTGTATCATGAGCCACGGGATGAATGAATTTCACCTGAATTAAAATAAATGACAATAATTATACTAATAATGGTAATAACCTGCAGTGAGTGTTTATTACATGTGAAGAATATGACAAGATTCATTATGAAATAAATCATCCTCAAATTTCTCTTCTGAAGTGGGTAGTTATTTTACAGATAAGGAAACTAAGGTCAAGGGACATGCAGAGCTAGAAGTCTACTCTACACCAGATGTTTTAAAACTTGTTCTCTTCAGGGGCACCTGGGTGGCTTAGTCGGTTAAGCATCCGACTTTCGCTTAGGTCATGATCTCACGGTTCGTGGGTTCGAGCCCCGCGTCGGGCACTGTGCTGACTGCCAGCTCAGAGCCTGGAGCCTGTTTCAGAGTCTCTTACTCCCTCTCTCTCTGACCCTCCCCTGCTCACGCTGTCTCTCTCTCTCTCCTAGAAATAAATAAAAATATTAAAAAAAAAAAACTTGTTCTCTTCAGAACTTATTCTAATGTTAAAAGAAAGTTGTCATGCAGTGTAATTATTAAGATATAAATTTTGAGGAAATATCTACTTAGAGAAAGAAGATACTAGGATGTTGAATTTTATTCTATTCTGATGTGTTCCAAAATTATTTTATTTTCTTATTTTAGAAGTTAAAGAATCTTCTGGAATTAAAAAAATGCAGATAATTTCCCAGGCACTTGTTTCACTTGAAGAAATGACTTGGAAACTAGAAAAGTTGCTCCATTTCTTGAATACTTGGAATTTTCATACTTGGAATTTTCCCAAGTAATGCTGAAAATAAAAGACCTGCCAAATTCATTAATTACCCTTAATATTCAATTCTCAAGTATAATGAATTCCATTTTCACACATATCTGAGAAAATTACATTGGAAAGTTAATATATTGCCTTTTGCTGGGTTTCAGTGAATACCTCAATACGCAAGCAGATTTCAGTCTGAACTTGGTGGCAGACTCACATTTAACTTGCCATACCCGGATCAGATGTCAGCCAGCCATACTCATCTCCACAGCCCACTGTTCAAATACTATAACTTAGATGCGACCCTGAAGGCTCAAGATATTTATGATACGATCCTACTTCAGACCATGGAAGTTCCAGCAGTGCTTATGAAATCTGTCATCTGCTTCACTACATTTCCCAACCTTTCTGCCCTTAATCAGGGACATGTGGCATTCTTATGGTTACCATACTTCTATCCTTCTGTGGACAAAAGTAATGTGTATTCTCAGAAACAAGCACTGAGGAGCAGTCTTTTTTTCTGCTGTGAGATCCAAGAATGTGCTGATGGTGCAGATATAAGGTGTGTGTTGGGGAGGGGGGGAGGAGGGGTTCTTAGCATTAGTACTATGGATGTTTTGAGTTACTCAAGTAATTCTGAGTATGGGGGACGGGAGTCTGTCCTGTGCATTGTAGGATGTCTAGTACTATCCTTAGCTCATACTCATTAGCTTCTAATATCATTCTCTCCAGTTATGACAATAAAAATTATGGTCTGACATTGTAAAATATCCTCTAGAAGGGAAAATGGCCCTGAGCTATAAGATGGTGGAGCTTCTTTTTTTTTTTTTTTTTTAAATATTTTTTTATTTATTTCTAGGAGAGAGAGAGAGAGAGAGACAGCGTGAGCAGGGGGTCAGAGAGAGAGGGAGACACAGACTCTGAAATAGGCTCCAGGCTCTGAGCTGGCAGTCAGCACAGAGCCCGACGTGGGGCTCGAACCCGTGGACCGCGAGATCATGACCTAAGCGAAAGTCGGACACTTAACCGACTAAGCCACCCAGGCGCCCCAAGATGGTGGAGCTTCTTATATTATTTAGTTTCTTGAGAAACTAAATGGAACTTAACACCTCACTCTTCTATACTGCCTAATATATGTGAAATAAAACACATACACTCAAAGTTTAAGAACAAAACAATAAAATAAAATTGTTAAGCCAATAAGACTTAGGAGTTGTTTGCTATTGCTGGAGAGCTAATTCTCATTAATATGTACTCTAATTTGCTTTTCTCTCAGCCCTTCTTCAGGAGGGACTTCTCTGAAATATTGAACCTATCAGACTATGCCATAGCTTCTCTTGATTCTGGATGATCTTCTATTTTTCTTGAAAATAATTACCCAAGTGAAATGATTTATTAACACTTGTTTTACTACTTGTATATAAACTCTTATCAGGGTACAAAATCCATCTCATTAGACATTTATTTGGCTTTCCAGTACGTGGTGTAATGCTTAGATTATAACATATTCCAATTACGTATATTTTGAAGAAAAACACAAGAAGGAAAGAAAAGAAAGGGATAGAAAAACAGGAAGGAGGAGGTAGGAAGGCAGTCACTTAAGAGAACAGCAACCTATAAGCTTCTGTAAGATAAAGAAAAACTGAAATTCCAAACCATGTTTTATTCCTCTTTCATCTGTAGAAAAAACATTGAAACAGTTAAAGAATATTGGTAAAAATATAATGTTTACTTGATATTTGCTGACAAGGTAAATATTACAGAATTAATGAAAAATTATTAAAAAATTGATGAATATTATGCTAAAAGGTAATAAAATATGAGTTAATATTTTATATAATTCAAAATAGTTCCATTTTTATCAACCCTCATTCATCTTAGGTTTTCAGTTTTATTTCTGGGTTTGCTTATGTGCGTGTGTATTGTGTTGTGTTATATTACCATCGATACAAGCAATATGTCCATGCTAAGTAACTATGCATATCTAACACTAGCAGGGTACTTAACAGCAAATTAATTTTCTGTCAAAGCCACTGCATCTGTGTTTCAATTACTAAAATTCTAAATTTAGTGGAAAATATAAGTATGCTTTCTTATTATCAGAGCATTAGTATTTCTAGGGCAAACAAGGATAACAACTAAAGTGGTTATTACGGAAATGATATTTCTGTGTGAATTTATGCTTACCAAATATAAGTGTCTTATTCAGATGTTATTTATGTGATTGGTTTTATTTTGGAGACAAGCATTTCGAGATATGAATTTTCCCTTCAAACACAAATTTACAGCAATAGCTTCCACTTAGAATCACTTCTTTTGTCTTCACCTAGACTAGGGGTTTATTAAGATTAACATTCAGGCATTTTAAGAAATATGCTGCCTTCAGAAGGATGTTTATCTTAAAAATGTATGAATGAATATGTTTTTGCTTAAACCTGTTGGTCTCATGGGGCTTCCCCAGATCCTTGGCCACCCATCCTTCCACATACTAAAGATGTGCCGTTCACCTAACTATACAGGCTGTTGAGCTAAGGTCTTAAATGCTCCCTTTTAGACAATGACCTCTGTTTTCCACTCAAAAGGTAATTCACATACTCATTTCAAGAAAGGCTTTCACCATGGCAGATTGCAAAGGTACATGAAAGTACATTTTTCTGTGAACTATGCAACTGGTAGTTTTGACCTTGTCATTAAGGGTTAAAAAATTTCCAAATGATTTTTTTTTAATGTTTCATTTATTTCTAGGAGAGAGAGAGACAGCGCGAGCAGGGGAGGGTCAGAGAGAGAGGGAGACACAGAACCAGAAGCAGGCTCCAGGCTCTGAGATGGCTGTCAGCACAGAGCCCGACGCGGGGCTCGAACCCACGAACCGCGAGATCATGACCTAAGTGAAAGTCGGACGCTTAACCGACTAAGCCACCCAGGCGCCCCCCAAATGATTTTTAAAAGTGAGGCAATTCATATATGTAAATACAGACATTTGAGATGGTCATGTTCAGAAGTTGCTTTTTAGTAAGGAGTATATTGCCTTCTAAATCTCTATTATCATTGCAAAAGTCAGAATGATACCTTGGGAGGTGATGTACATCTCATTCTGTTTCTATCTTGCATTTAAAAAGGTGCTTTCCTTCTGCAAATTTTGCTACTACTACTGTATCTTGTTGGAGTAGACAGCAGACTTGAGCGTCTCTTGCGAAACACATAGATGTGAAGTTGAAAGAGTACTGATCTTAAAGCAATCCCATTAAATTAGTATTCAAGATGATCATGAATTTGGATGCCTCCTCGTTAATGGGCACTATTCTTTCTTATTAAAAATAATCACTCTTGCCATAAATACAAAACGAAAAAAATCATACATGCTCTATGTTATTCAAATACTGTACACACACACACACACACACACACACACCAGATACATATAAATTTTCACCTTACTAGTTCCTACTCATAAGTTAGGTTTTATTTTTTTAAAAAACATTTATGTTTTTATTTATTTCTGAGAGAGAGAGAGACAGACAACCAGACAGTATGAGCAAGGGAGGGTCAGAGAGAGGGAGATACAGAATCTGAAACAGGCTCCAGGCTCTGAGAGGCCAGCACAGAGCCAGATGCGGGGCTCGAACCCATAAACTGTGAGATCATGACCTGAGACGAAGCTGGACGCTTAACCGACTGAGCCACCCAGGCGCCCCCATGATATAGGTTTTAGCTCCAGTATCACTTTTCTAGTTGCGACTACCAAAAAGCATGTGTAAGGTGTGTGTGTATTTTTCCTTTTATATGTATAGAGTCACTGTCTTGCCATTCCTAGCACTTACCTCAGTTTGTCTTATACCTTTATTAATGTGCTCATTTCATTAACATATCTTTTCCTCTTTAGTTCTTCCATGTAAGGAGGCATTATATCTGGTTTTTGCCCCATTGTATTCCTTGAGCCAAAAAGAGATTTAGGCAGGTAGTAAAATTTGAAAGGCCTTAATAGGTGGGTGAGTAAAGGAAGCATAGCATACAGTTTTTAGTGGAAGATAATTTGTCTTCTCAGTGCTCCTATAATTTGTACAAGTTGGTGCCAGTTCAAGTTATGATTACATTTTCTGTTTAGTAAGAACCATATAGATGACCTTTGCCCTTTAGTTAATTCAATGAGGATGCATAAGGTGGAGGCTTGTAAGCAAATCTTAAGTGGAAAGCTTATTTGAAGGGAGAAATCTAAAAAAGTAAACACAGAGGGGGAAAAAAATCAGTGTTTGATTAGTACTAGAGTAACTTCTGATTTGCAGGTTTATTTTCTTCAATATGCTTTCTGTTGAGCCCTGCTTAATTTTGTGTGTATAGTTTTCAATGACCTTCTAAGATAATCCTCTGATTTCAGGTCTAAAGGTCTTTTTAAGCTGACTCTGCTTACTGCCTAACCTCATTTCCTTACATATGTCTTTTAGCACTGATATATAACCTTTTAATTCACTAACACCCCCAAACTGGGACTAAGTTTCTACTTCCTCAAAAAAGAAGGGTATGATCCTTCTCCACTGGCCAAACATATTTACTATGAGGCCAAATGCCTTATAAAGGTATAGAAGCTTGTATTTATTCCACACATTTTTAACGAAAACCTATAATCCATTAAGCATTGACCTAGGGATGACTGGCTATACCACTGGAAGGAATACAGATGAGGAAATGAGTCAGTTAGGATTAAATTTCATCATGGTCAAACTATTTGTGATTTTGCAGGTTGAAAACTTAAGAGTGAAACTTTACGGATTTTGTTCAACTCCCAAACATCCTTTATATTCAATTCAAGTCCCATATTCTCTAAGAATTCTACAGAACAATGAATGCTCTCTCATTACCAAAAAGTTTGCATGCAAATCCTGTCGTCTGAGAAAAAGCCCCTAAAGTTATCTAAGAACAGCTGCCCACCACCAAAGTCAATATTAAGAATGTACATGTGAAAAGAAAGAATGAAAGAACGAAAGAACAAAAGAAAGAAAAAGAAAGAAAAGCAAGCAAGCAAGCATCCGTCCATGTGGGGGTCAGATTCAGAGTGACATTCTGTTATAAGGAGAGGAAGGGGATTAATGGAAAGTATTGCCTTGAAGTTCTTCTTACAGGGAAATCTGAAAAATCAGAGTCATGGAATTAATTTTTTTCTCCATTCCACCAAATATTTCTACAAATAATATTTGTAAGTCTTCTATAATTTTTGACACAAACATTAATGGAAGCCAATATCCACATAGTCATTATCTTTAATTCTGTCGAGATTATGTGGGTATAATTTTTCTAAAATTGTCTTTTGAAACTTTTTTAATGATTATTGATTTTTGAGAGAGAAAGAACACAAGCAGGGAAGGGGCAAATAGAAAGGAAGACACAGAATCTGAGGCAGGTGTCAGGCTCTGAGCTGTCAGCAAAAAGCCTGAAGTGGGGCTCAAACCCATGAATCCTGAGATCATGGCCTGAGCTGAAGTAGGATGCTTAACCGACTAAGTCACCCAGGAGCCCCTAAAATTCTCTTTATTTAATTCAGACCTAGACCCTTACCCTTGAAGGGAAAAGAGTACAACATCACTTTGAGACCATATGACATATAATACTGTTTGATGTCTTTCAAGATCTCAGAGTCATTATCTTCTGGGGGAAATTGAACTTTCCATTGTCAGTAAAGTGTTCCCCATTCTGAACTCACGGAAATAAACTACACGTCTCCTTGAACTTAAATATCTGATCCTAGGAATTTAACCAAGTATGACCTATCAGGTCTTTGTTCATTCATTTATGTATTTATTCAACCATATGTTAGGCATATAAAAGAAAAAATGTAGAACTAAACCAAAAGTTGACCAGATTTTAAAATCCCTCCTACCATCTCCTACCATTTTTTCCCCTAACAAAATCCTTCTTTAGGAAGTAATTAGCTTACTAACCTCTACTTTGAAAGTAAAATTATCTAATTATGCCAGCAATCAACACCCAAATAAATTTGCCAGTGAACAGAGGTTAGAAAATGACACTGTTGGTGTTTTCTGTGTATAATCGAGCCAGTTATTGACCTTTTTAATTGACCATTTTTATTTTTTTTAACATTTATTCATTTATGAGAGACAGAGAGAGACAGAGAGCAAGCAGGGAAGGGGCAGAGAGAGAGGGAGACAAACAATCCAGAGCAGGCTCCAGGCTCTGAGCTGTCAGCACAGAACCCGATGCAGGGCTTGAACTCATGAACCGTAAGATCATGACCTAAGCCTAAGTCACATGTTTAACTGACTGAATCACCCAGGTGCCCCCCAACTGACCATTTTAAAAATTCAGTATGCTGTCTAATTTCTTTATATAAAATAGAAGCATCTGCCTACATATTATCATTCCCTATTTTACAAATGAATATTTATGTCTGTTCAGTTAAACTCTGCAATGCAAATCATGTTAACATCCTTTAATAACAGCTATTAAAAATTTTAAGATATATATGTATAATGGACATGTATTATACATGTGTATTTGGATATTTTAACATAAAGAATTTGTTTTTGTTTAGCACAGGAGCATCTAAATAAGTTTATTTGCTCTCAGGAAGATAATTGCAAGACTTCAGAAAATTATAGAAAGACTATTCTTTATTAGCATACAAGGGGTTAATTTTCTCTGACTATACTGTTGGTCAAGACAATAGAGGCTACTTGAATGGAGGCTAATTGGAATCAATCTTCCCTCAAGTGTAAGATTCCATTTTGTTTATTACAATGATAACAAAAGCATTAAATTAGGCAAACAGAGAAGACCTGTTAGATTATCTCTCTAACTCGCTCTTTGAAAAATAGGGAATGATTTCTGTTCCCTACCCTCCTCTCAGCCCCAGGGACTTTCTTAGGTAAACTCTTTTATTTAAAACTTACAAATACTGGAAAAAATGCCCTTGGGAAAATATTCTGAAGCTCAGAGGAACCTTCAGTCATTTTTTTTCTTTCTTTCTTGAAACCCAGTCTGTTAGATTTTCGCCCTCCACACTACTCTTGTTTTCTCTCCTGCCATCCATTTTAAAATACCTTACACCTGAAAGACATCAGTATTCTAAAGAGAGGCTCTGTCTCTATCAAAATTATAACTACCAATCAGTGACTGCTTCCCAGGGGCTATCCTTTTCACTTTGTATAAAACAGTCTATCTCTCAGACCAACACTTGCATCTAGTTGTGGACAGACGAAGAAACTGGGGTTCAGCGACTTAAAATAGATCACTCAAGAAAAAAACGAAGGTCAAGGAAATTGTACAACAAAAGTTCTAACCAAAAATTTTAAACTCTTTGAGCACCTGGGTGGCTCAATCCACTGAGCATCCTACCTTTGGTTTCGGCTCACGTCATGATCTGGTGGTTTGTGAGTCTGAGCCCCATGCCTGGCTCTGAGCTGAGGACAGTGAAGAGTCTGCTTTGGATTCTCTCTCTCTCCCTGTCTCTCTGCCCTTCTAGACCCTCAAAATAAATCAATAAACTTAAAAAAGTTATTAAAGTTTCAAAGCCCTTTAGAATTCAATCATGGTATGTCTCCTTGGAAGCTAAAAATGAGGTTTTGATGCAAAGATGTCTCAATATAAGAAACAAAATGTCTAAACACCCAGATTCACAGTTTCATTGCAGAAGCTATAACCAATAATTCATTCTGTGTTCTGTATCTGTTAATTCAAGCATGAGGGTCTGTACATCTTTGTGATTGCAGTTCTCAGTTGAGTTCACGCTCTCAAAACTACAAACATATCTAGTAACTTCCAAATATCTTAGGCTTGCATTTAGTTTGAAAAACTACGCACTCAAAAAATGAGTTGTCCTTTTGAAGAGAATAATTTCAATAGGAATAATGCACACAAACAGGCCGATATTAAATATACTACATAGTGTGTCCACAGCTTATGTGATAATTCAGTATAGTAATAAATTGCTCCTCTTACCTTTGCTGCTAAGTTCCCACAAGTTGTTTACCTTCCTACCGCTACAGCTTCAACTACTCACACACGTGTTCTTACTCAGACTGCTCCAGCCACACTGGTTTTCTATTTCCCTGAATATGGGATCTTTTCTGCCATTAGCACTTGCTGTTTTCTTTGCTTAGAAAACACTTCTGCCAGCTCTATGAATGGCTGACTGCTTCTCAGCCTGAACATCATCTTTCCAGAGAGACTTTCCTTGATGTCTTAGGTCAAGTTTCCCAGAAGCCAATCTATAGGTTAACCAACCATGTTGGTTTGCCCAGGACTATCTCCATGTTCATAGGTAGACTCCTGCTTGCTGATAATATTCCAGTCCCAGGTAACCTCACAGCACTGGGCAAATGGGACAGTGACTTACCATAGACTTAAAAGGGCATTGCTCCCCAAGAGTTTCCGTTAAGGGTGTGGGGAAAGCAGAGAGGAAAAGAGACGTCAAGGAAGGCAAAGTGTCGTGGAAACAGCTTAAAACCGATCTGACAAGGGAACCTAGACTATTAAGTTAGGTTCTTAGTTTTTTCCAATGGAAGTAAAAGATTTGGCTTTCATAGTCGCATACCTGTCCATCAATGGCTAACAGGACTCCTGGGGGTGGCAGGAGGAGAAGTAAATTTCCAGGTAGGTTCTACTTTGTTCGAAGAAGGCAAAAACACGTCCGTTAGTCCCACATCAAATGTCTGAAGAGCGTCACAGGTGTGTTTCATTCGAAGCAAAAGCGCACTGAAGATGGGGAGGAGCACTTAAAGCCCTTTCTCCTTTAGAGCCATGCTTTTGCTTAAGCCCCACTCGATCATGGTTTCACCTTCTTAAGGCCCTTCTCAGTATGTAGCCTTATCTCCTGTAGATACAGCTATCTGTGTCTACATCTAACTCTGTATATCTATCCATATTCATATCTGTAAATGTCACTGTCCATGTGTATATTTAATTATCTTTCTTTTGCTGCTCGCCTTTTGCTCCAAGAGGGCAGTAACTCTTACCATCTCTACTGTAACCATTGCTAAATAACTATTGGAGAAATACATAAAGGAATTCACATGTTAAATGATAATATTCCATTGGAACTAAATACCCATTGCCTCAGTTTCTCAGCTCCATCTTGTAATTCCAATAGCCCTGCTTATTTCTCTGTGTTTTCTCTTTTGTAAGGTTTCATTGCAAAAATATAGTTCTTGCTCTGCCATTCTTTAAACCTCTCTTCTGTCTTTCAATTCCTATTGTCACCCCTCCCCCTTTAAAAACATTCTTACGAAGCCAGGTAAGAGTGTTTAGTTCTTAAGAATATAAGCTCTGATTTGTCCTGGTGTATATGATTTTGGAGCTCAGAACTGCTACTTCTTATGTTTATGACTACAGTTTTATTCAACGATAAAATGGGGGACAATTTGCCTTATGACGTGATGGTGAGCATTAATATATGTGTAAGCAGTGAGATAATGCCTAGTAGATAGAAAACAATTACCAATACCCAATAAAATATTACTTATTTTTGTACCATTGTGGATTGGTCATGATTTATGTTTCAGCCACTTCAAAAAAAGATCCAAGGTACCTTGACTCTTGTCTTTTATTTAGACTTTATTTTCTGTCATCTCACTAGAATTTGTATTTCCTGCATTATTTATATCTTACTAGAAATCGTTTTAATCTAAACTAAAATCAGTTTTTCTCAAAAGACTTTAGAGTGAATGTCTCATGTAACAAAAATACACACCGACCCTTACACTCACTCACTCACTTACACTTAAGACATACAATTGGGTGGGGCACCTGGGTGGCTTAGTCGGTTAAGCATCTGACTTTCACTTAGGTCATGATCTCACGGTTCATGGGTTCGAGCCCCACGTCGGGCTCTGTGCTGACTGCCAGCTCAGAGCCTGGAGCTTGGTTCGGTCTGTGACTCCCTCTCTCTCTGATCCTCCCCGGCTCACGCTGTCTCTCTCTCTCTCTCTCCTAGAAATAAATAAAACATTAAAAAAAAAAAAAGACATACAATTGGGCACTTCAGTGGCTCAGTCGGTTAAGCATCCAACTTCAGCTTGGTCATGATCTCATCATTCCCGAGTCCCAGCTCCACATTGAGCTCTGTGCTGACAGCTCAGAGACTTGAGCCTGTTTCGGATTCTGTGTCTCCCTCTCTCTTTGCACCTCCCCCACTCATGCTCTGTCTCTTTCTGTCTCTCTCTGTCTCTCTCTCAAAAATAAATAAACATTAAAAAAATTTAAAAAGACACATTATGAAAAATAATTTCTTGAGTTGACCAATTTCTTGGGGGAATCATGGCCAGAATTCATTGACATAACCTCTATGGTTTAAAATGCATAGGTGAACAGATTAATGCAGTGTTGTCTTCTCATTATTTAATAGGTTTTTGTCAGCCATTTATTAATTCCCCTGATGGTTCATTACATTTAAGATGGGTTTTTTTTCCTTTGTACTCTGAAATGCACTACTGTGATCACTTATAAATGTAATTGTTTTAGCAAGTTCAGGAAGATTGGTAGACATTTCATGTCACCCTACCCATTATATGATATAAACATTATTTTTCTTGTTTTCATTATGTAATATATATATATTTTAATCTATGAATACTGTTTTACTATTTCTAAGTATTATTTGTATTCGAATATTAAATGAGTGGAATTCTTAGCATAGGAACACAACAGTTACTTATGAAAACAACATTTGCATGGCAATAGTCTAATACCAGACCCTTTTAAATACATATTTACTTATATATGCAGATAAAGAATATTTGAGAAACAGTGTTTATAGTAGTTATTGATCCAGAACCCAGATACAGAGTACCTACTCTACTTTGCTTGTCTGTGCGTGAGCTTAACAAATTATGTCATGTGTCCATGCCTCAATTTTCTCATCTGTAAAACAGAGATAATAATAGCACTCACTCTTAAGGTTGTTATAAATTTTAATATATGAATTCATGGCAACCACTGAAGTGATTTGGCACAGTGTTTGGCAAATAAAAATATAACTTAAGAGTTAAATATTATTGTTACTATTAATATACCATAATCCTCTGGAATTCATTTTATGCATTCATAATATGACATAAATGGACTGAGAGTGTTCCCATATATAATTCTTAGAAAAGTGAGCTCATGTCGTCGATTTAATGATGTATTTATGTCATCATTGCTGTTTACTCTTAGGTTTGAGGGTGTAAATAAAAAGTAGGATAACATCATAAGATTTGTCTGACTTTGACTGCATTATCAACTATGTGTTCTCAAGAAATATAGCCCATCTGTGGTGTATTTTTCTAACCTGCAAATGAGACAGAACCATATCTTCATAAAAGAGTACCTATGAAGTTTGAATGAGATGATATCATAGCAATGGAAATCATCCAATAAACCATCAAAAAAGCTGCACTAATAATTACTACTTCAATGCAAATATATTTTGATTTTTGAAGTATATTTTATATTTCCATTATGCTATTATTCTTCTGGGAAGTATATTCTTTTTAGTCTCCATAAAATGTTTAAATGTTTTCTGTCTAGTGATCTCACTTCTAGAGTTATTTTCCTACCCTAATGCTCTACAGTAAGGATGACAGGTAAATTTCATTCCAAGGGCCAAAAGCCAATCTATGGGTAGTAGCTCCCTGGGAATGCTGTGATTCTAAGGACTCTGAGGTCATATGTGAATAAACTGTTCTGAGTCATTAAACCTTATTTGGTTGTAGGAGGAGCCTCTGTTCATTGCTTTTAGATGACAAGTGATGGGAGGGCTGTCAATACAAATGGCAGTCATAAATGCCTGGTACAATTTGTGTCC
Organism: Proteles cristata cristata; assembly: GCA_017311185.1. Lineage (NCBI taxonomy): Eukaryota > Metazoa > Chordata > Mammalia > Carnivora > Hyaenidae > Proteles > Proteles cristata. The sequence goes on from JAESUZ010001155.1 coordinate 585,770, forward strand.
AAAGACTTATCACAAGAGAATGTTTTCTGTGTCTACCACTCCAGAAGATTTTAAATGTGTTAAGAGTAAGTCTGAGACATCCACAAAATAAGGTCTCAACCCAGTGCCAAATTTCAATCTCTGTCCAACTTCCAGTGGGCAATTACAACTTTCACTAGAACTAGAAACATAAACAGGTAACCATAAGGACATTTCACTGTCAAATTGCATTTTAATTAATTCCTTCTTGGCATTTCTTTAAATGAATTCTTTAGAATGGGGTGGTGGGAACTTTTAATGTCAGGATACAAACGAATTAATTAATATCCCAAAGAAACTCCCATTTTTAATGCTGAAATTCATTTGCTGATGATTTAGGCTCAAAACATAAATGTTATATTTAACAGCCTGGTAAATAAATTCCAACAAATGTGTCTATAAACCAAATTATATCTTTATGCCTCATTGATCAGCATGTGCAGAGCTGGGTAAAAAGAATGTCTGCTGCTAATCTGTATGTTGTAACTTTAAATCCTTCTCTGAAGAGCCTTGTATAAACAGAAATGGCACCTTTTCCAGAAACATTTCATTTAAATTTCCATGTAGTTTAAATACATTTTTTTATCCCTCACACACCCAGCCACTTCTCCAGACTTCTCTGCTCCTCAACCCCCACTCAATTTTTATTATTGTTTGACCCATGATAATTTTCTGACTTCCAAAGACCTGATACTCTTTCTGTGAAAAATAAAATAAAAAAAAACTGGGAAAATTCTATGCAGTTGAAACAGTGACTCATTATGGGATGAAAATTTTGAGGCAACAGGGAGATAATGCAATAGGACCAAATGGTTTTTAGAGCATAGGTGTTTAAACAGAATGGTCTTTAACAAATAAAACAAATAACAGTTATGACAGAAAGATATAAATGGTTTTTGTTAGATGTGCAGCAGGGAGATTGTACTAACAGTCATTATTATATGTCAGACATTGAGCTAACCGCTTTATTTGTATTATTTAAATTAATTCTTAGAACTAGCAGAGGTTTTTATTAAGTTATTATTATTGTCTCGTTGACAAGAGAGTTTAGATTCATAAAGAATATGAAGTACTCATGGCCTCAAGGAGAACATGTGTTTGCAGACAGACTGAGAACCAGGGGGACTTCATGACATCTCAAGTTGGCAATTCATGGCCATTTCCTTGTGGCACCACTGGCAATATAATTCACCCCCTTCCCACTTGACTTGAACCTTTGGGTCACACTTGTGAAGGATGTAAATTCTTAAGATTGTTTGGTGACTACCTGGAGCCACCTGCCACCATTGGGCAAGGTAGGTTAAACAACCTTTATTGACAACTCTAGGTAATTAACAAATGAGGGAGAAGAAAAGTGCAAAAGAGAAACAGATGCCGGGGAAGTCAAGATGATAGCCCAAACAAAGTGCCCTCTGGACAGCTATTCATTCATCCAAGATGAAATTCAGTGCAACTTTTGGATGAAGTGGCCAAACTCTCAGGTTGTTGCCTACTTTATGTCACTACCACTATTCTTTTCTCCAACTGCAGAAAAGTTTTAACAGTTCATTCACTTTGTCATTGTAAGACAAACACAGCCTGCCGTGGTGCAAGGGATTTCCATTGGGGTTATTGCTCTTCAGTATACTGTGTGCTTAATCTGTGCTTTGAGCAGACCGTTTAGCCACCTCCAAACCCCCATTCCCTCCTCCATAAAATGAGGTCAAAAATAGTGCTTTTTACTCAATAATAGTGATGGCGGGCAGAGGAGACAATGTATGTAAAGCACTTGGCACCATGCCTGGTACATAATGTCCCACTGCAATATGTAAAGCTCTTCAGATTGGATGAAAGCAAGCAAGGCACTCATTCTTGGGGAAACCCTGGATCAATAAAATGATCCAAATTAAGCAATGATTTGGTCAGAGAATCAATGTTTTAAGGAAAAACTCTGAATATTTTATTTCTCTGGCTCCTGCACCTATTAAATAAAACTCTTCTGAATTTGGATAAGACTATCAGCATTTACACATGCCATTTTAGCCAAGGCAAAATGTCAGTCTGTGTTTAATTGTACATGGCCTGTTAAAGAAAAGCAGTGCCAGATATCATTAATAGCCATCAAGGAAGAAAAAGGTTGTTACAAACTAACCTCCCCTGGGAAACATGCTGTAAAACAGAGTATCAGGCAGCCCTATAAATAATCTGTTAGCTACATCTTCGCCTAAATCAGAGACAAGCCTAATCTTACTGTAAATTACATCAAAAAAGCCCTTCCCCAAAATGAGGTTACAGTAAAGCTATAAACTCTTCCCATGTACTAATATATTTTTAGATATTAATTTGTCAAGTGTGGGGTGAAGTAATAATTTAAATATGAGTATAGCAGTCACCTTGTCTAATTAAAATGGAGAAGAAATATTCCTTACAAACTGTTGTATCCCTCCTTTGTTCCCTGCTTTCCATCCAAAATCCATCAGAAATTTGCTTTGTGGTGGTCAGAAATGGTGATCTTGGTAACAATATATAAAATCTCCTGGAAGGAATGGGCTTAGCCTCAGAAACATCGCAGATCAGTGTTTGGGGAACACTGAAATGTATTATCAAAGATATGTCTAAATACATCCGACACTAAAGTTTGCACCTTTTTTGAAAGGTTCCTTGTTCTATCTGGGTTGAAAAATCCGTTTTCATGTTGAATAATAATGTGGAAAAGAGCAAACTGTTGAAAGGGAGACCGCGAAGTACACTGTTAAACTGCTTCCAATAATGAGAGAAATAAAGAAGCTTTTTGGGAGTTTTAAGCCTTTCCCCTCTCCTCCACCATTAAACCTCCAAAGTACCTAAAATTGTTAGATCTCTTGAACATTGTGCGTGTGAATGGTGGTTGAGGATTCGAGAGAGAAAAACTCCTTTTTTCTCTGCCGAATCATTATGCCAGTGGGGAAGTTTAGAAATGCAAATAAGCCTCTCTCAGGCTTCTATGTGGCGATTTCTCCCTGCACAGTGTTTTTACCCATAAGCCTGGCAACAAGTTCTGACATTTCCAAAAACAAGAACGTTACTCCTAATTTGTCTCAGGTGTGGTGAAATATTTTTGTTTAAAAAACTACCACTTTGGCGGCAGTTTTTTGCTAATATCAACCACATGGAGAAATGTCCCATTAGGGAATATTATTCGTTGTCATCTTTGCTTAATAATAATAACCAAAGGCACGGGACCCACGTTCACTTATCAAAAAAACCACTGATGGAACAGAAGCCCTTAAATATATTTCAGAAGGAAAATGCACCTGCTTATTTAAAATTATAAGAATTGTGACTTTTTTGAGGACACTACGAAACATTTCTATTTTCTCATATGCATATATGTATATGAGGTATCAAAAGTGATTTAGAAACTAAACCACTAAATTCAATCTAAAAGTCCATGAAATACTATTTCTTCACATTAAATTATTCTAACTTGATATTGTGAAAATTTGTCCAAAGTGCTTACTGAAGTACTTTAAGCCAATTTACTTCAATAATATCTAATGTAATTTTGGAGTTAAACATCTCCTCTCTAAAATGCCCAAGTCACATATAAACATTAAGTTTGCTTTTTGTCTGGATGGTACCTGAAATGATGCCTCTTAAAAATAATTGTATTATCTTTCCAGAATCCCTGACAATACAGTAAAAAATAACATTATGGCACCACCTAGTGACCTAATATTTCTTTTTCTTCTTTTGTTATTCTATTCGAATGTGCATATTTCTAGTGATTAGATAAAGCCATGTATACTTCTGGCATATGTGCAGCTAGAAATCGTTTCTTTATACTATTTCCCATGGATAAGCAAACTGATCTTGACAAACTGAACTTTCAGAAATAATTTTTCACCTTGTAGAGTAGAAAGCATTTTATGGGGAGTTCAATAATTTTGGACATAGTCTAGGTCTGCAAACAGGTAATGATATTATCATAGATTCATATTCGGAACTGAAGAAGAAAAATCTGCCTCTAGAAAATGTTTTCATCAACAAATGAAACGGTTTTTTAATAACAAAACTGAAAAGGTCGGTTTTATTTTTCCTAAATAAGCAATAATGATTATGTATGTAATAATGGCATAAACCCAAAAATACCAGTAAAGGAAAAGTAATACCTCTAAACCCACCAAAGACAATTGTTGAATACTTGGCCATGGATTCTCATTGCGAAGAGATATGTATTTTTGGCATTATGATAAGCAAATTGATTTATAGCTTGTCTATTAAATTTATAAATGTCTTATTATTTATCAAACCTTATTATTTTAAAGTTAGATTGAATTTTAAACAGAGATGTATTGAATGCCTGAGTGTTTGTGAAAATGTGAATTTTGAAAGTATTAACCTATGTTCTTCTTTGAAATGTCTTGCTTTATATTTGTAGTGGGAATTCACAAAATGATACTTGCTAAAAGCAGACTTAAAACTAGAGCCTGTAGGCTAAGGAAGGAAGTTAAGTAGATTACACCATAAGTAAATGGACTGTCCTATCACTGTCTCTGTAACATGAAACAAATTTAATAAAAAAATTATCTTCACCGAGGATATTGAATTGTGCACTTCCACCATCCTTGAAATCAGAAGCTGTCTGTAATAACGTAGACATACCTATCAGGAACAATTAATTTATTGAAAATAAAACTGCAGCATAAAAACAAATTGTAGTTTTTTTTAATTCAAAATCTTATAAAATAATTTTTTTAAAATTGTGAATGAATAGTCTGTATTTTATAAAAAGAAACCTGCATACTTCACTCTACTGTTTATTGACATGAAGGAGTATAAAGGCTCTTCAGTGCTTCCTGATACTCATCTCTAGTTCCTTTTCCTCACTTAACTGGCAATATCCTTCCACCAGTGTGGAAAAGGGTGAGTTTCTAAGAGATGAAGGGATTGATTCATCTTGTCCATGTCTACTATGCTTCTAACCACGTGCAATGGCCTTGCTACAAGATCTTTATTCTGAATCACAGAATGTGCTTACTGGAATGTAATCTTTAAGTAACTAATCTTCATCACTTGATTTGCATGCGGATTGCTGCCATATCTTCTATGCTCTCTTCAAATCCATGGTTGTTGAGTGCAATTGTTAGTTCTGGGAGTGTCTTGGTGACTCTGTTTCCCTAAAGTCTATGATGCACTCCTGAGTGAACTCGAAGATGATTTCCTTTCAAAGATGAAGAGAACTGCTCCAAAGTTTATTGTAGTCCCAAACCTAGAAGAGCAAACTCCATTAGGTTTTAAGGCTTGAGAATAATCCTCTTTAGCTTGATGCTCTGTGTTTTGGGTTCACCAGGGTGGTGGCTGTGTCTTCCAATTCCACTAGTGTGTTAGCCTCACCCACGCTGGCCCTGGGCAGCAGCCCCATTCCTGAAGCTCTGCATGGCAGCCCTGCCTCTGAGGCTCTGGGCAGCACCCGCCTGGCCCTCAGAAATACCCAAGATGTGCATCTGCCCTCTGAAACTAGAGAGAAAACAGCTGTGACTCCTAGGCCTAGGGAGTGGCATAGCTGATTTCTGAATCATCTTTGGGGTCATTTTTTCCTTTTCTTGAAAGATAATGAATGTTTATGGCTCTATTGTTCTGTCTTCTAGAATCCCAGAAGCCTTACAGCTTTTCTTCATTTTGTCCTGACTCTAACCCACTGGGGCCAAGATGACAATACTTCTCCTGGTATAACCCCATTTCTGTTCCTGGCTTCTGCTAAGATGGCTGACTTGATTCACAACTCATACCTGTAATCTCTTTATGGGGCAAATGTCCAGCCAAACTCTTGGTGTTCTCTCCACAACACACTGGGTTGTTTTGTGTGTGTGTGTTTGTTTTTGTTTGTTTTGTTTTGTGTTTTTTTTTTCAACATAGATAGGCTAAAAATTTTCTTTCAGTCAAGTTCTGGTTCCTTCCTAATTAATAACTTCTTTTCAATTTCTTTCTCTCCTCACCCATAAAAAGTAAGGAGAAACCATGATGTACCTTTCACATTTTGCTTAGAAATCTTAACCAAATTTACAACTTTCTCACTTACAATTTCAATTTTCCCTAAATACACGCACACACAATTCAGCCCAGTTCTTTGCCACTTGGTAACAAATGTTTGCTTGTTTTCCTCCAGTTTCTAATAACATGTTTCTTATTTCTGTCCATATTCCTGCAAAATAGTCTCTTTGAGGCAATCTGTACTTTTTCTAACACCCACCTCAAACTCTTCCACTTTCTACTTACTACCCAGTTCCAAAGCTGCTTCCACATTTTTAGGTATATGTGACAGTACATCCCACTTCATGATACCAAAATGTGATTTAGTCACAGGGTTCTCCAGAGACACAGAACCAACAAAATCAACAGGGTGTGTGTGTGTGTGTGTGTGTGTGTGAGAGAGAGAGAGAGAGATTTAAAATATGCTATATAAAATACAAATATATACTTATTTGCATATTTTAAAATGAAATTAATTTTTATTAATTTCTTAATATATTTTTTTAAACTTTACTTATTTATTTTGAGAGAGAAGGGACAGAGAGAATGAGAAAGAGAATCCACATATTGTCACTATGGAGCTCAATGTGGGGCTTAAGCCCACACATTGTAAGATCATGACCTGAGCCCAAATCAAGAGCTGGATGCTTAACAGACTTAACCATCCATAAATTAAATTAAATTTTTAAGGAATTGGCTCACACTACTGCAGGGACTTGGTAAATCCGAAGTCTGCAAAGTAGGTCAAGGGCTACTAGGAGACTCAGAGAAGAGTTTGTGTTCAAGGGATGTCAGCTGGCCTGCTCAAGGAATTTGTGTCTGCTCAAGAAACCGCCAGCCCTACCTTCAATTGACTGGAGGAGGCCAACCCACGTTATGGAGGACAACCTGCTTTACTTAAAGTCCATTGATTTAAATGTTTATCTCTAAAAACTTCCAGAATAACATTTCACTGAGTATCTGGGAAGCATGGCCCAGTCAGGTTGACACATAAGATAAAATATTACACACTATTAATAGTTTCTCCCACTAAGAAAGAAAGTTCTTATTAAATAGTTTTTTTTAAATTTTTAATGTTTTATTTATTTCTAGGAGAAAGAGAGAGAGAGAGAGAGAGAGAGAGAGAGAGAGAGAGAGAGACAGCGTGAGCAGGGGAGGGTCAGAGAGAGAGGGAGTTACAGACTCTGAAACAGGCTCCAGGCTCTGAGCTGGCAGTCAGCACAGAGCCCGACGCCGGGCTCGAACCCACGAACCGTGAGATCATGACCTAAGCGAAAGTCGGACGCTTAACCAACTAAGCCACACAGGCCCCCCTAAATAGACAGTTTATAAGGTGAAGTCAGAAGATTTCAATTTAGAAACTAAGTATATATTTTTGTAGTAGTTAATTTGGTTTGTTAATAGCAATATATATATGGTTATGCATATATAGTTATACACACACACGCACACACACATGCACAATACATATGGAATACACATAGTACAATGAATTCCCTCCTGACAAGTGGGACAGTTAGGAGTTAGCATAACTCTATGTGCCTTGTATGAATTTTACTTATTTAATCTACACAACTCATAGATGAAAAGAAATAAAATATTATGCGATGAGTAGTTACTTCTTCCACCCACTGACATTTGGAGAAGATGTTTCTCCTAAAGAATTATGGAAAACAGGGGCGCCTGGATGGCTTAGTCGGTTAAGCGTCCGACTTTCGCTTAGGTCATGATCTCGCAGTTTGTGGGTTCGAGCCCCGCGTCGGGCTCTGTGCTGACTGCCAGCTCAGAGCCTGGAGCCTGTTTCAGTCTGTGACTCCCTCTCTCTCTGACCCTCCCCTGCTCACGCTGTCTCTCTCTCTCTCTCTCTCTCTCCTAGAAATAAATAAAAATATTTTTTAAAAAAGAATTATGGAAGACATGGAGCAAAGCAGACGATTGACTAGTGTCTTGGAGCAGAGGTGTGAGGTAAACTAAGAGGAAGATTTTCTTTTTTTTTTTCACTTTCTTTGTATATTTATTTGCATTTCTTTTTTTTACACAAATAATTTATTGTCAAATTAGTTTCCACATAACACCCAGTGCTCATCCCCACAAGTGCCCTCCTCCATGCCCCTCCCCCGCCCCCACATCCATCAGTCCTCAGCTTTTGTCAGCATTCAAGAGTCTCTCATGGTTTGCCTCTCTCCCTTTCCCCCACCATTTCCTCCCTTCTTCTCCCCCTTGTTCAAGAGGAAGATTTTCTTAAGAGTTTGCAATGTCCAGATGATTCTCAATTTTCTCAATTTGAGAAGCCAGATTACATATCTCAGAAAAAAATATATACATCTTCCTTTATCTTATACCTCTCTCTCTCTCTCTCTCTCTCTCTCACAAACACACACACACACACACACACACACACACACTTCTAGAAATGTTAGAGATGGTATCCCAGCTGAGATTAAGGTATTATATTAGGTCCAACACAAAAGAGAATTTTTACACATTTTGATTCTGAGGGTTTTGGTTATCTAAGGTCAAATAAGTGCACCTCAGGATACTTTAATACTTCACAGAATCTTATGAAGATTGCATGATGACTTATACAAAGGATGTAGAGTGGTAGTTGGCATCTAGTTGCATTGTATGTGTCTGGCATTATTCCTGAAAAATAGAATTTCATAGAAGTAAACGATGAATAAATCAAAGAAGAATAGTAACGGTTTTCTTTCTCTTTCAAATCTAGTGCAGGTAAGTTACATATGAGAGAATTGGAAGGCTTTCCTTACGAATGTAAAAAAAAAAATGTTTGGATGGGAATAGGACAGTTCTAGTAATGAGATAGTATACAATACTAAAATTCAGTCACTTAGGACTTCTTATGCTTATATGTTCTAATACACCATTTATCAAAACCTAATTCAAACATTCAGGTCACTAACTCATTTTGCGAGGTAAGCAGAGGTATGTTATTTAATTAGGAATAATACAAAGAAAATATTTTATATTAAGGATCTGTAAATCATTGGTGTTTCATGTTGTGGTACAACTTGTAACTCTGCTGGATATAATCCTAAATGTGACTGTTGAAAGCACATATGATAGATTATATAATAATATATATAATACAGGAGATCCAGACTTAAAAAAAAAGGAATCATTCATAATTTACATGTGTGAGTACATATAAATGTGTTCTTTCTCTCACTCCCAAGAGATCAGGCACGCAATGTATTTTTTTAAAGTAGCATGCTATTTAAAGTGACCATATTCTTCTGGATTCACAAATTTATCCTCTATCTGATTTTTAGAAATTTCAGGGTCTATTTCTCATTACTATGCATAAGTGGGTTCCATCTTCCTTTCCCTTTTTTCTGCCCTTATTGGACTCCTGACAGAGTTAGAGGTGTACTGATGAGGCCATCCACAGACATGTATCAGTCTCTTCCTCCATTCTATTCACATAGCTGTTTTCACACTTCAAGACAATACCCAAATAAGTATTTACTTTTTGCAACTTCTTCCAAAGGAAAATTTTCACCAACCCCTCCAAATATCTAGCTATTCTTTCAATGTGTCATGTTTTTTTCTCGCCACAATTTTTCAGTTGATGATTGTTTCATTTACAACACAGTATCTCAAGGCTAACACTTTCCTGTTCTTTAACATTTATCACATTCAGCTCATGTACTATTTGAAATATTTCTATTGTATTCCCTCTCTCCTTGATATGTCTATAGCCCCTTAGTAATATCTATTTTAAGGCATGTCATATTTTAATGCAAATGTTTCTGATATCATTAATTAGTAAAGTTTTTTGTTTGTTTTTGGTAAGGATTTTTTTTTTGTAAAGATTTTGTTGTTGTTGTTTAGTAAATTTTTTTTAAATTTTGTTTTGTTCTTTTTGTGAATGACCTGACTCTGGTAGATACTGATCACAGTTGCTTACTGAATATAATCCTCTCCCTCTTTACTACGAGGACCCAGATTTTGTGCATAGTGTCAAATTGATGAATATGAACTTATCTTTTGCCTCATCTTTCCCTAATTCTTCCTGGCTGGGATATGATCAAGAAATGTTAGAGGGTTGGAAGAAAAGTATGGATAGGTGTTGCAGATTTTGAGTCTGAAATTCTCACTTGTCCAGCAAGAGAGTGGATGCAGAATCGAGTAAGAGAGAGGCACATATCCAGGAGGAGACAAGAGCCCCAAGTATGGGTCCTTGTTCATATTTATCAGAATCAGAAGGTTTACAAACATGATGGATGTGCAGAAGGAAACAATGAAACAGTGATTATTAACTCAAGTGTGTGAGAGAAAGGAGGTTTCGAAGATCTGTGGTGTTAGGTGTTTGGGTCAATACAAAACAAAATCCCAGCATTGAGCAGATGGCTGTTTACACCAGGCACCAAGACTGGATCTGTTTAAATTAACTGCCTAGGGGATAAGAAAGATAAAGCATGCTATCTCAGGGTCAAAAAGGCATTTTTTTTTTAAAAAATTATTTTTTATTTTATTTGCTAATTAGCTCTGGGCAATTTCACCCTGTTGTGGTGGTCTATTGCCCTATTTATCTGTTTTCCTATTCTGGGATGCTTCTGTCTTGTGGAAGCAACTTTCCACTCTACAATTTTGTTCTATTCTGGGGATGCTTTTGCCCTGTTTACCTATTCTTGGGCACTTTAGTCCTGTGGCAGCTTTCTGCTGTAAGCCTCATTACCCCATTGGTACAAGCTCAGGGCATTCCCAAAATTATTCCCCACAGATAGGATATATCTTGTGACCATGAGGTTGAGAGGTCTGTTAGGAGTGGTGGGTCAGAAAGAGAACCATCCCTATAGTAGCATTCCTGAGCTATCTGTCCCCTCACTTTCTGTTACATGAGAAAACAGAATCTTCTCTTTTTTCTTACTTGTAGTCAGACATCATCCTGATTAATAGGCTAACTCAAAATAATGAAAAATATAAAACAGGAATTAGCTGTCCAAAATGATATATATATAAATGCTCTGTACTCAACAAATTTTAATTGTGTCTAATTCTGATGCTCAAATTATATACAAAAATATACAGATATACACTGATATATATTTCTCCACATATTCCATCTCTGATTTGTTCTATGTTCTATTTATTCATAGTTAGCCTTGGGTTTGGCAAAATGGCTTCTGGGAGTTCTAGGTTTATATCTTAATAAGTAAAAACTGAAGAAAGTAGACTCCTGTTTCTCAATCACTTTAGTACAAAACTTGAGATTGACTAGATTCACATGTCCCTCACTCAAAACACTTTTATTAAAGAATGGCATATATAGATTGTTGTAGATACAAAAGGATTTTTTTCCTCAAAACAAAATCAGTCTATAATTACTGTAAGAATGGGTGCTAGAAGACAAGTCAACTGATGTGCATTAGCTGCATTTATATGAATTTGGGGGATCATGAAATATTTCCTATTCCTCTATGAATTGTATACTTTTATTTGCTGGGTATCAGTGGCTATTAGTCTTGTCATATCAGTTTATATTTGTAGAAGACAGAGAGCGAGAGAGAACAGGTAAAAGGAAAGAGGGTCACATGGCACCCCTATTCCAGTCATCTGTCCATATTCTTCTACCCCATATCCTATCTGCTACAACCTTGGAAATAAATGTCATTAATTATTTTTCTATTTACTTTTCATTTTGTTTCTCATTGTTTTATTTTCCTGTGTCAAACAACAAGATGGAAGGGTAGAGAATTTCTGCTCAGTTACTCACACAGTCTGGATAATGCAATTATGATAACATAAGAATGGATTTGAGAGTTTACTGACACATTGAATTTGATTATCTCTTATTCAGTTGATTCACCTGTTTTATTTTCTTTTCTCATAACTGAACCAGGAAAGAGCAGCCATCCCTAGAGAATGGTTATTACAGTTTTGCCTAATATCTTTAGACTCAAGCAATTCACATTTCTGATAAGGTTGGGGGCTTTTGAGATGTTGCAATGATTGCTAGAAATGAACTCATTTAAGGAGTCCCTATCCTCATGTCATAAGCCATTAGTTCAATAAACTAATGTCAGATCTGGAATATTTACCTAACCATCTAGAGCCCATTATTATAATCACACCTAACCATGTGGCCTTAAATGTTTATGGCCAGAGTGATGCACATGACCTTGTTTCTAGATAGCATGCGGCAGCTCCCTGCTTGCTACTAAATGGATAATTTTAATAGTTTTTATCTAGGTTGAGGTGGGAGTAAATCTAAATTATAATTCTTTCAATATTTATCCAAAAGTCCAGAGAGGAAAATGAATGTGAGTTTGTATTTATATTTATGCAATGATAGATAATTCCAAGCTGTTCAACAGCCTCAATCCCATTCCCAATACCATAAAGCAGACAAATGAAATATCTACCAGTAGACTAAAAATATACTACCCTTGCATACTGACAGCCTAAGAGTTCAGATTTGAATGCAAAGAATAATGTGGTGGATTTTTAAAAAATGAATTTATCATACATCTAAATAGGATACATGTAGCTGACAATAACAAAACATTGCTTCTACTTATGAATAGTTTTTTTTCCTGAGAAAGTTGTGTAAATATTGAGTGTGAAACTTTAGGAATGACTGAAGCATTAAGTCAGACATGGGGATATGATTTTTTGATTTTATATTTTACAGAATAAAAACCTTTAGCAAAATCCATAAAAGGTAGAAGTAATCAATATTATAAAATAATAAAACTAATGCTTACACAGTACTTTCTCCATGACAGGCATTGCTTCAATGATTTACATGTAATAACTCACTAAATTCAATCGTTACATAGGTTCTTTAATCTTCCCATTTTAGAGATAAGAGAAATCATCCTAACATCTAAAACAATTAAGCAAAAGCAGGCAAAAGGTTGAGTACCTACTAAGAGTAAAGCACCACCAGCCTTGGGAGTTTGTTGTTTTCGTAAATTCGATAACCCATCATTTCTGAGCTTCTACCATGTGTCAGATATGTACTAAGCACTGGAATAAAGCATGTGTCTTATCTTTAAACAATTTAGTCTAATAAGAAATAGCAATATGTGGAAGTAATTTCAGTACAACACAACATCATATTATGATACAAAAGCTAAAAACAAATATTTTTGAAGCACATAAATGGGATCAATTAAATTCAGGGAGAGTTCATGGAGGATGTAACATGAGAGCTGATTTGGGAAGGATGGGGAGAACTTCATCAGGTAGAGAAGAAGGATGTATTCATTCCACATCAGTGTTTCTGAATCTCAGTGCTATTGATATTTTGGATGAATAAGTGTTGGTGTGGGGAGCCTCGTCTCTGCACTGTAGTATATTTAGCAGCATCTCTGGTTTCGCCCACTAGATGCCAAAAACAGCTACCTAGTCGTGACAATGAAAAATGTCTCTAGACATTACTAAATGTCTCTTGGGTAGGGGGTCACAATTGTCCCCAGTTGAGAACCACTGTTCTCCAAAGAAACAACATACTTAAAATCAAAGAGCTCAAGGCACAGAAGTGCAGCATGACCTAATGGAGACAGAACCAAGGAAGGACCTGTGGACGCAAGTCAGATCATATTGAGAAAAGCCAGATGGCTACACATAGAAAGTTAGACTTAATCTCAAAGACAGCTGGGAACCAAAGAAAAGTTATGTTAGGAGTTAACTTGGATAGCTCTGTGAAGGAGAGCTTGAGGTGGAAAAGTAATACTCATTCCTTGCCTTCAAAATACAATTTTTGGGATATCATTTGGAACTGGGAACTTTTTTCCTTATTTCGTCTCATTATTAGTTCCACAGGGCAAAGAAACAGTGTATTCCTATCAGTTTAGCCTAGATCTTGGTCTTTACAGATAAGTCTATCCAAATCTTCATCAAATTCTTCATCCTCATGAATATGTGAAATTTTAATGTCTCTCTATCAACATAAAAGTACAATCTAAAGCAAGTAAACACTGCCTTATAAAATGAAATCATATTAAAAGTACATACATGCATCTGTTAATGTTGCTTCCGAATTGCATTTTCCAAATTGTCCTCAAAATTCTCCAAAAGTCCTATATTCCCCTAAGTATTATTCTCAATGCCACCTTTCTTTGACAATTTTCCAAACATGAGGGTTTCTTCTTCTTGCCTCTTCTGAAGATTACAAATGCCATGACCCCTGGTGATCCCACACAGAGTATTTCTGGTGTATATCATGACAACGGTAACAATGCAGTCTGTCAAAC